>JAKTSX010000004.1:0-738562 GCA_030580455.1 Barnettozyma sp. UFMG-CM-Y5996
GAAGAAGAAGAAGAAGAAGAAGAAGAAGAAGAAGAAGAAGAAGAAGAAGAAGAAGAAGAAGAAGAAGAAGGACAAGTGAACGGTGTATCTCTGTGTGTGCGTGTGTGTATCTGTTTATAGAGAGTATCAGCTAGGCAGTATATCGATTGGCCGGTCCGAACTCTCCCTCATACATACAGTCCATCTATAGATGTCATCTTCGTCGTCTTCGCTGGGAAACTCGCAAGCAGCGCCGCCGCATCTCAGCAAAGTGATGGGAGGGGTGGTTGCAGTGGCAGCAGCATCAGCATCGGCATCAACATCAACATCAGCGGCAGCATCAACATCGTCCTACGGGTCAAGCGTCCAGAACAGCAAAAACGAGAGAACCACCGCCAATGGCGGGGCTATGGCACAACAACACCAGCATGTCCATACACACCAGCCTCCTCTGGACAAGGCCAGCGTCGATTATATAGTGAAGACAGGCCTGGCAGGGGGGCTGGCAGGCTCAAGTGCTAAGACTCTCATCGCACCGCTTGATAGAATCAAGATTCTTTTCCAAACATCCAATCCTGCATATAAAAAGTACTCTGGCTCCTTCTCCGGTATGTTGAGGGCAGGGCATCAGATATTTCTCAGCGACGGTATCTCAGGCTTCTTTCAGGGCCACAGTGCAACATTACTCCGTATATTCCCATATGCTGCCATCAAATTCGTCGCGTACGAGCAAGTGCGCAGAATTTTGATCCCAAGTGACGAGTTTGAGACCTCATTAAGGCGTCTCATGTCCGGCTCCATTGCAGGACTGTGCTCCGTCTTCATGACCTATCCTTTGGACTTGGTCAGGGTCAGACTGGCGTTCGATACCAAAAAATTTCAGCTTCAGTACATTCATATCCCACATAGGGATCATTATCATAACCTCAGACAGGGGCGTCTCATATCCATCGTGAAACAAATCTATGCCGAACACCCCATCGTTAGCAAACAGCTATTCCTCATCAACTGGTTCAAACGCACACTCCCCTCAAGAGTATCAAACCTCACAAACTTTTACAGAGGGTTCATTCCAACCATCATGGGGATGATTCCGTATGCTGGTGTGTCGTTTTGGACACATGACTTCATTCATGACGTCCTACGATACCCTCTCTTGAAGCCATATACTGTAGACTCAAGTGCTGCTCCTCGGTCTCGCTCAGGTGGATTGGGAAGTGCTAGACACGAACGCTCCCCTCTCAACACTTGGGCGCAGCTATTAGCTGGTGGTATAGCAGGTCTGTGCTCCCAGACAGCAGCGTATCCGTTCGAAGTCATACGAAGAAGAATGCAAGTTGGAGGTGTGAACAATGGTGAGTTTATAGGAATTGCTGATATCTCCAAAATTATTTGGCAGGAAAGAGGCTTTAGAGGATTCTACGTTGGTTTGAGTATCGGTTATATCAAAATAATACCAATGGCGGCGTGTGCATTCTACGTCTATGAGAGATCCAAGTTTTATTTGGGGATTTAATGCAGCATCGTTGTGCATTCATAAATATAAAGATAGAGAGAATTAATTTATTCATTTATTTATCTATTTATTCATTCATTCACTTCAATTTAAATCTTTATAAGTATATCTATCTCACATTGTAGCTAATTAAGAATCTCCTCAGGGGGCACTAACTGTTCCAATACTGTTATGCCTTTGACTGCGTCAGCCAAATCTGATCTAGCTAAATTGGAAGAGATTCTCGATTCCACGTATGCTTTTGTCAATGCCTTGTTCAATCTGACAACCCCAATACTCTCTAGAGTGGTTAATACTTCCAGGAATTCACCTTTTCTCAGAACATTTATCAAAGAGTCAACCTTCCCATTCTTCAAGTAGAACTCAAAAAATGAATTCAAAGTCATTACTGGGGGGTGGCCTCGGACATTCGTCCTCTTCAATTGATTCTCTGCCTTCACTAACAGGCAAACAATGTGCTTTTGCAAGAAGTTCAAATCTCTTAGCTTTGAAGATTGGTTCTGGTTGAACACACTGTTACACACTCTGACAACGTGGTTGATCTTGACCTGGTGTGCGACTGCACCGTCAGTGCATTGGATCTCTTGGTTGAATATTCTTTGTCCTCTTGTCTCCTTCTCACACATCTCAATGGCACTACGACATATATCAAACGCTTTTCTCAAATCACCAGTATTTGAAGAAGACCGTTTGGCAGTCAGTTGGATGGCCGCTGGGTGGAATAGAGATACTCCACTGATATTGTCCACTAGCTCTAGTCTCGCCTTTATAATGTTGGCAATCTGGATAGCATTGTAAGGAAGAAATGATAAAGTGTTGGGGTTGAGCCCGTTCATCTTCAGTCTCGGAAGTAATCTATCTACCATGTCGAGTGCGTTAGATATTCCCACTAGAATCATTCTAGCCTCCTTGTGGATAACCCATGAGAATATTTCAAATAGAATCTGTTGGTCCGTGGTGATCAACTTATCCAGTTCGTCCAAGATGAGGATATTCATATCAGCGTGATCTCCCTGGCACAGCGTGGAGAGCAAGGCGTCCTTAGAATCTTTCAGTGACACTCTTTTACTGTCGTTCTTCTTCAAACTTTGCAAAATCTCTTGATAGATGTTCCCGGTTCTGGAGACTGTCATACAGTTTATGTACGTGTATCCCAGTTTGTAATCTGTTCCGTTGATCTCGCAGGTTTGCACGGGGCAGCTTGAAGACCTAACATCAATTAGCTTCGACAGTGTCTGCATCACCTGGGCAGTCTTCCCCGTACCTGGAGGTCCACTTATATAGAGCGATGTAGATGATTTATGTACAATGTTTTCAATGAAGAAGTCGTGAAGCGCTTTGGCCTCTTCCTCGCGTTCAGGCAGATGGCTGTCCACCTGGTGATTGAAACTTCTCTGGAAAACAGCTTTGGCTCTGGTGAAGATGGATCTCTGTTTCGGGAGGAGAAACGGCGGGATGTTCTCCTTATCCTCATCCGCCTCTTGTCTCAACCGATCTGTGAAGTCCTCCCTGTTCTTACTCTTCACGGGAGTCACTGGGGGTGTGAGCGTCCCAAAGTCCAGCTTCTTTACGACTGGGTCTTTCGCTCCACTGCTCCTCACTACCAGCTCGGCCAGCCCAAAAGTCGGCTTCACGATCTTGGACGGTGTCACGGGTGGTGTCACAAGCCCGCCGTGGCCAACCTGTGGATGTGGAGCTGTCGTAGCTGTCGTTGTCGTTACTATCTTCTTTCTCTTCGTTTCTGCTGCCATCGCATCTCTGTCCTCCTGCTCGCCATACTCGTCCACGCACGACCGCAACCTTCTTCTGTTACTTCTTCTTGGTGTGTCCTCCGCTGCCATCTGATTGCCTAGCGCTAGGTGGTCCTGTATGTCTCTAATTGCCTTAGGAAGGTCTTTACGAGGTGTGTTCATCATCTCTCGCTCTGCTCCTTCTCTCTCTCTCTCTCTCTCTCTCTCTCTCTCTGTACGTATATCCCTGCAAACCGTCTGTATCTCCCTCCTCTATACTCCTCTATGCATCCCAATCGTATGCCTATATATCAATGAGCAGAGACTATCCAAATCACTTTTTTTCCCCTTCCCATTCCCTGTTCCCTTATTATGCATCTCATTTTTACCGGTTTGGGACATTATACGTAAAAAAGTACGCGTCTGCGCGTTTTTTTGGCGTCCAGCTCGCGTTCGGGCCTTCCTTGCTGTAGGGCACGAACGAATGAAGAAAAGTAGGGAAAATTTTTTATTCACTGAGGGCTTCAAGACAGCGGTGGACAGTCTGCATTGTTATTATACCAGAACGGACGGGGTCGTGCTGCGTCGTGTGGTGCCTGCTTGACTATCTGATTTTTATTGTGTTTATACCACATCGCTGAACAGAGAGAAAGAGAAAGAGAAATACTAACGAGTAGAAAAGGAAGGACAAGCGATGAAGTTTACCGAAAAGTTCCTGTCGTATGCGGAGGAGTCGTGTGCTGTCAACGTGCTGCTGTACGCAGCTCTGGCGCTCGCGGTTGTCAAATTGACCACATTGACACTGAGCTACTCTGCGCTGCTGTTTGACCTGTTCCTTCTTCCGCCAGTCAACTTTAAGAAGTACGGTGCAAAGTCTGGCAAGTGGGCCGTGGTGACGGGGGCGTCAGATGGTATCGGCAAAGAGTACTCGCTGCAGCTAGCGAAGAGAGGGTTCAATGTTGCGCTGGTGTCGCGCACGGAGTCTAAACTTGTGGAACTGTCGAAGACCATCGAGGAGAAGTTCAAGGTGGAGACGAGGGTTCTTGCCATCGACTTCGCCAAGGACGAGCCAAGCAACTACGAGAAGATCAAGGCGCTGGTGGCTGACCTGCCAGTAACCATTTTGATTAACAACGTGGGCCAGTCACACTCCGTCCCTGTTCCCTTTACCGAGACCGACGAACAGGAGTTGAGAAACATCATAACGATCAACAACACAGCCACGCTACTGACTACTCAGATTTTGATACCACGCATCAAAGCCACCATCGCAGGTGCCTCCTCCACCCGCGGCCTGATCCTGACTATGGGGTCTTTCGGTGGCCTGCTGCCAACGCCTCTGCTCGCAACGTACTCTGGATCAAAGGCCTTCCTCCAGCAATGGAGTGCTGCTCTATCTGGAGAGCTCGCCAGCGACAACATCGACGTGGAGCTAACCATTTCGTACCTCGTCACATCGGCAATGTCTAAGATTAGACGCTCCTCCGCCACCATCCCAACGCCAAAGGTGTTTGTTGCCAGCGTCCTGAAGAACGTTGGGAGAAGAGCTGGTGCTCAGGACAGATTCGGCACCTCCACACCCTACTGGGCTCATGCCTTGATGCACTGGTGGATCGACAACACTGTCGGTGTGTACAGCAAGATTGCCAACACCCTAAACCTGAAGTTCCACCAGGACATCAGAAGAAGGGCTCTCAAGAAGGCTGCTAAGAGAAACTGATTGCCCCAACTATTTGTGGAACTGTGCGTACATCCACGATTACTCTTTTAGGAAATCAACGAATTCTGTAACCAATCGGGTAATTTCCCCTTTCTGTATGTTTTCTGCCCTTTTTCCTTCCTGTTTTGTGTATTTTTGCGTAGAGTGCTTTGTTGTTGTTGTTCCCACTCGCACCTGAACTGCCAGTAAAGTGTTGATAACTGCGCGTGTTTGAGTGCATTTGCCGTATCAGTGTTCTCTCTAACGCTCGTGCATCCCTTGTCATTGTTACAGAGCACCCCCATTTCATCAGATTCCCGCGTCACCTGGTTTGTTTGGTTTTTATTCAACAGCTTCTGACGCACGGCACACGCACTTGTATCAGTATGGTCGACCTGTCCAACTATCAGCGCCTGGAGAAGGTGGGAGAAGGTACGTATGGAGTGGTGTACAAGGCTCTAGACACAAAGCACAACAACAGAGTCGTCGCACTGAAAAAGATCCGTCTGGAATCAGAAGACGAAGGCGTGCCATCCACAGCTATCCGTGAGATCTCCCTGCTGAAGGAACTAAGAGACGAGAATACAGTGCGTCTTTACGACATTATCCACTCCGACTGTCATAAGCTTTACCTTGTTTTCGAGTTTCTGGACTTGGATCTGAAGAAATACATGGAGTCCATTCCCGCAGGAGTAGGGTTGGGTGCTGACATGGTGAAGAGATTTATGGTCCAGCTCGTTAAGGGAACCGCGTACTGCCATGCCCACAGAATCCTTCACAGAGACCTGAAACCCCAAAATCTGTTGATCGACAAAGATGGTACGTTGAAGCTCGCTGATTTCGGCCTCGCGCGTGCGTTCGGTGTGCCCTTGAGAGCATACACACACGAAGTGGTGACGTTGTGGTACAGAGCGCCGGAGATCCTGTTGGGAGGCAAACAGTACTCAACCGGTGTAGATATCTGGTCTATAGGCTGTATCTTTGCTGAGATGGTGAATAGAAAGCCTATCTTTGCTGGTGACTCTGAAATTGACCAAATCTTCAGAATATTCAGAGTGTTGGGTACACCTACTGAAGAGATCTGGCCTGATGTGACCTATTTGCCAGACTTCAAGCCGACTTTTCCCAAATGGTCTCGAAAAGAGCTGGCTCAGTCTGTTCCATCACTAGGCCCAGCTGGCGTTGATTTACTAGAGAAAATGCTCGTGTACGATCCTGCCGGAAGGATCTCTGCAAAGCGTGCCCTGTTGCACGAGTACTTCCATGAGGACTCACAGGTACCAGACTACCAACAGGAGCAATCAGTCCCTCTGGGTGCGTCGGTGTTCACTTAGAGCATCTTTCCTAAAGCATTACTTGGTGTTGGTTCTGCTATTGCAGTTTTTGTCCAAGCTTTGATATGCTGCCTCATAATATTTCTACAATAGTTTTGTTCCCATACCGTGTGATACCCACCTTTCTATAACGCTAATGACAAAGGAAACTCTATATATATGAGCAACACTCACATTACCCAGCAGAACGCTTTATTTACCTCTGTTGCTTTCACTTCTTTTGAAACGAAAGAATTTCCTCCTTCACTTTATCTATATTGCTCGTAGTACTTCTCCTCGTTGAACCGCTTGGCCACTAGCGCCAGCACCTCTTCACTATATACATCATCTAAAGTCTCACCACCCAGTAGAACTCTTTCCTCATGGACTTTTTGTTCATCTTTGGTCATTATCAAGATATTTGTCAGGCTCAGTGGCTTTTGGGGGTCCCATCTTGACAAACAAAGTCTAGTAGAGTACCCAGATATCGGTGATCTTCCCCTGAAGACCTCATCCAGGATATATGGCACATCCTTCAGACTTATAGGAATACGCTGCTCTAATCCCATTCTTGTCTGTTGAGCAGCCAGCGACTGGAAGATCCCGTCGTACACTTTAATCCTGTTCTTCCCTTCGATCGGTTCAACTGGGTAGCCGGCCACCGTGGTCAGGACATGGGTGGCCAAAGCCAGGCCAAAAACACCAGGCATTGTCCCCAGAACTGGAAGTATTCTCACCCTGAAATCCTTGAGAGCACTCAGTTCACCAACCTGTCCCTTTTCGTACTCCTCTTGAGGAAGTGGCATCAGTTGAGCCTTGTTGGGGTCAGGCTTCTCAGCCGAGAACACGACAGGAATGTTCTTGTTGATTCCTTTTTTCTTCAACCGACGACGTACTGCCCTTGCTAGCGAGTCCTCTTCGGTAGTTGAAATGTCGTTGATGTTAATCCTTGAGGGATCAGACTTGCACGCAGCACCCATCGAGCTCACGATTTTCAGTCCATTCTCGTAACAGAACGCCAGCAGATCCACTTTCGTGTCAATATTGTCGATACAGTCAACTATGAACGATGGTTCCCCGTCGAGGAGAGTCTCTTGGGCCACTGGGAGATGCCACAACGAGTTTACCGTCTCGATCTCACTCCAAGGAGCGATTTTCAGCAAGTGCTTCTTCAGACACTCCACTTTTGGTGTTCCAACATCCTCCAGAGTAGCGACGGCGTGTCTGTTCAAGGAGGATAGAGATACTTGATCAAAGTCAATGATTCTGATCTTCTTCACACCCGCACGTATCAACATAGTGGCGACCCAGGAACCCACACCACCGCATCCCACTACCACCACAAACTGGTTGCGCACTTTCTCCATGCCTTCTTCTCCTAGAAACGCGTAATTTCTAGCGAGCTGCTCTCTGATGAGTTCTTCATCATGGCCAGCTGTGACGGTGCTACTGCCACCAGCAGTGTCGCCATGACCACGACAGGCTTTGAAGGTGCGGGAACTTTCACTGTACAGATGCAGCGCCTCCACCAAGGCACCACCCGCAATTGCAGCTGCTACAACAATACTGACAAACTTGCAAGTAGACATCGGTCACATACAAACCCTTGCAGGCAACTCTCGCTCGCCAATAATATGAACTATTGCGATACCATCAACAGTCATGAACAGTGAAGGAAGTTGAGAAGAGAAAAAAAATTTTCATTGCGCGATGAGCTCCTCGAGATACTGAATGATTGGGAACTAAGGAAGCACATTCTCTGCAGTGTGCGAGATATCCTTTGGTGCAGTCCGGTCACAGTGCTGTGGGAGAGAAATGATTAGAGGTATTGCGGTGGGGATAAGCTGGAGCGTGAGGCGAAGAGCTTGTGCGCCCATACGGCACCTCAGCGTGTATAGAAGCTGTCTCGCTGCTGAAGGTAAGAAAGACTCACCGGCAGCACTAACGCTTCAACAACGGATCGATGACATACCCATTGAGAGATATCGGAACTTCTCCATTGTTGCACATGTTGATCATGGCAAGTCTACGCTGAGCGACAGACTGTTGGAGATGACTGGGGTAGTAAAGCCGGGACAGAAGCAAGTGCTGGATAAGCTCGATGTGGAGAGAGAGAGAGGTATCACAGTCAAAGCGCAAACGTGCTCAATGATCTACAAACATCAGGGGCTAGATTATCTGCTGCATCTTGTTGACACTCCAGGCCACGTTGATTTCCGAGCAGAGGTCTCGAGGTCCTATGCGAGCTGCGGGGGTGCTCTTCTATTAGTCGATGCGTCCCAAGGAGTGCAAGCGCAGACTGTGGCGAACTTCTACCTTGCCTACTCGCTTGGTCTGAAGCTGATACCTGTGATCAATAAGATTGACTTGGACAAAGCGGACATCCCCAGATCGATTGAGCAAGTTGAGCAGACTTTCGAACTGCCTGCTGACGAAATTATCAAAGTGTCTGCTAAAACGGGACTCAATGTCGAACTGCTGCTGCCTGCAATCATCGACAGGATACCGCACCCGACTGGTACACTGAACGCTCCCTTCAGAGCATTGTTGGTGGACTCCTGGTACGATTCGTACCTCGGTGTAGTACTGTTGGTCCACGTTGTAGACGGTACCATCAAAAAGGGACAAAAGATCTACTCGCCTCATACTCAGAACAAGTACGATGTCAGGGAGGTTGGCATCATGTATCCCGAGCGCACGCCAATGGCACAGCTAAGTGCGGGCCAGGTTGGGTATATAATCTGTGGGATGAAGGATACAAGTGAGGCTATTATTGGTGATACTTTCATGAACCTGCTGCAACCAGGCGCAGAGCCACTTCCTGGGTTTGAAGAGCCTAAACCTATGGTTTTTGTAGGGGCATTCCCTGCAGACTACACGGACTTCAAGGATCTTGATGACAAGATGAGCCATTTGACGCTCAATGACCGTTCCGTGACACTCCAACGGGAAACGTCTAATGCTCTGGGCCAAGGGTGGAGGCTGGGATTCCTCGGGTCCTTACATGCGTCTGTTTTCAAAGAGAGATTGGAGAAGGAACACGGTGCTTCTTTGATCTTAACTAACCCAACGGTGCCGTACAAAGTCATCATGAGCAACAGCAGCAGCCATGACGGGGAGGAGCATACGGAGCGCATAATCACGAACCCAGATGACTTCCCAGATTCAACTACGAAGAGAATGAACATTCAAAAGTTCCAAGAACCGTTCGTGGAGGCCATAATGACCTTCCCACAAGAGTATCTGGGCACTGTCATAAAGCTGTGCGACAACAATAGAGGCAACCAGAAGGAGATCCAGTATCTGGCATCCACGGGTCAGTGCCTCTTGCGGTACGAGATTCCTCTGGCACACTTGGTTGACGATTTCTTTGGCAAGCTGAAGTCGTGCACCCGTGGGTACGCTTCGTTAGACTACGAGGACGCGGGTTATCGTGACGCCAAGATCTGCAAGTTGGAGCTTCTGGTGAACGGGAAAAGCGTAGATGCGCTAGCGCAAGTGATGCACACCTCGCTTGTCACCACGGTCGGCAGAGAGTGGGTAGAGAAGTTCAAAGAACACGTGAAGAACCAGCTGTTCGAGGTGGCCATTCAAGCCAAGGCCAACAACAAGATTGTTGCAAGAGCCACTGTCAAGGCCAAGCGGAAGGACGTTTTGGCGAAGCTCCACGCATCAGATATATCACGTCGGAAGAAGCTCCTGGTCAATCAGAAAGAGGGTAAGAAGAAGATGAAAGCGATTGGCAGTGTTTCCATCGATAGCGATGCATACCAATCGTTCTTGAGGCGTTGATGGTTGCCCATCCATGAATGAATGTACATAGAACAGAAATCATACACGTATATCCCATCACCCCATCTCTATCACCCCATCTCTCATCATCTCATCTCATCTCATCTCATCTCTGCTCGAGAAGAAAAAAATTCATCATTATGTCTCGATGAGTCAAATGGAAAAAAAAACATCATCAGCGCAACTCAGCACTTGGTGTGTGAGTGAGCGAGTAAGGAGGACGTTTGTTTGGAAACTATATCGCAGAAGATGTCACAGCTAGAAAGGGAAGTGCCACACTATTTTGGAGCAGGGCCAGCAGTCCTGCCAACCAAGGTGCTGCAACAGGCAGCTAGGGATCTGATTGACTACCAGTCATCCGGGCTGGGAGTGGGAGAGATTTCACACCGGTCGTCACCAGCGGAGGAGGTCATCAACGACACCAAGAAACACTTCAGGGAACTGCTCAACATTCCAGACACACATGAGGTGTTCTTCCTGCAGGGTGGTGGTACGTCCGGGTTCTCTTCGGTCGCTACGAACATGCTTGCGTCGTTTGTGAAGAAAACAGGAGGCAAGAAGAAGGGTAAAGGATGCTATGCCATCACCGGTTCGTGGAGTAAGAAAGCTCAGGAGGAGGCAGCGAGACTAGGCGTTGAGACTGAGATTATCACTGACTCCAAGAAGGTGTACGGCTCGTTTGGGAAAATTCAACCCTTCGAAGAATGGGCCAAGCCGAATCCAGAGGAGACAGCATACGTTTACTACTGTGACAACGAGACCGTTAATGGAGTGGAGTTCCCATTCGTTCCTGACTACAGTGAAAGCGGAATAGAGCTTGTCGCCGACCTTTCCTCCAATATCCTGTCCCGTGAAATTGACGTTTCCAAGTTTGGCTTGATCGTTGCTGGTGCTCAAAAGAATGTTGGTTTGGCCGGCTTGACCATCTACATCATCAAGAAGTCGCTACTTGACCAAGCATCCGATGACGAGCTGAAGGCATTGAATGCGCCATTGTCGCCAATCGCATTCCATTACCCAACTGTAGTGAAGAACAACAGTGCCTACAACACTATCCCAATCTTTACACTGCACATTCTGAAACTTGTGCTTGAACACCTGCTTGAACAAGGGGGTCTCAAACAACAGGAGGATATCAATGAGCAAAAGGCTGCCAAGCTTTATGCTGCCCTGGATTCTTATCCGGACCTGTATAATTTACCAGTTGATAAGTCTGTCAGAAGTAAGATGAATGTTGTCTTCACCATAAAGAAGGAAGGGTTGGATAAAGAGTTCTTGGAAGGTGCAGCGAAGAGAAAACTAACTGGTTTGAAAGGTCACAGATCAGTTGGTGGATTCAGAGCATCGATTTACAACGCTGTTGCTCCGGAATCAGTAGATTTGCTTGTGGAGTACGTGAAGGCCTTTGGTGATGCACATGCTAGCTAAGATAACTTACTATATATCCTCTATTGAATGCGAAGTTGCTTGTTTCATGGCTTTACCACATTAATGAAGTAAATTATCTGACTCCTTTCTTCTTCATCAAGAAAGCAGTGGAATACAAGTGCTTCATCTTTAGATATAATCAATACTCTGTTCTTGCAAGCTTCGGATATTCTGGCTCCCAGTCGCCAATCTTTAGCCCTTACCATAATCTCTACGCCAGTACTATCATCATCTGTAGACTGGTCACTCTCCTGCTGAATTTTCAGCAACGCGTTCCATGTGACACTAACGTTGAAGTCGTCCTTTGCCACTATCAGCGAAAGCTGTCCCTCCCTGCTGCTTCTAACTGTCACAAAGTCACTCGTCTTGTACCTCTCAATTCTCTTGAAGAGGGCATTGATATCGTTTGGCAGCTTCATCATCACATCAACACTACCCAACTCCGGCTCAAGAATCAAGGCATCTTTGTCTCTCCTTAGCAGTCTTACAAATATATTAAAACAATGGTTCACGATCTCCACTGAGCCGCCACTGTAATCTTGGAAGAACATCACTAGATAAGCTTGTCTCTTCCCCTGTTGGTCTTTCCTGGAAAGGCGAATTGCCAACTCGTTGGAGTCAGATCGCTCATACTGTCGAAGAACTTGCAGGAGCTGGTCAACGTTAATCTCAAACGATATGGTGTTCTCCCTTATCGACTCCACCTCATAGATGTCAAAGATGTCTTTAGATAGTGTGCAGAATAACTGTGGCTCGTTGAGGGCTGATGATATTATATTAAGGTTAGTTGGAGTGAATCGAATAACAGCTTGCTTTCTTAGAGTAACGATCGGCGTCAAAGTAGATTTAAGAGTATCCACGGATGACGCTCCAAGCTTGAGTTTCATTTCTGCCCTTCCACTGCAGCTACTTTCACTACCTGTCTGTATGCTGCTTCAAAAGTCTCTTTTCCAAACCGAGTATCGAGATGATGGTTAAACCAAAGGGCCTTTCAACAGCTCAAACACAACATCTCATTTTATTGTTTGGCGTAAATCATTTAGTTAATGTCTGTGTGTATCGTTCATTGACTTTTACGTTAGGAATAAAAGGGCGTGTGGCGTAGTTGGTAGCGCGTCCGCTTAGCATGCGGAAGGTCTCCGGTTCGACTCCGGACTCGTCCATTTTTTTCTCAGATCTATTATACTCAATACTCTTTAACTTCCCGAAGGATCAAAGGTTGACTACAGTCGATAAGGGATTGTGTTTGATGTGCATGTGAATTTACAATGTCTAAGTATAAACAATACCACCATCAACAATCATGGACTGACCAGTGACATAATCTGACTTCTCACTACCCAAGAAACTAACCAGATTAGCGACATCCTCAGGTGTAGAGCCTCTTCCCAATGCAATGGTCTTGATATACTTTTCAACAGTCTCACCCTTCTTTGCGCCGGTAAGTTCACCCATCTTTTCGTCGATCAGGTCCCACATTGGTGTCAAGACAATACCTGGACAGTATGAGTTGACGGTAATCCCTTTGGAAGCCAGTTCCTTAGCGGCAGCTTGGGTCATACCTCTAACAGCCCATTTGGATGCAGAGTAGACACCAAGCAACGGGAAAGCATTGTGAGACACGATTGAGGCACAGTTAATGATTTTACCCTTCTGGTTCAACTCCTGGAACTTACCTGCAGCTGCCTGGATACCCCAGAGGACACCGTTGATGTTGATGCTATTGATTTTGTTGATTTCCTCCTCTGTGACATCAACCAAAGGTGTGATCTGCGCAATACCAGCATTGTTCACAATAGTGTTGAAGTTCCCAAGCTCTTTGTGGGTGAGGTTAACAGCATTGAAGACCTGGTCTCTCTTAGAGGAATCAGCTTCGATGAAGAAAGACTTGACTCCCAATTTAGAAATCTCCTTCACAGTATCGTTTGCGGCTGCCGATTGAGAAGCCAAGTCTGAGATAGCCACATTGTAGCCATCTCTTGCGAGCTGGATGGCAATGGCACGGCCGATACCACGAGAGGCACCTGTAACTAAAGCAGCTCTGGACATTATTTGCTTGTTTCTAGTAGCGCGGTTTTCTTTAATATATCGCCCCTCTGGGTTTGTAGAGAATACAAATACTCAAGGAAAGATACTTCACTGTTCAAACTGGGGCCCCGAACCTAGAGCGAGGAATCGCAGTGTTTATATAGCAACTGGCCCGCACTTCTGCGGGTCCCGCCTGCTCGCCAGCAAACACCCCAGTCCAGTGGTACCCGCATGTGGCTCGAATGACTAGCCCAGCCAACACCCCAAGTTCTCGTGAGCTTCTCTTACTTGTTCCGAAAAGCACGGATGAATCTCTATCTAACGATCTCATTGGCTATGTTCACCCCCACACACATACATACACAGGCAGCATGTGAGTGAGGGATCCACCCACAGGCAAAAGAGAAAATTGGAAACCAATGACGATGTGCGTTTGGTCCCGCTCCAGTAAGCACTAGCGCTTACCCCTTAAAGAGAGCCGAAGCAAATGCTGCACACATATAGAGCGAGGCGGAGACGGGATTTGGCGGCTACTAGCCGCGTCCCACATTATACACCCGCTAACTCTAATTGTTTTAAGTTCTGAAGAAGAGCGGGAGGGGCGTGCATGGCATGGCTCAGCCCCATCATCGCCGCCGTTGCAAAACCTTATCCGGATTAATTACGATGTGGGTGAAAAGAGGTAACAGGGGTAGGTACAGTATTGGTCACCTCTACAGTCAGAGAATGCGATTGAATTACTAAGGCCCGCATTACCCCACAAACAGGAGAAGACAAAAAGACAGAACAGGGTTTTGCCACAAAAGACAAAAGGGGGAAGAAAACGCGAAAAGGTTGCAAAAGTAAACAAACACAAACGCAAAACGCAAAACACAAAACGCAAAACACAAAAAATGCAAAATTATACAAAACGCAAAACCACACAGCTGCGCAGAAGCTCATTGAGTCTTTTGCGGTGACCGTGGAATGGAACTGCCGTCTTCCCTCAATCCTCTTTTCATTCATTTTCTAGAGGATGAACTCAGCAAGCTGGGCAATCTCCAGTACAATAAGGGGAGAATCTACAGTAAAGCCTTGGAAAGCCTGAGAGATTACCATGGAGCTCTGGAGAAACCAAAGGACCTGCATCAAGTCAAGTACATTGGCGATAAACTGGTTAAGGAAATAACAAAGAAGCTCCAGGCGTACTGTGAAGAGTATGGGTACAAGTATCCCCAGGAAACACCAGCGACATCATCGTCAAGCTCTGAGACAGCGGCGATGGCAGTGGCGGCAGCGACTGCGACTGCGACTGCGACTGCGACTGCAACTGCTTCTGTGTCAAACTCGAAAAGTGGCGTGAGGAAACGGGCAAAGAAACAGTACGTTCCCTCACAGCAATCCGGCGGGTACGCCATTCTGCTCGTCCTCCTTGAGTTCGACGTGAACGAGGGCGGGATGATGAAGAAAGATATCACGAGAAACGCGTCTGCTTACTGCTCCAGATCGTTTGAACCCACTCCAGGCACACAACAAGACTATTCAGCTTGGAATGCAATCAAAACCCTAATGAAAAATGATCTAGTGCGGCAGCAAGGAAGACCGGCAAAGTACTTCCTGACAGATGAAGGGAGAGCTTTGGCACAGAGTTTGAAAGAGGCGAACTCCATAGTGTTTAGAAACGAAATGAGTACGCCGGACAAACAGAGATTAGGTATCAATAATGAGCACTTATTAAGAATTCCGCCTGATCGCAAATATCACAATTACGATGGGGACCGATATTTTCTATGGGAAGAGAACAGCTTTGATCTAGTGTTCATCATCGACAATAGAGAGGTCAGAGCTCAAAAACAACGGGATTTTTTTCAGTCAAAACTGCAACAAGTTGGTGTCAAGACAGAGAGTCGAGCGCTATCAGTTGGCGATGGGCTATGGATTGCTCGAAACAAGCAAACCAATGAGGAAGTGGTACTTGATTACATTATGGAACGGAAAAGGCTTGACGATCTAGCCTCAAGTATCAAAGATGGGAGATACATGGAACAGAAAGTACGATTGAAGAGGACGGGAGTAGGCAATGTGTTTTACCTGATAGAAGAGGTTACGGGTACGGATTTAACACACATGGCAGATGCAATCCAAACATCCATTGCTTTATCAATGACCAACAGCAATTTCCACTGCATAAGAACAAAAGATGCAGATGGTACCATTGAATTTATCAAGCAAACTAGTGATGAGCTGATCAACTTTTACAAAGATAAGAAAATACTAGTAATTGACTCGCAGAACCTGAAAACGCAGCAGGACTACGCCCTAGTTCTCGATAAATTCAGAAAGAAATTCGCTAGCGACACTGATAAGCTGCACTGTGCCCACAACTATCACACTTTTGACATAATGTTGAGTAAGAGTGACCTTATGACAGTCAAAGAAATGTTTGTAAGGATGCTGATGGTGATAAAAGGTATATCACTAGAGAAAGCGATTCTTATACAAAGAGAGTTCAAAACCCCACGGTACTTGGTAGAAAACTTTGATAAGAACAATGCTGATTCTATTACTAAATATGGAAAGAAAAACTGTGAGTCTATTGCTGACATCTTCCAAAACATGTGACTTGCAACCATACTTTATAGCTTAATCAATGCACTCGGTTGGAAGCCTTTCTCGTCAGTGTAGGAATAGCAGCACTTATATTGGTCATTCTTTCGCCGGACTTCCAGCCATCGAAATCGATCAGTGCTTGCATACACCCCCATTCGGTAATCTTATTTAACAACCAGTCCAGATTGACAGGTTTCGTCAAATAGTCGTTGCAGCCGGCTGCTAACGCCTCTTGTCGGTCTTGTTTCAAGTTGGATGCTGTCAGGGCCACGATTATTATTGGTGATCTGAACACTTTGAGATCAAGTTCATCCTCTTTTGCTCTTTCACGCAAGTTTTCCAGATCTTCTTTAGCAAAGACACCGATATGGTTAATCTTTTCCAATCTTCGTATCTCCCTTGCAGCGTCAAGTCCAGACATCACTGGCAGCTGGATATCCATCAAAACAAGGTGGAATCCCCCTTTACTCCACTTATCTATGGCCTCCTTTCCGTTTTTGGCAGTGTCATAGTGAATTCCATGACGACGTAGATGAGCCGAAAGAATCCGCAGGTTAACTAAGTTATCCTCAACAATGAGAACGTTTATAGATGGTAAAACTTTTGCTAAAGTGCTAGAGCCTCCGACAATCTTCCCAGGTAGTAGATGATGGCCTGGTTGGAGCTGTGCTCCTGGGCTGGATTTCTTTTCCCTAGTATCCTTTGCACTACCTGTTTTGGCACTGCTGCTCTTGTCTTTGCTTCTAGTTTTGAGTTTGTCTGTGGCATCATTGGAGTATGTTTCCTTTTCTCCTTGTGGGGAGGTAGACGTCAAAGTTGCAGCGGAGGAGGAGGAAAGGTTCATGGTGTTTGGCTGGTTCTGAGATATGATACGACCAGATTCAGCACTTACTTCTGGAACGGTTTGCGAACTCTTCGAAGACATTAACGAAGACGATGTCGGCAACAAATCTTCGGAGTTGCTTCTCTTCTTAGCAGAGTCGTGGGGAGTAGCTGACGGTAGTAGCAGTACAGCTGAAGGATATGTTTCTGTGGAATTTGAGTGCGATCTTCTCAGTGTCGAAGGGAGTGAACTCTGGCCTGAAAATAAGGACTGCTGATTTGGCAATGAGTTCATCTTTCTATGATCGTTAGAAGAGTACTGTTTCCAGTCTTCCTCTCTGATCTCATGGATTGTTTCAGTGGAAAAACTTTTACGAGAGTGTGACAATACAGGAGGGTGCTGCTGCTGGTGGGGAGGCAACATGCTGTGTGGTGTTTGATTGTTGACGTGAGGTGGCAGTTCGATGGTCAAGGCATTCTCTATAGACATACCGTCGGGGAAAAATATGTCCAACAATTGCCAAACAAGTCTATCAGGCTCCAAGTATATCACAGTTGAATTACGAGGGGATAGCTCTCTGATAGATAGAGAAGAGACAAAATCTTGTTGGACAGATGGTTTATCCAGTACAAGTGAAGATTGTTTAGGGTTCAGGGGAATTGGTGCAAGTGGAAGTGTGATGGAGTTGTTGCTGTTAGTGTTCTTGTCGCTTCTCATTGGAGTAGTGTGTTGTTGTGCTGTCTGTGGCTTATTGTTGGGGACGCTAGAAGGTCTAACAGGGATGCCTGAAGGTGTTGTAGACAGTGAAGGAGGGAAAAGTTTGATTACTAGGTCCGAAGGGTCGCAGATTCGAGCCAAAGTAGTTGGGAATCTCTCGGCTGTCATTATCTTGAGGTCATCAACTATGTGCGACTCGTTAACGTATAGACAAGTTGGGTTGCCGTCTGGTCGACGAATCCATACTCTTCTACTCTGTGGGTTTGAGGCAACTGCTGGCATGGCCGTGGAAGAGGGCGACGGCGACGGGGCCCGCGAAGGCTGATGGTACCCTGGCATGCGAGCAGATGGGCGATACTGGTGTGTTTGGGGTGTTTGCGCTGCAGTGGTGCTGCTTGCTCTAGTGGTTATGCTAGGAAGATGGTGGGGGTCCTTTACTGGTTGCATGCGGTGCCACTTTGCCTCTGCAGTAGGACCAAGAAAAGACGACTGTGACCGATGCTCCTGCTGTGCTGTGTCTGTGGCTGTGGCTGTGCGTATTGCAGCTGGTTGGGTGTGTTGTGTGCGATGCTTCGTGTTTAGCGAAGTGAATCTCTGTTTCTTTGTTTGTTTGTTGAAAATGTGCGAAGTGCGCAACGCAGCAACAACACCCACCAGCGCAGGGGCATTAGCCACCGGCGTTGGAAGAGAAAGATAAGGGTTGATAGGGCTGGCTGGCGAGCTGGCTGGCGAGCTGAGAGGGACTTGAGAGGAAGCTGTGCACTGCTGCTGCTGCTGCTACGAACTCCTGGCGGGTCTACACCGTTATAATCGTGAAAGTCATGCTATGGAATATTGATAAACAACTGTCTAGAAGTTCTGGAGGGCTGCGTTGAGGCCACCAGTAATTCTGACCATCTGCTCGGCACCTAGAGGCCAGAACATAACCGAGCCTAATAGAGTAGCCCACTGCAAGAACACCGGCACTCTCTTCATGTAGAGTTTGCCCACGGTGGCAATAGAGGATGTGTTGACAGTCACTTTGACGTGTGAAGCTGCCTGCTTCTTAGCGATCTGTGAGCCAAGGGATACTGTGCTTCTCAAGATTGGTGTAGTGAACATTGTATGTGTATGTGTTGTTTGTTTGTGTGCTGTGTACGCTGATACTGTGTATACTCAGCACAACTGGCGAGCAAACAACTGCTCCCATTTATATACTGCAGAGCTCATCCCCGCCGACTCCATCTCAGCAAGCCTCCTCTCGCCATACTACCACAAGCGGTAGTGTCAACCCACAATCGCGCACGCTTTGTGGCCTGAGCAAACGACTTGTGGTGTGATTTTTTGCTTTTGGCAAGATCATTCGATTTTTGTCACAATAATTTATTATGGCGAAGGCGATTATTATTTGCTGTTTGGGAGGCCAGAGCTTTACCCGCGTGTAGCCGAGTGGGACTGGACTAGTCTGGGTTTGACTGGACTAGACTCGGACTCGGACTGGACTAGTCTGGACTACCGCCGATGCGCTTCTCACCCATCCATCCACACGGTCCAGTCCGCAGCCGCTAGTCTGGCCGTTCGCTAGTCTGTTAGTCCCAGTCCAGACTAGTCCAGTCCAGTCCAGTCCAGTCCAGTCCAGTCCGGAAAAAGAAAAGAAGAGAAAATAAAGAAAAAAAAAGAACATCTGATTACTGCATGCGTGCGACCTCGAGATAGACCCACGATGATCACGGACTATGGACATAAGCATCACAATTCGACAAGGACTGAGGATTGTGGAACCACACTACCACACCATCTCGCTGCGTGCTAAAGGCAGATGGTTCAACCGCACAGTCCTGGACGTGCTGAGTAGCGAGTTCAGATCAAAGAGCTACGAAGAGCACAGAGAACATCTGGTGTCAGGAAGAGGCGTCCACGTCTATATCGCTAAGCTAGCCAAGGACGGCAGCAACAAGGTCAGCGGTGAGGACCTCCTAGCTCTTCGGTTGCAAAACAAGGATCTGCTGGAGATCACCGTCCACAAACATGAGCCTCCGGTCCTGGCTGTGCCAGAGATCCCCATACTCTACGAAGACAGCTCCCTGCTAGTCGTCAACAAACCATGCTCGATACCCGTCCACCCTACCGGAAAGTACTTTCACAACACCCTCACAGAAATGCTGAAACTGCAACTGTCACCGCCCTCCGAAAGTCTCGCTCATGATATCTTCCCGTGCCACCGCCTAGACAAACTCACATCTGGAGTGCTGATCCTCGCCAAGGACGTTGCAACTGCTTCTCGTGTCCAACAAAGAATCAGGGAAAAGCACGTTGAGAAGCTGTACTTGGCAAGAGTGCAAGGCTACTGCAAGCCCGCTGTGGTGGACCGGCCTGTCGGTGTGGTTGACACTAAACTCGGATTTCAGAATGGTGTCAAGCCACGGAAAGATGCCGCCACCGAGTTTACACTGTTGAAGTACAACAAAGAGCTGGACCAGTCCATCGTTTTGTGCAAGCCACTCACTGGCCGTACCCATCAGATCAGAATGCATCTTAACATGCACGGTCACCCTATCGTAAACGACCCGCTATATGGGCCAAACGCTTCAAAGATACGCTCTGCCATTATCAACAACGACGAAGCAGTGTCTGAGGAACAGTTTAAACTCCTGCTGGAGGAGGACTTGCACAAATTAGCTCAGATTAAGTCTACAGCGTCGCAATGTGATGTATGCAACGAGCTACTGTTCAATTATTATCATCCTGGAGCCCTGGAAATGTGGCTGCATTCTTACAAATTCACTATAGACGGAGACACTCAATTTGAATCTGATCAACCTGAGTGGTGTAAAATATGATGACAGACATCTGTGTCCCTGAAGCGTCCCAAGTATTAGCATTCTTGATGCCCATCATGTGCTACTTTTCTTCTTTTCGAGATTCCTCGTCTTCCTGCCCGTGGTCTTCTTAAGCTCTCTGTACTTTGACGCTATCCGTTTCAGCTCCTCACCAAACTGGTATCCTTCTTTATTAACAAGGGACTCTACCAGCTTCCAATTCGCATTAGTGTTGCTCTGCTTCACAAACCCATCCGTCCTCAACTTCTTAGCATTGATTATAGACTTCCTCAGCTCGAGGTTCATTTGTGCGATGGCATTGTCACCTCTGGGCACAATGTGCAGGTTGAATACATAGACGCCATCTCTGCCATCCAACTCCTTGAACTCCTTCAGAAAATGCTCTCTCAGTAGTCGACGCGCCTTGACTCGGTGCACAGAGTAATCCATAGGGTTCAGACTCTTGCCAAAGGTATCTTTCTTGACACCAGATAGCTTGGGATCGTTCAGCACGTACCCTTCTTCGTACTTGACCCGTAGCGATGGCGACGACTTGCGAAAGAGCCCCAACAGGTGGTCTGGTGGGAAGTAAAAGCTTCGGAATAGCGGGTTGCTAGCTACTTGTAAGGGCATTGATATACGTGCTTGGTAGAAGTACTGGCTCACCGACCCCAGGAGCCCACGTACTTGGTGTGGTTCGTTTACCGTGGGTGCGTTTTCTGGTAGAACACGCCACACTTTCCTGCTATGCGGTACAAGCTTCGAAGCCATCTCTGTCTCGCCCTCTCTCTCTCTCTTGCCTTGCTGTGTTCGCCCCCGTCACTGTGCCAATCAGCAGTCTACTCCCTCGCTGGCTTATTGCTCATCTACTCAACATTTTTCACTTCAGCACTTTCGTTTATTTATTCATTTATTAGATTTTTCATCTGAGAAATTTATCCTCTCTCTGCTTCTTGACATCGCCCTTCAACTTATCCACGTCATCTCTTGTTGCGTTGTAGGATAGATTGGTGACCTGGTTGAATGGGTTCTCATCGCTCTTTTCGAACTCCTTGAAAGCCAGTTGCTTGACTTGCTGCAGTCTCAGGCCTGGGTTCTCCTTTCTCAGCTCAGGCACGCGTCTCTCCTCGAACGCAGCGAGGGCAGCTTTGAACCTTCTCTCCGGGTGTCTATCGATCTCCTTGTCCGAGACAGCGCCGCCCTTCTTGGTCAGTGTGAGCGCTTCCAGCGCATTGTCGATACCACTAGCACTGATCTCTGCGGAAGTCGGCTGGTCGTTGAGGAAATCGTCGATCTTGCCTGTTCTTTTAGCTGCGACTTTGGCGGCACCACGGCCCTTGCCACTTGGTTTAGAAGGCAGCGACGCCTCCTCCTCTTTCAGCAAGGCCTCGCGCTCGGCCTTCTTGCGTGCAGCTTCCTCCCTCTTGGCGGCGTCGTCTTCTTTCTTCTTGTTGCCCTTCTTAGACCCTTGCTCCCACTTAGATGCCTCCTCTGCGTCTAGTTTCGCTTGGGCTTCAGATGCCTTTTTGTTAGCCTGCTCAGCTTTGCGGGCGTTGCCCTGTGCTTTCTTGCTGTTACCTTCGGATCCTCCCTTCTTTGCCATTGTGACTCAGTCCCTCTCCGACTCCAATCAGTGCGAATTGCTACTGCCACTGCAACCTGTTCGCTGTCCCCTGCTGAACAAACTCAGGTGTTTGAGTAAATTCTTCGTCTGCTCTGCGGGCGTCCACCACATGTGCTCGTAACCGCCGGCGATTATATAATGTGATTATTAATATCTTATGTAACTAATGATTATTAATATATTATGTAATTGGTGTGTTTGTGTAATCACTTATGTAAGCGTGTTTTCGTGTTTATGTAAGTTATTATGTAAGCGTCGTTTTTGTGTTTTTTTTTTTTTGCTTGTTGATGGTTTGGGCGGCTAGAGCTTTCACAAAGACTTCTTTCTCTCTTCTCTTCTCTTCCCCTGTCACACACACACCACGCCTTCACACTGCGCATACTTCAGGTGCATACCAGACTACACACACATAGATCGCTCCCTTGTTTGAGCACTCAGCTTGGGTGGGTAGTGATATCAGAACATCAGTGGCCACCGCAAGATCGACTGGGACGATGCTCATCAGTGGAACAAGGCGGTACTTTCATGGGTCGCGGCTCGCTCTGTCTGAAGAGGTGGTGGCACGCTCAGGCTCTAAGCTGTTGGGTAAAGGGAAGAAACTGCCTCCGGGGAAACAGCAGCTGGTGATCCTCAATGCGCAGCAGTCCAAACTGGTCCGGCCAGTGCCCTCCTACTTCAGGGATCACCAATTCAGAAGAAACCAGGAGAAGAGGCTCCACCTGGTGAACTCCAGAGAGCTTGCTGAGCAGCGGTCGAAACTTACCAAGGACGACCTGAAACTGACCAACGAGCAGGTCATCAGACAAATCAATCAGTTGAGACCGTCCGAGACAAACTTGGTCTCCAATAAAAGACACGACCAGATTGTGAAGGAGCTCTCCACAGGCTTTACCATTGCTCAGCTGCGCGATTACATTACTTCAGAATTTCCTCAAACTTCAGGGTACAAGACCATCACAAAACGCAGAATTGTCGATAAAATCGTCGCAAACTGCTGGCATTTAGAAATCTCAGACCAAGTTGATCCTGTGAAGGACTTGGTTATACAGCGTGAATTCGATTTGAGTCAAAGAGAACTGTACCTGTTGCTGTCGCATAATACTTTTGAGAAATGGATCAGAGCCAACGTGAAAATCATTGTATTGCCTGATGAGCTGAGAGTCATTGTACGGTCAAGCAAGTCTCATCTGCAGTACATAGAGCTAGCACTAGGAAAGATTTTAGAGAACATTGCAACTAATGAGGTTGAACTGAAGGCTCTATTCGAACACCAGAATTCTCCACTACCCATTGACCAAATTCAAAGGCTCTCTGGGGTCTTTTTTCAACAGCAGCAGCAACAGCAACCGACCAATGATCAAGGCTTGACTACTAACGAGTACACCATATACACTTTGGATACTAAAAACTTTTCCATCGCAAGAAGATTGATTCTTTGGAGCTTAGACAACAATTCCTTCATCAAAGACCTCACCCTCACCAATTTTAACGATGTATATAGTTCGGAAAAGACTCGGTTCTTCAACCAATTTCAACTAGACTCTCTGCCCTGGCTTTATCAGGAAAGAAAATGGGCAAGATTACAACTTCCTAAAACTAAAGACTTCATCCCTCTACCAGTGATACTGGATGTTGACAAAATTCATAACGATCTAAACAAAGGCATAATAACAACAATGAACAACAAACCTGAAAACGTCATAACCCAATCACTTACGGCGGTGACTTTCGGTAAAGTGCTACATGAAATTGACCCTAATGAGGGCCGCAACAAAAGCAGCAGCAACAACAACAGCAGCAACAAGAATAACTATACCAGTAGTGACAGCAACAACTCAGATATCTTGATTCCAAAGAAGTCAATATTGGACAGTCAAGTTCCATCTGTAAGAAAACTACTGAAAACACTACCACTATACCAGTTTGAGGAGATGGCCCAAGAAGAGCATAACAACAGTAATGATGCCGATACTGAGGTGGGTAGTCTGATGGACATGTCACTAGATGTATCTCAAGACTACCATTCATATTTCGCACAAATCAAGCTTGTCCCATCTCCTTTCCAGGTCCTTGATACTGAATACGGGAAAAAAAGCAAGTACACATCAGACATCAAGAACTTTTTAGAATATCCACCTATAGAATTTTGGTTTGAGCTTGATGAAGGTGATTGTGCGAAGATTGACACCTTACAAGTAGTGGTGACAGAGTCAGAAACTAATTCCACTATTTTGCTTCCTTCACACAACACAGATTTGAAATTTGTCAAATCCAAAACAATCACGCTAGTGGACCCTTCCTCCAGCCTATCCTCTTCTGCAGACGATTGGTTGGGTGATCAACCTGGAATCAAGCGTGCACTGTCCCACGCCTCCCTCAACTTTAGTGGGTCGAAAACGGTGAAAGTCCCTGATTTCTTTGATATACGATTACCAGGAGTTGACCAGCCTGTGAGATACTCCTACGTGAGTCTGTCATACCGTCGCCATCTGAATTACAAATACAATAACCGCCTGTTGCAATTTGCTGTTGTGGAATCCGGTGCTCTAGGTGGCAGAAGTATGGAGTTGATTATGGTAGGCTCAGAAAGTGCTTCAGCTGATGAAAAGACGGAGCTGGCTGGCTTCCTGGACGACGTTGTAAGCTTTGTTGATGATCTGGAGCAGGCAGCGAATACCAGCACTGCGTCATCCCTGTAGATATAGAACATAGAAATACACACGCACACACATATGCACATTAATTCATTCGATTAAAGTATAGAACTGCGACCATGTCATGTCTGTCATACATACACCACTTCTTCACCAACTCACATACCCTCTATCAACAGGTCTGAACACTTTAATTTTGCCACTCTTCATATCGGAAGGTTTGTACGAACTCTGCTTGACTTTGCCACTTGCGTCGACTTCAATGACTCTGAACTTCTTCTTGTCGTAATCAAACTCGCTTAGGACAGCAGCAAACGGGCCATCAGTATCAGTTCCACCAACGTCATACAAAACCTTCTGGCGTAGCTTATTGTGTCCTTGGAACTTGGCTTTATTTATTGCCAGGATGTCACCTGGTCTGAACTGAGACGACTGCTTCACTTCGGTATTGTTGATGTTTGTGTAAATGGTGGCACCATACGAACGGAGACCAACATGCGGAAGAAGGAGATCTCTGTTGTTCAGTTGACTGAACACAAACGGTATTAGAGGCTCGGCCAGATGCTTATTGATCAATTTACTGGCAATCTGCAGTACCTGTGCACCGAAATCCCTTGAGTGTGCATCCACAAAATCTTCAGTCATGACAGGCGGTGGAACTGAGATCGTTTCAAACGAAGTAAGGGATTCCTCTGTCGAGTAGGTTACGTGGAAGACGGTTTGGGAGTTGTCTTGGTGCAAGATGTAAAAGCTCTTCACAGTCAAGGAGTTAGCATCGCCTCCGCCTCTTCTAGGAACCTTGGTTTCATCCACTTCGAAAATCAGCTCCTTGTTGACTTTTGATTGGAACACGAATGGAAGCTCATTCTTCAGCCACCACTTCGATCTCAGATCGTACTTATCCATGACTTCATCGTTTACGCCAAACGCTACACTGGCAGTGCGTGCATCCGCTGGCAACTGTGTGTTTACACCCGATGAAAATGTAGTCGCTCTTCTGAAACCAGCAGCAGAGCTCCCTGCTGCAGGTGATGGAACTTGGTCCATAAATCTTTGTGAAGAGTTCGAAAAGGTCGAGGTCCCTGTACTATTCTCTCTCAGTTGTCTGGAAGGAGCAACAGATCCACTGTGCTGCTCTGTAATGGTACTCTGCTGCACATACGGCACAGATGTGCCTCCAGTGTTATGAGAAATCACAGAGGAGTTAATGGATTTCACATCATGATAATCCCCTTCATCTTGACGCAACTCATCCGCTGGAGCACGGGAGGAAATTGGAGCTGGAGGTAGTGATGAAGGAATAGGTGGAGGGTTACCAGGTGCGGGAATTGGAGGTGGCACTGGCCGACCCGCTGCATAAGAGGGAAGAATATTAGCAGTCACAGGTGGTGGGACTGACGGAGGAGGAGGGTGAGAGGGACGGTTTGGAACACCCACTGGCGGAGGTGGTGGTGGTGCCTTCTTTGACGAAGATAATGATCGACGTACAAAATCAGGAATAGGTTGTTGCACCTGATCATCCGAAGTGTCCCTGTTGCTTTTTGGGTTTTGAGTATCGTAGTCCGATTCGTACCCTGTAGTGTAGTCAGATTGGATGCTTGGCTGTATTTCTGGCTCATTGATCTTGCTTGCCAAGTTCAGCTGCTCAATTTCCTTCAGTCTGTCTCCTTCTGAAAAGGCTGTATCTGTCTCCGAAGACTTGTCATCATATTCTTCTTCATCATCTCCTTCAATAGCAGACTCTGAGAGAATATTACGTGGTGTTCCAATGTCCATTTTTGCAAAGTTTTCTGTGAAACTTTGATCCTGGGTGATGGAATCTGGAGATTTGATAGAAGCAGAAACGCGTTTGGCGGGTTCTTCATCAATGTCTCGAGGACTTTCAACTTTGACTGTAGCGATTTCGTCTTCAGACGCCAGGCTGTTAATAAGGATATCATTCGTGACATTTATTATAGCGTCAGGTCGCTCATCAGCATTATCTCTTCCTTCTTCTTCAATACTTTCTTCTTCTTCTTCCTCTGCTTCTACATTTTCAGCTTGGTGTGATCTTTTCATGAGAACATCAGGTATTGGGGGAGCAGATCCGCTTGCAAAAGGAAGGATCGGTATTGGAGCCTGTCTATGAGCTAAATCGTTGTGCGTCTCATCCTTGCTCTCTTCAGTGACAGGTTTTATACCACCAGAGTAAGGATGGCCAGTGGGAATCCCGAATGGGTTGAAACCAGCTGGTCCTCCGCCATATCTTCCCCCTGCACTAGCCAGCTTTGCCATTCTTGCCCTCAATGCCGATCGCTTAGCCTCTTCTCCGTCCTCTTCGTCCTCCTCCTCCTCTTCTTCTTCTTCTTCTTCTTCTTCTTCTGCCTTTTCTTTTTCTTCTCCTTTTCTTTCTTCTTGTCCCTGCTCTTCGTCTTGGTGCTCTTCTTCACCGTTATTCTCGTCGTTATCATCATTATTATCAATGTGATGATCATTGGTTCCTTGAACCGAGTTTAATTCTCTCTGGGTATGATCCGCTCCAGGAATATCAGCGATAGTCTCTGCTCCAACACACTCGCCCTCATTGTCTTGAGCATTTTCAGGTGAAGGATCTAATTTGGAAGCTGCTTTAGCCTCTTTGGCTTGCTTTTTTCTTGCTGCCAATGAAGCTAGTCTCTTTGCCTCTTCAGCCTGCTGCTTCTGTAGCAGAGCAATCCTTTCCTTCAGGCTCAATTTAGGACCCTCTTCTAAATCTTCAGCAGGTTCATCATTGGTAGCATCAATAATGGGAGGTGGTGCGAGTGGATTTTGTTTGTCTTGTTGCGGTTTGCTTCCGCCAAGCTTTGGAGGAACATATGAAGAGTGTGAAAGGTCTGGTTTCGTTTTCGACTGTGGAGAGCTTTTGTTGAGTGATGGTGGGATGTAAGAGGAATGTCCCTGATAAGGTTTTGCATCAGATTTACGACGATCGGCACCGCCAAACGAAGACATTGGGCTTGGAACTGGTGCGCCAGAATCGAAAGTAGACTTTCTCGACAGGAATGCTGCCGAATGGGAAGGTTCTTTCGTGTCTGATGGTACAGGGACAGCCTGTGGAGCAGGGGGTAGATCTTCCAGCTCTTCCTGCTCTTCATCATGCCCTTGTTTCCCCTCTGTTGGTTCTTCTTCCTCTGCTCCTTTCTCCCCCCGCTGCTGCTGCTGCTGCTGCTGCTGCTGCTGGTCCTCCTCCTCCTCCTCCTCCTCCTCTACCACTGCATCTTCCTCCGCCTCCAACATCTCTCTGTCATCACTCACGACTCTTGTGGATACTTCCGCCTCCACTCCGGGTGCAACGCCCCTCTCCTGTTCCACAACCACGACCGGCTCGCTCACAAAGTTCTTCGGGAACATCCCTGACCTCAACACACCAGAGTCATCAACATACTCGCCCGAAAACCACTCCTCGTCTTCAATTGCTGTGACATCAATCACCTGCCCTGCTGAGAAGTTCAGGTCGTCTTCAAACTCGGACTTGTATTCAAATAGCGCTTTAGCGCTGAAGGGTGGCACTGTCTCACCCATTCCTCAACTCAAGCTAAAAAATCACTCAGCAGCGCGGATACAATAACCTTTCAGAGTCAATCGAATCAAGCACTTAATCAGCCAATCAATCGCTCACCACTTGTCCTTCACAGTGCGCTGAAGCTGAACTTGTGTTCGTGTTTGCTGGTATCTGGGCCATTCTCGCACCGCCTGAGTTTGTGTTTGTTTAATGGAGCAGTTTTGTGGGACAAAACAGGGCTTATGAGTAGGGTAACAAGGGCTACGCAGGGGTGGTGGGCAACAGGCGGAGACACTCACCTAAAATAGAGAGAGAGATAGGGGTAAGAGTTCCGCTACAGTGGTGGATGTGTCATAAACACACACGTAGATATACCTACTTGGATGCTATATGTCTCTCTGTGTATGTACTTCGGTCTGTGTCGCAGTATTCACCTTTGGAGATCACAGATACACGACTTGCCAGTCTTGGGACAATGAACAACAACCCACTTGGTGCCCTTCAAAGCCTCCTTGGAGAGTGCATTGTAAATATTGTTCAGGAAGCTTCTCGGAGTTGAAGAAGAGCCGGCACCCCCAACCTTCCTGATCCACTCGTCCTTCACATTCACGGACGTTATCGAAATCATGTCGAGAACCTCATCTTTCACGGGATCCACAGTCACTATCGGGGCATCAGACAAATCCGTAATAATGCTATTGCACGCTTTCTTCGCACTCTCTTCGTATGCCCATCTGTCCTTTTTGTTGGACTTCTTTGCACTCCTTGTAGCTTCGTTTGCTATGAATATCGTTTTCTGCTTCTCGCTGCTTAGTGTTATAGATTTGGTCATGTTTGACAGACTTTCCGAGGAAGAGTTGTCTACACCGTTGGAGTAGAAATCGCTGCCAGAACTAGCCGGTAGCTGAGACGATCCTCCTCCGCTGATACCTGAGCCAGTACCTATTCCACCGTTACTTCCGCTACCACTGTTGCTGGCAGCAATCCCATTGTTCTTCCCATGCACTTCACTCTGCAAAAAATCAATCATCTCATCCAAGTCAACATCAAAATCAACCGTGCTCTCCGTATTTCGGATTTTGAGGGGTTTATAGCGCTTCTTCGATGAACCACCAACCAGTGATATTTGCTGTTGTTGCTTGATCAGCACAATCCATTCTACACCATCTCGTTGGCATGCAGTTATCACTTCATCGATGTTATGACAGCCAGATAGCATATCTGAGGAGATAGAATGCTTCCACAGTCTCTTCAAAACTTCCAGTCCCATGGGTTTCCAATTCGATAGACTCAGACTTGTCACAAGTACATTACATCTCTTGGGTTTCCAGTCCACTGGCGAAGTGAAGTCTCTGGCTGCCTTATTGGTCAACTTAGGTTTAACTGAATCAACCTTCATGAATGACCTCATCACTGCAAAGATACTCTCACAGCCCAGATTGAACCCAACTGCGTGTTGGGTGTTGGTTTTACCACCTGAAGGACGTGCCAATGTCGAAATCAACTTGTCATATCGACCACCGCCGGCAATAACCATTCTCTGTTTGGTTTTATCCTCGCTCAGAACCTGGAACATGATGTCGCTATAAAATTGAGGATTGTAGTTGGTAAATGGCGATACAAACAGATTCTCAGTGATGCCAAACAGCTTTAAATGCCCAACAACTTTAGAAAGATATGACAGATGTGTATCAATCTTGCTGAAAAGGAGACTATCAACCATGAGCTTCTTCAATCTAGTTCTCGCTGCGTCGATAGATAGACGAAAATTGAACTGTTCGATATCGTACAGCACTGTCGACGTAAGATTGAGTCGAGACTTTAACAGTTGCTTCACGTCATCCATTGTACTGTCATATCCAACTGTAGACAGAATTCTAGCCACTAGCAAATACTGTGCTTTATCAACACCACAAAACTCAAGTATTGTCTCCAGGATAGCACCATGGTTCAGGATTATCACAATTTTCTTTCGGTTAAAAATTGGGAAAATCTTCGAAACATCGTCAATTATCTTGATAGCTTCAGCATCATGGAAGTCTAGATCTGACGTATCAGAAGTGATGATATCAAAATCAATTTCTGCGAACTTTGATGGTTCTGTACTGGAAGAGTCATGAGATGCTGGTCTGAACACGTAGTCCACTCTAAAGAGTTTCTCTAAGTCACTTTTATTCTTTGAAAGATATCTGGCCATTGGATATGTCAAGTCATATGGCAACTGTAAAACAGTCCCCTTAGGATCTAACACCTCATATGGCCTCTCTATATCATTTGCATAGAAAGGTGATTTTGGGAAAATCATTGGGGGTTCCTTGGTTTGAATCGCTCCATGCACTTTGAAAACGTTGATGATCTCATTAATCATCTTATCAATCAATAGACGACTAGGAACTGACATCGGTGTCTTTGGAAGATCATAGAGGATATCATTGGCTAGATTATGCGGCTGATCAAAGAGTGTTTCCCTTACCTGGGCTTGCCAAGGCGAGGATGGGTTCGCTAAGCTCTTTAATGCCTCTTTCACAATTTGATCTTGATCCTTAGCTGGAAGAAGTCCAGATCCTAGCAAATCGTTGGCTGAAGGTCGTGAATCAGGGTTATGATCTAGCAACAGTCTAATTATTTTCTTTTCAGTCCCCATTTCAGTCCCAAATCCTTTAGGGAAGATAACAGATGGGCTTCTGAGAGCTTTCAGAACATCGGCCCTTTCCATACCAGTACTGAAAGGATACACCATCTCAAAAAAGATAATCCCCAAAGAGTACATATCCACTTTAGAGTCGTAATTTCCATCACTAGAAAGAACTTCATTGGCCACATATAAATGAGTTCCGACATCAGTGGTTAAATCTTCCGACATGGTAGACGCTTTTGACCTATTCTTTGCGGTAATCGCATTGTGCGTATTTTTGGCTAATCCAAAGTCACCCAGTTTGATATTTCTGGATTGGTCAATGTAAATATTGGAAGGTTTCAGGTCTCTGTGGATGATACCCTGAGAGTGGATGTAACTTAGGGCTTCTAATATTTCTCTAAAAAGGCGGTAGTATTCATCCTTTTGTCGTGCCAGAATACCTCCTTTGATAAGGTCAAACAGTGAACGATTCTCACAATATTCCATCTGAATGAACAAAGTACTAATCATCTTTGAAGTTTTTACAGCAGGAACGGTGGTGCGGTCGAAGATGTCATCTGTGTCAAGTTCGTCATATTCAGCATTACTGCTATCCGCATCTTCATCATCAGAGTCCCTTCCAAACACTATGTCAGGACCTCCCTGTAAAGAATTGGACACAAAATCAAGAGTATGGCTCCTATTCAAACTCGGACGAGCAAAAGATGAGGTGAGATTTGAACTGGTAAAATCAAAAGAAATATTAGTGGTGTTGTTGAAGTTGCTTATACTGCTGTCTTCATCAAACTCTTGTTCTTCCTCGTCTGATGAGTCAAAGACATTGTCGTTCGATGATTCATTGTTTTGCTCAACCCATGCAGCATAATATCTCACTACGTACTGGTGATTCAATCTTGCCAATAGCATCACCTCCGATAGAATTGAAGTCAACCGGTCCTCTGTGTGACGGATCTTTTTGATGGCATAGAATCTACCATCCCAGATATTTCTTGCCTTTATAACTTCACCAAACGCGCCTTTGCCCAAAAATGCAGATTCCTCAAAATCTTTAGCATATCTTGATTCAGGTCCTATTGTTGCTCGACCTGATATACCACCTGTGTTGAAACTGCGCCGTGCTCTATTGGAGTGTGATGATCCTCCAGTATGTACTGGTATCAGCGGTTCTTCCTCTTCCCTTACAGCTCTTTGGAACAAGTTAGTATTGAACTGTTGTAAAGGCATCCGTAAGAACTTTGTTGGAAATAAACCAAATGGAGGTGTTCTCTTTCTCGGTTTCTCAACAAAGATATTATTCAAGAATTCTTTGATGGTCTCATCGAGAGGCACTGAAGACAAAAACACGAATGGATCAGAGTATTCCATAGTGGTTGACAGACCCATGGTCAACTCAACAAAAAAAACACCAAGATCCCAAACATCAGTTTTACTCTGTGGTTCAGGATTCTCCTCCAATTCAGGTGCCTTCCACTCAGTTCCAAGTGGGTTGATAAGTTTCTGGCCCTTATTTGGATATCTTAAAAGCATATGAACTAACCTATAACCATAAGTTGGATGTTGCAGCTTTACTTCGCCTCTTACTAGACATACCGTCTCCGTGCATAATGCTTTATGGACCATTCCGAGCTTGTGAAGTTCTTCTAACCCAGATAGGAGTGCGATTGTCCACGATCTTGCGGTGAAAAGGTTCACTGAGTTAATATTCAAAAGCAACTCTTTCAAAGTTCCTTGAGAAGAGTATTCGGTCAACAAGCGGATTTTGTAAAGGGGATCACGTTTACTTGAGCCACGCGGTATGATGGTATATGCAAAGAGAGTGTGGATTGACTCCTGCCTTACATTTACTAAGGCACTCAACTCTTTCTCTAAGTCGTGGATCTCTTTTTTCCCACTAGCAGTAGTCCAGTGGTCATTGTTCAAATCGATTTCAGTTAGAAGTAGAAGGGAGTCATCTTCAAGGTTTGAAGAATTCTCTTGATAGAATAAACTACCTTCTACTGAATGATGCAGGTAAGGCTTGACAACCAACTGCTTGGCAAAAGATAATAGACCACTTGGTTTTGGCCTTAAACAGTTTATCACGGCTTTGTACTGTATGACAACATTGTTGGATAACCTTCCTAGAATAATATCTTCAAACACAATTGCCTCACCTGAGTCAATCATGCTTTGAGGAGGGACTAGAAGCTTTTCGTCGACAGTATTAGTAATCTCTTCTGTATCGGGTCTGTTATCAGCTGTGTGGCTTCTTTTCATTATCTCCTCCTCAATCAAGTCCTGTTCGATCTTGAGTTTCTGTTTCTGCTCAAGCTCGTCCTTTGCAGCACGTTCACGCTCTTGAGCTTCTTGGGCCTCCTTCTCCGACTTCATTCTAAGCAACCTATCTTCCTCTAAGGAAGTGTTTCTGATGGAGTCTTTGTATATGTTCAACTGATCTTGAACTAAAGTGATGATTTCAAACACCATCTCATTTCCCTTCAGTCGATTTATGAGTTCTTTGATCATTTTATTCAGAGTAGCCATTTGACTATCCAATATATTCTTCACACTTTTGAAGACAATGACGGGTGCGGTTTTTGGATATGTGGAGGTGAATTCTATCCGCATTGTAAGTGATGATCGGGGCTGTTGCTCTTCGTCCTCCTCTTGGTTGCCATTATCGTTGTCGCACTGTGATTTCAGAGAGATCTCAAATTTCGGAGGCGGCTTCTGATTCCATGCTGAAGAGGCATCGGTTCTATCAACGAAGTCATCATAATAGATGGACTGAATAACTTCTGCTTCCTGTTTTTGTATCTCGTAGTAATCCTCTAGGGACATGCTGGTTATCTTTTCTTCTACTATCCAGTGTAGATCGAACTCTCTCTGTGTATTCCTGTTGATCTAGTTCCTCCTGTTATAATCTTCCTGGCCAGTCACAACAAATGCACATCCTCTTGACTGTTTATCAATCGGAACCAATTGATCTATCAGCAATCACAACAACAACCAGCAATTACTTTCGCACAAGATATACAGTGGCTAAAGAGCAGTCCACAGCGCGTATCTACACAGTATAGTATTCAGGTTCCTATCCTATGCCAGAGATTTCAGCAATCTATACGAGTATTCCGAAGCAAGCGCCGTAGATATGTCTTTACTGTAACAAGTAAGGTGAGAGAGAGAAAGAACTTTTTTTTGAAAAAATTGGTTTTGAGATCGTTTTTGTGTCAAGGATAAGACTACGCAAGGTGATGTCGATAGTACAACAAAGGTGACAGCACAGGCCATATAACAGGAAGAAAGAGTGTAGATTAGTATTGGGGAGGGAGCGAGTAAAACAGGATGTATGGTCTTTATTGCATTAGTTCGACTAAGGAGTTCTTGTGATATCTTGGCTTCTCAACAACATAGTATGGTCCTCATCGCCAGAAGCCTCTTCAGCCTTGCTGATGTACTCCAACTCAGCAGTTATATCCATGTCGTATAACACAGGCTTGAAAGACTTGCTGCTGGATAGGGCCGGAAAGTTTCTTCTATACGACCAGTAAGCGACAGAGAACCCCAACAGGGATCCCAACACAACGTCTACGAAATGATGTCTATAGTCCTCTGTTCTTGATAGGGCGATCAGGATAGCACCAATTGCAGGAATCCAGGCTACTATTTGTCTCCAAGAGCCTGTCAAAGGGTGGTATGCCAGGAACTGTCCAGAGAGCCACAACGATAGGTACCCCAGCCCGGAAAATGCAGTGCTTGAGTGGCCTGAAGGAGTGGTCCTGAACCCGTCAGCCAATCTCTTCAGGTTTTTGGTAGTGCACACATCCTTAGCGTATACCAAAGTGTTGAGAGGCGTGTCAGATTTTGGGATACATCTGGCAATAAAATCTGGTCTGTGTCTGCCAATCCAGTTTTTGAAGATGTCGGTGAAAAGCTCGTTGACAAAGAAGGAAACAAAAAGGCCCAGCAGCGAGACATAGCCCAGATAGAGTTTGTGGTTAGGGTGGCCCAGCAGTGCGGTGATAACGATGATCACAACGATAGGAAGGAAGAAGGAGAACATAATGTTCCACTCATTGGGAACACGCTCAACCTCTGCAAACGGGTGATTGATGGTGAGGTCGTTCACATAGAACTGCCTCTCGAAAGGTGGGCTGAAAAGATTCACATAAGTGTCCAGCAGAAACACCACCGGCACGAGAATCACATCACCAAATCTCCATTTTTTGAGCACTGGATAGATGTTCAATCTATCCAAACCGAGAGACACTCTGTTGACTGGTGACATGTCCGAATTATAGACCTAGAGAACTGTGCTGCTTTATCGACTTCAGCTACACATACATGTGATGTGGTGTTTACTCTCTGACTTTTAGCTAGGAATGGAGAAAGAAATGGAACCCTGAGGTACAGCAAATATTGGCCAAGTATTTATAGGATTAACAGAAATAGAGCACGGTAACCAGAATAGAACTTTACAACCCCATGTGGGCTGAAAATATGCATGCGTTGCATTTCATCCTTACACCACATCCGACGAACGCTAATTCCGACCATTACCCTGCTGGTTACTTTCCTCGGAATATGGTGCTGGTTATGTAATCACTTTTTGTGTTATTTGTGTTTGTGTTTGTGTTTGTTTGTGTTTAATTGTGTTTAATTTGTGTTAAATTTGTGTTTGTGTTTGTGGTTTTTTTCAGGTTTTTGTTACCGTCGGGACGGCGGCTAACAACTTGGTGTGATTGATTGGTTTGCTGTGTATACAACACACACAGAGAGAGACAGACAGACAGACGCAGACATGGATCCGAGCCAAAGCCTGAAGAGAGTCCTGGGTGAAGAGAAGTTTCACAAGATCCACAAGTCGAAGGTGTTGCTCGTTGGAGCAGGTGGAATTGGATGCGAACTGCTGAAAGATCTCATCTTGCTTGGGTATGGAGAGGTTCATGTGGTCGATCTGGATACAATTGACTTGTCCAACCTGAACCGTCAGTTCCTGTTTCGCCAGAAAGATATCAAGCAGCCGAAGGCCCTCACAGCTATCAGTGCGGTGGAGGGGTTCAATTTCCACAAGACCAAGCTTGTGTCATACCAAGCATCCATTTACGAAACTGAATTGTTTCCCCTGAGCTGGTTCAACCAGTTTGATATCATATTCAACGCGCTGGATAACATCGCTGCTCGATCTTACATCAACAAGATTGGTCTCTATCTGAACAAGAACATCATGGAGTCAGGCACCACTGGCACGAGTGGCCAAGCGCATCCCACTTTTCCCAACAAGTCTGAATGCTATGACTGTGTGCACAGGGAAACGCCCAAGTCGTTCCCTGTTTGCACAATAAGATCTACGCCTTCGGAACCTGTTCACTGCATCCATTGGGCAAAAAGCTTCCTTTTCAGTCAGATTTTCACAGATGATGATGATGATAACAGCGACCTGGTGAAGCCAGAGGGCAAAGATCTAGATCAGCTGGGGACAGATAACCAAGAGGAAATTGAGAATCTGATCACAGAATCCAACGAATTGATTGAGTTGAAAAGAGCCATTAGCGAAGATGGCTTTTGCAGTAAAGTTATCAACAAAGTCTTCACTAAAGATATCGAAAAACTTTTGAGAATCGAGGACTTGTGGAAGACAAGAACACCCCCAAAAGCATTGATATTTGAATCTTACTCTAAAGCAGTGTCAGAAACAAAGACTGAGGATCTTGGCACTGGCCAAAATCCGTGGACGATCGAACAGAATCTAAAAGTGTTTATTGATGCCACCCAAAAGTTACAAGAGCGGATCAAAACAGAAAAAGAAATTGAGTTCGATAAAGATGACGAGGATACTTTGAACTTTGTATGTGCTGCTGCAAATATCAGATCTTTCATATTCAGCATTCCACTAAAGTCTAAGTTTGATATCAAATCAATCGCGGGCAATATTATCCCTGCCATTGCAACAACAAATGCTATCGTTGCAGGGTTCAGTGCACTGCTATCCTTGAAACTATTCGATGGAGATAACTCTTTCAAGCAATCAAAAGCTATCTTCACCTCACAAAATGAGGGCAAGTATGTTGCAACATCAAACCTGGCGCCACCAAATCCTCACTGCGCGTCGTGCTCTATACCAAGAGGAGTGGCTAGCCTGGATCCAAACCTAACCGTAGGCGATCTACTCGAGTCAATTGTTGGGGAGCTTGGCCTGGATGAGGACGTTTCCATTAGCATTGGGAGTAAGTTGCTCTACGACTTGGACTTTGACGACAACAAAGACCGGAAACTCTCTGACCTGGGTGTTGTTTACGGCTGCACACTAAACATTGCGGACGAAACAGATGTGAAGAAACCAGTCGAGCTGTACGTGGAGCTAAACAGCAACATGAAAATTGAATTACCTGACCTGGTGATACCGGACAAACCTAAACAGAGTGATGATGGTGGCAGTGATTCTGGCGATAGTGGCGACCAAGATGATAACGAAATTGAGCTTGTGTTTGATCACGGTGACAACAACGATGACGACTTGATAGTTCTGGAAGACAACCCTGAAAAGAGAAAGATTGACGAGCCTTCAGTGAAAAGCCCATTGAAGAAGGCCAAGAAGACTGAGTGACTTCGACTACATCATATGCACACGCACCGTGATGGAGAGAAAAAAAGATCCAAATAATACATTCGCGCCTGAACTTCCAACTTATAAACAAGTTATAAACAAATAACAACGGTACTAATAACACAAGAACAACAACATAGATACCCACCACGAAGGGAAAACAGAAATAAATCACCCTAAAAACCCTAAAGTACAAATAGCAAATTCAAAACAGTATAGCCAAAATCAACCCTCATGTGATCTTGAGGTGCTTCTGAGCCTTTTGAACCATGAACCTTTCTTGCTACCAGTGCTTGTTCCTAGTCCATGCTCAGTTTCATACGAGCTTTCAGTGCTAGGAATTGTAAGCGAACGAGCGTTTCTTTCAGAGTCTTCGACTTCTCGTGAAGGAAGAGACATCAAACTACCAGGGAGTAATGATACAGGTCTCTTTGTTTGTTCAGCGTCCCTTGAGACTGCTGGTTTTTGGTCCACAAGGGTAGTGGCGAGAGAATTGCTGGTTGGCATAGATAAGGGAGCGTCATGGTCAGCATCCTCTTCGTCGCTGGTACCAAAACCCTCATGACCAGCTCTTTCCTTTTCTTGGTCTTGTTCCACACCGTTGTCATTTTCTTCTTCACCACCAACTATGATGGATGAGGCGATTGTATCAGGTACTCCATTAGCAGATGACAAAGACCGACTATGAGGTCTAGAGCCCTTTGAACTATTTCTAACCGCTAGTAGGTTTACACTGGAGTTCTTGTTTGACTCTGATTCCAATCCTTTCACGATGCTTGATCTTTTGGAATCACTTGCAAACTTCTTGACATCCGGCAAGAGTCTCTTGGAATACTCAATGAGCACCTCCACCACGGCTTGTGAAAGTGAATACTCTTCTGGATTCAAATCATGGTCGGGATGTGATAGGATTGACGGTTGGAAAATAGCAGCAAGGTTGCGAGCCGGCATCAAGTTGTCTCTGGAGTTTTCTGTAAACATTGTCAACATATCCAAAAGATAATACAAGAGATGTCTCTGAGCTTGGGGAAGCCTGTCAATGAGCAGTCTGTATTCCTTCAATGCATTTCTCAAGTCTTTTGCTATTCTTTTTTGCTTTCTAGCATCCTTTTGCTTTTGTAGTTCGGACTCTTCTGTTTCAGTGCTTGGATCAGGAGTTGTTTGGTCTTGGTCTTGCTGCTGCTTCTGTTGAAGGGAACGTAGCTTCTTCTCAATGGTGTCGTTTCTTGCCTTGATGTGGTTGAGTATTCTTGGTCTTGACTTGACGGGCTCTCTGAACTCTTCATATAGTTCTAGAGGAACTAAAGGTTCTGGCAAGTTATTCAAGAATCTTCGAATGAGGGATGCTGCATCATGGACGGTATACCCGTCCCAGTCGAGTTTTCTGCCGTAATCAGGTCCTGCACTGAACGCAAATTGCAATTCCTTGACCCTTCTTGAAGCTCCAGCAACTCTGAAGATACCCTCCACCTTCAAACCTCGTTGCTTCAAAAACGATCCACACTTTCCGACTAGCAAGGGAATTTTCCCATACTTTATAAACTCGTTTGGATCATCACTGGGTACGCTGATGAGACTTTCTGCGATATTGATTGAGTCTTCTAGGGGGACTCCGAAAATCTCGTTTCCAAACCCAAACTTGTTCTGCGAGGCCATGAATTCATCTCTCTGCTGTCTTATGATTTGCTCATGGTTCTCCTTGTCTTTATCGTTTGACCTCACCACACCCAATGATCTTGACTTGAAGTTCAGGGTGGGTCTTTTAGACCCACTGCCTCCTAGACGGTCGTCTGCCGAGTTCCTGCCTGACGACTCAAAGCTGTCGCTGGACAGATTGGAGTGCTTCTTGAAGTTCTTCCACCAGTTAGAGATCCCCTTGGTTGGCGAAGCTTCGAAGGACGACATCTTCGTTTTCTATATGTGTATAAGTGTATTGTATATCCTCTCCTCTCAGGTCTGTTGGCCTCCTCTCCTTGCTGCTACTCTTCTTTCTCCTCCTCTTCTCTGTCAGAGCTGGTGGCCGACTGTGAAGGGACACGTCTGAGTGACGCGGGGGTCTTTGTTTATAATAACACTGGAGCGCGCTGGGGGCACAGAAGCGTTACCAGACAGACACGCAGACAGACACTCCCCTTCTTGAATCTGATGCTAGCAGAGAATTCTTACTGCCACTGTGGATAAGTCCAGCTGGCACAATTACTTTTGTGATTTATTGCTGTCGCTGCTGCTGCTGCTGCTGTTGTTGCTGTCGTTATCAATGCTAAGTTCGTTCTGGAGACATGATGATGTTTTTGTGTTTAACACACTTTTTGTTGGAGAAAACGAGAGAGGAAAAATACACGCACTAAAACTTCCTAATTAGGAAATACACTAAATATACACACGTCAGGGACTAGTACTTGGATGGGACTAGTACTAGGGGAGCGGGAGCGGGGACTGCGCTGCAGTGGACTAGACTGGACTAGACTGGGACTAACTGGACTCAGCGGACTAGACTGGCTGGTCTAGTCCCGAGACTAGTCTAGACTAGGGACTTTGTGTTGAGCAGTTTGAGGCAGTGGGCAACTCCCTCATAATGCGATCTATATTTATCTCAGAGGAAAACTAAACGTCAGCTTGCAACCTGCATATTAACTCATGCTTCTCAAACGTCTCAAACGTCTTACTGAGTGAATGCATGTTATTCTGCTACAGCACGGACTCGTATACCACACTTATATTATAAAACAATACACTCATTGGTTGAGTTGCACATAGTTACCAGGAAACACTCCCTGGACACCATTGAGAGAGCCGGTCCACCACCCTGACGGATCACTGACTCTGTCCACAATCTGAATGACTGCGCCCGCTTGGAACGTCAAATCTCCCTGTGCTTGTGCCGTGTAGTCGTACAAAGCTGTACATGATTCTTGCGCAGGCACGGCAGCAGCAGGAGCTGGTGAATATGGCGATGGTGGTGCACCAACAGCAGCAGCGGCAGGAGCAGCAGAGTAAACAGATTGTGGCGTAGCTGGCTGATAACCTTGCGGCTGTTGACCATATCCAGCAGGAGTGGCTGGAACATACTCAGCCTTCTCTTGGGGATAACCATATCCGGCAGCAGACGGAGGCGGTGTGTAGACAGGAAGCCCTGACGCAGAGCCAACAGCGCCAGCAGCGCCAGCAGCGCCAGCAGCACCAGCAGCACCAGCAGCGCCAGCCTCCTCTGCCTTACCATATCTTCTCTTTGTCATCTCCAGCTTGGCCCTTGCATGGCCAACTTTGAAATGTGTGATGCCAATAGCATCGCAACGCTCCTGAATGTCCCCTCTCTTGCGGTTGAACGCCTCTTCAATATCAGAGTTCAGATCAAAATATGGAATTTTCATATCTTCAAACTTGTTGTATAGTGTGTAGAAAATATTCAATTGCATAAAGTAGAAGGACACGAATAAAGGCTGCACAAACTGCGCCTCAAGCTGGAACAAAATTGGAAGCTCCTCCTTTAACATATTGTTGTAGTAGTCGTACTCTTCTTGCGCAACTTGGACTTCTGCCTCGGCCTTGTACAGCTTCTCTTCATCCTTTGGAGTCTTCTCCTTCTTGCTTTCGTATTTGTTATATGTATTTTTGTGTCTGTCCAAGTCCAGTTGCTTGTGTGCTCTCTTCGTGGCCATCTTTCTTATCGCCTCGATGACTTTCAAAATCTCCTTTGCGGGTTGGACAATCTTGCTTTCGATCAACTCCAAGTCTGGCTTCAGAGTCTGTTGCAAGTCAGCGACAATCTCTCTGTACTGGACCGCGGCCTCAATCCCATCAGGGTTGTCTTCCGGGATGGTGGAGTTGGGGTCTGACAGTTTTCCGGAGATCGGCTTGAAGAGCTCCTCCATAGCTTTGGAGAACCCAATCTGATGGTTCAACATGCCGTTCACAGCGGTGAAGTACTTGTTTGACTCCTCACTCAACTTCTTTGTCTCCAACTCAATTTCCTTGAATCTTCTCTCCGCGTCGTCGTAAACCGCGTCGTTGGTGGTTTCACCCATGTTGAACTTCTGTCTGAACGACTGAGGCGCCTGTTTGAAAGCGAGCAAGCAAAAGGGTGACGTGAGAACACACTCCCCTCCCGCTCCTCCAGTTGTTAGTAACGTGCTCAAAACAGTCTTGCTTGACTCACCCCCTTGCCATTACCATTGCCATCGCCCGTGAGTGCCTGTGTGTGTGTGTGTGTGCGTGTGTTTCTGCTGATTCGGCTCCTCCTTGCAGCACCCACTCCACCCATCCGGACCATCACCACCACCAGTGCACACACCCTTCCGCTACTCTCAAGCTCACGCAAAGAAAATGTGACCTACAACCCAGCTTCATAACGTACCCTTGAGATTGCCTTCGTGAACCCCTTGAAACTCATCTCTTTAGCTCAATTGGGAACCTAGCACTACTGTTGTTTAAGCTGTCTGCAATCACCTACGTGTTAAACGCTTAGAGCACCGTAACGTTCGTTGTGTTTTTTGTTGTGGGCGCAAGCGAAGGAATGCATACCCGGGCTCGTGACCACTCTGGTTTGGCGGCCGCGGGTGCAGACATTTCAGAGGAAGGAGACGGTAGCATGAGTGTTACGACTGGAAATGCATCTGCGCACTGACGACTTTGATCTCAGGACAGCGAGTAACCAGCAGCAGCAACAGCAGCAGCAACAGCAGCAGCCTGGGCTTCTGCTAATGAGGCGCGATGGGGGTGTTGGTCGCATGACATAATCAGCGGTCTTCCTACGTCGTTCCTTGGAAAAAAACAATGGTGGAAGTAAGGAAGAGGCATAGTAGACACACGGAGAGGCATAGACGCAGGGAGAGCCAGAGACGCAGGGAGAGCCAGAGACGCAGGGAGAGCCAGAGACGCAGGAAGGCATCGACACTGGAAGGAATATACACAAAAAGGGGCGTAGACGCAGGTACAGGGCGGCAGAGAGCAGGGCAGATATTCCAGAGGCAAACCCCATTAGTGATGAGCGAGGTGGTAAGGAGGAACTACACCCGCGGCGGCGCGCAGGTTGCAGAGGATCAGCGTGTTCGAGTGATATATAAGAATGGACTGCGGATTCTCTGTGTTGCAGAGATTCGGGGACACCTGACACTGCTGAATCAGCTGTCAGCGGCATACAATGCAGACATTGTTTTGCATACGGGGAACTTTGGATTCTTTGATCACGAGTCTGTCGGACGGATCCACGAAACATATCTGAGGCATATTGTGGCGTTCAGTTCGACTTTGCCGCCGTCAATTGTGGACCAGGTAAGCGAACTATCCCGTGCTACTGGAGAATACGTTGACCACGCAGATGCCGAGCGGCTCAGGGCGCTCTTGAAGGGGGTGGAATTGAGTGAACTGGGTAGGTTTCTCAAAGGAGAAGAGCATCTACGTGTGCCTGTGTACACCATTGCGGGCATGGTTGAGGACTGTGTAGTGTTGAATAAGTTCAGACTGGGTGTCTACAAAGTAAGGAATCTCCATGTCCTGGACGAGCTCACCTGTGTGGAGATTCCAATCAAGCTTCATGTAAGGAAGAATGGTGGGGATTGTGAAACTTCATGGGGCACACAGGAGACGGCACCAGCTAGTGCTGCCGGGGGCACGGCAAGGGACCACAGGGAGGACGATGCCTACCACAACGCAGTTTTTGATAGTATTGACAAAGATGCAGGAAATAATAATGATGCTGAAGGAGACGAATGCGGCGAAGACACTGATAAAGTAAGCTTGTTCCTCTGCGGAATTGGGGGCGCTTTATCCTACCAAAAGCTGTTCCACCAGGGGAGTTCCCACGAACAGAGTGCAGAAGCCGATGAATTGATCAATCGTGAAATCCTTCCTGTGGCCGGAGAGCCAGGTAACATCTGGATAACCATGGTTCAGATTGGGCAATTTATCGAAAGTGTACAGCAGAAGTCGAAGAGTTCCGATATCAAGATCATGCTGACGCACCAGTCTCCTAGCAGGGAGGCGCTATTGGGGCATCTCGCTGTATTTCTCAAAATGGACTACACTGTCTCGAACGGACTGCATTTCTTGTATCCATCCAGTTTCAATGAACTTAGTGTATGTCCAAGTTTTGATTTTTACAAGTTGAAGTTCAATGAAGCTCGAACCCAACTGTCGTCTATCTGGTCAAACGTCCAAGCTGAGATTGAGAATATTATTGCCAATTCGCCGAGACTAATACGACTCTTATCCCTGGCTCTAAACTCCTTTGACAGAATTCCTGTGACTAAGGCTGGCGTGGGAGCTGGAGCAGAAGGATCAGAAGGCAGACAAGAGATCACACCGCTCTCCCTTTCCTTCAATAAAAGAGATGTGAATTTCAACACTATAAGACTTCAGTCCGATGCATACTACCTGTCCTTCCAGAACCAATGGCATTTCAACCTGTGTGACGTGAATATGGGCTATGTCTTGCTGAATCTCGATAGCGAGTGCAGATTGAGATTTGAAGCTCGCTCGGAGGGGTTCAGTTTCAAGTTTCGAAAAGATGGGAGTGACCTCAGGGAGAGCAGGGAGAGAAGGAAGAGCGGTGAGAGCGGTGGAGGGTTTGCTGGAAGCGGAAGAGGGGGCAAGAGAACTAGAGGCCGCGGTGGAAGGCGCTAGTGGTAAGACTGAGACATGTATATCAAATATAAATAATGAGTATCGCCAGGCAGCCAGCAATCAATCCAGTGGGTAAATATCACATATGAATAATGAGTATCGCTAGGCAGCCAGAAATCAATCCAGTGAGTAAATACATCACAGATAAGTAAATAAGTATAAATAAATAAATAAATAAATAGGCAAGGAACAACAGAGCGAAACAGGCCAGGCCAGACACGCTCGCCTTGTTCACTCAAAAAATGCAAGAAAAAGGGCACCACCACAAGTGAACGCGGTACCCTAGTGGTCCCATGGGTGCTTCAATCCAAGCATCACAAGGCCGTCCTGCTTGACTCTGTACAAGATCCAGAAGATCGCAGTTGCTCCGAGAGTCTTGGAGATAATCTTGCTCGTGAGTGTCACATGTGGTGGTAGCGGTGGTGCATTGCGGACGTATTTTGGTGCTGCGTGGTGAGCTAGTCTCAGGAAAGATTGACGCATCTTGCTTGGTCGGGGGGTGGGTAGATGACTTATGTGACGACTTGATGGCTTTGTGATGTTGATGGCAGTGGTGCTGGTGGTAGTATGTGTCGGGTTTTTCTTCATAGCCGCCGATTTTTCCCTTCAAGATTAGTAAGAGGTTAGGTAATCGCAGGTATGGAGCCACCATGCCACCGGGTAATAGGATACAGAGGGAGCATGCCCGCTGTCGTGGACAGGCCGGGGCTCCTCTCATGGTCTCTGGGCGGGCCCCACACATCCACGCATCCCAGCACCCCTAACTGCACCGCGTACCACACGCTGTCGCCAGTCTGCGCACTGCTCACACTCACAGACAGACACGCCCTGTACCCGTGCCCGTGCCCGTCCCACAGTGTCCAGCCAGCCCACTTCACTTCCGCCCACGCGACCGCGGCGGGTTCGGTCGGTGGTTTAGCGCGTACCTTTTAGCACGCACGTGCCACAAAAACCAGCGAAAAAGAGATCTAACGTGAAGCGAAGTTGGGCTATAAAATGCCACACACGTCACGCAGTGGAGTTGGAGATTGATCTAGCTAGCTAGCGAGTGAGCGAGCGAGCGAGCGGGCACACTTTGACACCGACCTAGAAAAGCGAAGAAGAAGTGTTGTGGGAAGCAGAAGCAGAAGCAGAAGCAGCAGCGAAAAAGAAGAAGAACAATAAGAACAACAAGAACAAGAGCAGTAGCTTCCACGGTCATCACAGCACATACCGGCAGCGCAGCAGACTCCAGCACACTAAAGGAAACGCGCAAAGCTCACTCAACACACAGAAAAGATGAAATTTGGGAAGTATCTCGAAGCCCGCCAGCTGGAATTGCCAGAATACGTTGGGCATTTCATCAACTATAAACAGCTCAAGAAACTCATCAAACAGCTCGCAGAAGTACCACTGGCGGCCGGCGGAGAACCTTCAGAGGTGGAGCGCACTTTGCAGGACAACAAGGCCTCCTTTTTCTTCAGAATTGAAAGAGAGCTGGAGAAGGTCAATTCCTTCTATCTCGAGAAGGAGTCTGAACTCAGGATTCGTTTGGACATTCTCACCAAGAAGAAGAGCGACGCACTCTCAAAGAACAGAATCGGATCCAGGGAGTCAATTGCTTACATCACTTTGTATGACGGGTTCAAAAGGTTCGCCAGAGACTTGGACAGACTGGAGCAATTCATCGAGCTCAATCAAACTGGGTTTTCTAAAGTACTGAAAAAATGGGATAAACGGTCCAAATCACACACGAAGGAGCTGTACCTTTCAAAGGCTGTCTCTGTGCAGCCTGTTTTCAACAGGGCTGATATCTCGCAGCTGAATGATCTTTGTTCAAACTCTCTCCTAGAGCTCAATGCAAAAGTTGAGGGAGAGGAAGTGGTGCGTTTTGAAAGTGCCGGAAGGACAGGCAGTAGCAGCAGCGGTAACTCCATCAAAGAGTTTTCAAACCTGAACCTCGCTAAGCAGTTACCATCATCGGCATCGTCATGGTCCTCAAGAACAACAACTTCAACATCAACGACCACGGCCGCATCTTCAGATAATGTCCCTATTGATGATTTTGAAATCGATGAGCTTTATTCTGAGTTTATCACCATTTGCGACTCATCAAACGCACAGGATCTTCTCACAAAGTTCGTCATTAGAGTGAAGAAGTCCATAAACTCCACGCTCAAACTTTCAAAGCTTTTCCTCTCAGCTGTGTCCACGTCAATCCCAGATCATCTACTCCAACAGTTTCACTCACAAGCCAGCGATTGTATCAACTTGACGCATGCTGACGAGATCTCCGGAAGAAACGTTATACACAAGGTATGTTCAAATCAACAACACGATCGTGTGTTTATCCTTGAGCTCGCCATTGCCCAATGCCCGCAAATATTGAATAAAAGGGATATATCTGGTCGCTATCCCCTTCATTACGCCTCAGAACTGGGAAAATCGACCATTATCAGATTGCTTGCGTCACAACAGGATACTTTACAATACCTCAACATACTAGACTATGATTCAATGACACCTTTGCTGTTGGCTATTTCCAAGCAACATCTCGATACAGTCAAAACTTTGTTAGAACTTGGGGCGGATCCCTCGCCAACTAATTCAGAACAGAAACCACAGTACCTTCCACTCAATTATGCCTGTACAAAAGGTAGCTATTCCATTGTGGAGTTGCTTTTAACATATCCCAAAGTTTACCAGAATTACCAAAAAAACGCAGAAGGTTTATTGCCATTGCATGTGGTAGCTAAAACCGGTCAGTGGGAATTAGTGGAATTGCTTGTTTCAAAGAACGCAGATCCTAATGAAGTTGATGGATTCAACAAATGGACGCCCATATTTTACGCTGTTTCTGAAGGCCATGTGAGAACTACGCAAAAGCTTATAGATAATGGCGCTCGTATTGACATCAAAAATGAAAAGGGTCTCTACCCGATCTTTTATGCCGCCTGGGAAGGCCATGTTGACGTGTTGAATGTTCTCATTAAAAATCTGGACACGACTGATGCAACAACAGCGAAGGCTATCCTTTCACCACTTAAGGAGATCAAGGATCAGGACGCTGATTTACTACCCCCTCCAGCGACATTCTCGCTTGGACCAGGGGTATCATCAGCCAATATTGACACTATACCTGACCTTTCGTTACCTCCGCCTATCATCCCATTGAGACGTTATGGTCATAATTTCTTAGAGAAGAAAATTTTTGTACAGTTACACTTTGATTTGGGCCGTGAAAGTCTCAGATTGAATGATTTGAGTACAACGAGCTCTGCCCCAGGTCGTGTCGTGATTAGCTCGAAGACCTCAGACGTGATACCGAGAAATCTTCTATTGCCAATAATAGAATCCGAAAATATAATTGCATTCCAGATTGATTCTCTATGTGATTTCCAAATCGATTTCGAGATTTTCCCTTCTTTTGGTACCAAACTGATTGCCAAGACATGTGCTTTATCTCATCTGTTCAATAACGTATCAAACGATGGGCTCAAGAACCCAGTGACGTTGCCACTTTTTGATGGAAGATTAAAGACCATCGGAGAGCTCAATTTTCAATTCCAGGTGATCCATCCTTACCCAGGCATACCACTTGAAATTTCCAAGTATGATACTTACTGGAAATCGACATCAAACAATAGTGCCGTTACTCAGGTTCAAAACGTTTTGAGTTTTGTCACGGCCAGTTCCTTAAGTGGTGACTATTTGAAAATTAATGTGACTTTGCTCAGTGATGGAACATCTGTCGTGTGCCCCAGATGGAATTTGAAAGTATTGGACACCGAGATTGCGCTTTTAGGATTATCAAGAGCTCAATTCCAAGCGTTGAGTAATTACGACGACCAGTTAGAGAAATTGAAAAGCTTTCTGTCAAATGAAGCTCCTAACCAAGATGGTATGCAAAATCTACTCAACTTGAAGAATCACTTGAAAAGCTCATACATTCTTTTGGATGACTTTTTGAGACTTGTGCCAGAGGTGATCAATTTGAATATAGAGGTTTTGTACCCGACTGAGGCAGAGATTGCCCAACTACCGTTGACATTGCCTGAACTGAGTAACGTCAATATGTTTGTTGACACCCTGTTGACATCTATCTTTGATCACGTCCGAGAAGCTCGCACAATGAAGACCATCGGCTCTTCTAAACGCACTAGATCGATTGTTTTTTCATCTAACATGCAGAGCGTGTGTTCCATCTTGAACTGGAAGCAGCCGAACTATCCTGTTTTGTTCAATATATCTGGGATCTTTTACAACCATGCGCAGGATGTTTTTGACATTTCTTCTGCTAATGGATATCCTATTGATTTGATCACTAACGAGGATCCAACCACCAGATCCATCAAAGAGGCCACAAGGTTCGCCACTGTAAATAATATTCTTGGAGTTATCTGCCCCAATGAGCTTTTGAGGATGATTCCCGATCTCGTTGAGAAGGTGCGGTCTCACGGGCTGATTCTCGTTGCTTCAGAACGTATCAATCTCCTCAATGAACAGGCTGATGTTGATGAGGGATGTGGTAGCTTGAAGTTACTGAACGGACTCAACAACGATATAAATGGTGTTCGGTATGATAACATGTTAAGTTTCAAAGGAGACATTGATATGTGAGAAGTACAAACGCAATGAAAGACTAAGGTGAAGTACAATATACATGTAGAGTGGTGGTTTTCATATTTTCTTATTGTTTCATCCTGTTTCCCATTATACATGACAAGGAAGCACCACCAGCAGAAAGGTGGGTGAAGAGAGGGCCTATGACACACTTAATCCACCCACTCTCTGTGGATTCAACGCATCATTGGTTTGGTCCTGGAGCAGTTCTTCATCATATTGGTCCTCCTCCTGTCCATAGTCATCATTCTCAGAAGGGAAATAATCATCCGGCTTGCTGACACCGTTGAAGACAATTCTATTCGGGGTATTAGGTCTTAACCTCAAGGAGGATCTTGAAATCTTGTCCTTGGTTGATGCGTCCCTCAAAACATGTCCAATCTGATCTACCGTAAAGCCCTTTTCCAACAGGATTGCAGCTAAGCCCGTAACACTCGGGGAACTCATGGAGGTACCACTAAGAACCATGGGATGTTCAAGAGTTCCAATGGACAAGCTATGGACAAGAACTCCACTGGCGAACATATCCACACAGCTTCCCCAGTTCGAAAAGCTTGCTATTGAATCTGTGCGATCATCTATTGCGCCCACTGTAATGGCATATGGAGAGCTAGCCGGAGACGTTAAACAGGAATCAACATTTGAGTTTCCTGCTGCCGCAATTACCAACAAACCACTCTCCACAGCGGCCTTTATAGCTTCATTCAGCACGGAGTTCTTTACTGCGCCAAGAGATAAATTAACCACACCAGGTACATTGCTCTCTCTCCTGTGTTTGACTGCAAATTCCAAACCAGCAATCACTGTCGATAAAGAGCCTTGTCCCAGTCTGTCCAAAGCCTTGACTTCAACCAAGGTAACCCCCTTTGAGACTCCAAAAGATTTGGATCCAATGATACCAGAAACATGGGTTCCATGGCCATTCATATCACCTGGCCCTTCGTTGGTGAAATCTGCGCCATGGATTGCTCTGCCTTCCAGGTCGGGGTGTTCCTTGAAGATACCAGTATCAATAATGTAAGCATTTACCCCTTTACCAGTGAACTGCGTGTTATAGTAATAATTGACAGGTGCTTTCAAGGGCAACTTTTCATGTCTCGAAACCCTTGCTAAGTGTCTGGGAGCCATGAATTGAGTTTCCAGACTTGTCACATCGTCGTCAAAGATCCTGAATGTGCGCTCGTTGCTGCTGCTGCTTCCGTCATCATCACCGTTCCACGCATACTTATCTGGATGTGGCTCCTCAGCCTGCTCTTTCTCGTCCCGGTGTTCCCACTCGGGCCCCATCGAATCTGATACTGACTTGGACAAATCATCATTCAAGTTGATTGTAAAATCCTGGACAACTTCTGCAACCAAGGGACTTTTTCTCAATCTCTCCACCACCTCTTTAGTGAAGTTTCCAGAGAAGCCTTCGAACGATCCAAACGAGATGATCTTCTTCACAAAAGGGCGGAGATGCGAGGCTGATGAGATCTGGTCATCTGATTTGAGCAATTTATTCAAAGTTGACGGTTTTTTCAATTTGACAAAGTACGATGCTCGAACAATGGTACTGAACACCAATAAGAAATTGACGAGGATGGTTAAAATCTTCATAAGCCCGCTGTTGCTGTTGCTGTTGCTGTTCCAGTTGCAGTGTGTTGCGGTTGGGTGTTAATGTTTTTAGTTTTGTTTATATATGTATATGTGCAAAGCAAATTGAATCTATCTGTCTGATTAAGTAGCAAAAATGTTCTATCTCTTGAGCTTCGTTGACATTATAGAGAGAGGTAAGAGGGAATACTCACGAGAGATTTCCTTCTACCACCAACCACATTTCTCGCCGTGCTCGTGTGCGTGCGTGTGCGTGTGGTTCACAGATCGCCTCGCACAAAAGCGTATACGAGCGTACTGAGCTGGGTGCACAGCAGACCCAGCCCCTCCGCAGGCTGACGCTCACTGAGTGCATCTGCACACCCACCTGCCCACACCACACGGACAACCACGCCATCCACTATCATATACTCATGTACCCAGTTGTAGATATTACCGCAAACGGCAATATTCCCAATATGGTATTTTAGGTCCACTTTTGAAGAAGGAAAAAAATCAATCGGTGGCGGCGGGTGGCAACTTAACCAAACTCTCAAACTCTGCAACGAAGCTGTGGGTATCTACCTGGGGAAGAGAATTGAGTCAGCGACAGGTTTGTCTCAGCAGCAGCAACAGAAGCAGGCGCTGTGATTATCGGTGCCAATATGATGAATAGTATATTCAGGCGCCAGGGCCGGATACTACTGGCGAGAGCGCCGGTGCGTGTGTCTCCATTCTACACGGGGAGAAGGGCACTCTCAAGCTGCAAGCCACTAGCATTCTACCAGAGCAGGGCAGCACTGAAAGAGGAGAGAAGTGGGGACAGGGACAGTGACAAGAACGATCAAAGCGGCGATAAGGAGAACGATAAGAAGAAGAACAGCAAGAAGAAAGACAGCAAGGAGATGTCGCCAGCGGAGTACTTCAAGTCGAAGGAATTCTACAGGTCCTTGTATCTCACAATAGGTATCACGACGCTGTTCTACTTGATCACGCCAGGCGACTCAAACTCGTCAAGCGTCCTCACATTCCAAGAGTTCAAGACTAAGTATCTAGAGAGGGGACTTGTGGAGAAGCTGATCGTCGTCAACAAGCAACTAGTGGAGGCCAAGCTAAGACCAGAAGCCGGCGCAGCAAGCACTGGCGATAAGTTCAGCCCGTCGTTTGGCAACTTCGTTGCGTTTACCATTGGATCAGTGGACGTGTTTGAGGAGCAGATTGATGAGATTCAGGACAAGCTTCAAATTCCTGCCAAGGAACGTATACCAGTACAGTACGTGGAGCGTGGATTGCCGTTTGGATTCCTTTTGCCATTTCTCCCAACGTTGCTTTTGCTAGGTGGTCTATTCTACATGTCTAAGCGTATGCAGGGAGGTGGAGCAGGTGGTCCAGGAGGCTTGAACAATATTTTCAGCGTGGGTAAGTCAAAGGCGAAGTTGTTTAACCAAGAAACAGACATCAAAGTCAAGTTTAAAGACGTTGCCGGCTGTGACGAGGCCAAGGAGGAGATTATGGAGTTTGTGGAGTTTTTGAAGAAACCAGCAAAGTACGAACGTTTAGGGGCCAAGATTCCGAGAGGTGCCATCTTATCAGGGCCTCCAGGTACAGGTAAGACTCTTTTGGCCAAGGCTACTGCAGGTGAAGCTGGCGTGACTTTTCTTTCGGTTTCAGGTTCTGAGTTCGTTGAAATGTTTGTGGGTGTAGGAGCTTCTCGTGTTCGTGATTTGTTTGCCACAGCAAGAAAGAAAGCACCAGCAATTATTTTTGTGGATGAGATTGATGCTATTGGTAAAGAAAGAGGCAAGGGTGGTGCGATGGGTGGCAACGACGAAAGAGAAGCCACCTTGAACCAGTTGCTTGTGGAAATGGATGGGTTTGAATCCTCAGACCATGTTGTCGTTCTTGCTGGTACCAACAGACCTGATGTGCTTGACCCAGCGTTGATGAGACCAGGAAGATTTGACCGTCATGTGTCTATTGATAGACCAGATATCGAAGGACGTAAAGCTATTTACATTGTCCATCTGCAAAAGTTGAGACTTCTGATAAACAAGGACGGGTTCAACCAGGTTGCCAATGATGAGTTAAGTGGGAGATTGGCTGCATTGACTCCTGGATTTAGTGGTGCCGACATCGCTAACGCCTGTAATGAAGCCGCATTGATTGCTGCTCGTCACAATGATGACTATGTTGAGCTGCGCCATTTTGAACAAGCTATTGAGCGTGTCATTGCAGGGCTGGAGAAAAAATCGCGTGTTTTGTCAAAAGAGGAGAAGACTACAGTGGCCTATCATGAAGCGGGACACGCCATTTGCGGTTGGTATCTCAAGTTCGCTGATCCTTTGTTGAAGGTCTCTATCATTCCTAGAGGCCAGGGTGCTCTTGGGTATGCCCAGTACTTACCTCCTGATCAATATTTGCTTTCTGTTGATCAATTCAAAGATAGAATGACCATGGCCCTTGGTGGCCGTGTTTCTGAGGAGCTTCATTTCCCAACAGTTACATCAGGTGCCCACGATGATTTCAAGAAAGTTACCAACATTGCCGAGTCGATGGTTACAAGACTTGGTATGAGTCCTGCTATTGGATACATTTCCTACGACACTGGCGATGAAGGAGGGTTCCAGGTGCAGAAACCATACAGTGAAAGAACCAGTCGTACTATTGATGTTGAAGTGAAGAAGCTAATTGATGAATGTTACGAAAGATGTAAACAGTTACTGACTGAGAAGGAAGCCGAAGTTGAGAAGGTGGCACAGTTGCTGTTGAAGAAGGAAGTCCTCACGAGAGATGATATGATTGATTTGTTGGGTCCAAGAGAATGGAGAGAGAATGATAGTTTCGAAAAGTACTTTGCAGGTGGTAAATCTGCCCCAGCACCACAAGAGGATGCACCTGCTGCTACCTGATTTTGGATGAATATCTTTTGGTAAATAAATACAACCTGTACATAGTGTTGAAAAAGAGAGAGAAAGAGTTAGTTAGAGAATTGATAATGATTATGGTGAATTCAGTTTTACATGCATGTTATAGTGCAAGGCTATTGTGATGCCGTGTGTATTTATCTACCTTCACAGGGAACAATGGAAGAACTATTATCAGAAGGTTTCCTCCTCCATGTTTATGTCGTTGGACTCTGCCTCGTCAGGAACCTGGAAACCTTCCTCTGTGCTATAGAGCACCTCCTGAATTTTGATGAGCACATCTTTCAGGGTAGGCACTTCCTCATCGTCTGCGTCGCCAGATTGTGACTTCAACAGTTCATTAGTGCTCTCTGTGTAAATCTCAATCTCTCTCAATTTGTTGAAGTAAAAATTCCTCTCTGTCTCGAGAGCATCGACGGCGATCTTATATTCGTTTAGTTCATTATCCTTCTCTTGAAGGGTTACTTTTGTTTGCTGCAGTTCAGCCTCAAGCTCCTTGTTTTGCTGTGTGAATCCTCCTGAGGAAACACGTGAAGTGTTTCTCGATATGCCTGTGCGCTGCGCGCCACCTACTGCTCCATTAATTGTTCCGCTCGAGGTGCTTGACACTCTTGACCCAGCGATAGATCTTGACCCAGGTAGTCCAGCAGCACCGGACCCAGATGCCGAGCGTCTCGACACCGATGAGACTGTAGAGGAAGAAGACGCAGTTCGTCTGCTTCCCAGGGATGAGTTCGAGTTGACACCTCTTGCTCCACCGCTGTGTGTGGACGGGTTGTGTTTTCTTCTAGCATCAGGATCGTAGTCTGTTTCGTCTTTGTTCTCTTTCCAGAACTTTCGGATCCACTGGAAGAACTCCAAGTTGTCTTGGAACTTGCACTTTATGAGTCGCTCGATAGGGATGGTTTTGTTGATCTTGTGCTTCACGAAGCTCCCTTGCAGGATCTTGTAGTTGTTGAGGATCTCGTACTCTTTGAGCGCGTCAAAGTTGACCCTGTGCATTGGCACATCCAGATATATCGAGTCGATCAGCTGGCAGTATGCTGCTCCGTTCCCCAGCTGTTCAACCTTCGCGTAGTTGAGGTTGAGCGTGGCATTCAGCCAGTTCAGCAGATCAACTCTAGACTCCCCGGACATTGTAGTGTTGCGGGCGAGAGTAAACCACCACGAATGTCAAGCAGCTGTCAAAAAGTGGCTCCGTTGTACACACAGCCTCGCTTCGTCAGTCTAGCCTCCACCTCAGCTTTTATCTTCGCTCAGCCCACCGTTGCTGTGCTCCAATGGTTTGGTTTGGTTTGGTTTGGCTTAATGTTTCAGCAGAGCGAGCGGCAAGAGGTAGCTAAACACAAAAAAGCACAAAAATCAAAACAAAGTCACGTGACCAGACAAGTAACACCACGTGACTGTCCAGATCTGGCGAATTTCCCTTTGCGATAGTTTATAGTGTTTTTTCCCATCATCACCAAATCCAGCGGGTTGATGAGCGTGTCACTTACTCACTGCGCACATCAGTGTCACGGTCAGTGCGTGGCGTGTGTGTGTCCGTGTGTGTGTCTGCGCGGCCGTGGTAAGCGAATTGAGAGCGAGCGCGAAGAGCAGGAGGTGGAGAATAATGAGCAGAGCATTCAGCGCGCCGGGAAAGGCTCTCTTAGCAGGCGGGTACCTCGTCCTTGAACCACAGTTTTCAGCGTACGTGGTGGCATTGTCTGCGAGAATGCACTCCGTGCTGACGGTCAACGAGTGCAAGCAGAGCGAGGAAGAGACGGACGGTGTGTCGTATATACGGGTGAGCAGCCCGCAGTTTGCTGAGGGCGAGTGGACGTTCACGGTGGAGCGCAGCAGCGACAACGGCGGAGTGGACATCAAGGAGACCAACAACCGCAGGAACCCGTTTGTGGAGTCCACTATCTCTACTGTGCTACACTACTTCGCTGGCGGTGGCGGAGACGGCGGCAGCAGCAACTTTGACCTCTCCATTACGGTCTTTTCAGACCCTGGGTATCATTCCACTGCCAACACGAGAAAGAAAGGACTGTTTCTCTACCACTCGGAGCCTATCACCGAGGTTGCAAAGACAGGTCTGGGCTCCTCAGCAGGTCTTGTGACAGTGCTGACTACTGCCCTCTTGGCCTACTTCTCTTGCAACGCGGGCGCGTTTGACATAAGCAGCGAGCAAACACTTTGCAAAATCCATAACCTTGCCCAAGTGGCACATTGTCGGGCACAGGGCAAGGTGGGCTCTGGCTTTGACGTGGGAGCTGCAACGTATGGTTCTATTGTGTACTCGCGGTTCAAGCCTGAGCTGATCAACTCTCTTCCAAACGGTGCCGTGGGCGAGCTCCAGACTTTGGTGGACTCCACCAACTGGGGCACGAGACATGACCAGGTGAGTCTCCCAAAGGGTATCAAGTTGGTCATGGGGGATGTTCAGACAGGAAGCAATACGCCAAAACTTGTGTCGCTGGTCCAGAAATGGCGAAGAGACGATCCAGAGTCAGACAAGATCTACTCGGCTCTGAACTCAGCCAACATGGCGTTTGTCGATTGTTTGACGGAACTGGGCAACGAATCATCCTCTGCCTTGTACTCTGAAAACCTGCAACTTGTCGCTCAGTCAAGCTCGAGCGAAATACTGGCATGGCAGCCCTCATCGTCCAGCCCGGTAATGACACAGATCCAAAGACTCGTTCAGACCATTGCCCAGATACGAGCCCTCCTGAGAGAGATAACGGCCCGTTCAGGCGCCGATATCGAACCACCAGAACAAACACAGCTGCTTGACCACTGCAGCACTATCAAAGGGGTCATCGGCGGCGTGGTTCCTGGTGCTGGAGGGTACGATGCGATCTCTCTGCTAGTTGTTGAGAGTGCGGTTCAAAACTTGCATGGAAAGACAGAAGGTGTGTGCTGGCTGGAACTGTCTGAACAGAAGGAAGGTGTGCGTGCGGAGGACCCACTGGACTACAGTCACTGAGCGATGCTCCCTCATTGCTGTACCCTCCAACAACAAGAGCAAGCTAAAGATAGGTAGCTACCTGTTTTCGAGAGGCCATAAGCGATGCGATGAGTATGTAAACAAAACATAAAAAAACAAAAAACAAAACATCAACAATCAAGAGAAAGAATGTAAACAAAGGTATAAGAAGAAGTGAAAGGGGAAAGAATAAGTGTAGAGCCAGGGCAAATGTCGTACATGCCACAGAGAGTGAGTAAATGCGGTCAAAATCCCTGGAGGTCGTGTACTAACTTCTCAGACGCCTCCTGAAACGCCGCCAATACGGCCGAGGTCTACCTCACGGTCACAGACACCATCGCGCACACCAAGAGAGACGCCGAGCAGGACGCCGAGTAGGCGTAGAAGTGCACTTATGACAGCTGCAGTGCTCCTCAACACTCCGCGGAGAACGCGGAAACGCAGTACCACGCCGCAAAACACGCTAAGGGTTTTATCCAGAGCACTAGTGCGAGAGTCAATGTTGACAAAAGCATTGAACCAGACACAACCACTTTCAGAGCTACAGCTTAGGAGGGAAGAAACACTAGAGCAAGAGACGCCAGCGGCTGCTGCTCCTGACAAAACACATCAACAGCAAAATCCTGCAACGATTGGCATAGACACACCACACGTTCAACAAGAAGAGGTGCTCACTGACAACTACATTGATCTAGGAGAGTTCAATAATGAACACGAACTCTCATATCACCTACAAGAGCCACATACTCCAACTGCTGCATCTTCTGCGGTAGTAAACGAATTTCAGACACCAGAGAGAAATAGAGATCATGAGGAGCTCCACGTCACACCCACTACCACAGATGTACGAGTACGACTATCTGATATCGCTATTCCTCAAGGTTTGGCGCCCGACGGTGCTCTACTCGAATCCGAGGAAACCGTTTACGGGTACGAAGAGGAACAACAGGAACATGAAGCAGAGCAGCCAGTGCATATACATGAGGTGCCGCAAAGTGGAAAGCCTACAGCGAAACAAGTCTCTACAAACAACAGTAAGATGATCAAGGACTATGCCAGAGAGATCTTGAAAAAGCCGTTAAATGAAGAGTCATTCCCACTCATCATGGAATCTGGTGAGTTATTCTTGCAACAAATGAGTGAAGATTTAGCAGCATACGCAGAGCATTCACGGAGTAGAGATAAGATTGATATTAGAGCATTGTATGCTCTATATAGAAGACAGAGACTTGCAAGCTCTTTGGAAACCATGGTGTCTTTCATCGAAAAAGAGCTGCCATTCGAACATATTTCTGAAGTCAGAAGAAACATCAACAAGATATGAACAGAACAGAGACAGAGTAGAGTATATGTATGATGAGTCAAAAAGAGTAATAGCTGGTTCCTAATGCACTGCTTTGCACACATCAGTAATCTCTGTCATAAACATGTCTCAGTTGCTCAACGCCCCCGTCATAGTAGCTGGCATTACTGATTACTCTTTGATACTTGTTCGGCAAAGTCTGTTTAATCAACTCACATAAACGTAAAGGGTCCACGGTCTTGAGACACCAAAGCTTAATGACAAACTTCCTCTCATACATGAAGTAACTCACCCCAATAACGGCATTCTTCAAGGAATACTGAGTCAAATCGTCACTTTCGAAGAACTGATCGTCTAAAAACATACGTGTAATATACTTGAACACACTATAACTCCGTTTGAAAGGAGCCTTGAAAGAGATAACTGTGCCTGTGGTTGCTGGTTTCTTTGGTCTATACTCTGGCCTAAAGAAATGCACTTCAAAGTCGTAGCCTTGGGTTATCCTCTTTGAGTACAGGTTTATAATTTCGGACATATCCAATTTCGTCTCTATTGATTGGTTTGGTGATAGCTTGAGCTTCCTAGCACTGGTATGCGGACATATATAAGGCTGTTTGATCCATATACGCCACGAAAATAGCAACTGGTAGTCCGTGACAGCAGCGGCAGCTGCTGCTGTCACCGTTGTCACTGCAGTAGCAGTAGCACCGGTGTTACTTTTGCTCATCAGATTCTTCTCCTGATGACCGTGAGTAGAAGCCAAAGCCTTTTCATCAGGGCTGTTTAGCTCGAAAAGCTTTGATGCAGTGAGCTGCTCTTCGCTGTGAGCACCCCAATAGCGATAATCGCCATAATTGTTCTCATAATAGTCAGGGTCGCTGGAGATATGCTGGTTTCTCAACGTGTTTAGATAGGTCTCTTCGTCGTAACAATCGGACTCAGAAAGAGTTCCTGTATTCCTGTACGCACAGATTATATCTTGCTCTTCTCCTTCCACACCCTTTTCCTCCTCTAGCCCCCTCTGAAGGTGCTCTTCCTCCTGCTCCTTGATAATCCTCTTCAACTCTTGGATCCTTTCATCATCCTCTGATCCAAATGACGAAAGTGAAACAGATCTCGAGGACTCATCATTGGAAGAGAAAATATGCGACTGTTCGGAGCCACTGCTATCCAGTTCACTGCCGCTTACCTCCGACGAGTAGTCACCTTCCTTCGATATGCCTTTCCTGGATATCGAGAATAGACTCAAGAATCGGTCTCTAAATCTCAACCGCTTCTGTTCATCCTTCCTGCTATCATCGAAGTCGTTGCAAGTTGTTTGGGTATCGCCTGGACTTGTCTTGGGTTGCTGCGGAACACTCAATATCTCTATTCTTTCACTGAGGGCTTCACGTGCAAGTCTGGACTTCATAGTATCGCAAACCAGGTGGGACAGGGCAAAGGGAAACAAAACACCAAATCAAAAGGCTGGATGAGATGGGTACAACAATAGTAAAGTAATAATAGGTAATTCTAACAATAGCCACCAATCCAATACACCAGCGAAGCTAGGCTAGATGATGTTCAGCAGATCAATAAACGTAAACGCAAATGGCAAAAGAGTGAATGGCAGGCAGCTTGGGCGTAGAGACCAAAAGTCAGCTAAGATGCTCTGACTCGCACTGAGATGAATTAGAAAGCTAAATGAATGGAACCAAATTCGAAGCCAGCCACGCACGATAGGTAGTACAAGAAACAAGGGGCTTGATTGGGTAGCTGCTGTTCTCCTTCCTTTTGTGTTTTATCTTCTTGGAGCACTCTGCTTGGCCATGGAACGGAGCGACTGTCTGAAACTGGAACACACACCTTTATATGTTGGCTTGAGCCACGGGCTACCAATTGACAGTTGACACACATGCACACACGCACACACGCAAGTCTCTGCATTCTTTTGTGATCATTGCCACATTTTATGTGTGTCCATCACCACTCGCAAACTCTTCAGTGGTCTCTTATCATATGATTACAATTGTGGGTTCTCATTCACGTTCGTTCCTTTTATGTAGAGGAGAGGAATGCAGGGGAGAGGTTTTAGTTGTGGGTTAGCGGTGGTGGTGGTGGTAGTGTAGTAGGAGTAGGAGTAGGAGTAATAGTAGGAGTAGGAGTAGGAGTAGGAGTAATAGTAATAGTATTGATGGTGTGGTATTATGCTTAAGTAAAGTTTCTGCTCATCGACTCCGCAGAAGTTCAACTAACCCAACAGCTAATCCAACAACCACATATATACGTCTCCAAAAGAGAATAACACCACACGCATGACACACCCAAAGAAGAGGAAAAAGGGTGTCAAATGACGTTCACATCATTAGAATATAAGCAATCGCAAAAGGTGGGTAGAAGATGTAGATGACAGCAGCGCAGCAGGGTGTGACAGATGGTAGAGCTTTGAGCAAGTATACACAACAACCAGGCTGTATTCAAATCCTCAATGCTCCAAGATCGTCAAGTTACCAGTAATCACCACATTCTCCAAAACAGACCCATTTGGAATATCAATTCTCTGTCCATCTTGGCAAACAATGATGACGGTTCCCTTTAGCACAACGTTCTTTCCTAATGAGACATTACCAGTGATAGTCAAGTGATCCAATTCCAAAATCTTAGGGATGTGCGCAATTCTTGTGTTGAAGTTAGAGACTTTCTTGAAATGAGAGCCCAACTTGATCAATGGGTTAGGACCAAACCTCGACTCATCCAATTTTAGTGCGCCATGCTCCAAGTAGAACAAGTCTGACTTCACCAAAAGTAAATCTGAGCAGGTTTTAACAGGCAAGAATCTGGATCTTGGAACCACAACACCATGAGCATTGTCAAAATGTCTGATAGCTGCACCAACCGCAGTCTCTAGTTGTAGAACATTGATTTCCTGTCCAATGGAGTTTGTAATGGTTTTAGCGTTTGGAATGATCTCAGAAACAATTGAGTTCGACTCGAGCAACTTTTTAACAGCCTTCAAGTTTATCCACAAGTTATTAGTGTTGAAGTTCTTGAACTTCTTGATGGACTTGAACTCTTCAACATGTTCTTTTGGTACCTGTGCTATCTCCAACAATCTGACCTGGCCGTTGTAGTTTATCAAAGTACCACCTTTAACATCGGCTCTAGTCTTGTCAGTTAGTTCCATAATGTATTGAGACTCTGTGTCAATCATGTGATTTAATACTTTTAGGTCAACAGTAGCACCTAAGTTGTCACCGTTGGAGACAAAAAGAATCTCTTTTCCTTGCTCAATTAAAGCGTCCAACTCTCCTGAGGCGTTCAAAGACTCAAATAAGTCACCATGGCCTGGAGGGTACCAGGAGTTAATGGAATCGCCAGCATCTTGTGGAACAGGGAGCAAAGAGTCTTTGTGAATTCTAGGGTACTTGGACTGGTTGAAGGTTCTGATTCTGATTCTATGTCCAGCATACTTTCTAATAATCTGATGGGTGTCCTTGTCAGTGTTGAAAGAGTTCATCAATAGCAAAGGAACATCGGAGTCATACTGTCTATTCAAATGCTCAATCTGTCTAACTGACAAGTCCAAAAACGTATTCCCGTCTCTCACCTCGATTACGGACTTAGGCCCGACGCACCCCATCGACGTACCCAAGCCACCATTGAGCTTCAAAACAGCCAATTTATCCAAGTTCTTCGGATCTGTGCCGAATGAGCTCTCAATTGCATCGTACGCTACAACTTCGTCAGAGTTAGGCGATCTGATCTTATCCCAGTCAAGAGTAGTACCCGCAGCCTTGTCGGATAGATATCTTCTAAACAATGCAAAAAATGTATCCATCTGATCTTCGAATCGTGATCTCTCCTCGTGGTCTTCAACCGTGTCTGACAATTTGTTCAACGCATTGCGCATTTGACTTGCCGCTGCGGAGGTGGTGGTGTTATCAAATGCCTATGACAGACCGTGCTGTTAGTATACAACATCAGGGGGAAGCCGGCCACCTCCCAACCAAGCCTTATCGGGGGTGGCGATGACGCGGATGCGGATGCGGACGCAGACGCAGACGTTTCAACTTACAAAAGCGCTTTGACTTTTAGTGTGTCTCTTGGACACAGATGCGGAAACAGACGAAGCCATTGTGATCTAAAGTTCCTCTCGCTTGTTGATTGTTAACTAAAGCTGCCCTTATTTTGTTGTTGTCAACCGAGTAATAAGTGTAAGGGAGAAGTACGAAAGAGGCAAATTGTGAAACAACTACAACTAAATGTTATTCTTTTTGCCCTTTTGTGGTTTTGTTTCGTTGTTTTTCTTTTTCCAGCGAAAGTGGAGACTGGGACTGGGGACTGGACTGGGACTTGGCGAAGAACGTTGCTATTGGGGTCTGAGTCCGAACATTCGCCAAATAAGGGACGGGTCTAGTCCCTGTATCGCTTGTGGACTAGTCCTTATCTCGTCGGCAACTGAATAGGGACTAGTCCTGTCGGCCTCCATGGACTAGTCCCTGGGCCACTCAGTCCGGGTCTCACGCGCTTACTAAGACCTACAGATGGATGCACCAGCCACAGATATAGATCAGTTCATCTGTGATTAGGTAATACAAATCTTGATTATATAAGCATTGCACTGCTCTCTGCTCTGTTCAGCTTTGCTCGCTTTTTTCATTGATTTTTTTTTTGCTTTGGCAAACATGTAGTAGTAGTGGCAAAGACTACTTGCTGGTTCAACTCCTCGCCGCTCTTCCCACTTCATAACACAACACAAATGTCATTCCTTGGTCTTGGTGGGTCTCCACAGCAATCCGCTCAACAGAAAATTCAGGCTGCAGAGGCAGAGCTAGACTTGGTCACTGACATGTTCAACAGACTAGTCGACAACTGTCACCAAAAATGTATCAACAAGTCGAACTATTCTGAAGGGGAGCTGAACAAAAACGAATCTCTCTGTATTGACAGATGTGTATCAAAGTACTTCGAAGTTAACGTCCAAGTGGGAGAAAATATGCAGAAGCTGGGGTCTTCTGGTGCTTTCGCAAGACCTTGAAAATCTACAGCCAACATACAATACCATCAACAGTACCGCAACAACAATTTGTACATAGTGGAGGGCTTCCAAAATATAATACATATATACATGTGTTGTTCATCCGTATCTACGTAGATCTCGCACAGGCACCCAGTATCCCACACCCAGGTTCCATTTCTCTATAACCCGAAGAATCTCATAACTCTCAGCTTCACCCCCTCAACGCTATTCAGTTTTGGTCTCACATCGAGGTAAAAACTGGCCATACCGGCTGTCTTCGAATTGCTTCTCCCTTGGTAGAAATCAATAACGTACTCAACTTCCTGTCCGCAGCGATCAATAGTCCAATCGTGTCTATCAAACGGCTTAGTGTACCCGAAAAGCGACCAGAAAAACGCCTTTGGCGTGAGCTTCTTCGAGTCACCTTTGAAGCTAGTCAGCTTAAGACCTCCACATTTCTCACCACCCCTGCCTTCCTCCCATTTCTGAATCTGGAACCATGCACGCTCATTCACAGCGTTGTGGATGGGAACCACTGTATTCATCTCCTCCGGTGATGGGTTCCAGTTTTTCCGTTTCATTGCCTCATAGAACTGTTTCTGAGACGGATACACCCAGTTAGACTCGGTTCCCGTTCTTGGAATTGATGAAATCTCTCTTTCTGTGGGAAGTGGCACATTCGATACATATATAGGCGTCGATGGAAGATCGTCTGAGGAATGGTTTGTGTCCGCTACAGGTTCGTAGTCAGTGTTCATCTGTGATCCTTCAACAACAGTGGCAGGTTTCCCTGTCGATTGCCCTCCAAGTTCGGCCCACTTCTTACGAGATTCATGATCCACCGGGCACTTATCGCCTGAAGAAGTGTCTGCAACTGGCGCCGCCGGGATGGGATGCGGAGCGTTTGAACCGTTTTTCTGCATCCACACATCTCTGGATTTGTGATCTACAGGGCACTTTGCCTCTTCTTGTGCCATCTTCGAGTTGTGACTCACCAGAATGTTGGGTACAGTGTAGTGAGTGTATCTACATCATAATTCCTTTCCTAATTTTTTTTGCCTTTTCTCTTCAGAAAAAAATAGGACGAGAGATGAGAGATGCACAGTGCTGGGAGCTTGTAGTGTAGATATATAGCAGGTGTTGGCATCTGGAATAGGACACGTGAAATGAGGAATGACCAGAAACATCACTAAATCATACAAGTCACAGTGGAGCTAGAAAGGTACCTTGTACAGAGAAGGCGTATCTATCAGCACACAAAGATGCCGTCAAAATAGGCCACAACTTGTTTGACCGTCCATCTCTTGTCTGGATCCCTTTGCAATAGCCTGGTGAGAATATTACCGTAGACACTCACGCCCTCCCATTTGTCACCATGGTTATACTCTCGAACAGTCTGCGCGAGTGCCATGATCCCTCCTGAGGGTACATCGAATGGATGTCTGTTGAAGAGGAGGAGATGAACAGTTACACCCAGCGCCCATGCGTCTGTGGCGCACAAGTTGATAGCATCATGTCCACCCATGGAGAAGTACTCAGGCGATTGGAATACAGGCGTACCTCTTGGGTGCCTGTTCTCTTTCATTACGTTCATGCTTGACCCGAAGTCTACCAGTGTCAGGTGGTACTGGCACTGTTCTTCTCTTTCATATGCGACTAGGATATTAGCCGGCTTTATATCGCCATGGATGTGCTCCATGGAATGCAGATACTCTATGACATGAAATAACTGCCGGAGAAGGTGGTTTAGATGGTGGCGGGGCATATACCCCTGTGCCAACATCATTTCATCAATCGGTATTCCGTAAAAAGGCATATAGATATTTACTGAGATACTGCTCTCTTCAACTTTTAATATATGCGCGAGGTTAGCGTGTCGCAGCTCCCGTAGTATGTGCAGCTCATTTGCAAGAAGATCAATCTCTCCTCTCCTGTCTCCAAGATGACTATGTCTCTTTTGGCGCAACAGTCGTCTCCTTAAACCCTGCCGGAAGTATCTCTTGTTGACAGTCTGGCTACTTTCATTCAACGTCACAGTGCAGTCATTACTTGAAGATAGGACACTATCAAAGGTCATACTACTAACCAAAACACCTTTCTTTCACTCCCTATCTCAAAGTTCTAAGCCAGACAGTAGCATTCACCTCTCATGTACTATGAGGAACATCGCTTCAAACCTTGGACATGATGATCTCATCTCCATCACACATCAAGACCAAGGTCAGTCAATTTCAAGAAACCAGCACAGCGGAGAGACAGAAGGGAAGGCGATTGAACGACACATCAGAGGTGCATGCCTCGAATCACACCAGCTCTCGTCAGAGAAGCATTTGCACATTCTCCTCTACTACCACTCCTCCTGCCCGCGTGCAGGAGCATTGATTCAGCAAGACAGGAACTCAGGTGGATCCAGGAAGAACTTCCTTCCAGTGAATGGCATCTTGCTTGCAAGAAACGCTCGCGGTTTGTTCCGCTGCAGTATATTCTTGGAAGTCAGCCGTTTGGGTCAACCACGATAAGATGCTTGCCTGGGGTACTAATTCCTCGGTGGGAGACTGAGGAATGGTGCAGTTTGCTCGTGCAGAGCTTGAAAGAGCTAGAAAACGAGGAAGGAAAGACTCTACGAGTGCTCGATGTATGCACAGGAAGCGGCTGCGTACCCCTATATATTGCTAAAGAGATGGGTTCTGCCAGCTTCAAAGTCGATATCAAAGGAATTGATGTCAGTCAGAAAGCAGTGAAACTGGCTGAAGAAAACAAACTACTGAACCACTTGGAAAGAAGCAGTGTCGAGTTCTTGCAGGGAGATCTTTTCCAGATGAGTTTAGCCAGCTACAGCGGTGACGTAGCGCCCGATCTGATCACGTCAAACCCGCCCTACATACCTCTGCAAGACTACAAATCTGCTGAGATGGGGAGGTCAGTTCGCCTGTTTGAACCACGCCTGGCACTAGTTGGCGATACCCCATTTTATGAAGCGCTCATTGAAAAGTTCGTGATCCCTTTGGGAGCCAATGGATTTGTGTTTGAGCTAGGAAACGAATCCCAGTATGAGTACACAAAGGGTCTGTTAAAAGGAGATGCGCATCACCCGGTGTCAGAATGGGAGTGTTGGTTATACAACGATACAGCCCACAACCCCAGATGTGTAATCGGCTATAAGAAGGGAAGCAACATGCATGTCCTGGAGAGGTTCAAACCTGAGCGATTTAAGATAAAACCAAAACTGTATAAAGCCAATGAACAAATAACCATCTACTCACTATCGTAGGCCTACTCACTATCATAGGCATAACGGAAAAAAATGGTGAAAAAAGATGCTCCGATACCGGGAGTCGAACCCGGGTCTGCTCGGTGAAAGCGAACCGTGCTAGCCGTTACACTATATCGGATATTTATAAACTTTACTGTTTTTCGTTTAGCCATATTAATCAGCTGTGAGTACTACATCCAGACACCAGAATAAAACTCTTTCTCTTTTCTCTTCATATGTGCTATCCGCCATATGTCATATATTCTTGTGGATATGACAGGTAGATTGCTGCGGCCGGTCTAAGTCTTGAAAGTTATATTCGCTAGTGATGAACAGCCAGCGTGCATGTATGCTCTGTGGTATAATTGAATCCGCACGTCGTTTTCAGGAGGAAGGGTGTCCCAACTGTGTTGAATTACTCGATGTTGGATTAGCTACTACATCGCCAACGTTCGAAGGGCAGGTGGCGATTGGGGAACCAGACAAGTCATGGGTGGCGAAATGGCTGCGAGTAAGCTCCTATCTGCCTGGGCTCTATGCAGTGAAGGTTACAGGGAGATTACCTGCTGAGATCGTTGAAGGATTGGATCATTATAGACCCAGAGATGGTACAGCAACAGATTAGGTCTCCATTAGGAGGGGAGTGGGGCAGGAATCCAAAGCTTCAGAGAGAGACACCCATATTGGTTTCAGGACGCGTATATCGTCCCCTGACGAAATGGCAGGATTGAGTATGGGACAAAACCCAGCCGTTGAGGTTTAATTTTTAGATAGCATACAGCTTTTCTCGCTTATAATAAAAATATATGAATCGCAGCAACTATATCTTCTCTTGCCCAACCATCCGTGCCAACTAAATACACAGCCTGTTAACGCCCGTTTGGTATTTTACCCACGAAGCAGCTGCCCGGACGGACGATAGTAGTGTAACAAAGAAGAGCCGGCCGGTATGTCACATCAACCGTCAGAAAATCACGTCCAGCCTCAAGAACAGGCAGTCCTTGAGGTCATCAAAGAGGCCAATAGACGAATTCGGTTCTACCCAGATGACACAAAGTTTGACCACTTCATGCGCAAAGTACCTCAGTCTGAGTATCAGCAGATTCTTCTTGCGAACAGTCGTGGAGCCCAACCAAGAGAGATTGAAAGCATTGTTAACACCCTTATGGAGAAATACGAGAAGGCCGAATAAGAGGCTTTACAATGATGAATGACTTATCTTTACGAAATTGACGAAATATGAATATATACTGATCCACAACTCCAACCAAGTGTCACTTCCAACTGTGGTTGACTGACTCTAGTAGATCTTGTAGAAGAACCACTGGTGAGAGAGAGTTTTTTTTCAGAAAAGAATAACTATAAGTGCTTCTTTCTAGTAATCACAAGCTTCTAGTAAAACACAGTGATCGGGCTCACAGATGGTGTTGGTAAAGCCCCAACGTATGATCAAGTGTGCTGAAGCCACGGGTAGCCTATTAAGGAAAACCGGTGTCGAGTTGCAAGCAGGAGGGAGAAGATCGTATTCCAGTATCATCGCTACGGCCTCTTCATCGCTTCAAACTCTACATGAAGCCACAGGCATCCCATGGTACGCATTGATCCCCCTTGCATCAATCTCACTTCGTCTCATATTCACCACACCACTGACAATTTTGCAAAGAACTAGAATCCAGAAACAAGCTGCCTTAAGACCCATTGTCAACGCGATGGGTCCTATTCTCAGGTTGAAGTTGGCGCAAAGAGCCCAAGCGGCAAAGATAAAAGAGCATAAAGGCTCCAATGAACTAATCCCTGGAATGGACAACATCACCAAGGGGCAAGGACCAGTATCCGGTCAAGCAGCTAACTTGACCTACGAAAAGATCATGGTGCTAAGTGCCAAAGAGAGACGTGAAAGACAGAAAAAGATCTTCAAAGAGAAAGGATGTGAAATGTGGAAGAACTGGCTTGTACCAGTTGCACAGTTTCCCTTATGGATAGGTATGAGTATGACCATAAGAGAGCTCAGTGGCTGGAAAGGCAACGGTAGCAGTAGTCTCATGGATGGAGAATACAGCGGTGCTGTAGTCAAAGGACTGGATGCGGAAGGGTTGTGGTGGTGTACTGACCTTAGTGCTGCTGACCCAATGGGTGTTCTCCCCATTGTTATTGGAATATCGGCATTAACAAACATCGAATGGAACATGAAGACTTTGAGATTAGGGGCTACAAGTGTGAGAACGTCCCAGAGAGTTACAGCAATGGATGCTTTGATGAACTGTGCTAGAATAGGTGTGGTATTCATGATGGCTGTTTCGAACCAAGTACCTGCTGCGCTAGGGCTGTACTGGGCTGCTTCAAACTTGTTTAGTACTTTGCAAAATATTGTGTTGGACTATTATCTTCCAGTTAAGTACATCTATCAAGGGCGAAAGTCATTGAAGCAGGCATCACCTGAAGCAATACCACTAGCAGAGAGACGCCAAAAAATAGAAGAGCCATGTACATATTAAATATAAACAAATCCATTACCCATATACATACATTCATTACCCAGTAGTGTATATCAATTGCACCATTCATCCACTTGTCCTTAACTTCACTTTTTAGCTGCAGCCTTTTTAGCCTTCTCCTTCTCTGCCTTCTCGATCTCTCTTCTGCTTCCTGTGAGCAATTCCAAATGTCCCACTCTGGAAGCTATCAATTTCTCTGTAGAGGCAGTAACACTGTAGACCTTATTCAGCTTTGCGATTTGAGCAAGCGTCTTCTTCTTAGGTTTCAAGATCTTTGGTGCTGCTGGGCGCGCATTCATCTGCTTCTTAGTGACACGAGCACGTGGCTTCTGTTTAGACTTCACCTTCAGTGCCTGTTGTGCCATTTTATCTAAACTGTATGGCTATGAACCTCTTATATAAAGTATACACATTTCACTATTAAGAGAAGATTTTTTTATAAAAAAATTTTTGTTGATAATGAGATGAGATGAGATAGAGATGAGACTTATCTACACAAAATTCGGTGCTATCTTACAGATTGTGTTTTATACAGTAATGGGAGCTCATTGAAGACCGGGGCTGGGTGAATTGGCGTTTACTTCTTCGTCACATTCGGATTCACACCACGTTTTTTCATTTGCTTCACTCTTGTCTTCTCGATTAACTCCTCATCAGCCTCATTGTTGAATTCCGCAAAGTCGTCCTGTATCAATCCTTCTTCTTCAGCTTCAGCACGGGCAGCGTACTCTTTTTCACGTGCACCAGCTTTACTGACATCGTGCGGAGATGGTGCGATCTTCTTCAGTTTCGCTACGTAAAACCCATCGACGTTATAAGTGTGTGGGTAGTATCTCTTCGTTAGCTTTAGAGAAGGGTGGAAAGTCTTGCCTCTGAAGCTGGTGAATCCATCTTTACCAATCTCCAATCCTGACTCAACAAGCTTGACGTTTGGTCTCTTCCTCAAGGCATAATCTACGACAGCTTCATTCTCTTCAACCATCACAGAACAGGTAGAGTAGACAATGATACCTCCTGTTGGAGAGTTGGCATCAACTGAGTCGATAGCAGACAAGATGAGCTGCTTCTGCAAGTGTGGAATTTGAATAAAATCTTTCTCTGTTCTTGAATGTTTCACACTTTCATCCTTGGCTATGACACCAGTACCTGAGCATGGAGCATCAAGTAAAATTCTATCAAAGCCTCCAATGACTTTTGGGAATTCACGGGCGTCGTAGTTACAAACAATGGTATTCGTGCACCCTAAACGATGAATATTGGCAATCAAAGATTTGGTTCTGGCTTTGTTGGAGTCATTGGCAAACACGCATCCTGTGTTCTTCATCAGTGCTGATATGTACGTGGTTTTACCCCCCGGAGCAGAGGCCATGTCCAAAATACGTTCATTCTCCTGCGGGTCCAAAGCCATACATGGGAGGAACGACGATGCAGCTTGAAGGATATAATGGCCGGCTAGATACTCTGGAGTGGCACCAATTGGAACTTGAGAATCAAAAATTTGCAGTCCAACTTTTGTCCATGAGCCAATAGGCTGCAAATTGACACCTCTATTAACCAAACTTTGGGCTAAATCACGGCGTCTTGTCTTTAAGGTGTTAGTTCTAATAGTGATGGGACGTGCAATCTCGTTTGCCTCAAAGAACTCCATTGCCTCAGCTGGCGAAAACAGGTCAAACAGCTTCTCTGCTAGAAACCTGGAATAGCCAAAATAGTCACATATATCTTGTAGCAAACGTTCAGTATACTGGTTTCTCGAAGTGCCTTCTTCCGCCAAGTTCTTGAAATCTTCCAGTACCTTCACAACCTCAATCATTCTAGTTCTTATCATCGTCAAATCTTTAGCCCCTGAGCTCTCCTCCTGTGCCAGTTCATCCTCAGTAGGTAGAACCCTGGCTCTAGGTTGTCTGATATCACTCTCCCTCAATTCCTCCTCGGCTTCCTGCTCCTCCAAATCGGCTTCCTCATCCAGCTTAGCTGAAAAGGCCTCCATATTTTCCGCATTTAGGCCTTCGAGATCTTCGCTATCTTCGTCATCTGACCACATTGGTTTCTCTCTATTATCCTCATCCGAGTCGAAGACTTCCCCGTCCACATCGAACTCATCTCCTCCCTCATCGTCATCTTCTTCTGATTCGTCGAACAAGGACTTCTTAGCCCGTGAAAGCTCTTCGAGGTCCACCTCTGGAAGATCTTTCTCTGCCTGCTTCTGCTTTTCGAATAATTCTCTCTCCTCCTCCTCCTCTTGAGATCTCTTTACCCTCTTGCCTGTCGTCTTTGTCTTTCTATTGATGCTATTTTTCCCCTTCTTCTCCAAGACAGGTCTTGACGCTTCAGAAACTGATTCCGACCTTTTTCTTTTCTGATCTTTTCTCTCCTTCTTTGCCTGAAACTCTTCTATAGAAGGTGGCGCTCCCTGTTTGTTCTTATGACGTCTTGATCCCATTATGGCTTACCTTCTTCACACACTTACTTGTAGTGTATAGCTAATCAAGAGAAAGAAAAAAATTTTCTTTTATGTAGCGATGAGCTTACCCGGAAGTACATAGGCGAAGAAAAAATTCCATCTTGTGTTGAGATAGAAGACAACTCAGTCACACTGTACTGGCTGGTATTCCTCACCCCTAACTCAGTGGTGTGTGTGTGTAAGGAGATGACTGCGAGCAGAAGTAGTCATATCATTCATTATGGGAGTCGGGTGCTGATCCGACTACCGTCTTCTAGTGTGAAAATTGTTGAGCTGAGGGAAGGAGGAAGGATCTCACTAGGTAAGTTTGGAGGATTCGAAGTGAGTGAGATCGTTGGGTTTGGCTATGGCCAGTCATTCGAGGTGGTGAGCGATAAGAAGGTTCGCCCTATTGCGTCGATCTCAAGTAACGTGGAGGTAAGTGAGGCCCAGGAGGGATCTGGAAATGAAGGAGGTGCAAGTGATGAAAGCCTGCCGAAATCGCTCAATGATAAAATCGACTATCTCAAGAAACTTGATGTCTCGTCATCTGAATCGAACAGAAACCTGCTCGACATTGGCACAGCTCAATCTCTGTCTATGGAAGAAATAGAAACTTTGAAGAAAACTGCATCAGGTGCTAATGTAGGCGAGGCAATCATCGACAAATTGATTAAGTCACACGTCAACTTTGATAAGAAGACCAAACATTCACAGGAAAAGTACCTGATAAGAAAACAGCAGAAGTTTTTGAGAAGATTTACTGTGGATTACATCGGATCCTCTGAACTATTGCAGTATTGTTATGAGAAAGATAGCAATAAGGTACTTGATATGAGTGAAGAATCTCTAGCATTGATGATGGCACAAGGTAACATCCAGCCAGGGGGTAGATACCTAGCTATTGATGAAACTGGAGGTGTCTTAGTGCATGCCATGATGGAAAGAATGGGTGGTGAAGGACAGATAATGGTACTTCATGAAAATGAACATCCCAACCTTTCAGCTCTAAAGAATACTAACTGGAGTGAACAGGAACAAAAGGAAATGATTCAGTCAATCAATATCCTCCAATTCTTGCATCCGGAAGAGGAAACAGTAGAATGGCATGACCTCGCAGAAACTGAACTCAATGAGATGAAGACTAGTAAAAGGGCTCATTACTATAGACGTAGGGCCAATGCAGAAGAGATCAACTCAGCTATCACTAACGCACAAAGAGGGCAGTTCGATGCAATCATTGTTGCATCTACCCTTTACTTACCTACTCTTGTAAATAGAATAGTGGATAAATGTGGCGGATCAAGACCTCTGGTGATATACTCACAGTATAAAGAAACCATAGTAGAAGTGCAAATCCAGGCAATGGAGGATTTGAGACTGCTGGCACCCACTATTCATGAAACCAGATGCAGACCTTATCAATCTATTCCAGGAAGACTGCATCCTTTAATGAGTATGAGAGGTGGAGGTGGGTTTGTTTTCAGTGCTTTGAGAGTGCTACCCGTGGAAGATGGGGTTCAGGCTGTAGGGAGAGGATTGAAGAAAAGGAAGGTCGAGAAATCAGCAGATCTGGATGATGATAACTAATCACCAATATTGTCCATATGAGCACCTATCTGTATAAATCTAAAATTAATGGTTCGTTATATTCAATTGGATTTATAAACTTTTAGAAACGATCTAGTATACACACTTTTTACCTTTGCGGTAAATGTCACTGGCTATGAAGAGGGTCTATCACCAACCCACTTTCTAGCATTTCTAAACAGTCTAACCCAAGGGCCGTACTTCTCCCATAACTCGCTCTCTTCAAATGGATACCAAGAGTTTGATTCTAGTCTAACACATCTTTCTGGGTGAGGCATCATAGCCATCACTCTACCATTCGGAGTTCTTATACCAGAGATACCTGCAGGAGATCCATTTGGATTGAATGGGTACTTCTGTGTTGCATTACCATAATTATCCACATATCTGATCGCAGTTAACCCTTGTGCTTGAAACTGAGCTAGTTGTTCTTCGGATTCAAAGAAGGCACGACCCTCACCATGAGCAACAGGGATTGGGAGTTGGGAACCCTTCATTCCTTGCAAAAAGATGTTTGGAGCTTCGTTGGAATCATCCTTGACAACTTCCACCATCGTAAATCTGGCTTCATACTGCTCAGAAGTGTTCTTCTCAAAAGTTGGCCAGTTTTCAGTACCTGGAATCAATTCTTTAACTCTTGACAGGAACTGGCATCCATTACAAGCACCAAAAGCGAAGGTGTCCTCACGAGCAAAGAATTGAGAGAATTCAGAACGAGCTTTTTCATTATAAAGGACTGATTTCGCCCATCCAGACGCAGCTCCAAGAACATCACCATACGAAAATCCACCACATGCTGCCAAACCAACAAAGTCTGTCAAGGTCACACGACCAGATATGATATCAGTCATATGAACATCGACAGCAGTGAATCCAGCTTGTTCAAAGGACCATGCCATTTCCATTTGACCATTGACACCTTGTTCTCTCAAAATTGCAATTTTTGGTTTAGTACTAAATGATGCGATATTCAGGTCATCTTGAGGTGAGTAAGTTAGCTTGTAAGAGAGACCTGGGTCTTGGTTGTCACTTATAGACTGGAACTCATCATCTGCAGACTGTGGATTATCTCTCAATCTTTGAAGTTTGTACGAAGTCTCAGACCAAGCCTGTTGCAGCTCTGCTCTTGTTGAAGTATATATCTCGGTACCGTTAAACTTAACAGACACAGCTTGCTCTCTGTCGAATACAGGCTCACCAACAACAGAAATGTGCTCAGAAGAAAGACCCGCATCAGTGAACACTTTCACAAATTCATCGTATCTGTCCTTCGAGACTTGGAAAACTGCACCCAACTCTTCGTTGAACAAGGCAGAAATTTCATTAGTTTCTGCTGGTGATTTGATATCGACTGTCATACCAGCTCTTCCAGCAAATGCCATCTCCAATAATGTAACTATCAAACCACCATCCGAGCGATCATGGTAGGCAAGCACAATATCTTCTTGGTGTAAAGCAACCAATCCGTTCAAAAAGGATTTGAAAGCAGTTACATCACGGACGTCTGGACACTCATCACCTACTTGATTGTAAACTTGAGCAAGTGCAGAACCACCAAGGGCACTACCCTTCACCGCAGCTAAGTCAACAAGAACCAATGAAGTATTTGCTCTGTTCTGTAATTGTGGTGTCCAAGTCTTGGATGTGTTACCGACTGGAGCAAACGCGGTGATTACCAAAGATAGAGGTGCAGTAACTTCTTTATCACCCCATTTCATCTTCATTGACATGGAGTCCTTACCAACAGGAATACCAATTCCAAGTTCTGGACATAGGGAAAGTCCAATAGCTTGTACAGCTTCGTACAATTTAGATCCTTCGCCAGGGTGGGATGCTGGAGACATCCAGTTAGCTGAAAGCTTGATGGAATTCAAGGACTTGACATCAGCTGCAAAGATGTTCATCAAAGATTCAGCAACAGATAACTTAGCAGACGCAGCTGCAGAGATGAGAGCCAAAGTTGGCTTTTCACCCATAGCCATAGCTTCACCTGTAGAAACAACTGTTTCCCCTAAAGATGTAGCGGTAACACCAACATCGGCACAAGGAACTTGCCATGGACCAACCATTTGATCACGATCAATCAATCCAGTAACAGTTCTATCACCAATAGTTATCAAGAAACTCTTGGAACCAACAGCTGGCAAGTGTAACACTTTTTCCAGGGCCTCGCCAAAAGATATATCGGTGAAGTCAAGTGGTTTTAACTGCAATGGAGCGCTCACAGCATTTCTAGACATCTTTGGTGGTTTTCCAAATAGAACACCCATTTCAAGGTCGATTGGCGTGCTTCCGAGTAGAGAATCAGTCAAAACCAAGCGTTCCTCAGAAGTGGCTTGACCGACAACAGCAAATGGAGCTCTTTCACGCTCACAGATGGCTCTAAATGTGTCTAAATCGGATGGTGCAACACCCATAACATAACGCTCTTGGGATTCGTTACACCATATTTCCATAGGAGACATACCTGGTTCAAGAGACAAGATCTCTCTCAGTTCAAATTTGGCCCCCAAATTATTATCATGTACCAACTCTGGTAGAGCGTTTGATAAACCACCAGCACCAACGTCATGGATGGACTGAATTGGGTTGTCGTCACCCAGAGAAACACAGGCATCAATAACCTGCTGGGCACGTCTCTGCATCTCTGGGTTACCTCTTTGGACAGAGGCAAAATCTAAATCAGCAGAACCTTCACCAGAAGCGATAGATGAGGCAGCTCCTCCACCAAGACCAATCAACATTGCTTGACCACCTAGAACAATCAAGTGTGATCCAGGCGTAATTGGGTGATTCTTCACGGCAAATTGTGGACGAATAGCACCCATTCCACCTGCAATCATAATCGGTTTATGGAAACCTCTAATCTCTTCTTCACCATTAGAATTGTTGACCTTAGTGGTTAGTGTTCTGAAGTAACCAGTGATATTTGGTCTTCCAAACTCGTTGTTGAATGCTGCTGAGCCAATTGGTGCCTCAAGCATAATATCTAGGGATGAGGCAATGTGGTCAGGTTTTCCAACATTGAGCTCCCAAGATTGTTCGAACCCAGGAATCAACAAATCGGAAACTGTAAAACCTGACAAACCACACTTTGATTTCGAACCACGTCCTGTAGCACCCTCATCTCTGATTTCACCTCCTGATCCAGTAGCAGCACCAGCAAACGGAGATACAGCTGTTGGATGGTTGTGAGTTTCAACCTTGACCAGAGTTTGAACCTTTTCCTTCTTGGATGTCCAAACCTTCGATTTGGCGTCTGGTTGGTAGAAGTACGCATCAGGGCCTTCAAAGACAGCTGCGTTATCTGAGTACGCAGACACGGTGTATTGAGGATTCTTCTGTTCGGTGTTTCTAATCATCTTGAACAAAGACCAATCCTTCTTTTCACCGTCAATTTCCCAGTCTGCATTGAAAATCTTGTGTCTGCAATGCTCTGAGTTGACTTGAGCAAACATGAACAGTTCTACATCAGTAGGATTACGGCCAATCTGCTTGGTAAAGGCATTAACAAGATAGTCAATCTCCCCTTTGTCGAGAGCCAAACCCAAAACCTTGTTAGCTAATTCAAGTTTAGACTGCGCATCGCCGGTTAAGTCAACTTCCACCAGAGGTTTTGGATCATGTTGAGCAAATATATCAGACTCCACAGGAGCAGAGCTCATGTACAAAGACTGAGTCATTCTATCGTAGACTGAAGCTAGAGCAACACCATCTTCAAGGTACTGCTTCAGAGGAAAGTCATGGCGAACTTTGATGAGAAGGGCAAGACCGCGCTCCACTCTCTCTACCTTATCAAGTCCGCAAACGGAAGCAATGTTGGTAGCCTTGGATGACCAAGGTGAGATGGTACCAGGGCGAGGAAGCACTCTAATGACCAAGCAATCCTCGTCTATGTCCACTTCACCTTCCGACGAGGTGGATGTGGCAACTTGAACAAGGTTATTGGTCAGCTGGTCTGCGCCCAGCGGGGTGTCATATCTGAGCAGATTGTCCAACAACTCCTTCTCATTGGCGTCTAACTCAACATTATTCTTGGTTTTCACGTAGTGGACATAAGCTGAGCGGACATCGGTGACTACTGACGAGTTAACAGCAGTGTTTATATCCTGAGACAGCGTACTGACTCTAAATGTAGACAGCGCCACGCTACCTGCAAGAACAAGCATTTGATTCGCTCAATAGGTTGCCTAAATGTGAGGAGACTGTGAAGAGAAGACCACTAGAAAAGTTTTTTCTTTTTTATTTTGATATTCGTTTCTGGTACCCATTTGGTGTCAATTCGCAGTGAGTCAAATCTAAGGAAAAAAACTGCAGAGTCAACTACAACGAGAACACAAGAAAGAAAAGTAGCAGTAGAATTCACGGAATGTTGCTTATATATGGTGCACTGGGTACACTCCTACCGTGGCTTAGAATTTGTAAACGTGGTGTTGGTCTCTCATGTTTCATGCGATGGTACACCCACTATTCCACTTGCTTCCTGGCTGGCCCCTCAAATTGATGAGATGGTCTCTGTCTTCAGACTTGTCGCTTGGTTTGGCTGCGTGAAAAGGTGGCATGTTTGATACGATTATTAGAGTATTGCTGCCATTTCCACAGTATTGTAACACTGTTTCTGAAGCTCTGGGGATTACAGGTCTTTATATCTTCACACCAAAGGTATTGACGTTTCCCAATTGGGAGAGTACAATTACCAATCCTAAACAAAAACAGTCACTGTGTGGCTTCGTTATTTGACAATTGCGAAACTGATATGGAGGGTTAACCACTGGTAGCAGTGCTGCTTTCAAAGACAGTGAAAGTCGATGAAACACTCAGCTATCTATAGGATGCCAACAAATAACAGGGAATGTAAAATGAAATAGGTGTTTCTGCCTCGTTTCTTCAATCTCGTAAAATGCTGTCGTTGCCAAGTCCATGTTCTTTTATATAATCAGGCCCCATTTCGTCATATTCGCTTCTTGTAACAAAGCCGTCATATCCAGTGCTTTTTTGATTCATTGCCCATAATGCCATACCTCTCCATGCATCGTTCAGTGGGTCTTTAGCCAACCTGACATTTAAAGGCGTACCAACGGGTAGGAATGAGCAGATGTCAGATTGCAAGCGTGTAGCGAAGTTTGGGTATTTCCCGAGACCTCCTGTAATGAAAACATCATTTGCTAAACTGAAAGGATCTGAGTCACCAGAAAAACCTGTTGATTGATCTTTCATTCTACCGAGCCCTCCTGATATGTTCTTGATGTTGTGAAGAAGAAGCTGTTGGGTAATTTCAGTAATACCAGCCTGATCTAGTCCAGCAATTGATGGTTGAAACAGAACTTCAGGAACCCTAATTCTCTCTATGTTGACATTAATCTGATGTATTTGATGAGAGTCCTCAGAGTCAAAAGCATTCTCTCCACGGTAAAACTTGTGCAAAACTGATTTCCTAAAGTCAAACGAAGCCTCCAATGTATCCTCTTGTGTGAAACTTGGATCGTGTTCCAACAGCTCTTTTTCAAGAGCGACAAGTTGTGCTTCCTCCTCTTCTAAAAACTCTTCATCATCAACGTTCGCAATATCTCTGTAAATTCCCCAGTCATCATCATTTGCACCGAAATTATCAGTGGGGTCATTATCAATGTTGCCACCTCTTCTTCTCTTTCTGTTATTGTTTTCAGACGCCAAAGATGCTATATTCTTCATTCTCATCTGAGCAGCAAGAGACTTTCTATTAGAAAGCTGCTCCTTCAGTTTCGCCCGTTCTTTTCTTGCTGCAATGATTGCAGTCAGCTTGGTACGGCGGTCATGAATCCAACTTTTCAAATCTCTTGCACGCCAATCGGCATCCTCTTGTGCCTTCAGAGCAAGTTGCTGTTGATGAGCCTCTTTTTCCAACTTCGCCCGTATACGGGCATCGTGAGCAGCTTTCATAATACGCTGCCGTTTCTTTTCTTTTATCTGCTCTGGTGTGAGATCCTCATCAGGCGTATCTAGAAGAGGAAATGATGGTGGCTCGCTAGGTGTATCATCACCAATGTCCTGTTTTCTTGCACGCTTCAGAGCATTGGAGAGGTCAGCAAGACGTTTATTGAACTCTTCTTCATTTGCAAACCCTTCTTCTCTTAAAGCTGTTTGTTTGTTCTTCTTCGACATCGTGGAAATGCGATCTTGGAAGCTGCTAAAATATTCAAATTCTTGTTCTTTTTGAATCAATTTCTCAAGTCGCTTTTGTTGGGCTTGCTCTTGTAGACGGCGACCTTGTTCTTTACGTTTCTCAGCAATGATGGCCAATTCCTCCTCGGTTTTCTGGACCTTTTCTGTCTCAGTAAAGGGTGCTTCAAGGGTGACATTCAATTCTCTTAATTTTTCCAGGTCCATGGCGGTGCTTAGTTCTTCATGATAATCAGTAGAAACATAGCACCAGTCCTTGACAATGTTCTCTACCTGTGTAGTGTTTAGTTTTGAAGGAAAAAATGGATACTTCAATTGAAGCAGACTAGCCATGTAATCTGTAGCTTGTCTGCCACCCCAGTTGATCCTTTTGGCTTCTGGCATAACTGCCTTGCTGTCGTACACAGGAATCACATGAGTTGCTTCATGGCCAGTACCAACAATAACACCATTCTTTCCTCCATTCGCATAGAAAGAAAAAAGTGAATCGATACCGAGTGCCACCTTGTCAACACCATAAGTTTCATACAGCATTTCATATAAACTTCTTCTCTGAAACAGAGGCATCCCAGGTCTCTCGGTCATGACTATAGGATTTTCTACCCGCCCACTAGAATTCACGCCAAGATGGTGGAAAGAATAGTCGAGAATAGACTCAACATGATCCCAATTGGTCACCCAACTTCCATCAAAGGGCGACCTCGCCTGCGACTTGATATTTGGATCCAGGAAAACATCATTACCAATGAATGTAAATGTTTGTTGGAGTTTACGGTCACGATATTTGGAGAGTAGCGTGGGAAAAGAGTGCCCAGGATCTCCACTAGTTACTAGTCCCACACGTGTGGAGCATGTTCCAACGTCAAGAGCAATAGGTACATCTGATGAGTAACTTCCTGGTGTCGCAAATCGCTCCATCTCCAATGACGGGGTATAGTCACGAATGTCGTATATACGACGATTCCCCGTCTCTACAGGCGGCGAATTTACACTGTCTGATGTCATGAGTTCTTCAGTGATTTGTTTCTTTATTACTGGCCTCCCATTCAGTTACTTTCTTTCTGCTCTTTCGCTTTGCTCCATTCTTTGGTAAACATCCACGACTGAGTATCGAAGATTTTAATTTTCCGAGGATACACACCCTCGGGTTATCTTATTCATTCATAGGCATTTCCCTAATTTCCATTGAAAACACCTCCTAATGGTGATTGATTAGTTTGACAGCTTTGGTTCATTGGCTGTGTTGTCACTCTATATTCGTTGTGTCATTTAAGAATATTGCAATGGAAGAATCAAAATACGCAGAACTGTTCCAGAGATTGGAAAGAGCTACAGCTTGTCTGGAGAACATTGTTCTCCGCAATTCACCTTCAGGTGCAGGTCTAGATGAAGGAGCTGCGATTGCAGGAGGTTCTTTGTCACAACAACAGCAACAAAAACTGCTACAACAACAAACAGTGGCAACTGGATCTTCCATTAGCTCTCACGCTTCTACTGTAGCTACATCTACAGAAGCGGAGACTGCATCTACGAAGGCATTTGGTGACTTTTTAGAGCTCTATGTTGATCCATTCGTGTCCCTTTCCAATGAGATGGATGAATTGGTTGGCGCCCAGGCGACCAAGTTGGCAACAGCTTTCAAGTTCCAAGCAAGATTTATTAAAGCTGCAGCTGAGTCTGCTAAGCCAGACTTCACATCACCTGTAACCGCGTCATTATTGTCACCACTGCAGGAAATTATTAGTAGCATTAGTGACTTTAAAGATAGCAACCGTCGCTCTGAGTATTTTCCTCATCTAAATGCCATTGTTGAAGGCTCAGGGGTCTTTAGCTGGTGCTTTGTTGACACTCCTGTTAGTTTCATCCCTGATATCAAAGATTCGGCCGCCTTTTGGACCAATAAAGTTCTCAAAGAGTTCAAAGAGAAGGACGCACGTCATGTGGAATGGGTTAAGCAGTACCTGGGGATTTTTGACGGCTTGAAGCTTTACGTGAAACAATACCACACTACCGGTTTGGTTTGGGGCACCGAAGGCGATTTCGCTTCGAATCTATCCAGTGGAGTTGCTGACAGTGATGCGACACCTCCTCCATCATCTCAAAGCTCTAGTGGCTCAGGAAGTGCAGCTCCACCACCACCTCCTCCACCTCCAGCAGATTTGTTTGACGAAAAAAAGGATGCGCCAGCAACGGGTGATATATCAGCAGTCTTTTCAGAGTTGAACAAAGGGGAAGGAATCACTAAAGGTCTAAAGAAGGTTGATAAATCTCAAATGACACACAAGAACCCTGATCTTCGTCAATCTTCACTTGTACGCTCCACATCAAGTGGATCCACTGCGTCCAACTCCTCTGGGAAAAAAGCTCCACCTATTCCAAAAAAACCAAACTCACTCTCAAGAAAGCCAAAGCCTGAACCTGTTGTCAAGCTCGAAGCAAACAAATGGATTGTTAAAAATGTCCAAGGCCGTCATGATATTGTCTTGGATGTAGAGTTATCCCAGAGCGTTTTCATTGCAGACTCGCAAGATTCAACAATTCAGTTGAAAGGTAAGGTGAATGCTGTGTCGTTGTCATCCACTACCAAAGTTGCCCTTGTGACAGAATCTGCGATCTCAGGAATCTCAGTCATCAATTCAAAAAAGTTTGGAATTCAAGTTCTTGGCTTTGTTCCTCAAATCTCTATTGACAAGTCTGATGAAGGTCAGATCTATCTTGGCGCGGAGTCTTTAAACACCCAAATTTACACTACTACAACAACTGGTTTGAATGTCAACATTCCTGGTGATGAAGAGGGTGACTTCAAAGAGCTGAATGTTGCTGAACAGTTCAAGTTTGAATTGAAATCTGGTAAGCTCATTGGTGAAGTTGTTGAACATGCAGGTTAAGGTGTCTGAGTTGCCTGCTTCTCTAGTGCTAATAACTCTATTCTCTGTCTGTCGTCTTTTCACAAGAGCAGAGGAACCCGATTCATTGACTAGAATTATATATAGTAACATAGATTCTGACTTCATGGAATCTTCTTAACGAATCCACGTAGGTTCTCTAATTTGTCTCAGAACATCCTATATCCTCACCTTTATCCAATTAAAAGACCGATCACTTCGTCTAGTTTACTAACAATGTGTTGAATAGGTAACAATTGGCTTGAAAATTTGGTGTAGATTTAGGTACTAATCCGACGGATGATCCTTGGCAAAAAGAGGTTACTCCTTGTCTTGTCAGGTTCCATGGAACTTGGAAAAGCGACTGCTTCTGTAACAGACGGTGAAACATCCGCACATGATCAAATAAGAGAGCAAGCCTAGCGTCTAGATAGTGTACAAGAATCCCTCCCATGTATATTATCCATCAACTGAACTATAAAGTAGGGTAAAACTAAGTAAAAGTCAAGAAAAAAAAATAACTAATGAATAATCATCAAATCGCCATCGAGAGACTCGTACTGACGGTTTGCTGATCAAAAGAAAGTGAAATGCTTAGAACCACAACCATCTTCAAAAGTTCATACAGATTGTTCTCAACAACGAGATATATCCTGAACCAGGATGCTGGTAAGAATACTGTTGAAATTCCTGCCTCATCATGCAAAGCTGGAACCGTACTCAACCTCAAAGTGAAGAAAAGTGGCGCTGAACCAGTAGCCCTAGAAGACTCAGAGTATCCCGAATGGCTTTGGAAAGTGTTTGACAAAGAGTATCAAGCTGAAAAGCTGGCAGCGGACCCTCTAAAACAGGCCAAAAGGGAAATGAGAGCCAGAAACAAACAGAAGATAAAAATGAACAACTTCATGGCTCAAATGAAGTAATGATCGCAATTCTGATTTCCATTTCTGAGGATATAGATCAAGTGCTCAAAGACCTAATCCCATGTATATACAACTAATCTAATATCAATGAATTGATACATCTATATCAGATATTGTAGTGGACCTCTTACCCGCCGTCATTGAAACAAAAACAATTAAGAAAAAAACATACATTCTATTCCCAAGCATGTAAACACAATCATCAATGTCATCAAAGCTCTGAAATCTGGGATTGGAACAGGAGGTAGTATGCTGCGGACAAATATCTTCAAAGATTTACCATATGATAAACCTCCGGCAGGATCTCTGAGGGGCAACCGAGTAGCTCTTTCTAAGGATGGTGAAATCTATTACTCTGTGGGTCGGTCTATAAGGTATTCAAAAAGTACTGATCGCTGTAGTGACGATTACGAAGTGATAGAACTGGATGTTGATTTCCAAATAGATGGTATTAAACTCAATTCCTCAGGTAAATTACTTGCAGTTTATAATGATCAGAATATTTTGGTAGTAAACTTAACTCCAAGATTGGGAAATTATAAACAATACTCTATCGCAGGGAATAACTCCACAGGAAAAAAACCGCTCTTACAAAGAGTAGGCATCAAGACGCTGTTGTGGAACTCCATAGCCAAAGGGGATGCAAATCTTATAGTTTTGTGTGGAGATAACGTCATCAGATCTTTTGATCTAAGTTATTCCTTTGATGAACCATTAAAGAGTTTTGACCTAAAAAGGAATACTACAAATAAAATAGGGCTTGCTTCGAACACTGTGCAAGACCCGGTTAGCATTGTCCTGAATGATGATAGTGCTCAGCTATCAGAGAAATTGAAGCTTTTTGTTGTCGATAGGTATGGGGACGTGTTTTCTATCTATCCTTTCCTTCCCACAAGAGAAATTGTTGCAACTAAAGACGAGATTGAAGATCTCCTAAATGAGTCCATTTTGCTTGTAAACAGGGCAATAGATAGTGAAAATGCTTTGAATAAAGCGCTGACAACAGATCAGCTACGATTTATTAACAGTATATGGAAAAGAGTTCACTCTTCCTCAACTGAAGTTAGGAATGATGATGAGCTAATAGTTGCTGACATCTCCGAGTTTGAGTGCAATGAGAAATTCTCCATTCAAGGCCCCTTCTCAACCCAACCGTACCCCGAATGTCTTTATGAGGATGAAGTATCCAGCATGTTATCTGTTAATTCACATGACATGAATTTTCTAGTGATCTCGTTCAAGACGAATGGAGCGATAACTTTGCTTAGTAACTATGATATGGCTATGAAATGGCAAGAGTATATCACAGAGTCAACAGAGTCATCCCTTTCATTATCACTAGTTGCGCATCACAAGTTTAGATCGGGGAAGCTTACGGAAATATTCCCCCTGGTTCCTGGTCAGGTATTGTTCAAAAACGATTCAAACTTCCTGAAGGCATGCTTAGATATTAATAAAGAAAAGCAGTCACTATCATTGATATGTCGTGAAAAGGGTGAATATTTAGGCTCTTGTGTCTTTCATGACAATGACAAGAACAAAAGTACCACTGTCATTGTGACAACATCTGATCTACACGTTAACACTGAATTAATTTCAGAAGATGAATCAATCTCTTATAATAGTAATAGTATAGGAGAAATTGAAAGACTCGAAAGCTACCAATCAAGTTTGAATACAGGTCTAACTACGGAGATATTGGCACTAATAGAAAAAACAAAGAAGTTAAACATATACGTTCCTGGCAACCTTTCTAAGCTGACAAAATTTGATGAAAAGTTTTTATCGGAGCTCAACATGACTAGCAGTTCTGTTATGGAATGTGTGAAGGATTTTCACAAATGCGGCATGCTTATCAATTACAAGCTTGACAACCTCAATGTTGACCTAAAAGAAAAGGTGGAGACTTGTAACGAGATATTTGAAAGATTCAATAAATTAAGAAATGCAGACGACTCAGTGGAACAAATATTGATTAGACAGGACCTAATCAATAAAAGGTTCGCAGCTTTAAAGAGTAAATTGCATACATCCTCCTCAGGATCAGAACTCAAATTAAGCATCAAGGAGAAACAGTGGTTCCAGGAAGTCTCAAAGCATGTTGATCATTTCAACAAATCTCTTGAGAGAAATGAGCATCTTGATAAGAAATTACAAATTATAAAGGGTGAGTTAAATAATCTAAACATCATTACTGGTGAAAATAGCGAACACGATTGGGAAAGCATGGTGTCCACTTTGAAAGCGGGAAAAAGGGCATTGGAGTCTACTCAAAGTCGTTTGAATAATAGTTTACAGGAACTAGGAAACCATCTCAAAACTCTTGATGTTTACAAGTAAAACCTAACTCAGTTTATGTATGATCATATGTATTGACCAAACCAGTAGAAAAGGACAAACAAACAAACATAGTAGAGAATAATTGTCATGTCATCATAAAGAAACGCACTTAGAAGTCTGTTACTCGGCCGTTGAAAGAGTAATCTCCATGTCTCAATGGGTCCTGTTTAGGACCACCTCTTTCACCAGTTTTTGGATTGACATCTCCTTCAAACTCAGGTATTGTCTTAAAGTACTCAGGAGAAAACTCTCCAATATCGCTTTTCTTCAGAAATGGCGTGAAATCTTTATTGATTTCACCATCGTTGATTTCACTATTATACTCTTCAATTGCAGCTTGACTATTGGCAATCTTCTGAAGCCTCTCGAATTCCTCTTGTTCCTCTTTAGGAAGAGGTGGAGGACCAGGGGTGAAGTCAAATTTTGACGAATAGAAGCGAACTATTCTAGATTGACAAAGCAAAACACTAGAGTTTCTAATTCTGATCATCTTAAAGGGAGTCATTGTGGATACAGTACGGGGTAGCTTCTCAACACCTCGTTATTTTTTTTTTTTTTTTAGGAAGAAGGAAAATACAGTAAAAATTTTTTATTTGCTAGTGATATAGAGAGATGGAACTTATCTTCTTATTAGGATAAAAGCTAGAAGCCACAATAGAGGAGCTTTGAATTAGTAGTAAGGGAGATAGAAAACTTATGTCTCAGTCAATGGAGAGTATATTTCCTAAGCTAGCAGCAATCATCAGAGCTTCATCGGGATTGGCTGCGAAGGATGTCAGCTTCTACAAGACTATTGACACCGAAGTGTCCCGGCAGTCAGAAGAATACTCAGGTCAATTACTACAAAGTATAGGCCAAGTTATGTCTGCTGCAGACTGTGATGTTGCAGTTACGAAAGAGTCGATCTCAGACAACTGGAATATAGTGAGCAATTTAATCGACTCGTTTCTTGAAAGGTCTGATATAGCATTTGATAAGATCAACAAGGCCAAGTCCAGCAAAGGTAAGGATAATATTTCCTCACAAGTGACATATCTCGATGATAGTGATGTGGTTGGAGGCTCAAAAACCAGCGGGAAGATAGAGAAACCTCAAGTTTCATTGAATTTCAAGGTTGATAATTCTGAAACCCATCCTTTCAAGCCATTGCTAACATCTAAACCTCACTCTCTAAACCCGTTTGAGAATGTTTTTGTAATACAACAATCAGAAGACAGCAAAACCTTCTATAATCAGCCATATCAACAAGAGATTCTTAACCAGGATTATAACGAGAAAATTCTCCAAAACTCTGACCCAATACCTTTTACCAAATGGGAAGATACAGACGCTTTATGGGTTGATGATCTAGACAAATTAGAAGATATGTTGAAGATCTTGAAGAAGGAAGATGTGATTGCCATAGATTTAGAACATCATGACTATAGATCATATTACGGAATAGTGTGTCTCATGCAGATTAGTACAAGAGATCAGGATTGGCTCATTGACACACTGGTTTTAAGAGACAAGCTTCAAATACTAAATGAAGTTTTCACTGACCCTCTCATCACGAAGGTCCTTCACGGAGCCTTTATGGATATAATTTGGCTTCAACGAGATCTAGGTCTATATATAGTCAGTTTGTTTGATACTTACCATGCATCTAAGGCACTAGGATTCCCGAAACACAGTCTTGCTTACCTGCTTGAACGATTTGCAGGTTTCAAAACTTCTAAAAAGTATCAACTTGCAGACTGGAGAATAAGACCATTAACAAAGCCTATGAAATTATATGCAAGAGCAGATACTCATTTTCTACTATACATCTTCGACGTCTTGAGAAATATGCTTTTAGAGAAAGGTAAATTGACAACAGTTCTTTATGATTCAAGACAGGTTGCTTTGAGGCGTTTTGAATACTCTGCATTCAGGCCATCTAGTGCTACTACTGACCCATTGATATTTACAAATTTTGATGAAGATGAGAGTTGGAAAAGGTTACTCTACCAATATAACATTCCAGCCTCCAAAGGTGTGCTAGTGAAAAAACTATTTGAGTGGAGAGATTTGAAAGCTAAGGCAAGCGATGAATCCCCAAGGTATATTATGCCTAATCAACTTTTAGCAGCTCTATCATCCATTGCGCCGACATCACCAGAGGGAGTATTATCAATCCCTACTTCCACCTCATCCTTTTTAACAGAGACTGTTCGTAAACATGTCAAAGAACTTGCAGAATTGATCAAAGATACCGTGCAATATTTGGACGATGAAAGTACTAATAATCTACTGACCCAGATACAAAGTAACCAAGAAAAGTACGAAGAAGATCAGAATAAATACGAGAACATAACACTCACTCAAGCTAAGAACTGCTTAGAATTATTTCAGAAGGTTGTCTCTCTTGAAAAACAGGCTAAAGGAGCTCCTAAATTCAATACTAATTCTTCCCAACTTTTTAACTTTGATACTATCGAACTACATACACCTGTTAAAGACCGTATGGGCTGGGTCGAGTCAAAATTGAATCAGATAGCTGGCCATATCACCAATGTTGAACAGAAGACAGAAAGCAAAGATGAAAATATGGTACGGGAAGAAAGCCCTATTGTTGAGATGGATGGACAATATCCGAGCATGTTTGAAAATGATTCTGAAATTATAGTTTTGAAGAAAAAGACAAGTAACGTAAAGTCTCAAAACAAATCCTCCAATGGAAATAATAGTGAGGAGAGCTTTGATTACAATAAGGCCGAGAGTATCATGAAACCTAGAGATAAAGGAAGAGGTAAGAAGAGGAAAAAAACGGAAGAATTTAACCCGTATGGAAAGGTTCCAGAAGGACCGAAACCCGCCAGGAAGCAACAAGTTATTCACAAAGGGAAAGCTTTATCTTTTGTTGATAAAAAACATAAGAAGTAATGTATCACTCTATATTTAATTGGTTTATATTATCTTTTCTTTCGTTCTATAAAATCTTCTAAATGTACTTTTTCAGCTCTCTTAGTCTTTCAACAGCCCTTTCTAGCACATCATCATCTTTACAAACTGCGAAACGTAGTAAATTCTCAGCGATCTGCTCATGCTCTTTGATAAAAAACTCTGATGGAGGGATAGCCACAACTCCTAACTCATTGATAAGCCAATATGCTGTTCTAAAATCTTTGGCTCTACTTTGAAACTCTTGAGGATATTCATAATCATCTGGAATTTTGACTTTGGAAAAATCTACCAGTAAGAAGTAGGCGCCTTCTGCGATAGTATAGGGAAGTCCTAACTCATCCCAAACTTTGGTGAAGATCTGATACTTTTTAACGTACTCTTGTTTGGTCTTTTCAAAATATCCATTCTCCAAAGCTTTGGTTAAAGAGGTTGCAGTAGCTTCTTGTAAAGGGGCTGGTGAAGAGAAGCAGATCCTGGTGTGAGCCAGGCTTGCATATTGCAACAGGCTCGGATTACCAATGATCCAACCAATTCTCCAACCTGTTGCAGCAAAAGACTTTCCAGCAGAGCCAATAGTTAGTGTATTTCGACCTATTTCTGGAGATATAGTGGCAATTCTTGTAAACTCTTCTGTGTAGTACAGGTTTTCGTAAACTTCATCTGATATAATCAAAATGTTGTTTTTAACTGCCAACTCTCCGATATGGGTAAGCTCATTCTTTGTGAAAACCTTTCCAATTGGATTGTGGGGAGTATTAATAATAATGAACTTAGTCTTTGAAGTGATGGCAGCCTCAAGTTCGTTGAAATCGATAGTCCATTCTTCTCCTTTTACGTTTCTTTCTGATATTTCCTTTGGTGGATGGAGTGGCACATAAACGACTTTGCCGCCAGGAATTTCGATATTAGAAATGTATTGGTCAAAAAACGGCTCAAACACAATGACTTCATCACCTTTCGTTAAAAATCCTGTGAGAATTGCTAGAAGAGCCTCATTGGCCCCAGTGGTGACCTGAATTTCATCAACAGACAGATCTCTACCATAATGTTTCGAGTAAGTCTTAGCCAATGCATTAAGCAATGATGGCTTTCCTTTTGTATGTGCATATTGATTGTTTGCAGCCAAATCAACAGCGTCCTTGACTGCTTGCACTGCAAAGTTCGGTGGGGCGTAGGAGAAGAAGCCTTGTCCAAGATTGATGATTTCTCTTTCAGATTTTGCGCTTGCTGCAGCAGCGGATTCGTTGATCAAGGACCAAATGTCCTTTCCGGAGGCATTAAAATACGGGTTATGAGATGGATAAGACATGGTTGAGAACAATCGTTTGGTTAAACGGGATATCCGTGAATGCATAAACTTTTGAACCTTGATTGGTCCCAAAAGAAGATTCTACCCTTTTTATAGAGTTTCATGATTAGAAAACAATGTCAAAAATTGTGGCTGTGATAGTTAGTATCAATCACGTGATAAGGATATATTTCCTTATTGGGATATTCAAAAATGACACAAATTCAAGCACCAAAAAGCACATTACCAAACAGCTACGACTAATATCTAATAAAGTAGTTTCAGAACAAAACCAGTGTCCCATCATACCAAAAGGTCAAACGCGCTACCCTTTTCCAGTAGACTCTATAAAATCGTAACAAAATAGAAAACCAGCTCTTATGTCTTGGACCAATAGTATGATAGTATTCAAATAAGTATCATTTGTACAAATCATTGCCACACCTTTGTTGATCTCAACTACCTCTCTATTTAGCGTTGGTAGGTTCACAATGGAAATTCGCAGAGAAAGCGATAGTTTACAGGTAGGTATACTGTATGTGAGATATCTAGAAGGACACAATCTCTGGTGAAACAATCAAACAACTTCAGGCTCTTAATTATAGAAGTGCCATCTTCATCCATAAAGTCCTCGGTACAGACGTTGGTCATAAATACAAATAAGAAGATGCTACGGTGATAGAAACTAATTTTCCAGATGAGTGAAGCTGAAGTTTACCCAATTTCTTTCACACCCTACCCTTTCTTCGGATTCCTATTGTACATGCATGCTATTGTGGTATTAAATATGATAGAGAGAAAGGAAAGATATCTTAAAACACCATAATCCAACGTTAGTGCCTCTGTAGACACGATTCTGTCAGCGTGTTGGAAGCTCTTCTTATGCTCGTCGCTGAGTAGAAGGTGTCAATACGATGAATCAAAATTCTAAAGTGATGTTACTCTTAACTGAGAACGGTCTATGAAAAATATCCACCATAAGTACAAGCAACACTGAAAATTTTAGTACAAGCAGGAGATGTCAAATACAAGATATCGTAATCTTAAGTAAATAAATTATGGACATGACTGGAACTAGAATTTCGGATTCTTCTCACTCCTCAAAAGTTAAGGATAGTAATGATTGATATGTCGTTAGTTGCTTTGAAATCCGGATATATATGCTAAACCGAAGTGATAGAAGTACCGCTAATACATATAAACAGCTTTATATGTAGGTTCCATACGATCAAGAAGTAAACTAGAGTCTAGACAAAAGTTCACAATGTAATCGTAATTGTTCTGACTCTAAAATAGTACTTGCATTCCTTTGTAGGAGTTATCCCAAATTCAATAATAAGAAAGACTCTGAGCGTAATCTGCTAGCGTGTCTAAACTAGCTTAAAGGTGGAGAGAAACTTGTAGAGTTTATGTTTGTGATCCGATAGCATGAGAAGAGCAGAGTGAATATTCGGATGACTTGTTTCAGATGTGATGTACAAAACTTGTGGAATGAGGCAAATTAACTAACCTTTGCCAATACTTAATCGATTAATATGTAAGTTGCATCAATATACTGGTACATCGGGATATACCTGAAGTTAATTAAAGTATCAAATGAAACATATTGAAGCGCTAAGTGTGCGCCAAGGAGGAGCAGTACATTTGAAAAAAAAACGGTACTGTGAAATACAACGTAAATAGGAACAATGACTTGTCATCTTTACAGTTCAAGTTATTACTTAATGTTTTATGTATGGTGAAGTTTGGTTTGAGGTACTATTGCATCACCGAAAGCTGTCTCCAGGGTGTGTAAATGGAGTTTTGGTCTTGATGCTTCACCTTCAATTTGCTGGTAATCCCATTCAGGAGTGGCTTACTTATACGCTGCCTTAGTTCAACCTGTCGGGTTGAAGTGATGACAATGTTTGTATTATTTTATATTGTAATCTTGTCAGAAGTAGCTTTATCACTTTAGTGAACTGCAGGCAGCTAGAAGAAAGGGAGAAACCAATTGTCCACATTTAGAAATATCAAACATACATAATGGCAATAGGTGTAGTTGTTACTCGGTTCTACACCATCAGCGAATGCCGAAATTACCATGTTTCTTCATATTCTTAGTGAGTTTCCAATTCATAAGTGATAGTTGAAAAATCAATCAGTGAATTCTCTGATTGTAATTTATTGAATTTGCGAGAAGTCTTTATAATTTGATTTGGTATGTCTGCTGATATCGATCGACAATGTTTGCTATGAAGGCTTTGTGACAATTTATTTACTAACTTGAACTTGATGTAGCTGCAGTGTATTATATATAACCTTGTTATATAGCGGACGTCTAGGGTTGTTCGACACTCTTTGTCGTTTACTATTTTCAAAGTTGTTGATTAAGTTTTGGGGAGTCAATTAAAAACAAGAAATCATTCCATGGTTAGTGTTCTGATGCTAAATTGGAGTTGGGATTTGCTGATAAGGTATTTCTTGTTCCTGTGGTTTTGCATGGCACCTTTAGTAATTTTTAAAGTTGTGATTGTAAGTAGAGCAGATATGTAGACGATAGATCTCAGAGGAACGGATTAACGGGTTTATTGCTATTCTGTATTGGACCAAACTATGTAGAGTTTAAGATGTTCAATATGCCTCTATCTTTACTTCGTTTTACTCGACTTTTAAGATCAATCAGCTATTCCTATGACACCAAAGTTGTTTGCTTATGTTACTTTATTGAAGATATAGAGCGCGCAATGAATCGCTAGTCTAAAGTTGTGGTACGGCTTCTTGATACTGGTAATCGTTACACTCACCTATATTTTTTTTATGTAGAATTGGGACAGATAAGTATTTTGCTTTGCAGTTTGTTACATTCATGAATTTTTGTGACATTCTTCTTTATCTGAAATACCAATTCATAAGGAAGGAAATGTTTATTGAATATCAAGCATAGTCATGAGCGGATGCTTCTGCACATTTATAAATAGTGATATATGGATCATGGGTGTTGTTCGCTGCTAGCATCATCTTGTGCGGATGGAAAGTCAACGAAGAGATGAATGGTGTTCGATTTTGTAAATTGGAGCTAAAGTTGCTGCTATTTTTGAAGGATGTTAACAAATCACCAGATGTGGTCCAAATTTTAATTGTCTTAGAGCCAGTAGCTATGACAGGAGCATGTTCATGAATCTGTATACTAGTTGTTGTTGATTTCTCCTCAGACATATATGTGACAACAGGCTCATCTAATCTTATATCCCACAAATTCACAACTGAGTTGCTTGAACCACTAACTAGTTCTCTGTATCCACCTCTTTGCATGTGAAGATTTTGAATCCATGACCTTTCATTGTTGTGATTTTTCCAAAGCTTCACCATTGAGTCTCTTGGATCCAGGCGTCGATCATAGACTCTTACTGTTCCATCACCAAATCCTCCTACAAAAACATTTCCAGCAACTTGATCTGATGTTAGGGAAGTTATGGAACTTGATGACCTAGCCGGAACGTCAACGAGACAAAGCTCTCTAGGTGCATCCCAAATCCTAATAATTTTAACATCGCCAGTTGCTAAAAGCGATCCACGACTTTGCTGCCATTCAGTGATCAAGCCTGTAGATCTTGGGGTAAGTAGCAAATCAGTTAGTGCCCGCCAAGAAGTGACAAGGTTCAATGATTCTACAGATTGAAACTCTTTGAAAATTCTAACAATACCATCAGAAGTTCCCGTCAATAGTAAAGGCAAGTCATCCTCATTCAACAGTTTCAAATCTGTGATTTTGGTTCCTAATTTGTTGGAGTTAGAAAATCTTGACAGCTGCGTTCTTTCTTCCCAGTCAAATACGGTCACATTGTCCCGATCATCTGAAGCTACCATAAAATTCTCAAACTGTGAGAATTTTAGAATTTTAGGCTGGGTTTTGTTGTTCAAAGTCCCTATATTTGATTTCCAATCTCCGCGAAGTGATAAGTTCTTTTGTGGTTGAGTTTCATTGATGATGTTCTCGTTCCTGTTCCTTCTCCAAATTTTCTGGGTGTATTCAATGCTGCCAGGCTCATCAACTTCGTTCTTTCTCATTTGTGGTTCTTGGAAATACTCGACACTATAGTCAAAGAAACCAGAAATTAGGGGTAGCTGAGGATATTCTTCCCTTGCATCATCAGCGTTAAAGCGTGCGGTTTTGCAAGTAGATTCCAGTCCTAATTGTTTATTCTGAAGATTCAAATTCTCACGTCTGCTCATGATGTTATCTTCAGTAGAAGGATCCGTTTCTTTTCCCCAAGTACCAAAAATCAAGTTTGACAGTGATATTGTCCTTTTTAGTATAGAATACCCAGTGGAGATTGATCTTGTAGAGTCATTTCTCGAAGAATTATTCGAAGTGATCGATCTTTCCCCTATAAGAGTACTATTAGCTTTTCCATTCATTTTGATTGGTTTGGGTAATGTCAAGGGCTTAACAGGGTTTTTTGGATTAACTTTGTGACCCCGGAAAAAATTGATCCCATTTGAGCCATCATTGCTTATGTTACTTTGGAGTAAAATACTTTCCATCTCACTAACTAGTTCATGCAGAGGACTACTTTTCAATTCCAGAACCACAAAATCAATAACCTTCTCTGCTGCAATTCTTAGCTGTACGTGCCCATCACACGCTAAAAGCAACAATGTCTTCCAAATCAAATGATAGAGAGACCCATATCCGACGTTTTGTTTTGTATCAATCTTCAAATCAATAACGGTTGATAATTCAGAGCTTATCTCGTTGAACGCAAGCACAATAAAATTATTGATTCTTTTCTTAACTATCTTGGAGAAGAATATAATAACTTCCTTTCTAACTAGAGGGCTAGCATCGTTAGCTAACGATATTATTGGCAGGGTGATGTTTGTCTCTTGTTTCAAATCTTCCTCTTCTTCTACCCCTTCTGATCCTGGTAGAAAATTTGTTAATGCAAGAACCACTGATGTCCTTACCTCGGGAATTGGGTCGTTAACTAATTTGAGTAACCTCTCCAGTAAACCTTCCTTGAGGCAGGCAAATTTTATTTCGACATTGTTTTCCCATAACTGAGAAAGAAGCAGAACACACCACTGCCTTAGCAAAGGATTCTCGCTAGTCTCTATATACTCCAACAGCTGATTACCAAGAGCTGTAGAGAAGCACAATCCCTGACCATTTTTGAACCTACGAACAAATAGGCTTAATATCAAAGTGCAAAGAGCTTTGTGGTCATTGTTTGATAGATTACTACCGTCATTAGGGTCCAGCATTTGCAGAAAATAGTTAAAGCCCTTATCTTTCACTAACTCTTGTTGAGTATTCTTATAATCAACTGCCATAATTCTCGCCCAAATAAAGACTAAAACTGGCTTTAGATCAGGTGAGGGACTTTGCAGAAGTTTCAGGATGTAAGGGAATATACCAATGGATAAAGCCAGGTAGACTGCCCAAGGGCCAAGATCCAAAAATCTTGAGAGTAGAACGAGAGCACGAACACGATGGACTTGTGATAACAACACCTGAAGAACAATCGGAAGCTGTTCTGGTGGTTGTCTAGAGTTGGAACCGTATTTTAGCCACAATTCAAATGCAGTTAAGTGCTGCTCAAAGAACGATGAGTGCTGATAATTTTGGATATTAACATCCAGGAGGCCTGGCTGAGTTGTTATTGCATTACTAGCGTCAATAGAGGAGGAATTGCTAACAGCTTGAGATGTATTGATATTCATAGTTGACTGAGTAGCATTGCTTGAGCCGTTTGATTGAGGAGCAGAATGTGATGAAGCTGGTTGATACATGGAAATAGTTGAAGGCTCATTTTTCAAGTTTTTCAGCATTTGTGTTAAAACCTGGTCAATTGCAAGATCCCACGATTCCCACATTGTATGAAATTGTAGATCTGGTAGTAAAGGATCTGATATAGGGTGACAGCCATAAGTAGGTAAAATCCGCTTGGCGAGAAGAAAGTTTCTAAAAAGTGCAGCCACCATTAAATCTTGTCTAAAAAGCCTTTTGAATAAAGGCCTAGGCAATGATGTCCACGCAATAGTATCTGTAATTGCCGTAAATATCCAGTTCAACTCACCAAGAGGAGTTCTGCGATCAGTCAACTTTCCAGGTATGAGGATGTTCCCATTTGGCGATCCTTTAGCAACCTCAAGTAATGGCTCATAATAACTCTTCTTGATTGGAGATTGTAAAATAAACCATTTGACACTGATATCGATAGGGCATGTAAGACAACATGTGAAAAGATCAGCAGGTAAATCTGGGTCCATCGGAAGCAACTCGTTAGCACCACATGCAGCAAGTTGAATGCAATCAACGTATGCTAGAGTTGGAGAAGGTGCTGCACTGTCGTGGTTGCCATCATTATCATCATCAACTCTCTTCTGCACAAACTTTTTGAAATTATTGACAATATTCCCAGCACCATTACAATCGTAGACGTAAATGCAAGGAGCACCTAGCCAGGTTTGTAAATCATAAAGTGAGATAGGAATATATTGAGTATAGCCTCTATTGAAAACCCATATCTCACCACTTTGTGTAGGCTGGGGAACTCCATGTCCATTGTAGTGAAATAGAATACGCTCATCTCTGGCATTTCGCCTGAGCGAGTTACAGAAGCGTTTTACATCTTCAACGCAAGGGTCCAAAGATTGTTTATATCTAGTTTTGAGGGATAATGTTTCGTACTGAGCTTGGAGTTGTTTTCCTATCGCCTCAATTGCTTTTTTGGTGTCACTATGGCCTAAAGGATCCACCCATGCTTCTGTTTTGGCAGCAGGATGTGTTTTCACCACATCAGGTGGATCTACACCAATATTCAAGCAGAGAACAATGGCTGCACTCACAGTTTTTTGGCGATCTTTCATGATCTTCCAGTCAGCTATTGGCTGGAAATAATCTCTGCGAGAAGCTCTTTCCTCTGATGGAGTGGGATTGCCATTTGTGTGATGGCGCTTGTCGTCAAAGTACAAGAAGTAATTACTTGCAAGAAACTCCATATACTGTGTATCCACCTCAAAACCGTGACGAATTTCCGAATTCAGAGGACGAAGGGGCCGTGGGCCCTCTTTTGGGTCAGACATGTGTTTATTATTACAGCTGTTGATGCACAAGTAGTTTGGGTTTCGAGGCTTGTTGATGAACCTTTCTATTTTCACAGATAAAGACGAGTACCAAAAACGGAGATTTACCTTTTACCAAATAAATATAATCATATTTCCTATGTATGGGTGTACCAACGATATGTTGAATAGGCGCCTAGGATTAAACTTCCAATGACAGTGTTGGCTACAACAGTTAGTATGTTCTCTTGTCTCCTGATCCGCCTGACTGCGTCACTATAACCGATATCACTTCGGAAAGAAACCATTGTGTAAAGGGGTAGCCACCGATCTTTTAGAATTCTAGTCAATAAGAAATCTATAGATTTTCTGAATATAAAGAGCTTTGATGTTACTTTATGTGCCATCTCTTTATAGTTGTCAAGAGCTAGATCGATGATTGCAACTAAGTTTTTGTGTCTCGATAAGCTGTAACTATCAAGTGTTCTTCTGAATTCTCCTTTATTTTCTTCCAAAAGGGATAACAATTGAAACACATCTTCAAATCCACAATTCATCCCTTGGCCATAGAAAGGTACCATCGCATGAGCAGCATCACCAATTATAACAGCTTTATCCTTAAAATTGTATGTGCTGCATTTGATACTGAGCAGTTTTCCCCTAGGGTGATGTTTGAATGCATATATTAACTTCTCTGCTGTTATCAGTTCCAAAGCATCACTAAAATTTCTCTGGAAAAATTCTATGACTTTCTCGTCACTATCGAGTGATTCCATCAAACTCCAAGGTCCAAAAAAAGTCGATGTGAAAGATCCATCCAGATTAGGCAATGCTATTAACATATAGTCCCCTCGTGGCCAGATATGAAGATGATTTTTATTCATTTTATAAGAGCTATCATCTCCGGCAGAGATAGACAACTCTAGATAGGCACAGTCCACATGCTCTTGTGAATAATCCATTCTGACATACTTTTGCATCTCAGAGCGAACTTTTGAGTTAACTCCGTCGGCACCCACAACAAGGTCGTGGTAAAAGATTCCTTCCTCAAATTGTAGTTCAGCCCTCTTATCATTCATCTCCAAATTCTTCAGTTTATGATTGAACTTGATTGGAATTCCTAATTTCTCCACTTCTTCAATGAGTAATTCGTTCAGAAAACTTCGGTCAATTGAATTGATTGCCCTTCCATGCAAGTCATACTTTTGGCTTTCCAGCTCGCCATTTCCTTTGTGGATCATACGACCAGACATAGGGATAACCTTATCCATTATTCGTTTTTTTAAATCTTTGTCCACGTATTCCAGCGCATTGATTCCACGATCACTCACTGCAAGATTGATACTTCTCAGGTTCTTGTTTTGAGAAAGTCGAGGATCATCCCTGAGTTCATACAAGGTAACAGAATGTCCCTTTTTCGACAGTCCGATTGCAGCTAATGATCCAACAAGGCCAGCACCAACTACGGCAATTGATGTCATTGCTTGTTTCAGGATTGGTATGCCTTCTTTTGGTCTTGTTTGGCATAAAAGTTCGCAAGTTTTTTTTCTCATTTACGATCTAGAAATCTAACGATTTGCTGAGAAATATGATAAGCTTTCCATTGTGTATTTTAGTTACGTAAATAATCCCTCAAGTATCCAGACAACTTATTAGCACCTTGTTCCAAAGCATCCTTTAATACGGTTAAATCTTCATTTGCTGTGGATGAGAAGTTCGAAAAATCGTCCTGAGCTTGAGCATTATCCCCCTCCTCCTCACCAAAGTAGGAGGAGGAAGAAATAGCTTGGGATCCATTGAAAGCCTTTAACTTCATATGAGCCTCCCTTTGGGCATTCTCATCCCAATTGTTTCTTCCAAAATATTGGTCTGAAGATATTGCTTTTTGGCCTCCATACTGGTTTGCAACCTCACCAGTGTACTTAGGCAATGCTGCAGCCTTAGCAGCCTTTTCTTGTTCAAGAGCGTCATTGGCGGTCATACCAAATCCAAGCTTTGCAAATGAAGGTGTTACACTTTCCACAGTCTCAGTCTTGGCATTACTGAAGGATGAACGGTTGCTAAACGAGTCCTGTTTATAGCTAGGTTGTGTTGAGATAGTCTTTGGCTTAATTGTCCCTTGCACGATAGCATCATCCCGTTCCAAATCCATTTTACTTGGGTCATACCCTAACTTTGCAATAGCATCTGCTTCTTGCTTTGCCTCTTTCTCCGCAGCTTCAAAATCAACTTCTGAAGAAACAACTTTCTTTACAGATAGTTTAGAAGTCTTTCTAGGGCCAGATAGAATGCTAGCTTTTTTTCCGGTAGCAACTGACTTTCTCATAATAGTTGCTGGCTTCTTTGTATTAGTTTGTTGGGACTGGGGGGTCTGTGAATTGAGTGGAGTGATCGGTCTGGAAACAGAGGGGGAAGGAGTAGACTTCTTTTCCCAGTTTGCAAAAAATTCATCAGTACTGTTCGATGAATCAGCTAACAGAGACGAAGATGAAGAGTCATCGATGTTTTCCAATGTGATGTGGTTAGGGTACAGCACTTCATCCTTGGCCACCTTCTTGTCCAAATGTTGTTTGTAGTTCTCAGCCACCTTGGAAGTGTATTTCAGCTTGCTGTCACCATTTTTACCTAAGTAGCGAGATCCACCGTTCTTCAAAAAGTACTCCTTGGCCTTTTGGTTCCCGCCTAATTTAAAGCGTCTCAATTGCTTTATTGACCACTTATCTAGGTTTGAGGACTTTACGAACGTGATGTGCACGCCCATATTTCTGTGTGCAGCAGAGCATTCTAGGCATAGTAGAACACCGAAAGGAATTGAAGTCCACGTAGGGTTCTTGGCCTCACAATCAAAGCAAACCTTGTTTGTAGGGTCTCTCTGTAAGCTATTGAATACAGAATCCCTATCCGCTGTCGTTGCAATAGCTTCAGTCATGTTGGCGTCTTTGTGTATGTTGAAAGACCGAGGAATTTTGTCTACCACTGGTTTTGTTTTGTTCACTGTATCATTAGTGGCCTTTATTTATTTAGAAAAAGAAAAAGTCCTTGTCCTTGATCTACATATAAGACCGGGTAATGGAAGATATCGCATTAACATGGAGAGAGCCTACATCGTATTCAAGAATTACAGCAATGACAATAGCACCGTTTTTAGCTATGACATCAGTAGTAGGTACTTGCAAAGATGGAAAAGTTTCCTAAAAGTAACTTCAGTATCGGTTTCTATGGCACTTATATTAGGACATGTTATGATATGATTGTGTAGTATGTGTGTGTACTCATCACGTGATATTCATATGTTGTTGAAAAACAACACGCATCATTTTCAGAAAGAGTACATGTTGAGTGAGCTTGTAAGTCACCTTCTGTATATCTATCGAGCAAAGAAAAGCAGAGATCGTTTTCAGGTATGTCAGAATCTCTATTTACTGCTTATCAACTATTCTTTACTGGGAAAGATGAAGAACTACTCGCACTTCAACCTGAGGATTACTCAGGAGCAGACCGTGTTGAGCTTGACATTCTTCAAGCTCGTGCCTTGATCAAGCTAGGTCGCACGTCGGAAATCAGAGGAACGGGAGAAAACCCAGCATATGCGGCAATCAAGGAATATGCCTCTGGCACAAAAAGCTCAGAGCTGGAGAAATTGGTGAACGAGCATGGTGACCAAAAGGAGATCACTATAATTGGTGCTCTCTATTTTCTAAGGGAAGGAAACATTGAGAAAGCACAATCTATCTTATCAAAAGGTGCTACTTCCCCAGAACAAACACTACTACTTATTGAGGTACTGCTCGCACAAAACCAAATCAAAGAAGCAAGACAGGTTTTCAATCAAAGTGGCATGGAAGACGGTATTGTTGCCAACTTAGCGGAGAACTTGCTAAATAGTTTGTCCAATGGTGAGCATCTTAGACCAGTTTTGTACTCGTATGAGGAATTATCACATCAATATCCCTCTCTTGTGACTTTATTGGGGTCTTTTGTTATCAATCTACAATTGAGCCAAGTCCCAGAAGCAGAAATTGTTTTGGCCCAGCTAAAAGAGTTGGGTGTCAAGGATGATGATTTATTGGCCAATGAAATTGCGTACTACCAAATCAAAGGAAATTCGATCACTGCCAACCAAAAGAGATCTGAATTAGAGATGCTTAATCCTGAGCACCCTGCTGTGAAAGACTTCAAGGAGAAAAATGGCTTGATTAATGAAATTGTTGCAAAGTACCAAGACCAATTGAATTAGAAATATCGATTAATATTGGGATACAGCTTTAGTGTAGGTGTAAGGTTTCCCTTTCTTTCAGTATGGGTTATTCATCGACAATATGTCTTATCTTCAGGCTTCTATAAGCTTTTTCCACAACTCCCATCTTTGTCTCTGAGTACTAGTGGATGTTGGCCTGTCACCCGCTACTTGCAATTGCGCGTCATCATTCTTTGATTCCGATGAGGCAATTTGTACAGTCTTTTTATGTAGAGTTAGTGCCAGAAGTTGGTCTCTATTCTCGAGAACATTCAAAATGCTATTTTGCTCGTGGTTCATTATGAAGGTATCCGTTGGCAAAAATGATTGATGGGTGATTCCCAAGATCTGATTTGAAGAAGGTTAAAGCAAAAACCTCCTGAAGAAGCTGAAAAGATGGTGGTGTACTTCCACACAGAAGCACCTCTGAATGGTGACTCAGAACTAGTAGAGTTATGTGAAGATGGATCTCTGTGGGTTAAACTATCGATGAGACAGAGTATAGTTTAATACCATTTTGTAAATGAAGATTATGTAATGATTATGTAATGATTAACTATTCGATTGCCCGCCATTACACTTTTCATTGATTACCAATCAGCTGGTGATACACAAACTGATATAAATTATAGAGATACCCCTTAATATAACTTCTTGCTGCTTTGATTGGACGACATACCAATTAAATTCTAGCACCAATGTCACAATTTGCCAATCTAAAGCCAGTGTTTTTCGTTCATTTGGAAGCTGCAGAACCACGTCCAGTTTATTCCAATGAATCAGGATCATTGACCTATGTTGCGGTGGAAAAGGGCTACACCAAGACTTTGGATGAACAGTTTCCATTTGATACCGAAGTTCTGCATGGATTTGATAACCTTACTACCAAAACTGCTACAGGTTCTACTATCACTTTAGATTGTCAATTATACCTCAAATCGAAAAAGAATGGCTCAGGAATTCACTTCACATATAGTGGGGTCGTTGTTCCTTCAGATGCCCAAGCAGCCGTGTTTGCAGCTGACAAAAACAAAGAGCAAGGATTTGACGAAGGCTATGTCACGAATCACCCAACTGTTTACTTGGACAAGGGTGCAAAAGAGGAGGCATGGATATCCAACAAAAACCTATTGGGAAAGGGAAGGTTTTTGAGAGATGATACTGGGAAATTGATTGTTGAGTACTATGTTTATGCTTTGCTGTAAGTTACTTTACCGCATACCTACACATATATATTTATAATATATATTATGATATTTCAGATAATCAATTGCAACAAATTGGATCTACACTGGAAGCAATATTACATTGGTGCATCAGTCTTTTCTCTCCATCGCGAAACTGACCAGTTACAGAGTGCCAAACACCTCGATTGTGGAAGATCACCAAATCACCATTCTCCCAATTGTGTACATAGATTTTATCTTTGGCAATTGCTGGCTTCATTAGATTGTGAACCTGGTTTCTTGCCTCTTCCAGCTCCAATGTAACGCCAGTTTTCATATTGAAAGTTCTATAAACACAACACCCATGGATTTGCAAAGAATGCTCCCCTGTTACCGGGTTTGTCCATACCATCGGTAACTTTTTTACCTTATCTTCTTCCCATGGTGGTAATTCATGTAGAGGCTTCTCTTTTCCTTCTGTTACCATTGTCAATCCATCATCAGTGGCCTTTGCGGAAGAGATGAAAATGTACGGATGAGGTGCATATTCGACTACCGTGTTTAAAGCTATATCCTTATCTTCCGGAGAAAGGTCTGCAAACGCTCTACGGCCATTCACAAAAGCGGTTGCACCTTGTGCGAGCTCTAGCACGTCGCCATTGTCGTATACAATCTTCTCCAGGTTCGAGGATGGCGGGCAGTGGATTCCAAGAAGAGTAGTGGCCACAGGGGGGGATAAGGCGTATAACGCAGAGTCAATGTGCCACCTATAAAACCTTGTTTCCCCATTTGTGACTTGCTCATCAGATAATACGTTCTTATGGAAGTTGAAATGCGTAGGGTGTGTCAAAGTGGCCTCTTTGATTCCATAGTGATCGCCTCCAAGCTTTTCAAATTCCCATTTCCCTTGGCCTAGAACTTGAACTTGCGGCTGATCAGGTATCGACATTCCGTCTCTCTTTAGTACAGAGTCCTTGTGGCGGAACTCTTTGCCATGTCCATAGTTTTGTTCTCCAGTGCTAGACTCGGGATCAGGTAAAGAAGGGTCTAAACGTGCAGTAAGCCGGTATTGAGACTTTGGATGGAGTTTCTCCTGGTTAGGGATCAAGAGGAAACAGTGGGAATGAAGAGCATCGTGTAATATCTTTTGGTCGGATGAATTCAGCAATGAGGGGTCATTATTGACATAAGGAGGAAGCTTTACTTTTGCACCAAACTGAGCATTTTCCAGTGGTATAATCTCAATTGAGGTTGATTCAGGCATGGTCTGGTGGTGAAGTCTCTCAGTTACAGAGCCCAGAGCAACTATCAACCCGCACTCATCTATATATATGCAAGGGAAAAGGAAATAGATAAGAGAAATTTTTTGTGATCTGCCTCTTATCAGACTTATCAAGTTACATCATTATGCAGGCCACCGCCAGTAGATAAGTGAAAGGAAGTTGTACATCAACATGTGTTGTCGAGGTGATTAGTTCGTTAACCACCACCAGTAACAGGTTTGAAATCATCTGTATACTGCCGTTGTGTTTACGCTTTTGGCTCAACCAATCGTTGCTTATTAGTGTAAAATGCTGTAGATGTGGTGTGTGCAGTCAGGGAACTTTAGTTTGCGTTTTCCCAACAAACCGTCGGCTTGTTCGGGAAGGTCCAACCTACACAACACAGCACGCCCAAATGAGAATGGCACTACTAAATGCTACTGTCTTTTAACGGTGGGATCGTGTTTTCTGTTCTCTTTCAAAGCCCACAGACATTACGGTAGCATCAGCTCCCGTTCGGAGTTTGATCTAGATAAATAGGAGACTAAACATCCACCCATGGCAAATTTCCCAAACAGGAAAGCGGCTATATAAAGCAACAAATAGTTGCACGATAATATTACTTGACCACTGTGTTAGGATATCAGAGCGTGAATCGACAAGAAGACACACATCACCACGACGATGTCTAACCAAAGGGATTTCCCTATTCATGCAAATGTGAAGTCAGAGAAGGCTCTAGAGGAAGCTATCAAGTTTTATGAATTGGATCACACCTTGACAAAAACCCAAAGAGGCATTCTGGCAGATGCCTACAGCTCCATAGCTTACACGTCAACCGGGTTAGGGTGGCTGGGATTCATCGGAGCTGGTGCTTCGAGCTTTATGTTCCAAAGGGCACGTATTCAGAGCCAACCACCCCAGCCAGTCATACCGGGAAAGCCAATGGTGAGACCTAATCTAGGGCTCTCAATTGTGTTTGCCATCGCAGGTATGCTGATTGTATCCCCATTTGGTTCAAGGTTTGCGTACAACCGTCAATTGGAACAGGTTCAAAGCAGGGACCATACGTGCTCTCAAATCTTAGCGATGTTTGGCCCCGGTGAAAGTATGAAATGGTGGATGTATTACAAGCTGACTATGGAGAAGCCCGAGTTCATTCTTGCAGACCCAAGGAGTGACCAGGCAACGAAAAACAGAGCTGAGAGAGAAGGTAAAAGTGCAATCTACTCCAATGGAAGGGACCCTATGGGCTTGTACTCTGGAATGAGACATGAACTGAACAAAATTGAAGAAGAGAAGAAAAGCGCTGGGAGACAGGGAGAAGTCTTTGACAACGATGACTATGATGATCCTTTCCAGCCCAAAGAGAAAAATGAGGAATATAAATCAGCCTGGGACAGAATCAGATCTCAATCTGGTAACAGTAACGCTTCTTCTCTCCCGCCTTCCCAACAATCTGCGTGGAATAGAGTAAGACAAGGCAGTATTGCCTCCAACACCCCAAATGGACAACTGTCCGCTGACTCTGAATTTGAGTCCTTCGATGAAATATTAGAGAAGGAAAGACTTATCAGTGATCAGGAAGATACCAAATGGTGAATTAAGCATACATTTATTACATTTCATACATACATCACATGCCTATACACATTCTTATGTAAACTAATCCCGCATTTTTAAAAATCAAATGTTATAAGAGCGTGGACTTCCATTTATAAAACATTTCGCCACTGTTAAATAATCGGAACTAATGTGCTGTTGTGACTGTATACTGGTTTTACTAGGAATAGTTTTTCCTCCTCTGCCTGTCTGGATAAAACGTGGTGTCTGCTCCACCGATTCTCTTATCAGCATTACTTTGACAATTTTAGGATATCTCCCTGGGCTCATTCATGCGTTTTACATCATTGCCAAATATCCTGATCATGATGGGGTGATAATCATCGATGAAGAGAGTGGTAGTATAATTGGAAGAGGCCGAGATGGTCTTCATGTGGTGCGTATTCAACAGAATGGTCACCAAAACCAGCAGATAAATCACACTCATCACCATGGGGTAGTGAATCGAAATTACGGCTCTATAGATCCTCCTGCCTATTCAGAGGTAGATAGAGAACGCTGTTGATATAGGGATTTCTACAATAGAAAATATGTGTTAGTGTATTAGCTGTTTAGTGGAGTGCTAATACCTCATTCTTTTGTACGTTTCGAGCTGTTTGTCCTTAGTTTTGTTTTGTTCTTGTTTTCATTTGTTTTATACTATCCTTGAACGTTTGTTAATGCAGGTGAAGGTGTCGGAGTCTTCAGTTCGTTTATAAGTCTTCTGCACTGACTCAATGATAGCTTGTAGCGATTCTTCTGGTATAGAGTCTAAGTCATAAATATGTAGGCAAGAAACAGGCCCCGTTGTGGGTTGTTTAGAAACTAGTTTGCAGTGCCATTTATTCATAGACGACTGCCATAAAAGGTATATTCGGAGATTATTATCCAAATTCGAGCTAGTGGTGATGAGATGCTCTGATAGCTGTGACGACAATGGTGCGTCATGACTAGCTTCTTGAAGATGACTGCTAAGGTTGACATTGACAGGTTCAACTTGGGAGAGTGCTCCTGTGATCATTTTGAAGTTTTGAACTACTTTCCATTCTGCAGAGTCAAAGATGACAAAGTTGTTGAAAGCGTCATTGATAAGGAAAAGATTTTTCCGTAAAGCGTGTATGTGTTTTATCTGTATGTTGTCAAATACTTGATATTCATCAATGGGTACTTTTGATAGTGATGGAACATAGCGAAGTAATTTGCCAAACTTGGTGACAGCAAGTATTTCCAAGTTTTCATAGGTTCCTTCATGGTTAACAAAAATGACGTCTTGAATCCATAGAGGTTCCTCCCATGATCTTTGTGAACTTTCCGTCCATGACAGCGAGGTTTTGGCTGCACCACTAGCTGATTTGTAGATGCTCCTCTTGGATTTAGATTTCCATAGATTCAAATGGCGATTCAGTTCCAGTAATATGACCCCACGGTCTTTCCCCGTGTACGCAACTTTCCAGCCCTCGTCATCACCATCCTTATCATCGTGCGTCTTGAACTCCAGCATTTTGAACACACCCACTGTACCACCCATCCCAAAGCTCATAGCAAAGTCATCAAACCGGTCACCCATGAACATCTCTGCAGGGATGAAATAGCAATATCCAAACCCTGTGCAGCACCTTATCCAGCCAGCGCTGCCTTCATAGTTGACCTCTAACGAGACGAGAAAATCAAACTTGGCCTGTGATGAGATCAACCGCTTTCGTTTGTAGAACCACATATGTGTTGCGTTGTCGAGATAGATGTCCAATATCAACCCCTTCCTGCCCAGAATAACATAATCCTTATCCAAGTAGCGGAACCTTGTGATTTTTTGAACATAGCACTCTCTGTCATCTTTCAGCTGCGGCCCTGTTATGATATCGCATTTTTTCAATTCCAGTGTCCTCTCCAAGTTGAATGTGGTCGCGTGTCCTGAGTTCAGATCTGCTGAGATAACTTTCATATTTTCATTTCCAAATCTATTCGCATGAACAGATAACACTCTATGTGAGTCTTTATGCGAGACAAAACTTCAGGTCGATAGCGTGTGGGGGAAGGGAACAAACAAGATTTGGGTGTTTATTTATACGATACTGGCACCTTTTTTCGTTTTGTGTCTATCGGGGAGTGGCTAATCAGCAGGGTAATATGCGATAGGCTGTGATACCGCGCTGACGCTGACCAGGTCTGTTGCGGAGGGGGACTTGATAACAGCAGAATCGAGTGAGGTTGGACCGAGTAAAAGCGCTCGTTGGTATTGGGGCTTGAGGATAAAGACACTTGGTAAGAGTCTGAATCAAACAGCTAATGATTCAATGTGCGTATTGTAACTCTCACTATTGGCATCAGATGGTCATCATACTCTTCTGCGTAACTGAGCCTGTAGCGACACAAATTCTTTGTTATGGTGTTAGGAGCCCGTGAAAAGTACTGTGTCAGATTTTTTCTGACCCATATCGAGTGCAAGTCAGAACCAGTATGCTGAGACAATGGCTAGTGCTGTTGATTGAGCATTGCTGAATGGAGCTGGTACAGTTGCTAGGCCAAAGAAGGAATGCTAAGGAATGCTAGACAGTATAGTATGATAAGTGAAATCAGTGGCAGGGTATGGTACAGATCAAATATTTGCGTATCACAAAAGTCCAAGTTTCTAGGTCACGCCCTGCTTCTAGAGAAAAGCGACACGCAGGAAACGGTTGACTCTTTGATACAGGAACTGATAGAAAGTGACAGATCAATCAAGAAATCCTCACACCCGGCTATGAATGCGTGGGTTTTGAGACTGCCAAATGGTGTTACGAGACAGGGGATGAGCGACTGTGGTGAGAGTGGAGCAGGGATCAAGCTGATGTATCTCTTGCAAAAAAGCTTGGAGGTAGAACCTGGGGCTTTAGTGGTGGTAACCCGATGGTACGGAGGGACTCCATTGGGAAGTTCAAGGTTCAGGATAATATGTAACGTGGCTCTCGAGGCAATGAGAGAAGGGGGCTTTCTACAACCGTCTAGCCACAACACGCCAGATAAAAAGAAGAGAGGGAAGAGAAAGTGAGCACAGAGTAAAATGGGGCAAGTCATTATCAACTACATCACCACAATTCATTGAACGGATATATAAATATCATAGCCACTTTTCCATACTCCGTATAAACTCTTCCATCATCTCTACCAAACCAGCTATAAGTAAAGATCAAAAAGGTAGAAGCGTGAGGAGAATGGGTTTAGTGCGTTATAAGGTGCATTTGCCTCAATCATGAATTGGAGGCACAGCTCTCACACTAAACTCCACGAGGAAATATCAAACCTACTGACCTTCCCATCAACGTTGATAGTCCAAGAGCCTTGTTCCATCTTCCAGCCACGACTCGCCAGTTCGAGAGCAACGAATTTAGACTCCATTGGGGACAGGCTAAAGTAAAACCCGTAAAATAGAGAAGATAGATCCAGGCTATTTAGTTTATCTGATGGCAGATACATCCTAGTTTTATTCCATTCGTTCAGACAGCGCTGGAACTCAATTGAAAGGTCTTTTAGTGGATTCACCACTGGTGATCTTGACAGGAAGTATCTATCAGAATGCAATAGGTTAGATATGTTAGATATCAAACGATGGCTTCCTAGATGATCTGATGAGGTGGATGTACCAACCTGGGTAGAAGAAGAATGTACACGCGACGCGTAGAAAGAGAGGATGACATCTTGTATACCCGGGGGCAACTTCACCAATGCCTCATCAGTCAAGTAATTAGAGTCGTCAACTTTAGGGGAAAGAGCTCGACTCTCCGTGGGCTGTGGGGCTTGGATTTCTGGTTTATTGGTGTGAGGTATCACTTTTTCAGAATCAGGTAATGTAGAAGAGCCATAGGATTGCTCTTGTGAAGGTGTAGACACTCTTTGTACTGTTCCCAAAACTGTTGGAACAGAAGCAGCCCCTGTAGTGTTAGTACTGGTAGACTTAGTGGGCTGTTTAGGAGGATCCTGGGGAATAATTGATCCCCAATTCATTTCTGGTTGTACAACTGGGATGACTGGTTTCACAACTCCGTTCGCAGTGGGCTGGTTTGGCGAAGAAGCTGCAGTGGAACTCGTTGAAAGTACCTTTTTCAGCTGCTTCTTTGGGGTTATCACCTGTTGCTCTACCAGTTTCACTTTTGGCTTTTCTACAACCAGAGCTGGTTTCTTCTCTATTGTTGTTAGTTTTGGGGATTCAGGCTCTAGTGATGATTCCTTCTCCTCCTCATCGCCATTCAAGGAAATCGCTGGTTCTTCCTTGACAATATCCAGAGCCTCAAGGTCTAAACTTTCGTAGATATAGTCATTTGGAATATAGTTAGCATCTCTGTTAGATGTCAGGAAGTCTGTGATGTCATCTCTTATGAAGTTGATGTCGTCCGGTACCAGATCATCATTCTCCAGCAATCGTAGAGCAACCTCCAAGTTCTGTTGATGCCATCTGTACTTATCCTGAATCTTCTTGAGATCTTCTTTCTTCTGTTCATAACGTTCCTGTGCTTTCTTGGACTTCTTCGATAGGATCTTCTCCAGTTCTGCCTCGCAGCTCTGATACTGAGACTCAAGCTCATCAATCGTGTCCTGTATGAAATTTATCGCATCAACTTTCTCCTTCTCCTCCGGATCCAGCTCATTGGACGCCTTCAAGTTAGTGTTAGAGTATGCCTTGATTTTAGATCCCTTCTCAATAATCTTATACTGTTCCATAGCAACTTCAATCTTATGCCGATGTTCCAGCAGTTTCTTCTTATCCTTCACCTCAGTGCCGGCTTGCCACACTTTGATCTGCTCCCGCTGCTTCTGAAGCTTCTTGATCTCTCTTTTCAGGTCATTCTCCAGCTTTTCCTTCTGAGAAGAGTTGGCCTCTGCGAGCTCATGTCGTTCGTGGAGTGTATCAAAGATATCAAGTCCTTCCGTCACCTTCTTAAATACACGATCAATCTCCTGCTGGAGCTTACGATGCGCCATTTTACACGACTCCTCTGTATCTGCTCGCTTCTAGGTACCACCTGCACCTTTTGTTTGTCTTCTGATTCCAACGATGAACTTTTGATTTTAATTATTTCAAATTTCTCGAGAGAGTTAGGAAAAAATTTTTATTAGAGAGAGATTATAATATGACAATATAAACACAATAAACATCAGCAACATGGCAGCTGAGGGCAACCGGAAGCTGCATTGTTACAACCTTGTATGGGGTGTGGTCCGCTTGGGTAGTGCGGATGATGTGTGTAGTGGAGTTTATAAAGATTGTGGAGATGGAGGTTGCGTGGGAGTAAGACAGTTGGAGGATTTACCTTAACAGGAGTATTGCCAAAAAAGGATATATCAAACATATGATGATGTAATGTGTATACATACAATATCATACAGCAGATTGAACAGGTCGCTAACCACACTGATGCGCTGCATACCACTAGCGGAATACCAGCTTGAGCGAGACAATTTCAAACTCTTTTGAGCGATAAGAAACCTCATAAGAATGTTGTCGGTTTACTTGCTTGAATGCTAAGGTATCAAGTTCATCCTCTAACAAGTTGACAATGACGACTTCTTCCAGGTGCAGATGAGGTGGAGGGTTAATAGTTAAGGTTCCATTTGCAAAACCTCCCTGTGATTCGTAAAGCCTAGCGATAACCGAGTAGCGCGGTCTCTGGGAGTTGGCTGTTTCTCCCAGAACGGAGCTGAGCTTGACCGGAGAGAAGTCATCCTCGAGTCTCTTGAGATGAGACAGCACCCAGTTGTTCTTTTCACTTGAAACTTCAATCAAGTTGGAAAACTCCACGATCGAATGGCCCTTTTTGTAGGAAATGATAGGGACTGTAGAGGGCCATACTGGATAGTTGAATTCGTAACCAGCACGTATGCTTTCGTTAAGTCCCGAATTACCTCCCAGAATCCCGAACTTGAACATATGCTTTCCCTGGTCACAGTCTGGATCGGGCTCTTTTGGACCACGAAGCAATGATAAGGTGATTACTTTACCACGGACCCCACCCCCATACTTGCAGTCATTGACAACTGTGACAGAGTGTGTGGCATTACTGAGGTTTTGAAATTTGTGATGAACAGTCTCAAACTTAGCAATGTCCCATGTTGTATTAGCATGTGTAGGGCGCGACGTGTATCCAAATTGAGTCTCGTGAGATGCTGTTGGTGAAGTAATCGTGGTCGGGAATTGCACTTTGAGAAACTTTCGTGATTCAAACCATGTCGCATGGCAACTGAATGCCAGAGGAGATATAGACTTAGATGAAAGATTGCGATGAGCATCCAACGACACAATTGTCTTGATGGTTGACCTATCACTGATTTTATGCTCAATAAGAACGCTTGCCCGTAGCGGACCCTCATCATTGATCCTTATAGCTGTCGGTGGCAAAGATGTAACCACATCTAAGGAGTAAACTTCAGTGTCCCATGCTTCCCAGTTCAGTGGCGTATCGCGTAGAAGAACGTACTGTACACCTTGTGATTCAGGGTCAATGATCTCGAATCCATGGAGGTGGTCATATATAGAGGTGATGGTTCCCTTTGTAAACGTCACAGTGTAAAGTCCATTAGTTAACTCAATGACATCATCTGATACCTGAGTAACTTTAGCAGGATACTCAATAGTTGTTCTCTCATGTACAGGGTACAGATCGTTAGACCATGAGGAAGTTTCTGCATATATATATCGGGATTGAGAACTGCACTTTTGAACATCGATGTTACCCTTGCATATAGACAGCATTGATTCAGGCACCTTGAAAACACCTGATCTCTTCCAAGGAAGGGTATTGAACAGAACTATCATGTTTTCCCCATCAACTTCCCGGCGGGGAGAGCAGGTCAAAGATATTATGGCATCTTTGGCCAGTTTTTTACCTTTTCTCACAACCTCCTTAAGCATTGGATGTACTTCATCATAATAAACCATTCCAATACAACTCCCTGGCAAGATATCATGGAACTGACAGAGAAGTACATCCTCCCATAGATGACTGATTTCAGTTGCGGGATATTTGTATTGCTGGCGTGCATCGTATAAAGAGGCCAACGTGGAGAAATACTCCACATCATGAAGTAAAATCTCACATTCACGCATTAGCTTCTTCACAAGAGCTTGGGAAGTATAAGTACCACGATGGAACTCAAAGTAGAGCTCACCTTCCCAGCTAGGAAGCTTCTTCCCATTACCCGATGTTGCTAAAACATCCTTGAAAAATGAGTCCACGGTATGTTTCTTCGTCTGAAGATCAACTGAAGGTAAAAGTCCTTGTGTGTTGCTTATACCTCTACAGCGGCGAAGTTTTTCAAGCATATCAGGCAGTGGACCACCACCGCCATCACCTTTGCCATAGCACAAGAGACCAGCCTGGTGCGATGTCAAGTTTTTATGGTTGGACAATGACCGTTGAACATCACCAAAATTGGCATCTGCAGTATAGGTATTATCTGGAGGCATATGGACCAGAACCTGAGACCCGTTCAAACCCACCCAGTTGAAGGTTGTATTTGGGAAACTGTTGATATTGTTCCAGCTCAGTTTTTGAGTCAAAAAGAACGGTAAATCAGCGAGGCGACATAACTGTGGTATCTGAGATGAGTAGCCAAAGGTATCAGGAAGCCAGAATGTTGATGCCCGTTGGTTGAAGTTGGATTGAAGATATCTTTGGCCTGTCAAAAACTGACGAACTAATGACTCTGAATTTGGGATATTAGTGTCATGTTCAACCCATGAGCCGCCTATTGGGATGAAACGATGGTCCTTCACAGCACCAACAATCTCCTTGAATATTTCTGGGTGGTCATTTTGTAGCCATTTGAACTGTTGCATTTGAGAAGCAACGAACTGATATTCTGGGTATCGCTTTAATAGGTTCAATTGCGTGGTCCACGACCTGGCCACTTTTCTTCGAGTCTCCGCCAGTGGCCACAGCCATGCACTATCAATGTGACAGTTTCCTATACCATAGATATCATTTCGCTTTAGAGGCGATATGCTGTAAACATTAGGAGAATGGACATCAGCACCAAGATAAGTCTTTGCAATTTCCAGACATTTGTCTAAAGATTTGACGTCGTGGTGATCAAACGCATCCATAATTTCAGTTGCGACTTGTCTTGCCCTGTATTTCTGCGATGTGCCTCCGGGGAACTCCCTTGCTGCATCGCTAATTACCCAGAAGTCAATCCTCAACTGGTGGGCTTTCAAATTTGGGACGATAAGACATACGCTATTCAGTCTGAAACGACGATTGGGATCAGGAGGTGAGATGTCGGAAGTCATTCCCACTCCAAACATCCCATTGCACGCCATCTCAATATAAACCACCTGCTCACCACGCTCTCTTAGTCTGCTTGGTAGAATGAAGTCATCCCTTTCACCGCCTGTGAATGACTGCAGTGAGAGTCCATTTGAATCATAGATCATAGCCTCTGACGATGAGTCCCAATGAAACCAAACCTCGTCCTCGTCTTCCCATTCTTCAGGAACGGTGAATCTCAACTCGAACCAGAAAGTCTTCCAGCTCGGCCCAAAAAGATCTCCCACTTGAGCCTCATTCTCAAACTCAACCTTTCCAATTACATCTCTGGAAAGAGGTCTTTCCAATCCTTCAACTTCGAAGACTTTGATATCATCAATTAGTTTGTTGGCTATTGTATAGAACTTTGGCAAGTTTATATCTGCATACTGGCCACCAGCATCGATGAATTGTCTTAGTCTCTGTTCATAAATGTGATCAATTTGCTTTCCATTGGGACCTTCAGAGAGTTCTGGGTAACGTATAGTACCGCTTGCTGTCATTGTGAGCTGTACTGATAATGGTGATGATGATGGCTTTCAGGGGAGATGAGAGCTGTTCATTTTGTGGGGCATTTTTACAGGTACCATACAAGGCTTACCCGGGCACAACAGTATGAAGGATATATGTGATTAGTTGTGTATGTAGTCCGGTACAGTGTACCTGGGGAGGGATACACTACGTGCGCTGGCTACTCGACATAGCCACCAACACCACCTCTTCCGCTATGCCTCGAGAAGTAATCAAAATCTATACTGACGGCGTTGGCCAGCATGACAGCCCTCTCTTTGACTTTCAACTGTTGCATACCAATCTGGTAGACACCGGTGTCGGTGAACATCTCTCTTGCTAGACCAACCCAGTTTCTGTCGATGATTCCTACCGTGTTCTGATCTTCGTCTCTCACGGGAAAAGCGAAGGCGAGGAAGGGAGAGTCTATCTCACCAAACTGAACGAACACTTCCGCACCATCCTGTCCCCCTTTATTCACAAAAAGATCGTACCTGCGGCGCCACAGATGCCATCTTTGCACAGACTCACCTACCACTTCCCCATTGATGATCACCTTGATGTGCGAGTTGATCAAGCTGAAACCTCTTTGGATGCACATCACTTCGTTCCCGTTGTTATCAAACACTTCGACTCGAAATGGCCTATGCAGTCTGTAAATCTGTCTCAAGATTGTATTGATTATCCCTGTGTTCTGCTCCTCCATTTGCGCCACCGGCTGCCCATCCGGCGTATACAGAACGTATCTATTGAACTGTTCGAAGCCAAACGCAACATTCATGAACTCAATTTGACGCTCCAGTACTAGCATCGGCTCAGCTAACAGCGACAGGCCTTGTCCTGTAGCTGCTGATAGAGAAGACTGTTGAATATCTTGGCTGTTATCATACACTTCTTGTCTGTTTATCATCGTTCTCCTTCTGAGGCTTCCACCGCCACGAGGCATGGGGGAGTAATACGCACGCCCCGCAAGCCCCGCAAGCCCTGCAGGATGTGTTATTGGACATGTGCTTTTCACACATGTGAAAGCTCTTCTCGCTAGCATTGAAACAGATGGACGTATGTGCGACTCTACCGAACTATCTAGCCTTCGTTGCCTGCGAGCTTAGAGTGGCAAAATAGGCAAACTAGGCAGAATTTTTAGGAAGCAACTGTATATCAAGAGCTTCATAACCATTAGTTGAACTGGTACTCACGCTGCGTCCGTGTATGCTCTCAGGGGACAATAAAACGAGCTAAAACTATCAGCATCTGTAAGGCCACAAGTGTGGCAAAGACAGCGAGCAAACAATCCGACAACTACATCATTTTATCCCTACTTATCCACAGAAGCGATCTAACCCATTCATTGACATTGAATATCATCGCGAAACGAAATAAAAATTTTCAACATTCGGTTGTTGAAGTTGATAAAAGCAGAGAGTCTACTCCGTTTTGCTTTGTTTTGGTCGTTGGTAGCTAGCTCATCTCATTCGCCATGTTGAGGTTCAGTCGTTCATTGCATACATTGCCTCGTCTTACGAAGCCGGCAATATTTTCTGAGGGGCAGTTCACTATCTTGACCCAGCACCACCAGCATCTTCTATCACGTCTGAACCAGTTAACAGTTGGGACAGCAGATGAGACAAGACACCCGTTAGCCACAGCACTCATGGCGCAGAGCGACGCGAAAAGACAGAGAGTATATTCTACAGCATCAGACGTATGGTGTGGTCATTTTTTCCTACAGCAGTTCAGTCCTGATCCCAAAAACGGCGGAGGGTCAAAGACAGAACCAGCAACAGCGCCTGCTGCTGTTGCTCCTTCAAGACATCTAGAGACGAGAATCAATAAGGAGTTTGGATCCCTCGAAGGGCTGAAGCAAGCTGTACTGGAGAAGGTAGATGACGTGGTAGGACAGGGATGGGTTTTTCTGATCGAGGATTCTTCAAAGAAGCTGAAAGTTATTGGAATCAACAACTCTGGCTTGCCAATGTCTCAGGCGAAGATGGATATGGATTTGAACGGGGCTATCTCTGTAAGTGACTACAGCGAGCTGAAGAGAAGAAATGAACTCATCAATGAGGAGAATATCGAAGGCAGAGCCTCCGATGACATCCCATTGTTAGTCTTCAATCTTTGGGACACTTCATTCATGGAGGACTTTGGTGTCAATGGGAAGAAAGACTTCGTAGAGAAGTGCTGGAATGAGCTGGACTGGGAAGTGGTCAACAGTAGAGTGTTTCATCTGTAGATGACCAGGCAAACCAACAGTGTAAACACTAGCAAGACAACCAGATAAATTCAATAGAGAAGAAAAGTATATAGTCTAAAGGGCTGACGCTGCAGCATGCCCAACCCACTCTTATATATATGTAAATGTATACACACAATGTGTAGTGGCAGCAACTAAGTCTCGTCAGTTCTTACAAGAGACGTCCCAGATCCGTTGGCGATCATTCAAACCACTTCTGGCTATAAACTTGTATTTAATCTGAACTCCTTCAACTGCCATACATCCATCAGTCAACACTCTTGGGGTCTCTACCCACGCATTCATAATGTCCACAATCAGTTGATGGATGGAGCCAATGTTTCCGCCTGGTGTGAACCGTATTCCTAGGACCGCAATATCTCCGTTTCCAAACCCATGGACTATATCTACAACTTTCAATTCAATATCTGGGCCTTTGAGCCTCCATTTCTCCACAAGCCTATCAGCAATCGAATCGAAATGATCTGCAAGGAACTCGTTTTCGATAGTCAACTCAATTGGATCAATGTATCCAATAACACCCTGGACTGGTGTGACAGGGCCCTTGTCAGCCTTCCACTTGCTCTTTCTCAGTTTCTCCAATCTCTCCTCCACAGTGTCATCAAAAAACTCGTTAATCTCCTGTACTTCATTTTGATCATAGTTCAAGCCGTAGCTGTCATACCCCAGTACGACTGAGCCTATATCAGCAACTGAGACGTCATCGTCCAGAGATTGCTGCACTCTCAGAAGAGCATCGACATTTAGTCCAATAGGATGTCCTTCCCTGAAGGAAGCGGCCCTTTCTAACATCAATGCAGGCCCATCTCTGCCTTGAAGAGAATACGACACAAATGGTTCTTCATTGATCAATTGAATGGAGAGAGCCGACACGCTCAGAACTCTCAGCAGTAATAAGCATTTCATTCTATACCTCTAGTCAACCAGGACACCAAACAAGGTCTCACAAGTCATTCTGTATTTCTTCATGTCTCTTTTTTGAACTTATAATGTGAGTATTTTTTTGACACCCGTAAATCTCATATCCTCAGGCAAAGGACAGTTTCCCACAGCCCTACTGCCATGAAGACGTATACACCAACAGAATAATGAGATTGACCTGCGCTGCAGAATAAAAGTGATGTATTGAGAATGTCTTCAGTCTGCACAAACTTCCAACATTAGGCTCTTGAGTTCACCCTCGGCCCAACTTTCACCATGTGTAATCAGTAAACCAAAGATCTCCTGTTGCATTTCACTCACCATTCTTTTCACTTTATCCAACTCTGCCCGTTCAATTTCATCCCCAGTCAGATGCTGCTGCGGTGGCGGTGTCTCTGGTGTCACATCACCCCTAAAATCGATACCCCTTCTCAGTAGTTTAGTCTCTATTTTCAGCTCCCTTAACCTTTCCTCCTTTTCGTTGATTTGTCTTTGTAGAGCCATGATATCTAAGGAGAGCTGATCCCGTATCTTCATCTTCCTACCAAGAGCCAGTTCAGCATTGGGTATTCCTTCTACCTCGTGGAGGCCTCTTAGAACTGGTAGAATTATCATTGATTGTTCAATCACCAACCTTCTCAAATCCATGACATCCTTTTGGGCAAAATGTGTGCTGGACACGCCCGAATCCTGTTGGCTGCTTGGTTCGTCTCCAACGTCATCAGCAGGCGTCCTTCTGGTTCCCATAGCGGCCTCATGAAGCAGGAGTTTGTCAATATCGCTGACAAGTTCACGGTACACTTCTACAGTCCTTGCACAAACAATGCTAGTATCGATGCGCTGGTCATGATCGCGAAGGTATTCCAAAGGCACTGGTAGCTCTTCCAAGTCAACAGACTTGACCAGGTCTATCACTGCATCTCTGAGTGACATTTGTTGTTTGTTTATATCTTGGAGTCACGTTAACGAGAAAACAATACAATAAATTTAATACGAACGAATGGCTTGCATTTATAGATACTAAACAAACATTTACCAACTGTACTGTGGTGGCACTTCTTAGACATGGATTTTCCACCAATGTATACGCGGCAACCCAATGAAGCGGCATGGCTTGCTCAGAGACAACAATGGGCGGAATACATACTGAAATCAAGTCAGCTGCCAGAGAGCAGGCGATGGCGCCTTGGTAACAACACTGATGTCTTCAGTAACCCGAAGATTAACAGAAAACTGGACATAGAAACTTGTGGCGAGATAATAAAGTATATGGTGGAGCAGAAGCAGCTATTAAAGAGTGGAGAGGCAGCTGATGAGTATTTCATCTTATGGAACTCTGTCGAACAGTGGGCTTCAATACTTTTGGAGTATGTTGAAAGAACAGGACAAACATCATCAATCCTCACATTGTTTGAGTTGAGAAACACTAAAGGCGAGCCATTTGAAGGTATGCCTGAGAAGCTGATGGAGTGGGTTGCGGATGCCCTGGTCAAGAGAGGGAGGGGTGTTGTACTAAAGGAAGATGGCAAAGTAGTCGGTGTGAAGCTAACGTGATAGCACATGGATGGATCCGGGGAGTGAGCATGTCGACCAATACAATGCAGCCTAAGCGAGAATAGCTCTTAGACAAAACACTGTCTCGTCACATCGACGGAAATCACTCCAGCGCTTAACGGTACCATTAGTGCATTCAAGTGTATCTGGCGCCTCAAATATTTCCTTCAACCGTTTTGTCATGTAGTCATTCCTACTCCCTATTTTGCTATCTTTATCGCCAGGGGAGGCCGTGTCAAATTCGTACTTCACACCAAACCAGCCAAGCTTAGGGTAGCCAGTTAAACAGATCTCATTGCCATACTCTCCATCGTAAAAGAAACTCGTTGCAACTGTGCACGAATGCAACAGGTGTATGATGAATAAGAAGAATAAACCCTTCATTTTGATCTCGGCTTATCAGGTGTTCGTGTTATTGTAAATAGAGTGATACAGTGGAAGTTAGAGAAGGTGGCAAGAAGGGCTTTATGAATTTCATTTTGATAGAAATTAACTCTACAACTGAAGTTCAAACCAGTCAAGGTTGATCAGAAATATATATATACCACAGGCAACCAAATAACGACGAGTGAAAAAGCACTTAGTAGGAGACTTTTTGATCAGATGGGATCTCTATATCTTCCCGTTGAGTGTAAGCGTTGCTGTTGGTAGGAGAAGCAGAGCGGGCATTTGGTGGAGAGGAAGCTGAAGCTGAGTTGCTTGTGAGTTGAGCTGATGAGCCAACGGCAGCCTGCTGCCATGCTGGAATTGATGTGGCAGTAGTGGATGGGGATGAGTTCCCAGAGGATGCTGGAGACGATAAAGAGGAAGATTGCTGATTTTGCTGCCACAATGGGATGGAGTTCTTAATCGGAGGAGCAGAAGCGACTGCAGGTGATGTTGAACTAACAGGAGCCTGTGATGGGGCAGGAGGAGAGGACACAGAAGACGCCGCATTATGGTTAGCTGATGGAGCAGATGCGGTTGCGTTACTATTTGTTTTCAGCTGTGCTTTCTTCAGAATCTCAGAAGCTGATGGAATACTTGAAGCAGTTGGAATTGGGCTAGTGCTTGTGTTAGACGAACCTTTGCTTTTGATTAGTTGGGCAAGTGATTTAAGTTCACTCTGGATGCTTTGCACCTCTATAGAGATGGCACTTTGCTGCTTCTCAATCGCCTTGTCAAACGAGTTCTTCAGGTTTTCCACTTCAGACTTCAGATACTTGACGTCTGACTCGATTTTACCGTTTTTATTCTTTGTCTCTGTGATTACAGAGTCGACAGATTCTAGAACCTCCTCAATTTGCTTGGCCTTCTCCAGTTCATTGTCTTTCAGCGCAGAGGTGGTATCATCCAGCTGTTTGAGTGTTGCTTCAATGCGGATAAACTCCTCTTCCAGCGCTGTTTTGTCTTGCTCAAGTTTGGATTTAGAAGGAGGAAGAATGGATGGAATGAGATGGCGTGTGGTCAGTTGGTAAAGTGCATAACTCAAACCGACAGTGGTGGTTGCCATGATGAAGTAGTCTTTCCAGTCCCGTTGTGGCAACGGAGGCGGAGGCGCCTGCTGGATGTACGATGGCCCATAGTAAGGAGGAATCTCTGTGTGGGCCACTGGTGCTGGGCTAGCGTTGGCAGATGGGTTCTGTTGCTGCTGCTGCTGCTGCTGCTGCTGCTCCTCAGCTGCCCTTCTCAAAGCCTCATCTACCTCTGCTTTGCTCAGGCCCTTGGACTCTAAAAACTCAATTTTCTTATCAAGCTCCGCTCCAGCAACTTGCGGGTCCTTCAAGAACGCAATAGCGTTGGTAATGAGTTCTTCACGAGACATTCCGCGCAGCGTTTCCTCTGCTTCGACTTTCCTTGTCTTTTCCTTTCTTCTCCTGTGGTGAGAGGCACCACTGCTGTCCTTTCGTGTGGTCTGCTTCACTGGCTGAGAGTGCTTGCAGTGCGGTGTAGAAGGGGAAGATAGGTATTATCGCTTCCGTTTGTTGGTGTTGCTTGTGTTGTTGGTGTTGGTGTTGGTGTTGATTTTCTCCCATTTCACAATGAGGGCCTACCCGCACAAACGTTTGAGCCGAACCAAACAGAAAAGATGCCGAGACGATCAAACGATTACGTAACCATATGGAGGAGTGAGCGGAGCAGAGCAGAGATAGTGAGCAGAAGAGGCATTGGTGAGATGGCAGGGGATTGGAGAGCGTGGCAGAGAAGCGGCAGCTGGCAGGGGGGCATATGCGCGTGTGAGAATGACGATAACCGTAGACGCAGACACAGACCATACAGCGCTTTTCATACAAAACCTGCAGGACGAGCTTGTCGATGACTTCGAGTTTGAGACCACACTGCGAGTGCTCCCGTTCGCAGACCAGGTCAAGGTGATACGTAAAAAGTTCGACCGGGATGCAGTGAAAACGCTTGGAAGCTGTGTTCTGCAGAGGGCCCTTCTCACATTCCATTTGGGAGGCCCGCAGTATGAGCTGAGGTATGGTGAAAAGGGGAAGCCGGTCGTGGTTAGCCACGCCAGTGACAGCGGAGAGACAAAGGGAATGAAGTTCAACATGTCTAACGAGAAAGAGATGAATGCGATGCTTTTTTCGTTTGGGGCAGGCGAGGTAGGCTTGGACCTGTCGATAAACAGACAGGAGAAGGTTGAGCAGTTTGCGGCTATTCTCCATCCGCTGGAGTATGAGTACTTCAGTTCGCACGAGCCTGAGTTCCATTGGTGCTGGGCTCTGAAAGAAGCTTACGGGAAGTACACAGGCATGGGAATCAATTACGAACTGAATAAGGTGAGGGTGGCGTGGCCGCTACATAGATACACTGGGATAGGCATTGCACACCGGGCATACCCTTTCGCAGCTCCAAGGGACAGCATAGAATGGTTCACATCAGGCTTTTATATAGACGACACACCGTCACACCTGAAAGCGTGGTTCTGCGAGGTCAACCCTTCAGTCGTCGCCTGTATAGTTTCACGAGACACCGGAGCACCACCACCAGTGTATGAGATAGGAATTTCAACAGCTGTTGATCTCATGTCTCCTCCACTTGATGATGAGAAAACCACCTGATAGGAAAAAACCAGAAAGCCAGAAAAGTGTCTCTTCAATATACAACATCGAATCACGCTCTCAGTATTGAGTGAATGTGCATATAATGTACCAAGAGATGAACCGTGCTGCCCATGTAAGGTACTTCCGCTACTTCCTTCACGTGCTCCCCACGCACACTCAAGCACAAGATTCGAACAAGTTGATGCTTGTGTACTTTGCAGTGTCATCCATTAAGTTGTTAACCGTAGACACGGAACCGTTTACACCATCAGAAAAGAAGGAAATAGGTGAGTTCATTCTTCGACATTTGGTTGACAAGAAGGGATTCCGCGGCAGTCTTTCCCATGAAATTGATGACAGCGCAAAGGGACACAGTGCTTATGACCCTCCAACTTTACCAGCTACCTATGCTGCTTTGTGCGTTCTTCATCAATTAGGCTTGAAAGTTAATGATCCCCAAACCATATGGAGCTATGTGCTTTCTTGTCAACAGGATGATGGGGCATTTTCATCTTTTGTAGATGAGTATGGCTGTCCCATAGGCGATGGCGATCTTAGACTGTGCTTCATCGCCAGTGCAATCAGAAAACTTCTTGGCATCAGCGCTCATGGTAATAAGCTACGTATGGAAAGAATGAATCATTACATACTTTCAAAGAGAGTGTTTACTGGAGGTCTGGGCAACTACGAAGCCCATGCTGGGCTTACGTTTTGTGGACTCGCTGCCCTGAGCATGAACGGTTCTCTTGAACAGAGCAATAATAAAGGCGATTGGTCAAAGACCATTGATTGGCTTGTTCACCGTCAAATATCATTTCCAGATCATCACTCCTCAATCGTTGACTACGAGTTTGCTGATTTGACAGACGAAGGGGCTTTCAATGGTAGAGAGAACAAGTTTGGCGACACATGTTACGCATTCTGGGTCATAGCATCGTTAAGACTTCTGCGACCTCACTCAGATGACCTCGTGGATGTCACCGCCATTAGGAACTGGCTACTAGAGAATACACAGTCAAAGAGAGGTGGCTTCGGCAAATGTGATGCTGATGATGTGGATCCGCTACATTCCTTTCTAGGCGTTTGTGTTTTAGCGATGCTGAACGAGCCTGGGATTGGTGACATCGATGTAGAGTTGGTGGTTCCTGCTATCTAATTATTGGAATTGAATGGACTTCGCCCAGATACACACAAAAGATATATACAAGTTTACAGAGAGGAGGTGTGTGTGCGGCTTCATCCCACAGTAAGAATCGATATTCACTTCATTTTAAAGTAGACTTCTGAACCACTGCGTTTGTAGCATTCTGTCCTCCCCATCTCACTATTTCTTCATAAATCCCCCAAGCAACACCAGCACTCCCAGCTTTTCTTATAAGCCTTAATCCAACACCTCCGAGAAGTCCTCTCAGACCTTCTCCATGAACAATTGCCAGGGCAGTACCTGTGAATGTGGGGTATCTCTTCGGGTCAATCTGCATTCTAGTCTTGATAGTATCAAACGGTGCTGTTATAATGGTAGCCAAAGAGGCTGAGATTACACCACTACTTGAATTTATGACCGCACTTCTCGAGACACTGAGGCGATCACTTCTGGTGGGAGTTTCAGCTTCTTGTGCTGGAGAAACATTCATCACCGTTAGTGTTAACTTCCACCATTCGTATAGGCCCACATAGAGGCCCGCATAGGGAGCATCTCGTGCAATAGTAGCACCTGCACCACGTAAAAACCCTCTGAAACCCTCAGTGGACCAGATATCTTTTGCCGCCGATGCTAGAGAGGTATAGTGGTATACTGTAGATTCAAACCGGACCTTAATCACAGTAATTGGCATGGTGATGAGCCCAACAAGTGCTCTCGCAACAAACCCTGTTGTGAGATTCAGGGGCGTAGATAGTTTGGGGAGAACAGATGAGCCTTTTGCGGTTCTTCCTGCTGCTGCTGCTGCTGCTGCTGCACCTGTATCTTGAGTTGCTGAGTGAGAGGCCAGTGTTGTGCGGAAAATGTTGAGTGTTGTGAGGTAAAGGGCACTTCCAACGCTTGTACGCAACGCACTAGCAGTCGTACCTCTCCATAATGAGCTGAGAGATGTGAGTTCTTTGATGGTTTGTGTCAGTGACCTGTTTCCTTGTTGTACTCGAGTTTTTAAAAGATCCAGCGGCTGCAGAGCCACTGCTGATGCAAGACCCCCAAGGAATCCACCCAGTAGATGGCTATTACTATTAGAGGACATGAGCCTATTTCAATCTATGGCAGGCAATGATCAGAGATCGAGACTTACGGCAGAAACAGGATTGCTCTGTATACAGGCTTACGGAGTTATTTTTCTTTGCATTTTCGGGAGGTTCAATAGCATTGAAGTGCAACGTGCAACTCTACAAGAAGCGAGCGCAACGGGAAAGGATGACGGCCTGGGAAAGGAGTAGTATGACCTAGACACTATTGGTTTACACATCAACAGATGGTCACACAGAGCTGTGGTACCAGGGAGAAAGTCGTCCTTCACCTGTGTAAAGTAGTAGCATCAAAGATAGCCGAGAAAACCAAAAAGAAAAAAATGGTGCATCCTAAGAGGTTCGAACTCTTGCTCCTTACGGAACCCGATCTTGAGTCGGGCGCCTTAGACCACTCGGCCAAAGATGCTTTCTTGAAAAAAAATACCATGTGGAAGGTGACGTCTGTACCCCATAGTCTCCTTGCTCGTGCTTGTATCTCCCAGGTACTTTGTTTGCTCGATTTAGCTGATTAGGTGCTCTTCTACACCATCTCTCGCATCGTGAACGCCCTTCCTTTGTACAGGCTGTACATGCCACATAGAATAAATAGAATAAATAAAAGCGGGTGATATATGGTCGAACACGTGATATATCAGGTGACCCTTTCATATCCGTGCGTGCCGGGTGTGTTTAAATATCGAACGACTGACTTGACTGACTTGACTGTCTGAAGTACATGTAACCAACCCTTTCCTCTATACTCTAGTCCCCTCCTTCAAGGACTTCAAGGAATTACTCGAGAAACATGTCTAGTGCTGCCCGCAAGGCTCTCAGACCGTTAAGCGCCGGCCAAAATGCGTTCCTTAACCGCCTTGTTCGCGTCGACCAGGCAGGAGAGCTAGGTGCTAACTACATATACGCAGCTCAACATGCTGTGCTTTCACGCACAAGACCAGAGTTGAAAGACCTTCTTCAGCACATGTGGGACCAAGAGATCCACCATCACAACACATTCAACAACCTCCAAACGACGCACCGTGTTCGCCCCTCTTTGTTCACTCCGCTATGGAAGCTGGGTGCTTTGGGGATGGGTGCCACTACTGCTCTAATGGGGAAAGAGGCTGCCATGGCCTGCACGGTTGCCGTTGAAACGGTGATTGGTGGCCACTACAATGACCAATTGAGGGTATTAGAGAGAGAGTTTCCACAAGGTAGCGAGGTTGAGTCGGAGGAGATTAGGGACTTGAAGAAGCTAGTGAGCCAGTTCAGGGACGAAGAACTAGAGCACTTAGACACGGCTGTGGAGAACGATGCGGAAAGCGCTGTGCCCTACTGGCTGCTAACAGAGGGTATCAAGGGAATTTGCAGAGTTGCCATCTGGGGAGCTGAGAGGGTTTGATTTGAGCTATGTGAATAAAACGGAGACCAGAGCGAAGTCTAACACTACCACTACGTAGCTACTCTCTTCCTTCTTTTCTGTCTACTTGTGTGTCGAGCTTCCCCTTGCGACATGATAGGCAACTGCACCTGTACCGTGTCCCGTGTCCGCCAGCACTCTCGCCTCCAGCCTCTAGCCTTCCTGCTGCGTTGAGTCAGGAATATGCCAAACTCTCCCTCGTTAAACCATCCGAAAACAACCAGATCAGGAAATTGGCCTAAAAGAACACAAACTGCATAGAGGCTGCTGATGGCGCTGATGGCACAGGAAAGGGGATAAGGAACTACGCCCGGCAATGAAAAGGTTAGTGGTTCCTCTGGGTCAATGCCGACGAGCGGTTCTACTACAGAAAAGTGCAGGCCTGGTGAGGAAGTGTCAGAACTCGATTGGTTCATGCTGTGTGGGAAGGGGAAATCACACACACGCACAAAAAAGAGTGTAGAAAAAGATCAAAAGGAGTCTTCCACCCAGGGAGGCGTGTTGTGCAAAACACACACACACACACACGCACACAGACACAACATATCACAATACAACACACGCTGAGAGCAGGGTGCGTTGGTGGGTTCAAGGCTAGGAGCTACGACAATGCAAGAGAAAGAAGTCCAGATGATGATTCACAAGATACAAAACCTCAAGAGAGACCTTGAGGTGCTTGAAGGAACGCTTCTGTACAAGTTCCCACATGCCAAAGAACACGAAGCATTGAGCAACATGGAGGCGCAGACCCGTGACTGCGTCCAGTGGACAAAGACGAACTGCCCAGGGGCCTTGAGACTAGTGGCAAGCAAAATATACGCTGAGGGAAGACCCTTGTACAGTACAGAGGAGGCCTTCCTTAAAGATTACGAGGACGAGGAGTGTTATGAGGAGTTGCTCAAGCTTGTGGAACAATTCAAGAGGGATGGCTTGAGCTGATGGGCGGGGGACGGCTTGTGTATGTGCCATATCTGCCACCAGCGCAAATAATCATATATATGGAGCACATCCCGATGTCGCCTGACTGTATACGTGTTCTTGGCGAACACGGATAGACCAATGCTAGCAAGACACTAGACCAAACCATCGTACAAGTTCAACGCTGTGACAATACTCTGGTCGACTTTCGACCCTTCTCTGAACTCTTCCAGAGTGATCTCGCCATCTTTATCTTTGTCCATCAAACTAAATATTTTCTGTACCCGAAGTTCAGGGGTTCTTTCGTCCTCATCCAGTTCCACCATCGATCCAATCATTTTGTAGATAGCCGTGACAATCTTCAACATCTCCTCATAGGTGATCTTCCCGTCATCGTTGAGATCGTACAGCTGAAATGCCCACACTAATTTTTCTTCTAGGGATCCACGGCTCGTGATGCTCAGAGCGCATATGAACTCTTTGAAGTCCAGCGTGCCTGACTTGTCTTGGTCAAACACCGCAAACACATAGTTGCTGAAGTCCGTTGGGTCTCCAAACGGGAAGAACTGTTTATAGATCTTGATGAACTCTGGCTTGGTGAGCTGCCCGGATGGACAGTCTCGAAGAAACCCTTTGTACCATTGCTGTAATTCACGTCTGTCAAAGTAGGTCGATTTCTTGAGAGTAGTAAGCTCGTCTTTAGAGAGCTTCGAAGCAGTTTTACCCATTGCTAGACATCCAGCGGACAGATAGTACTCACTCAAACCTCACTCACTAACCCACTTTCACACAACGACCCCCACTGGATTTACGCAATAAGAATATATCAATTTTTAGTCCCTGTGAACAGGGACTCGTTTTTGTTAGCAAAGACTAGTCCATTTGATAAACGGGACTCAGACTCAGCCTCCAAACGAAAAGGCTCCACTTCAGCGAAAATTTCCTATTTGAGACACAGTGTGATATTTAGTGATGGTATTGTCTTGACTGAAACGGGCAGAAATGGGCTGGTGTGCCAAAACACAGGGACACAGTGAGAGGTACATGGGGAGAAGAGAAGCAAAAAAAGTTCACAGGAGCATCATCAAAGAGGGAAGGTAATTACTAGCGTTGTCTTGTTCGAGCGGCGCTTCATCCAGCAAAGAAGAGAGTATGAAAAGCACGGGGGCAGCAGACTGCGAAGCCGACTGCGAAGCCGAGCGCGAAGCCAGCACTGTCCTGGAGGCCAACCCTCTCCACGAGGTCGCAACCACGGCAGCTGCGCTGGGGGTACTATTTGGGACGGCAGCTGCTTCGCTGGCTTTGACATCCTTCAAGTCCATCTCTCTCTACGTGATGGCCCTGTCCTTGTTTCATTTTCTAGAGTACTACGTCACAGCTAGATACAATCCAACCAAAGTCCACAGAGACTCGTTCATCATTAACAATGGCCCAGCATACACAGTTGCACACACAAGTGCACTGTTGGAATTCGTTGTAGAGAGTTATATCGGGTTTCGTTGGAAAGTATCTCCGTACGGCAGCATCGTGCAGATAGTTGGTGGTATTCTAGTCATAGCGGGCCAGTTGATTCGGTTCTTGGCAATGAAGACAGCTGGTGAATCTTTCAATCACTATGTGCAGAGGAAGAAAGCTTCCAATCATGCACTCATAACCAGTGGAGTCTATTCTCTTTTTAGACACCCGTCATACTTTGGGTTCTTTTGGTGGGCGATAGGAACTCAGATGGTGCTGCTGAACCCAGTAGGGCTGATAGGGTTCTCCACCACGCTGTGGGTATTTTTTTCAGGGAGAATTGGATATGAGGAGACCTACCTGGTTAAATTCTTCGGTGATGACTATGTTGAGTATAAAAAGTCCACGAAAGTCTGGATACCTTTTATCAATTGATATGTCTCATACTATGGATACTGTACTCTACCCACTATCTGATAGATGTCTGTAACTGAACGGAATGTGCGTTTTCATAATATCCAGACGAAGAAAAATAAAGCAATGTCTGCTACACCCAAGGATGAAGATAAACTCATGAATTAATGTCACTAACTCATCTCGTACGAAAGAACAGAGAAAAATGATCGCATTACGCGATCTGACAAGGGCTGAACTACTTGCCACCCACAAGACAGGGAAAAAAACGCACACTTGTAGGGCTGCGGCAATAGCCATAGACTGGACGGAATGCGCAAAAATCTCTTGCAGATTATCTGGTTTACAAGTCGGTCAATCTTTCCTATTGGCTGTGTCTTCGACACTTTCTTCGCCTGGCGTGTGGCGTGGAAACGGCATTCGGTTTTATGATGGAAAAGATAAACCAATAACCCCCACCTTCTGCATTCAGCTACAGGCTACAGCTTAGTAAGAAACGGCAACGGGTAGGAAATGTCCTGCATATAAAGTTTATTCGTACGAAAGTCTAACCAAATCGTTTCTTTTTTCTTTTTTGGGTATCTCGGCAATGTGCGGCTAATAGCAGAAGAATGCAAAGGTTTGATCATAAAGATAACTCTGAGCGGGAACACGTTACGTGCATAATTTGACTGATGAGACAATAGCACATCATGCACACTCACTGGAGGAAAAAGCAGCAAAAAAAAAGAAAAGAAAAGTATGTATACTTCAAACTTATATAAATGAATGGGCAAGGGCCTCAACCAGAATACGCTCCTCCGTTTCATTCCTAGATTCATCAGAAACTCTCATTGTATAGACAAACCACCAGGAGTTGAAGCCAAAAGAAGATATTTTTGGCATGCACAAAGAGGATATCAAAGTAGATCGTGATGAGGACGCTGTCGATGAAAGAAAACTGTCACTATCATCAAACAACACCAACACCACTTACACATACACATCAACGGCAGATGAAGATGAAGATAAGGAAAAGAACTGTAACACTACTCAAAGATTTCAGCTGACGAAAAAGCTAGTAGTGGTTTCGTACATGGTCATCATCTTCACCTCTTTAGTCGAACGTTTCTCTGCTGACTCTACTTCAGAGTTGGCTTCATACGCCACGTCATCATTCAACAAGCATTCAATGATCTCAACTGCCCAGATTGTATACAAGATCACAGCAGTTTGTTCATACCCTGTCCTAGGTAAAATTGCAGATTTGCTTGGCCGTGCAGAAGGGTTTGCCTTGTCTATCTCCTTTTACACCATTTGTTACGTTCTATTTGCAGCTTGTAAGAACATCGAGACATACATAGTTGGCCAGGTCTTTTTCGCCATCGGACGAATTGGATTCAAAGTTTACATGCTGATCTTCATCGCTGACACCACCAATCTGTTGAACAGAGGTCTCTGGTCTCAGATTCCAGGTGCCATTACAGGTATTCCTTCTCTATACGCTGGTTCTTATATTCAAGATGCCTTCTTAGCTGGCCCAGGTTGGAGATGGGCTTACGGTGCATACGCAATCATTCTGGGTGTGACCGGTGTCCCATTAGTGATCTGTATGATAGTTGTGGATAGAATTGCGAAGAGAACAGAGATCAGAATGAACGCGTCTATTTTCCACGGTGTGCCCGAAGATTGGCCTGTCTGGAAGAGAATTTGGTATGTAATCTTCTATAAGATTGATTTGATTGGGTTTCTAATATTCTTAGCTGGATTGATCTTGTTCTTCCTTCCATTTAGCATCACAGGCAAATCAGCATCCCAAAAGTGGGATGATGCTTCCACTATTGTCATGATTATTATAGGTGGTCTCTTGTTGATTGCATTTGTTATATGGTGCGAGTTCATCACAGTCAAGCTGCCAAGATTCTCACGAATTAACCCATTCATCCCCTTGAGATATTTCAACAACGGTACAATTTTGATCGCATTTCTTCTAGTCTTCTTAGACTATACTGAGAATTCTATCTTCAACGTTTACTTCTCCACTGTTTTGCAGGTTGGTGGTTATTACAGTGCGGGAGAGGCTGCAAGAATCAACAATTCCAAGAAAGTCACAATTGACATTGCCTCCGTCCTCACTGGTATTCTTATGAAATACACCAGACGTTCGAAGATCTATGTTTTGATTGGTGTTCCATTGCTGGTTCTTGGTCAAGGCCTAATGGCTTGGTTTATGAACCGTGATGGTCTCATGGAAAAGACCATTTTGCTTTATGTGACAGAGATTTTCATTGGGGTTGGAAGGGCATTTTACATGGTCTCATTACAGGTGATGGTCCAAGCGTATGCTGGTGTCAGCGGTATAGCAATGTCAACTTCCTTTTTCCTAGTATTCAACTCTATAGGATCTTTAGTTGGTACTGCCATTGCCGGGGGTGTCTGGAACGAGGTTACCTTGAGCAAACTGCAAGACTACTTACCTGCTGAAGACAAGGCCAATGCTACTGCAATCTTCAAAAATATCAAGGTGGCCATGAGCTATGCTCGTGGAACACCAACAAGAGATGCTATATCTTTAGCCTATAGGGATACTCAACAATTGCTTGGTTGGATTGCACTTGGTTTGATTGCACCAATGATTATCTTGATGTGGTTCGTGGAAGAAGTTGAACTAACGGAGAAACATGATGTTTATGGCAGTGACGAGGGAAACATTGTCAGCTCTTCAGACAGCGAAGACCTTGCTCTGAACGAATCTCAAAAAAAGAAGGGAGTTAGCAATGCTCAGGTGCATGTGTAACCCTTTGAACTTGTATAGAATAGCATATAGTGAAAACAACATACTCATTTGGCAAGACTCAGCGTAATCATATACAGACAGAAACAACAGAAACAAAAATCCAAGATGATTATCAACAAAGCCATGCGACTGGCTGATAAACCTAACAACAAATAATCACCATAAAGTCTCATTCCACTTTACCAGTTCATTCGCTTGCTGAGAGACGTCTTTCTGTGCCTTCTTTCTCATATAGAATATAGGGCAGTCTTTGTTAGAACAAAGTACGTCTTGGTGTAAAGATCCCTGACATCTTTGACATTGTGTCCAAAGCCTTGCAAATTTTACTTCCAAAGAGCTCATTGCTGCCAGAGCTTCACTATACAACTGACCTGCCTTGGGCTTACAATTTTCACAAAGTGCACCCTTATTGTTTTTGCTTAATGGATTCTTACAACCTTTGCAGGTTTCGACTTTCCTTACAAATTTCATAAGGCCTCCACTCGTACTTGAAGCTGAGCCCATGGTAATTGTTCTCGTATGTGCTCCTGTGAGTAGTTCCTTGGCTCTTTTCTCACCTAGTATTGGCTCAAAAATTCTTGTCAGTGGATTGGCCAGCTGGTTATCTAAGTAGTATCTGAAATCTATCGGTAATGAATGTTCTAGAACGTAAAGAGGATCCTCTGACTTCTCATATGACTTGTTACCAGAGGTTTTTATGATCACATATGCAACACGGTCACCAATGGCTGGTGCGGATCCTGCATCTCTTTTTCTCATTCTCTCTGCAAGTTCCACATGCGGTTGTTTATTTGCATAATCGGACCGAGATAAAGCCTTTGTAATCACTAGTTGTTGCATATCAACTCTATTCTGCAACAAATCTGCGATTGTTTGTTTCACAAATCTTTCTGCTGCGTCAACATCACGTTCCTCTAAAATCAGCTCGAGAACTTTCGTAATAACATTCTGTACCATTCTACAGTTATCTCTTCTCACTGTTTCGATACCCTTTGTGTCCATTTTATCAAACTTGTGAGGATTGGTCCAGTACAATCCCGCATATCTTTTCTTATTGATCAGAAGATAAGGAAAGTAAACTTTCTCAAATTCCAACTTGATTGGACTCAAGAACTTAGTTGAAACATATTCTGCTGCTTCCTCCCCTAATTTCATACAAGTTTCCAGATCATTGGGACCAAATTTCACCATCACAGAATCAGTATCACCATAGATAACTTGCGAGTCATACTGGTATCCATTTTTGATGGAGTAATGGTCTTGAACCTCCTGCTTTGTTTTTTCAATCATTTCTCTACCAAAGGCAGTGACAGAAGAAGAAATAGCCAAACAAGGCAGCTTACCGATAGTTGCACCGGTGAACCCATAGACAGAATTAGCAGAAATTTTCAATGCCAACTGTCTACCATTCAACACTCCCTTTCTGAAGGGATCTGTCTCCTTTTTCAGATCAGCTTTGGCTTTCTTTCTGGCAGTAAGCAGCTCATCCAATATTATAGGAAGTAGCCCCCTTCTTTTGGTGGCCTTCACAAAGCAATCCCCTGTAGGTGATTGAGTGTAATCTTCATCTTTCTTGAGACCAAGTCTCGTGATTGCCTGACGTGTTAGCCATGTGGTGTAACATAGGTTATGGGCCATCATGATACTTGGATATAGGGAGCTGAAATCCAATGTTGCGATAGGTACATCGTAATACCCTCTTTCTGGTTCAATAACGGTTGCACCTTCGTACTGTACATCTGAAGAACCGTTCTGTTGCAAGTTCGGTACCACAATATCTTCTTCTAAGCATTTACGATACAATTGTGAGACAACCTTGATCTGCTGACCTCTGGTAAGCAGAAATGAGAATGGAACACCAGTGACTCTAGCCATTTCAGTATAATTGACTAGACACATTAATTTTTCAAGCAACCTCAGTGGTAAATATGCATCTTTTAGACAGTATACTGCCAGTCTTCTTCTTGTTTCGCTTGTACCATTTTGTAGTTCTGTAATGATTGAATGTTGGACCTCTTCTTTCTGTTCATTCAAAAAATGTGCAGACACTGAGTTCAATGTGTAAGTTCTCAGTTTGTATTCTCTTTGAATGAATTGCAATAAGTCTAACTGCATTCTACCATCAATATTGATGACCTTTGAATCTCTTGTTCCATATGCTTTTGAGGAGAAAGTAGTGTCTTTTGCCTCCTGCTTCACATATTTCAATCTTCCAAAATACGGAAAGTCTTCAACACGGAGAGCTTTTGCACGATCCAGAAGATATGGAAAGTCGAAGTTTGTAGTATTGTACCCAATCATTACATCTGGGTCAACCTTTACAATGAAGTCTCTCCACGCTCTCAACATATCCCTTTCATCTTGATGCTCAAAAATCTCTGAGCCGGTAATTGGAGCACAAGAATTGACAGTGAAGACGTTACGCACAAAGGGCCTACTTTCTCCTGATCTTGAGACAACGTTTGCTATTTGGATTACCTGATCGTGTTCAGCTTCAGGGAAAATACCTTTTCTACCAGCACATTCAATATCAAAAGAAAGGATACGCAAAGGGGCATTCTTCAGCCACTCACCTTCTGAAGGATGTGAAATCAGATTTCTATAGTCTATGGACACTTCCAGTTGGCATGTAGATATTTTGGTCGATTCTGGGACGATTTTATATGTCTTTTTTGGTAATGTGATCCAACTCATACCAGTGATTTTACAATCAATCATCATTCTGAGAAGGTACTGTATGTTGTCAAATGTCATTGTTCCTTGTCCGCTCACGTTGAACATCCCCTGGAATGTGACCTGGCCCCTTTCGAACCCTGTTCTTATTTTGGGTATATCTTTAGCGTTTGTTCCGATGACCTTCAGAAAGGTGACCTTTTGTCCACCGTTGTATTGCCAGATAGACTCCTTCTGCACCAGCTCAATGTCATGAACACCAGCAAACATACTCCTCATATACGCCAAGAATTCCTTCAAATGTTCTCTCCTGAAACTAGATGGCGCGGCAACGTAGAGGTAGTGTAGGAAACCCGTGACATTGCAGTGGACCGAGTAGCCCTCCTCAGTAACTCCAAAAAACCTAACGGCTGAAGAACCATCACTCAACGCTTCCTCTGCGTCAAGTTGCTGGAAAGTAATGTCATCGGTCTCCGGGTTGAAATCATTTGAGATTACTGGCCTGTCCCAGACCTGGTCTTCGTAGTTCTTGCTTCTTGCACTGGAGTCCTGATACATTGATAGCAGCTCATTCTCAAACTTAGACGGCTCAACTTTCGCCTGAGATGCCTTGGCTTTGTACGGTTGCGAATGGTGGATGTGCGTTTCCTCGCTGATGGTTTGCAGCGACACAGGCTGTGAGTGCGCCTCGCGATGCAGCGATTCCTCCTCTCCCGGGACTGCTTCACTCCCCTCGCTACTTTTGCCTCTGTTGCCGTCATCACTGCCTCTGCCACTGCCGCCGCTACTGCCGCCCACTTTGGCTTTCTTTGGACCCTCCTCGGTCTCTATCTCAATAGAGATGTTTCCTCTTTTTCTTGAGCTCATCTGCACACGTTGCGTAGTGTCCTTCGGCCTCTGATGAGTATATGCAAGAGTACTAGCAGTGGAGCTCTGACTGGGAATGTACTTTCCTCTCAGCTACCTACGAAACCAAACTAAAAACTCAAGTGAAGTGCAATTTGAATCATCAGCACGCGTCGCCTTTCAAAAAGTGCGCGACGCGAGGCACTTTTTATCACGTGATCAATACATTAAGTGATTATATAATCGTCCGTCTCTGTTCGCGAAATGTTGAAGCGGAAGTGTCAGTGGATAAGACGTAAAGAGGAAAGGGGCTTGGGGTGCTCGTGCCTCAGCTAGCAGGGACACCAATTGTGGCAGAGCTGGTGCAATGGGCAAGTACAATGTGGCAGTTCTCATAGTCTCGGACAGCGCATCCGTGGATGAGTCCAACGATAAGACAAGTGCTAAAATTGAGCAGTTCTTCAGAGACCTCGAGGGAGCTGCAGGGGAGTTTACCATTGTTGATAGATGTGTGGTTCCCGACGAAGTGGCGAGCATTCAGGTGAAGGTCATCGAGTGGTCGCAGGTGCGCAATAAGATCCATCTGATAGTGACATCTGGCGGTACAGGGTTCTCGAGAAAGGATGTTACACCGGAGGCAGTCAAGCCGCTCCTTGATAAAGAGGCGCCGGGCATTGTCCATGGAATGTTGTCCCATTCCTTTGACATTACACCATTCGCCATGATGTCGCGGCCTGTGGCTGGCGTGCGTAACGAATCCATCATAGTCACGCTGCCTGGATCGCCTAAGGGTGCTGTTGAGAATCTGGGAGGGATAGTCCCAGTTTTGGGACATGCTCTGGACCAGATTACCTGCGACGGGTCAAGAGGGTTGCACAAGCAGCAAGATGCATCGCATCATACTGGCAGTAGTGATATCCATGGACGTGAGTCTCGCCCACATTCACACCCTCATTCCGGCCCACATTCACATTCACATTCACATTCTCATTCTCATTCTCATTCGCATTCTCACAGCCACAACAGCAGTCATCACCATGGGGTAAAACGCCATATCCTATCCAATGATCTATCCAAACCCATTACTGAAAGAGCGCGGGAGTCTCCTTACCCAATGGTTTCAGTGAAAGACGCTTTCGATCTGGTTAATACCCACACTCCGAAATCAGAAATCATTACTCTGGACCTTCAAGATCCTAACATCACAGGATACGTTATAGCAGAAGATGTCTACGCACAAACCAATGTACCTGCGTTCAGAGCTAGTATTGTCGATGGGTATGCTGTCGTTCATGGGGATGGTCCTGGTGTATACACTGTTGCTCAGACGTTTCACGCATCCGCCAATAACATTGGTAAGTTAGAGAGCGGGACGATAGCTAGAATCACTACAGGTGCTGTTGTACCTGAAGGTGCAACTGCTGTTGTGCCTGTGGAGGAAACAGAACTCATTTCAGTAAGTGAAGATGGTCTCGAGGAAAAGGAAGTCAAAATATTGGCAGTGGATGTGTCCTCCAACGATAACATCAGATCGATTGGGTCCGATATCAAAGAAGGAGAACTAGCATTGAAAAAGGGGACGATCATTTCTCAGATTGGAGGTGAAATTGGATTACTTGCTAGCATTGGAATGCGAAAAGTAAGAGTTTGGAGGAAGCCGAAGATTGGAGTGCTTTCTACAGGCAATGAACTTGTTGATCTAGGAGGACCCCAAGAGAAACTATCCCTTGGACAAATTTATGATTCTAATAGGCCTCTTCTTCTCAATTTTTTGAAAAATTGGGGGTATAACGCAGTCGATCTTGGTATAGCGAAAGATACAACAGATACAACCAAGAGAATACTATCAGAAGCTTTAAACAGATTGGATATCGATGTCATAATCTCCACAGGTGGTGTCTCAATGGGCGAACTTGATCTCTTGAAACCAATAATTGAACAAGAGCTTAACGGAACCATCCACTTTGGACGTGTTGCAATGAAACCAGGAAAACCAACCACGTTTGCTACTGTTGAAGTTGATGGTGTAAGTAAGGTGATTTTTGCTTTACCAGGAAATCCTGCCTCTGCTAGCGTTGCTGGCCACCTGTTCGTCTTGCAATCATTAAGGAAGATGAGTGGAATCACAAACCCATCTGACAAAAGCGCACTCCCTGAATTACCAAAGATTCTAGTTACCCTCAGAAATGAAGTCAACCTCGACCCCAGACCTGAGTTCCAAAGAGCTTGCGTTTTTCAGGATAAAGATGCCAACTTGTGTGCAGAGACAACTGGATTGCAGAGAAGTAGCCGTGTTGGAAGTCTGAGTGGGGGATGCAACGCTCTGCTCATTCTACCACCAGCCAGTCCGTCGAAATCAAAGATATCGAAGGGTGAGAAAGTCCACGCCTATGTCATCGATATCTCTTTCTTCAGCACCTCCCTCGACTAAATGCCCATATAGAAGACATTGATCCTGCATTGTTACAACTCAAATCCCACTCAGTCTGTACTCCCATCGTATGACTACTACACCTAGCGGCCGCACCTGCACCTGATGATTTTTGACCCGTTTTTTTTCCTATTCTACCTTGATTGTTTATTATTATAATAATGTCTTGTTCCAAATTTAGATTGATATATAGCTAAGAAAATTGCAGATTGAGAGGATCAGATTTGGTGTACCCTGATACACGTACAAGTCATCACTAGATTTACAAGTTGAAAGTTGGAGCGAGGTTCCAAGTTGGCACTAAATACATGTATATAGATTAATAGAGGTGGAAAGAGAGGCGTGTATAGCAATAGTGTCTGTTCTACGTACAGTGCTATCTCCACTCCAAAAATGGCTTTGATCCACAAGATTCTGCGACTGTTCAAAAGGGTCCTACTACCCCTGATTGCCTTGGTAAATCTTTGTCTGTTAGTGGGCTGGGGTCTGCACAAGAAGGGTGCATACACATATCAAATGTCCACTTATTCAGGAGGTCCAATTGACGATTTGAAGATAGAAAAATGTTATGTATGGCAAGGATCGTGCGACCAGATAAGTCAGAGGATGTTAGTAGAGGATACAGACAGTACTGGGGTCGTCCGTAAAGTGTGGGTTGAACAAAGTTGGATGAAAGTGGACAGGGAAATGTACAGAAGAAGAAGTTCCTTCCTGTCCAATTACCGTTCAATCTTGAGTATGCAACTGTACCAAGAGTACCTGTATGTGCATGTGATAGCCCATACCGAGAGGCAGCACTTCGGAAGGAAAGCCATTGTCGATGTCGCAGTTGGTGAGCCTGGAGTCCGAGGGGATCCGCCTGCCTATGTTGTTGATGATATCTCCTCGCACATGCAGGAAGGAAGATCTCGAGCAGATGTTGAGAAAGGTACTCAAAGGTGGGAACCTAGAGCGGGCGGCGGTGATGGAGGAGCGGTGATATGGGTAAAGTATGGCCATTTAACCGCGTCTGATCAGACTGGAGGAAGAGGAGGAGCTGTTCATGACATCTCCTTGCTGTTCGGTGAAGATGTGATAGAGCCAAGGCAATACTGGAATCTCTGCCCTGGTAGGCTCAAACTGATGGTGTCAGATAAAGAGTGCATAGCAAGGATCTCATTGTTCCGGAAGCCAAACCAATTGACATCGTCCACATCTCGCAAGAGGCTGTATGAAGACGAGAAGGAGAAAGGTCAATTCAAAATTCTGCAGCTGACTGACTTCCATATCAGAGATGGGCTGGATGAGAGCGACTCTTGGACGAAAACACTCGATTTCATTCATCGGGTTCTTGATATTGATAACCCCCAGCTGGTAGTAGTTACCGGCGACCTTCTTGACGACAGCCTCCAAACCTTTGACTACCAGACAGCCATATTGAAGGCTCTATCTCCTGTTGTATCTCGAGGTTTCCCATTTGCAGTTGCGCTGGGAGACAGCGACATCAGTATGTACGCAACCCGTGTGGAAATCGCACGCTTTCTCTCCCAACTGCCAGGGTCACTTGTACCTCCTCCTGCTGAGCAAACTGTAACACCACCACTTCAACCATCCCCTTCGCACCACAATCTGACCAACTTTGTGATACCAGTCTACAACTCGCAGGAAGTCGTGGTGGATATGATCTATATCAGAGATCTGTATTCTCAAGCACAGGCATCAGCAACCAGCACACAGGACAAAGAGCCTACTGTCTACCTGAAGTCTCAATACGAATCACTCCGCACACCGCCAAAGCTGTCCATTCAGTTCCAGCACCTCCCTATAGATGAGTATAGGCCAAAGGGTGGGTTCTCGATAGTGGGGACACTAAACGAAAAGGGCGAGCTCAGGCACCCGATGGATCCCAACACGAGAAGGTTCCTCAGCGATGCGAACGTGCAGGTGATCTCCGTCGGGTCAGAGTCTACCAACGACTGCTGCATCTATGACACTGGCGCACATGCTGACCATGGTGGCGCCTCTTCAGTTCTCAATCCCCTGTGGATGTGCTACGCTGGCAGCGTCTCACAAGTGGCTGGGGCTGACGCAAGGGTTCGCCTGTTCAGATTGAACTCCCTGAGACGCGAGATAACAACATGGAAAAGATTGCAACGACTGCCTCACTCTGCGTTTGATTACCAGTACATTACGGGGATGAATTGAAATGGTTCCCCCGTATAGACAGACAGACGTAGAAGACAGACAGGCGTAGAAGAGACCAGAGTGTAATTATCTATATACTTACTAATCCTATTTCCTATTTAACCATACATTTCCGTGGTGTTTTCGCCCCAGTCGCCTGGAACTGCGAAAAAATTCAATAAAACACACAGCACTTAGAACAGATCCGCCAGAAGAGGGCCCGGTAACCTGCCATAAGAGCGTAGTGAGAGGGAGAAGGAGAAGGGATCTTGGAGGAGTCTGTACATATTGATCACCCCCCACATACTGCGCAGTTGTAAGCGAAAGGAAGGCTAGTGGGCTGTAAATAAACAGAAAGCAGCGAAGAGAAGAGAGTGTGTGTGATACAGCGGAAGGGAGAAGATTGCACGAGAGGATGAACAGTCAGGACATGCGCGCAGCTGTCGCTGCGATGGCACCCATATCTGAGCAGGATTATCAGAATATTCTGTTTCGAATGATGGCGCTGAAGCTGCCCGGCCTGAAAGCAGTGGCGAAGTCGCTCTCCATTGCGCAGAGTGGGCGCAAGGCAGACGTGCAGGACAGGATTAGACGGTATCTTCAGATAGGCAAGGACAATAACGATGGTATAAGGCTGGAGGCTATCTCACAGATTATAGAGGAGGCAGTGTATGGCAATCAAGTATCACAGTATGATGTCTTGTACCTGTCCATAGCGGCGAAGAGAGGGGTCTCCAGACAAGGATCGTCTCTAGGGCCATCGTCGTCTTCACAGTTATCCCAGGGACTGCGACACGGATCCCACACGCAAGGACCTGCAGCATTGACAAAGAAGCCATGGCTCTTCTTCTATGAGAACCCTTTTTTCGTGCTGAAGAAGTTAGTTACACCTAATGCTGGGTATTGCACTAAGTCACCTCATGGAAGGGGCACTTGCAACCTGTCGTTTCAGCTCAATGAAGCAGACTCAAAGCTATTGACGGAGGGAAAGAACAATTACAAGCTGTTTTTGCTGTGTGGCGTGTATGATAAGAATAAACCAGTGACGGATGCATTTATAGAATTCCCACACCCTCTGGAAATACACTTCAATGGGACCATGATCAAAGACAATGTCAAGGGCTTAAAGAATAAACCTGGGTCTGCTAAACCAGCTAATTTAACCCCGCATGTCCTAGGGCCTGGAAGAATAAATGAGCTAAAGGTGGTTTACGCTTTTGCAAAGACGGATTACTTGCTTTTTTGTTACCTGGTTGAAGAAGTGACTCCTGAGAAGCTTCTGCTGAAGGTATTGGAGAATCCACACGTTACTAAAGAAACTACTCTTGATGACTTCAACGGAGTAAAGCAAGACGAGGACGATTTGCAAGAGACGTGTACTAGAATCAGCCTGAAATGTCCTCTCTCATTTACAAGAATGAAGTATCCTGTCAAGAGCATTTACTGTAAGCATCTTCAATGTTTTGATGCTCTTTCATTCTTGCATCTCCAGGTCCAAGGAGCAACCTGGAGTTGCCCTATATGCTCGCACCCAGTTAAGGTGAAGGAGCTATGCATAAGTGATTACGTTATGGAAATAATAAATAAAACGTCGGCCAATGTGGAATCTGCAGAACTTGGAACGGATGGATCTTGGGTTCCAATACATGAAGAAGATAATTCTTCGTCAGACTCTGATGATGATGGACCAATAAAGAGAGAACACAGTATTTCTAAAGGTTTATCGAAAACACCAAACCCTGAGGTGGTAATTTTGCTTGATAGTGATGAAGAGGAAGACCAAGATCAATCCACAGCACAAACACAATCCACACAGCCCGAATCATCAAACATAGAGAACAGCAACATTCCATTTCCTCCAACATTTGGAAACCAGACACCATCGCAACAGGTACAACAATCACAACAGGGGGTTCTTCAACACGGTCTCCCGATACCTTCTGTAATTCCTATGGAGAACCAAAGCACTATACCTCAGCATCCTCTACCTCCACCACCGAGAGATCAAAGAATTGTTTCTCCAGAGCATTTACCTCAGTACAGCATGGTAAACCCACAAAATTATTTTAATGTTACACCAAACCCAGGCGGTATTAACAATGACGGTGGGGATGCTGCAACAAAGTATACGGTATCTTCAGCAAATGTTCATGAACCACTGCCATCACAAGCTAATGGGATTTTACCGAATCCCCCTGTTTCCCAACGTGGTGATGCACCGGTGCATGCTTCTGAACAAGATTCAATTCGTGACGAATACAGAGAAGAGCACACAGGTGCCGACGACGAAAGAGGTTTAGATACTGCCTTTGAAGCATCAACACACTCAGCAGAGCCAATGGATAGTAGCGTAACCCCAAAGACGCAATCGAACTCAAACACAAATGTGGCTACAGTTCAATCATCATCAGAAAACAAACACACAGTATCACTCCCACCACCACCAATTCCACCACCAATTCCACCACCACATTCCAGCACTAACACTCCAAGGTCGTCGCTGTTTGATGCAGTATCAAGGCCTGTAGTTAGTGGGCAGAACAACCCGGCAACAACATTGTCAAGATCAGTTTCAAACCCGATGGTGACACCAGCACAGTCTGCATTAAGAAAGAGGCTGAGCTATCTCACCAACTCTTCATCATCATTGGAAAGGTCACATACAGTGGGGTCTGCTCCACTTCGGGGAAGTGAAGAAGCATTGAAGAGAGTCAATGAGCTTACAAAGGCTCTTGCACAAAAGACAGTTTCACAGAGACACCCTGAGCCCACTTCTGCGAACTCGGTTGCTTCTACACCTATTCCTAATTCATTGGGCACAACTCCTGTGATGGAAGATATGATTGATATTCAGAACAAGCATATACAAGCATCACCTACAACCAACACACACAGCAGCACTTCTCTCCATGCACCAAACTGGTCTCTTAACAATCTTTTGAGAAATGTCTCCGGTGGTAATCCTGACACTACTAATGGACCATCTAGTCCACCAGTTCCTGAAAACCAGCAGCTTAATGGAAACAGCACTGAAAACGCTGGTAAATCTGAGCTTGGGATGGGGTTGTTGGGAATATCTCCTAGTGTCTTGAATGATATACCAAATCCTCTTAGCTCTGGTAGCAATGGAGATTCGAGAAAGAGATCATTGAACCATCCATCACATAATAATAATACTAAGAAACCTACTCTAGATTCTGAGGTTATTGATCTGACCAGCGATTAATCAGTGGTTTCCTATTCAGATTTACAAAGATTGAGTCTATGGATACATCCTAAATATCCTTTCTTTCTTTACCTTTATTCTTCTTCCCTTTGCATGTATAACCAATTATAAATTACGGGATGTGCTTTTGCTGGTTCGCCACAGAATCTGCCAGGATTAAATAGACTGTTGTACTCATTTCTATCTCAAAGGGAGCAGACTCTGTTTTGTCAGATGCTGTCTGCATAGGGGACATTCTGTGTGCTCTCCGCTCCAGTCAGAGATACAATCCCAGCAAAATATATGGCCACAAGGAGAGCATGCCGGATTGGTCATGTAGGACAAGCAAAGCATGCACTTTCTGCTATTCTCTGGTATATATTTCAGGGTGTTTGGATTGGACAGATCTACATCTGTATTGCTGCTGTACAGTGGATCATCTGGAGAAGGTACACCTGTAATCATGAACGATGAGTCCTGGTCTCCTGTATTGGCGCGAGGTTCCTTTGGCTTTGAGGCAAGAAGCTGGTTCGTTTTGCGAATGGCCTTGAATACAAACTGCAACAGGATCAGCCCCCCAAGAAATTCGTAACCACCGTTGCTCACATTCTCATTTGGGTTAACCTTGTGACCAAAAGCATACCGCAGACCAAAGAACCGCTTCGACAGGTTGTAATAGGACCCTGTAAGATAAAACAGAGCCAGATGAAGATTCATGAGCATATCCAGGATCTTCGAGTAGGACAGTTTCTTCAAAGAAGACAGAACCCATGAGTGGCGGGTGTGGTCGGGATCCTTCTCGTCATCACTATCGCCCAGCTTCTTCTTGATCAGCCTCGAGACTAAATATGGCAAGATTGCGTACGACAGGATAAACCCTGCTTTAGACAGAAATCTAGGCAGCTTTCGTCCATTCCTGCTCACATACACCAAATCTGTGTACTCCTCACCGAGTGTCCGTGACCCAATGAGTGTCGTCAGCCCCAGATACAGAGCTTTGGCAAACACTGTAAGCTCCTCAGGATGCGTGTGTATGAACCTTTGTCCGGTGAAAAGCTGCAAAGTTTCCTGCACTTTGCCCCTCAAGATGCTCTCGAAGTAGGAGTCCTTCTGGTGTGCTCGAACTGTGTGTCGCGTCGTGTCGTGTTAGTACGTCGAGTGACCCGTGTCCGTCTACGTGTACGCGCAATAGCACTTACCAATGTTTGGAGCGTCTGCGAACGGCAGCACATGCTGTGCTCTCTGCCCCCCTCTTCCGGCGCCAGGGGTTCCCTGTGCGTCCATATCAACAGATGGTGTATAGAGGCCGGTATACAGCTCACTGTGACTGCGCTGTAGTCACAAATAGAGAAGGGAGGAGGGAGAGAGAAGGAGTGGAGCCCACTTTCTGCCCATCTGCCTCTTTGGAAATGTTTGTGCCGAGGAGGAAAACTCATAACCCCAGATCAGGTGACCAAGCACGTGATGTGTCACCGACGGATATCCGCCTGATGCTATTCAGAGCAGTGTATGGGATGAGTGAGTGTATGGGAAGAGTGAGTGTACCCAGCAGTTGGGGAAATATGGTGTAGCGTGGTGTAGTACAGTGGTAGTGTGGTGGGTACTCGGGTACGTGTATGATAAATGTATACAGTTGCTCTGCGCGGCGCCGGTAACAGCGCCAGGACGCAGCTCGCTAGCTCAGTGCTTCCTTCAAGTTGAACTCACCAGTGCCTTTGTGCATCGGCTTCGGCTGGCCCTCGCTCTCCTTCCATCCAATCATGAAGAGCACCCTGTAGGTCAGAGGCAAGGAGCCATCTCTGTTCCCATGGAATGACTTGTAGATCGCGTCGGTGGCGAGCAGCAGGTCCTTCGTGAGAGGGCTTGGTGGTGAATTTATGGCATTTTGTTCGCCCATGAGCTGCAAGTCTTCCATCATAGATACCAGATCGGGGTAGTCCACCACTATTTCGTCGATATCGATGGTGACGAGGTTGAACTTGCTCTGCTTCAGCAATGATGATATATCGCTCTGCTGCACGAGCGGCGACACCCTTGGTGAGATTCCTCCTCTACGCTCTGACTCTGCCAGCTGCATCGAAGTGCGCAGCTCGTACAATGAGTCTGTAGAGATCATACTAGCCAGCAGTAATCCATCGGGTTTCAGCACTCTGTTCAGTCCTTTCAGCACTGCAGGCAGATCGTTGACCCAGTGCAGTGCCAGATTGGACACAACTGCATCAAACGACTCCGGTCTGAACTCACTCGCCCCGTTCTCTTCATCTATAACAACCCGCTGCACCCCCATCATGTCGTTGAACGGCTCGCTTTCCCAGAGCTTTAGCATCTCAGAACAGCTGTCGCCCATCACCACCTCGCCAATCCTCTCCTTCACCAGCCCCCTGTCTTCATGCTCCCCTATGCAAAGCTCCCTCACGAAATTGCCAGGCCCGGACCCAAAATCTAGCACCTTGTTGAATTTGCGCTTGATGAACCCCAATCTCTCGATTGTACGATCAGCTATTTCGTTCCGTAGATATTGAACTGCTTCTGACTTCTTGGGGTTGAGGGCTGCCCTCTGGCGTTGTTTGAGTTTCACTGCCCGGTCAAAAACGTGGTATGGCTTCGTTGAGAGCAGCCTACACGGGTTTGCCCCGTATACAGCACCTGTCTTGCCCACTCCAAACATCCTGCCTTATGCAAAAAAGCGTCTGCTCTTCTGCTCTCCTGTGTCTTCCCCATCGTTTGTTAACCGTTTTTTTCCTCATTTTTTTCAGTGAAATGGAACAACAAATCAAACCAAGTAGTAACGCAACAACAGGAACACTTGAGACATGCAGCAGCTATCTTGAAGGAGACAGTATAAGGTATAAGGTTTACTAGATTCATAGAAGAAATAGAAGTAACTATGAATAAGATCCACAGGGCTCTCTCCATATCAAAGAAGTGCACAGCCATTGTACGGCACTACACATCAGATGCCTCATTATCCATTGGGAAAGCAGCTCTTCGGGACGGCAAACCCCCAAGTGTTGATGAGATGGTACAACTGGCACAGAGCTTGAGAAACACACCGGCCAACTTCAAAGCACTCATCAATTACAAGCTGCTTCTGGACAGACTGATACGCATGGATTACTTCAAAAGCTGTAACCTGTGGCAGCTGTACTCGATAAGATACGCGCCATTCCTCCAAGGACACAAGCTGGAGAATTATAACGAAAGATCATCGTTAGTCATTGACTTGATGAGGCACGTCGACTCCCAAGGGCAGTCCTCTTCAATGTCGCCTTCATCTTTCCAGCTGGAGTTGACGGTGTTCAAAAAGTTAGCCTATCCGGTAATAGTTGACCTGATAAGAGACTCCATCATCTTGGGGGATGTAGACTATTCAGTAGAGTTACTCCGACTTTACGAAGCGCATTACATTCAGGATATGGAGAACGGAACGGTTCCGTCTGAAGATTACCACACCCTGCTCGATGCTGTCCTTAAAACCCCAAACAGCGACGTACTGTCAATCCTGACCAATCGAGCGTTCTTTCGGAACCAAAGCGTACCTGTGAAGATGAGGAATCAGCTAACAGAGGAGCTTTGCAAACATGGACTGATTGAAGCACTAGAAAGAGTGAGCAGCATGAACATAGGAAATGGATCAGCAGCACAGCAACCAGCGCCAGCACCGTCTCCGCAGCTAATCGCTCAGCTATTCTCGCATCATTTGGATACTCTCGAACTCTTCACTGTTATAGACTCTGTCTTCAAACAAGGAAGTGGGAATCCCGAAGCGAAAGCAAAGCTCAGTTTCAAAGACTTCGAATTCGTATCACAGTCGATGAAAGAAGACTTGATTTCGTCGTCTTTAGAAAGAAAACAGTATAGCACGACAACAGAAACCCCAATGACAAGACCTAGAAGAGTGTCAGTGCAGAGAATCGATATCTCTGACTTTCTTGGGACCTATTCCGCAACCATTGGGTCACACATCCTATCCATTGAGACTAGGAAATTGCTCATTAACTGCATTCTCCACGCTGTTTCGGATACAACGAACAGTACAGGGCTTATCCATCTCTATTTGAAGTTACCCATCGAATTGTTGGATGCTGATAGCTTTGAGATCATGACTCATGCGCTCTCAAGAGGTGACTTCGACTCCCATCTATTGAGAGTCGCTGAGGTATGGAACTATTTGAAAGCCAATGATCAGTTGGTATCAACAAAGAGCTTAGAGTTTCTATTAGAATTTGCACTGAAGGTGTATACCATACCTCCATCTCAACAAGTTGGTAAACAGTTTGGGAGAAGAAATCCAAAGAAGCACCCTGTCGATATCTTGAAAGACCGTGAAGTGCTTGCCAGCTGTCTGATCAGTGGTGTATTGTCTCTCAGTTACTCAAAGTTTGGAAAGCTCAGCCCCAAAACCATTGATTTGTTATTGAGAGCTCCCCGTGAAGCTTTCGAGAATTCTTCCATCAACAGTATCGAAAACTCTCTTGAGGTTCTCATCAAATCCGTGGATCCTAAATGGAGCTATGACTATGTCAACGATCACTTCAAAGGTATCTCTTCTACACAAGACATGGCTAGTCTTTTACCAGATATTAAGGCGAACAGTTTCGATATTAAGGAATCAGTATCATTACAAAAGCACCACGCCTATTGATCTGCCATTCTTCAACTACTTCAAGACCGGTTTTGGAGATAACTCGACATGAACGAAGATTTTCTCCTGATGAGATCTTAGTAGCTTTCTGTCCTTGAGTTTCCAGTCAGTGTCACCTAGAATGCTCAGTGCCCCTTGATAGCTTGTATCAATGCTGGTTGGTTCAAGTTCTTTGTAGACCGAGAATAGTTCCTCAGCGGCGCTTTCTCGAACGGTGGCCAATTGATGGTTGCAACACAGCCAGCAAAGCCTTTTGAGGGAGTCAATATGCCTCTGTCTGATATACAATTGACCAAAAATCTTGATGGCATTAGAAATTCTTGTAAGATTGGTTGTGTTCAAGTGTAGATTGTAAACTCTGATGTAGAGTCCATGTACATTAAAACTCTCCGGTATAGGGCAATTAATTTGCAGAATGCGGGCGAGAAACTGGAGACCAACAAGGATCGTCTTGTTCTGTCTGTTTTGGCGGGTGGGGGACACACCAGCAGATTGGAGAAGTTCCTGAGGCTTTATAATCGATGCGATTTGAAGCAGGATTTGGCATTGGACTTGCTCGCTTTGTTCGGTGTAGAATCGAAGAAACGAGTATAAGGTTGAACTAATTAATTCATTAGATGACCTGATTGCGCCTGCAGTGAACATATATCCTGTCCATAACGACAAGCTCGATTCCTTATCATGTATGAAGTTGTCCTGAAAGATCGTTAATAAATTGTCGAAGTACTCCTGGAAGTGGTGACTTTTTGATGATAGCTCACATTTTCCAGTCACCAGTTTGGCAAGAAGACCAATTGCACAGGATCTGATAGAGTCAATTGGTTCTGCTGATAGTCTAAGTAACTTTAACAGAACTTCTGTCTTAAGTGTTTCACTGCTTTCAAGAATAGTGATATTCTTTGAAAACAATGCTATTGTTGAGGTTCGCACTTTGCTGCCGACATCACCTTGTTCAGAAACAGTATAATCATCAAGTTTATCCGCCAACTTCATCAATACTGAGTGTGGAAGGGTGTTTCCTCTATCTATGTAACTGGAAATCGAATTCACAATCTCTGCCTTAACGAGCGCATTAGTGCCGTTGTCTTCTTTCAACAAATCCATCACATCGTTCACAATTTCAGGAAAGTTTGAAAGATAGGTAACACAGGCTGAGGTGTTTGTATTATTGTTGCGAGTGTAGTGTAACCACTTGTGTAGATGTGATTGTGGCAATGTCAAAAGAGGGCATATCCGCTTCAAAGACAGAAGAATAAAAGGAGAGTCCACTCTTATAAGATCAAAGAAATTATCGTAGAAAACATCCCAATCTAAATACGAGACAGTTGAGGTGTTGGAAAGTAGAGCAAAGGTGATGCTGAGGTATGCTTCAATAACGTATGTTGATACCCGGTGATGATCGATCTTCTGCAGGTTAAAATAATGGTAAATGCGCTCTAGATACTTAGAAGAATTAATGCACAAATCGAGGGTTTCTGAAAGTCCTATAAAGGAACTCTGTGGTGATTTCTCCAGGTTGCTAACGAATGACGCAACTTGATCTTCAATCATGCTCGGTTCAATTTCTTCTTTGTCCAGTATTATACGTAATGCCTGAGCACTCATCTTCACAATTTCATGGTCCAGGTTATCATGTATGTTCTTCGTTAGGAAGGCAATATACTGGCTCGAAAGATCTGGGAAAATGTTTAGTACATTTGTAGGAACGGAGAGAAAGGATTTTCGAATTGAGCCCAACTCAATAAAGTCCAATGCCTGAAGCAAGTCAACGTTCTTGCTTGCGTTCACAATTCCTGAATCTTGAGGATATAGATAATTCCAATTTTTGGATCCATGTCTCCCTATCAGTTCCTGTAAAGCTGCAGTTGATGAGCGTCTAATGGTTAACTCTTTGTCAAAGCAGCAACAGAATAGCAGATTTGTAAAGATCTGTTTGAACTCTTGGGGTTCAATCTTCAAAGAAGGAGCTCTTGCAAGAGCCCACACTATGTAATTTGAAGCATCACGTATATGAGCTCCAGAGACATGTGTAATTTGCAGCTGTTGAAAGAATAAAGAGCAAGAAAGTATGGTTGAAATATTTTTAACACCATCTTGGTCAACTAAATCTCTATATAGCAGTTCCGCCAGAAATAGAAGGTAAGTATGGAGAAGATTGGCATCGATGCTTGCCATTGGTTCATTTGCCAGCATGGTCTTTGTTGTATGAATCGCATCAAGCATGATATCAATCCCAGTACACTCATCCACTCTGGTTGTAAGCTTTGTGAAGTTCCTCGATACCAAAGATCTTATTTTTGTTGACTTACTACTCAAGTTCTGGTCAAAAAACTCTATGATCTCATCCATGGGACCGAAATCGTCTAACTCATAGAAATATTTGGCTAATTTCGAGTAGATTTTGAGGATGTACTCAAGATTCAAATCACTTCCGCCATCCTTGTTGATAACCTGTTGCAAGAACTCATATATCGCATGTGCCTTAGTTTTTAGCTTAAGATCATTTTGATCTTTCTGCAGAGCAATATTGAGACTTTGAAGATAACCTAGCTGAGCAACTCCAGGTAGTTCGTTGAACTCGGCAATCAGCTCCCTGATAAATAAGTCTGTAAGCTCCACATAGCAGTCGGGTCTAATGATGACCGTACCTGTGAGTCTCGCACCCAGCATTTGCAATGGCCCTGCGTTTAATAGCTTTACCTTCGATGTGCCTATTGAGTACATGGTATACTTCGTATCTGCTCCAAAGCAGTTCAGGTCGAAGGGCGATAGTGCTAAGACTGTGAGACACGATAGCAAGAGATATTCCTCTTTCCAATGTAGCGTGCTTTGGAGCTTGCCAACGATGATTGGAATTAGTGAAATATCGGTCTTCATATACGCCAATAGCCTCTTGCTGCCCACAATCTTACCGAAAGTGTAGAATATCTCACACACTGTGGACTGTGTCCCACAAGCACCATTCTCCTCGCTGCCATTGGTGTTAAAATACGTCGCCAACAGGACCCCAATGTAACGGTCGAGATGATTATCCAAGAGCTGCGGACACGGTTGGAACTGATCAAGGTCTCTTAGCAGCGAGTCTAAGTCAACGCGCCCGTCCCTGCCAGATTCCAGCACGGCAAGCTGCGTGCTGATGTTCTCGTGCAGTTGGGTCTGTATTTGAGCCACTCTGAGCTCGTCACTGTCCATTTTTGGCGAGACCAGTGTCGTTCAGTCAATGAATTGCGCTGAACTGCTCTGAGCTATCCTCGAGGTCCGGCTATGCGTCTAGTGTGGGCGGCTTCTGGTGTGAGTGGCTTCTTGATGGCGGCTAGCTTCTACGCCAAAACGAACAGGTGTCTGATACTTTCCGTATCTCTGCGCCACGCGTTTCTGTCTGAGAGCAATTGACACCAAGAACTCTGTCCGCTTACACAGCCTTCAATGTGCACGCCTCGCTGTGTCTTCCCTCCTCCTTTGCACTTGCACTGTCTGTCTGTCGCATCATCCATCATCAGCAGATGGAAAGCATCGATAAAAAAGGAAAATGAAAAAATGGTGAACTCGATGACAGGAAGAGAATCGAAACAGACATAGCTGTAGCTATAAGGACGGAGTTGAACTGCCCGCTGAGCTCTTATCGCGCAGACGGGAAGCACATCGAGCTGAAAACATGAGCCGCCGATCAGGTAGAAAGCCGGGAGTCAGGAAAGGAGAAGGAGCTGTGGGTACGGATAGCACCAGCACTGGTGCCAGCAGTGGTGCGGGCGCAAGCAGTGGTGGCTCAAGCGGCTTGAAGCCTTTGTATGCCGGAAGAAGCACGGGTGAGAGCTTGGAGAAGAGTGGACAGAGCAGCAGGAAGGATGCAGCAGCTGGCGATGTGGTGGACGAAGGCGAGCATTGTGTCGTTTGCGCAAACAGGCTCGTTCTAGCAGCGAAGACGCCCTGCCAGCACAAAACGTGCCATGTCTGCTCTTTCAGACAAAGAGCACTCTACGAAAAGAAGGCGTGTCTCGTTTGCAGAACTGAGAACGAAGACATGATATTCACAGAGAGCGTGCATAGCGACCTGGACTACAGCCAACTACGAGAGAAAGTGGTGGCACGCAACGAAAAGTACGCGGTGAGTTTCACGTCACCCCATGCTGAAGAGGACACCCTGACGTTGATGCAGTTCAGATGCCCTGAGTGTTCTTTCACTGGTGATAACCACAGATCACTGGGTGATCACTTGAAGCAGCACGATAGATGTCTGTGTGTGCTTTGCGCGTCTCATAAAAAGGCATTTCCCTATGAACTGAGAGTGTACACCTCTAAACAGCTACAGACACATCAGCTCAGAGGAGACCAATTCGATGAGAACTTCAATGGGCATCCGGTATGTAAGTTCTGTAAAGGAAAGCGGTTTTACTCAATTGATGAGCTGAACATGCACAATAGGACGAGCCATGAGGAATGTCACGTCTGCAAAGCCATCAACTCCTCCAATATCCAATATTTCAAAAACTATGAGTCACTAGAGGAGCATTTCAGAATAGAGCACTATGTCTGTACTGTTCAAAGTTGTCTTGACCAAAAGTTTGTTGTATTCCCCGATGAGTTGGATTTAAGGGCGCATCTGATCTCTGAGCACCCAACCCTATTTGGAAGCAACTTCTCATACGGTTCCACTCAGCAGCAGCCTGGACAGCAGCAGAAAAGCGGTAAAGCACTTCACTCGCAGTTGTCAACCTTCCACCCAATCAGAAGTACTAGTGATCCTAATAGCAACAAGAAGAAAAAGAAAGACGATGAGGGTGAGACTAGCGAAGCAGCTGGAGGCTCAATCCAAACGAAGAGAATGAGACTAGAAGAAAGAGCAAGACATTATTTGAACTACGACAATACAAAATTAGCAGAGTTCAAAGAATTCAACCATTCATTCCAACATGGTTTCATCGATGCCCATGAGTTGAAGACAGCCTACACGGGTTTGTTCAATTCTCGTACGTTAGAGGAGATTAATCTTCTTTTGTTTGATCTCTGTGAGACGTTGAACAGAAAATCACCTCAGTATTCTGAACTAGAGGCACTGGTAACCAAGCAAACACATATAATCAACCATACAAATGACGAGATGTTCCCGGCATTGGCCAGTGCTGGATCTTCCTCCACGTCACTGATGAATGCTTCTTGGGTCAATGGGTCTATAAAGACGAAAAAGCAGATGCAGTCTTCTGTGAAAGCAGCTGCACCATCTTTGCTACACTTCCCACCTTTGCCAGCACAGGCGCCAAGTAAACCCAAGCGTGCGACTCCTGTATCTTCTAATGCATCCACATGGGCTAAAGCCTCTGCTTCTTCATCCAGCACGACCACGGCTTCAGCCGTCAAGGTTCCGAATAAAAATGCATTCCCTCCTCTGGTGGCACCCAAAAAGAGCAGCACTGCCGGCTCCATGGGCACCAGTACCGTAAAGAAGCCGATCACTGCAGCTGGTGGTGCTGTCATTCCGAACTACCTGGCAAAACCCAGCGCTGCCCTGGAGTCGAAAGTCCCAGCTGCGAAACTGAATCCAGCACTGTTCCCGGCATTGAACTCTAACAAACCGGCCAAGAGAGTGATACCTCGCGTGAATCCTGTACCCCAAGGCAATGGCGAATGGGACTCCTCCACGCTGGATAAGTCCTCAGCCAACAGTTCAAATCTGAGTCTCGAATCATTAAACATTGGAGGCAGCGATGGAAGCTCGAAGAAAAAGGGCAAAAAGGGGAAGCAGATCCTGTTTCAGATGGGAGGGAGATAGCAACCCGTTCTGTAGCCACTTCAACCTCATCATAGAGAATATAGAACCACAACAATACCTGTATATACACGTAGTACATGCTTACAGTAAATAATAGGTGTGATGACACTGGTGGGTATAAAAAAAAAATTTAAAGAATTTGTATCTGGTCATCACACCAACCAGTTCCAAACCCTTCTCCGTTTACTACACAGGCGCAGCGATGGATAAGTTTGTGAAAGCAGGTGATGACAGTGAGGACGAAGACTCCTTCCACTCAGTTGGAAGCGACGAAGAGTTTTTCGGCGTCAGCAAGGCTCTGAACTCTGATGAAGATGAGGCTAGCGAAGACGAAGGAGAACAGGGCTCAGTGGAGAACAAGAGCAAGGGTAAAAAGTTTGAAGATGCATTCGCTGACTCAAGCGAAGACGAAGATGAAGAAGCAGCAGAAGAAGAAGGCGTGAAAGACGCACGGAGAAAGCCACAGGCGGCGACGGAGGAGGAAAAGAACGTCAACGAGCTGTATAGAAAGGCGAAACTGGCCAAGCACAAATCCAAGAAGACCAAGGGGAAAACAGGCGTTGTGTACCTGTCCAAGATTCCGCCCTACATGAAACCAACCAAGATGAGGCAGATCCTGTCACGGTTCGGGGAGATTGACAGACTTTTCCTGAAGAAGGAGGATGCAATCAAGCACAGGCAGCGGGTCAAGAGTGGAGGCAATAAAAAGACCTCGTACGAAGAGGGATGGGCCGAGTTCGTGAGAAAGAAGGACGCAAAGCTGTGCGCAGAGACCATGAACGGGAACATCCTCGGGGGCAAGAAGGGCAACTTCTACTACGACGACATTATGAATGTGAAGTATCTCTCGGGGTTCAAGTGGGCTGACTTAACGGCGCAGATCTCGAGAGAGAACGAGACGAGACAGTCGAAGCTGCAGATGGAGATCACACAGGCAACAAAGGTCAACAAGACGTTCATATCGAATGTCGAGAAGTCCAAGATGCTTGCCAACATGCGGAGGACGCACCCTGAGCGCAGTGCTGACGACGCTGCCAGTGTGAGACGGTCGTTTGAGCAGAGACCCGTCAAGACAACCCGGGCTGACGGCAACGACCGCCACAAGCAGAAGAACTCGAGTGATCTGGAAAGTGTGCTCTCGAAGGTCTTCTAGCGGTCGCATGTGTACCACCCGCAGACTGCCCCGGCGTTCCACACGCACCCCACGCTGCTCTGCTCTGCTCTGCTCTGCGCTGCTCTGCCGAGTTTATATTACGAGGGCTCATCGCCTCATCAACCCTCGGAATTCCCGAACAGGAAATTCTGACAAAAAATTTTCTTCGTCTCATTCGCCTTCTGGTATAAAAGAATGGAAAAAAGCAAAAAACACTTTGTACTTCCTTCCTGTTGACCTCCCAGTGGCGTGTGGTGCTTGCTTGCTAGTGACAGAGGAGAGCGAGAGCGAGAGCTTAATGGGTACCGGAAAGAAAGAGAAGCAGCGCCGAGTGCGCGAGGGAGACAGCAGGGACGGCAACCTGCGAGTGAAGGGGGAGAACTTCTACCGGGATGCGAAGAAGGTGCAGAAGCTCAACATGTACAAGCAGGGGCGGGCGATCAGAAACAAGGCCGGGGAGATCATAAAGGCTGCGGCGCTCCAGGACACTGCCGCGCCGGTGGCGAGAGTCGACCCCAACCGCCGCTGGTTTGGGAACACCAGAGTGATCTCGCAGGACGCCCTGACCCATTTCAGAGAGGCTCTCGGGGAGAAGAAGACGGACTCGTACCAGGTGTTGCTGAGAAGAAACAAGCTGCCAATGTCGCTGCTGAACGAAACAGATACTACAGAGTCGCCAACCAGCAGAATACTGGAGACTGAGACATTCGAGCACACATTCGGACCCAAGTCACAGAGAAAGAAGCCGAGAGTGGCGCTGTCCAGCTTGGAAGAACTGGTTGGACAGACAGTGAAAGACGAAGTATCATTCCAGGAGAAGAAAGAGTTGGACTCCACTTTGGGGCTGATGGGTAATGTCGACACTGACGGCTGGAGTGCCGAAGCAAAAGAGGCCATTTTCCACAAGGGCCAGTCCAAGCGTATCTGGAACGAGCTGTACAAAGTGATCGACTCATCTGATGTGGTTATCCATGTTCTTGACGCGAGAGATCCTTTGGGAACGCGCTGTGCGTCCGTCGAGCAGTACATCAAAACTGAAGCTGCTCACAAGCATCTTATTTTTGTTTTAAACAAGTGTGATTTAGTCCCTACTTGGGTTGCCGTAAGTACTAACTAACTGTCCTCCTTTTTATTTGGAGGGAAGCAAAACAGAAACCACCAAGCACTGATCATCGTGGCTGTGTATTCAATCTCAAGTGTGTGTGTGTATGTGCTGGAATGAAGTCCCAAAGATTTAAGTCAAGGCGAAGTTCGAAACTGTCTCCATTAATGAAGACATTTTTATACTCCTACGAACATGGTCTGTTACAACTTTGGAAGAGGAATTTTGCTCCGCATCTGATTGCCCGTTCTGGGCTCTATTGGATTAATACTATCCAACCCTTTCGATATACTGAACGAGTTGGTGGTTAACAGGACCACTGAAAGTCTTATGAGTTGAACCCTTCATTTACTCTGCTATTTCATAGAAGAGTAGCCCCCATGGGAGGTGTTCTTAGTAAAGACTCTAACATATATAGCTACCAGCAAGCTTTTACTTCCATACTCTTGAAGCACATGCAGATTGATGAACAGAACTGGTGGTTTGTTTCTTCCGTTATCTTACTTTTTGACTGAGGATTAATACTAACAAAAGGACTAGGCTGCATGGGTTAAACATTTATCCAAATTCCATCCAACACTTGCATTCCATGCTTCTATCACGAACTCCTTTGGTAAAGGTTCTCTTATCCAATTGCTGCGCCAGTTTTCATCGCTACACAGTGACCGTAAACAGATTTCTGTAGGGTTCATTGGATACCCAAATACAGGTAAATCCAGTATCATCAACACTTTGAGAAAGAAGAAGGTGTGTACTGTTGCTCCTATTCCAGGTGAAACTAAAGTCTGGCAGTACATTACATTGATGAAGAGAATCTTCTTGATTGACTGCCCGGGAATCGTGCCACCTTCATCAAAGGACTCTGAAGAGGATATCCTCTTCAGAGGTGTAGTGAGAGTGGAGCATGTGAACCATGCAGAGCAGTATATACCAGGTATATTGAAGAGGTGCCAGCGTACACATTTAGAGAGAACTTATGAGATCAAAGGGTGGAACAACGCTACCGAGTTTATCGAGATCTTAGCTAGAAAACACGGTAGATTACTGAAAGGAGGCGAGCCGGATGAGCAAGGTATTGCAAAGCTAGTGATAAACGACTTCAACAGAGGTAAGATTCCGTGGTTCGTACCCCCACCAGAGGACGAGGAGAGACCAAGAAAGAAGCTAATAAGGACCGAAGAAGCTGAGGATGATGCTCAAGACGAAGATGAACCTGAGGGAGAAAACGGGGACGAGAGTGCGGAGGGCAAACAACAGAGCACGAACGGGAACGACAGCAGTGCTGCTGCTGACTGGGAAGGGTTTCAAGACTGAATAAATAAATGCACACTACTGGGTGACAAAAGTGTAGTAGGTAAAGTGCCTAGTGGCACGTATACATGTACGGTGTTTATTTTTCCATCATTTACTTATGGCGTTAGTAGCTGGCTGTAGAGCCATCTCTCTAGTCTACAGACAGGGCTCTGGCTCAGTTCTACCCCGTGGCTGACCCACACAGCCGAGCTCCTCATCATGTTAGCCATCATCACGTCTGTGAAGAGCCTATCCCCAACGACCGCGACATTTTCAGGACCCTCGACGTCCGTGTGCTGATAGAAGTAGTCCATGATCTCCTTGTGGCAGCCTGGCTTCTTCGTGCTGTGTCTCAATACCTTCACCCCGGTCTTCTCCTCCAGCACCTTGGCCTGCTCGTGGCCCACATCGTCATTCGTACCTGCCGAGTTGGACACCACCAGGAGCCGTGCCCCGGGATACTGCTTTCTGAGCTCCGCCCACTTGGCCTCATAGGCTGGCCACACCTTGTCGTCATGTGCCTTGGCGAAACAGTTGTCCTTATCCAGCACAACGGCCCTGATGTCTCCTGACGGGAACCGCAGTGGGACAGGCAGCTTGTCAAAAGTGGACACCACGAGCTGTGGCATGCACAGCTGAGGGTTCACTGCCAGCCGAAGTACGTTCAGAGTAGCACTAACGTTCATCCTCGGCCTCGACTGCTGCGCTCCTCAGTGTCGATCGATCTTGCAGAGCGTATGCCACTCACCATCTCACCTCATCTCATCTCTCTCCTCGAAATTTTTCCCTCATAAGAGAAGAAAAAAATTTATACAGAGGTGAAGCAAAGCCTCAGGAGACAGAAGGTATACAGATATATCTACGTATACGCAGAGATGGGGAAAGCCAAGAAGACGAGAAAGTTCTCCGTGGCGAAGCGGATGGTAACTAACAAAGACATGTAAGTGGCTGCAGCGCAGACAGCGATGCGGATATGATATGGGGCTGGCAGGCAAAGCATTACTAACAGTGATACACGCATGAACAGCAAGAAGAGACAGGAGGAGAAGCAGAAGTCGGAGAAGAGCGACCCCGAGCTCGCACGGAGCGTGCCGCAGGTGTCCAGTGCACTCTTCTTCCAGTTCAACGAAGCCATCAAGCCACCGTACCAGGTGCTGATAGACACAAACTTCATCAACTTCTCGATCCAGAAGAAGATAGATATAGTGAGAGGGATGATGGACTCTCTGTACGCGAAGTGCATCCCGCTGATCACAGACTGTGTCATCGCGGAGCTGGAGAAGCTGGGCCCGAAGTACAGAATAGCACTCAAGCTGGCCAAGGATCCACGGATTAAGAGACTGACGTGCACGCACAAGGGCACGTACGCTGATGACTGCTTAGTACATAGAGTCATGCAGCACAAGTGCTATATCGTCGCGTCGAACGATGCGGACCTGAAACGCCGCATAAGAAAGGTGCCAGGTATACCAATAATGAGCGTTGGTGCGCATTCGTACGTTATTGAAAGGCTGCCTGATGTGTTTTAGGTCGCTTGTTTTTGTAATACACACAGTTCTCGTTATCTACTAAACTAAGATGTACGTACAAACCACTCTCAGGTGGCAAAGCCGCCATCTCAGTCGATCTTGATCAAATCAGGCTGAGGGGAAGTGCGGCCCCCGTCATCGGAATCCTCCTCGCTGCTGCTAAGTATCAGCTCCATACACTTCTCCAGTTCCTCGTTATCACGCTTGATGAACTCTTGAACAGAGTTAGGGACCTCGACCTCTCCAGCTTGCTCATCCATAAAAGTGCTGGACTTCGCATACATCAGCACAAGATTCTTGGTGAAATTCTGGGACGTGTGTGCGTGCACGATGTCCTTCAACTCCTGAAACTCGACCACGCCGACTGAGAAGTTACCACCATCTCCTTCTGCTGATGAGAAAGTCGTCCATTCGAAGCCGCTTTGGTCGTCGAGCAAAGACTTTGTTCTCCTTAGGTATGCATACTGTTTTGGACCCAGTATGACTGCCACCAGAAGATACGGGTCCACTTGGTCCTCACCACCGGGAGATTGACGCAGAATTTCTTGATAGTTGTCAGGACGTAAGGACTTCTTCAATTCCGTTATTTCCTCTTGTCTTTTCAACAGAGAGTTTCTTCTCTTTTCAATGTTAGATTCGATAGTTTCCAGGTCTTGCAACGCTTCTCTCAGCAGAAAGTCAGACTCATTTTTGTCTCTTTCGCCCTTCAAGTATCCAATAGAGTGCTGCAAGACGCCAGTGACACTCTTCCCATTATGCACTCGTAACTTTAGCAGCTCACCCGCAATTTCTCGCCTCTCTTTCTCCAGCTCGTTGCTCTTTTCAAACCGCTGTTGGACAATAGAGCTGAAGTCTTTTCCATATATCTGGGGATAGAACTTGTCATCAATTTCGAGAGGAGACGGAACCTGGTACGACTCAGGAGGCTCGAATGTTATCATCAATATATCAGCGACATCTAACACATAATGACATGAGCTTTCAGTTTTGTCTGCATCTGCATAGAGTACCGTTCTCATCGTGTGATACAAGCTTCTTTGGATATCATCTGCCTCAATAATAAAAGAAGCAAAGTCTTTACTGTTCCCATCTTCTCTGAGATCCTGTGCTGTGCTGTAGAAGAGACTTCTTGGTGATGGAACGCCAACCTGCAGCAGCTGGGCCATTAGAGTGTCCACAATCACGGTGTAAGCTTCAGGTAATGTCTGGACCTCTTGGAACTGTATGACAGCTTCTCTTGGAAATGATCGCAGTAATATCTCCAAGGAGGCAAATGATCTTTGTGACTCATCATCCAGTAGGGCGAACGTTCTTTGCACTTCCATCAGGAATGATAAATCGTGTATGATATTATCCTGTTTCACTTTTGTAGTGCCGGGTGGGATAGTGGTTATTGCCTCTCCTTTGAACCAATGCGGATGGAACCCCAACGCCGCAAATGCGTACTGGTACACTTTGGACCTTAAAATGGGGATCTGATGGAAAACAGTGAGCACCGGACCCAGGTAGTTGACGAGGTTAGCAGCTCTCAAAGGCATCAGCGCCGATGGCTCCCCATCCCTTCTTTTATAACGGTGTATATTGTCGTACACTGATGCGAACTGGGAGTCTGGGGTGTTGTGGTCGGCGTCATCATAATCTGCTTCTCCGTCACTGTCAAGTAGCGCATCCTCCTGAGTCCGACTTCCGCCCCCCGACCAGCTGCTCGAATTGTACTCGGTCAAGGGCTTAATGTGTTCAATGTGACGAGACTGTGTCTCTTCGTAAGGGCCGCCGTGGTGGTAGTACTCAGGCGGTCCGTCATCCGGCTGTGGAACCAGCCTCTGTTCATAGCGGTACTGTGGCTGCTGCACATGTGGCTGTGAGAACTTGTCGTTGCACGCCCCCTCCGTGTACATCTCCATCGCCTGGTAGTCTGGCAACTCAATGCTCTCCGTGTACTGCAGCGAGTCCGCCGTGGGACTCCCGCTGGCGATACGCACAACAGCCTCTTCCCCTTTCCCTGCGCCATCATCCTCGCCCTGAAAAATCCTGTTCAGAGCGCCCTCAATGTCGCCATTGCTTGCCTGGATGCTTGCAAGTGTTAGTAACGTGCACAGTACCGCCGTCTGCTACTCCATTCCGTTCCATTCCCTACATACCTGCAATGCCGATCTGGCCTGCGATTCGCTGAACCCCATGTCTACTATCTGTCTCACTGCATCATCACTGACCACCATCCTCTCTCTCTGTACCCTGTCCAATTCGGCCCTCGTCTTCTCAGCCCCAACACTGGCACTGGCACTGACACTGAAGGTGTCCTTGTCCTTGTCCTTGTGGTGGCGCCGCGGGTGCTACGTGATCAGAAGATCCGAGGGTAGAGAGTGTGTATTCCGAGACATATCACGTGATATATATATGACCTTATGATGTGATGGTGGCTGGTGGATGGTGGATAGATGGACCGGGGCAGGCCAGGACAGGGGACGCAAAGGCGAAGCAGCGGTGGTGGCACGCACTGGGATCAGCCTGTATGTGCGCCCCGTGCGCCGCGTGCCACGATGACTAGCTGGTAGAAAATGCAGAGAGAGCGTGTCAGATCCTAGGGTGTTGGTGTTGGCTAAACGGCTGGTTCTCTAGGGAGATCGTGTTGCCGCTTGGTCTGTGATCGTGGGCTGCAAAGTCCCTGGTGGAGGGAGAGGAAGAAGAGCAGGACGGAGGCGAGTAGGACAGTTGCGGGTAATGCATGTTGATTAGTTGTGGTTGGCTGTGCACTATCTGCTGGGTGACTGACGGCGACGGCATGCCGATGACATGTGGTGTACTAGGTGGCCGCGGCTTGGCGTCATCAGGCACGAAATGACCGTGCACCCCCACACGCGTATAAGCATGAGCATGCGCTTGTTCATTCTTGATGCCGTTGACATTGTCTGGCTGCGAATATGTTGCGTCGCTTTCTTCTTCGCTGTGTGTCTCATAGCCACCTGTAATTGGGAAAATCCATTCCTTGAACTTCAAGATATCCTCGTACTTCTCATGATTAAGTACCGAGCTGTCTGTAGAGAAAGGTATAGAATGGCGCGGCGCGTAGCCTTGCGGGAAATCCTTCGTTATCTTTGCAGCAGAAGAGCTTCTTCTTGTTGTCAGCTCGTAGATCATCTTCAGAACGCTGAAAGACCTTCTGGCTGCGTTATCAATTGAGCCATACTCATCCAGAATTGCAATGGCGGACTTCATTGAGTCGAAGATCAGCGATCCAGAGCTGTTGTAAATTGTCTCTTCTTCCGCATTATCAAACATTCCGTCATCAGCTCCTTTGAACTTTACTAGAAGAACTAGCCCAATGATCAACGCTGCATGAAATGTAGATGATATCAAACTCAATGGTTTGAAAGGATGGATATTCTGATGGTAAACATACTCCACGATTTTGATCGTCAATATTGATGACTTGACACAACACCGGTAGAAATTTCTCAAATGAGCATAGTGGCAATCATCGAGATCAATATCACACTTGGCAAGGCCTAATGTCTGCAAAATGATGAAGTGGAAAAACGGTCTGGAGAGCAGGGTGAGTCCATGCAGGTGGCATATGTCAGGTAGGAAATGTCGATGGTCAACGGTTTTGTCGTAACTGTCAGGTGATATTGGATTTTCTAAAGAATGCTGTTGAAACTTCCCCGCCAGGTCAAGCACCATCCTCAATGTCAGGTCGGGATTATGGTAAACCTTTGAGATGAGGACCCCATTCATCCTGCAGGTCTGCAACAATCTACTCTGAAAATCTTCAATTTGAGAAACTGCCTGATAGTCATCCCAGTCATTATCAGGGATGGTCATTGAACGCCCGAGGTACATCGCACTAGTTCTATCCATGATATAGAGACTTCTAAAGAGCATTCTTCTATGTAAGATAGCTGATGAGTCCTCCAATCCTTCGTTCACGTGTTTCCTGTTCAAACCTATCGATTGAGCATATCGTATGCTGATTCCAAGTTTCACCCAAGCAGTGCTTCTCAATCCAATGAATTGTAGATAGAAGAATTCCAGTAGATGTGCCTCAACTAGGAAAACATTTATCTCCTCTACTGGAATAGAATTAAGAATACTCATTCCTGCCTTGTAAAAAGTGCTGGGATCCACGAGCCTATCAGGATGAAAGGGGAATATGTTAGATTTAAGCTCAACTTTTGCATATATCGATGAGATTGCAAAGATAAGGTTGAGAATGCAAAGGTCTTGTGATCCAATGTTCGCTGATTTTGGGGTATAAATCCTGTCAACGAGCATTTGTAGACTTGAATCATTGACGATATAGACAATGTTATTCGCGTTGTTTAGGTAAGTTCTGATGAGATAGTCTGCATAGTCCTTCTCGGGGAGTAATTCGCCGTCTTTAGTATGGACAGCTTGCGTCCCTGTACTTGACGAGTGTAGTAAAGAGTAGCCTGCACCAAGACTTTTTCCATTAGTAATAGGTGAGCTTGAATCGCCTGATGCTAGAAATGAGGAGCCAAGAACGCCTCGAAAAACATTGGTGACTTGTAGAAGGTACGAAGTGGGAGAGCATTCACCAAAATAACTCGAACTTTCCTCTGAGTTACCAAGTAAGATATTAGTTGACCACAATGAGGAGGGGCTGCCAGCAGGGTGTGGTGCTTTTTTGGTTTGAGGTTCACAGCTGCTGCCTCCATCACCAAGTGTGGGGATGGAGTGGATTGATAATGCCATAATCTTATTCAAAGGCCCACCTGGCAAAGGTGGCCGTGGTGTGATCTTTTCATGCTGATGCAAAGATGGAGGAGAGCCAGAGTCTTTATGCTGCTCCAACGGACGCGGTGCGTGCGCGATGTTGGTATTGGCGCCAGTGGCGCCGTTGCCAGTGGAGGCAGTTCTGGCACTGTTGCTGGTTTGTGGATATTTCTGGGTCAGCTTATCGCCGCTGTCCGGGCCAGGCGTGGAGTCCTTCCTGCCATGGTCCACACGGCGTCGATCTATCGAGGTGTACTCGCACAGGAATCCCTTGGCCTCACACAGCAAACAGGGGGTGAGCCCGTTACACTTCTGCTTGCGCCGCTTGCAGAAGTCACAGGCCTTTGCCACCTTTTTACGTCGCTCTGGCGGTATAATTCTCCTCTTCCTCCTCTGTGTCTGTGTGTTTACAGCCTGCGTCTGCTCTACCCTATTCAGGCCCACCATCTCCCTACGCGCCTACTGGTATGGGTACTGGCAGTGGCGTGCTTGGCTTGCGCGTGGGGGGGGTATGTGTGCGCAGTGTAGTGTAGTCTCATGTACAACAGAGCATATGATTCAGAAGTGAGTTTTGAATTTTTGTTGATATTTCTCGTGCCACACAGAGAAGTCATGTCACAAAGACAGACAGACAGGTGGACAGCACGCCGTGAGCAGTGGCCCCTCTTATGAGGGTACGTGCTGGCAGCTGCACACACGGACACACATGGTGTGGTGTACCGGACTGATAGAAGGCACAGGCTGGCCCTGGCCGCCCATGTCCGTCCGCCGTGTCTGCAGCCACAGCCAATAAATTTCACCTGTCTGTCAAAAGCGACCGCCAAGCCAGGCTGACAATCCCACAGGGTAACACATATAGAGAGGGAGCCCCGCCTGGCTGGGCCCGCAGTTGGCCCACCGTCCAGCCTAAGTGCGGTGCGGCCAAAAAAAATGGCGTCACAGACAGGATTCGAACCTGCGCAAGTAAAACTCAATGCCTAACAGCTACTTGTAATAGCAGGGCATCGCCTTAACCACTCGGCCACTGTAACCGAATCTTAAAAAGAAGGCAGAATTGGCTTGCCATATGGAGCGTTGGTGTAGTATAACCTTGGACGGGCGACAGGCAGCTGGTGTGCTTAGCTTCACTCTTGCATGGCACCTCGCCACTGTCTGCTACTGTGTGCTACTGTTTGCTAATGGCTACTAAAGTTCGTCGTGTCACTGGAGCGCTTCCTGGCCGATCGCTTTCCTCAACAATACATCCTCAACGCTACCGGTGGTACACCCATTCTGACAACTGGAAGTACATCTATTCAATTCGATTATGCTGCTACATACAACTCACTCACAGCCGTTTGTTTGCGTGGTCTTTCATCAAGTCCTTGAATGCTGAGCTAACACGGGTTTTCTTTGTCGTTGATCCTCCTATTAGATTCTTCGCAGTTTTCGCATTCAGGAACTTCTGACTGCCCCTGAGCTCCTCATCTGACGAGGAACTGTCTGAGTCATCATCGTCGTCTTCGCCATCAGACGATGACGAGGACGACGAGGAGGACGAAGAGGAGGAAGAATTGCCATCAATCTCCTCCTCAATGGCAGACCTGTTGGCCCCCTTTGATTTGGACTGCGCGTTTGCCAGAGCACTCTGTGTCCGCTGAGATGAAGGGGTCAAGGAATCAAGCACGTCAGGAACACCCCGTGATGCCAGGTCAGAGAGAGAACTCAAGGAGAGACGCGAACCACTACTCTTCCCTTTCAACTGACTTTGGAGAGACTCCCTCGATGAAGGTTTGACTGGACTTGACGCAGTGTTGGGGGTACCTTTGAGTTGATCATTTTTGTTGGTGACTATCAACTTTCTCAAGTCATTTGGGGGTAAAGAAGCACTTTTAGGAGTGTTCACAATTCTTGGCTTCTTTGAAGCTGACGCTGCTTCTTCCTCATCCGAAGTGTCATCATCATCGTCATCATCGTCTTCAGATCCGGCTTCTGAGCTGCTATTCGAGTCAGAGTCAGAGCCAGAGTCATTAGCCTTAGTTACAAGAGTGCTATTCTTGCTAATAACTGCAGAAGGCACAAGCGGGTTGGTAAGAACATTGCTGTTTCCTTTGTCCTTAGCTGACAAAGACAACGGCGGCTTTGCAGGTTGGCTAGATGGTATCTGGATTATATGTGGAGTCGACGAATTGCTCTTGGGGAGGTTGGAACTGGTGACTGGTGACCTACCAAGGATAGCAGCCCTTTTCGCGTCAAGTGTTCTTCTCGCAGTTTCAAGTTGGAGTTTCGATGTTTCCACCTTTCCATCCACAGCCACAGCGACTGGCATAGGTGGAGAGGAATTCAAGGTGGAGGAAGAGGATAATGATGAGGGTAATGAAGGTGATTTTTGTCCTTCACTGTTATTGTTTTGGCTTGAAGGGTTTGCAACAAAATTCGCTATTGCTGATTGCACCTGTGACGAGGAAAAGAAATCTTGTTCAGGGTCAAGACCTGCCTCTACAATCCTCTTCCTGATTCTTCTCTGCATATTCTGAAATCTAGCTTTTGCATTTCTCACTAATCTCTTTCTCTCAGAAGACAACTCACCTTTACGCTTCATCGTTACAGATGCATCAATCAGTAAGGAATCAATTTCCTGTAGGCCTGGGACATCTTTGACAGAAATGCCTTCTGGTAAAGAGAGATCAATATCACCATACAACGCTTTCACCTTAGGAAATCCCAGTGATACTTTCTTACTTGGATCACTTTTAATGATTCTGATATCGTCTAGAGAAGGACGGTACGGACCCATGTCATTTGATACAGAAGGTACCTTTGAAGGAATAGATTCCAAATTTTGTTTGGTTTTTGGAGAAGAAACAGTTGGATTGACTGCTACAATGGTTCCATTATTTTGTGGCTTGGTTGGTTGTGATGATTCAGTGGTCATAGTAGTTTTCTCACTATGATCGTCATTTGGAACATCTCTAGAGTTTGATGAAGATGCAGGTTTGGACTTGGATTCCTTGATCACAGAAGGCTGTTGTGATGCCTGCACTTGAACAACAGCATTTCCAGTGGTTAATCGAGTAGAGTCGATTCCTGCTGGTTTTTCCTTACTTGGGATGGAGAGATCTACCGTCCTAGAATCTTCATTGTTTACCTTGTTGATTTGTAAACTCTGCGAGGCTTGTACACCTATCTCAGGAGGTTTACTGTTACCTGACTGTGGTGGATGAGCCAAGGAACCATGGTTGATTAGGTTTTTGATTGACAGATTACCTTTTGCATCCGATTGATTACTCTTTTCATCAGGGTTCAATGTACCGCCCTCTTTTCCTTTTGACGTACCTCCGTTGATCATCTCCTGTTTACTTGAACGGTTATCCAAGTGGGTGACGGGAGGCTTTATAGCTAAGAGTTGGGCTAAAGTTGGCTTTGAAACGTTTGTATCCTCTTCTGAGCTAGACTCATCTGAACCGGAGTCATCTGCTGAGGAATCTTCTTCTGAAGAGCTTTCAGGTCCTGAGTTCGTAGAAATTTTTGGATCATTAGGTGCGGTTGATTTGTTTGAAGAGATCGTGTCACTCTTTGCATTTGTAACAATTGGCTTTTTACCACTCTCATGGTCACCAGAATTTGTTTCTCCCTCCGAGGAAGACTCAACAGAAGAGATATCCCGTGAAACACCTTTTATCGGTATATCTTTGCTAACGAGTTTATTTGTCTCAATTGGTTCTTCAACATCCTCTTCTTCAGTGTCCGATGATTCTGGCTTGCGATTGAGGGGATTCGACACATAACTGCTAGTGATTTTCGCACTGGCCTTCGCAGCTGCCCCCCTTACGCTTCTTTTGATTATAGATATGTCCTTATCGTGTTTAGCTGAATTGTAAGCTGCCAAGGACTTCTTCACACCAGCAGGTACTCTTCCATTCTTAAAAATTTTTAAAATGTCTTCTTTTTTATATTCTGGTTCAATGGGAATCTCATCATCCTCCTCTTCATCACTGGAAAAGGATGCAACTGATTTAATATTGTCCTTATTGATTATTTGTGACGATGATGAATGTAGTCTTGAGGATGGTTCAGCAATATCAGGGGTTTCCACAGAAGGTTTCATGAGGTGCTGTTTCACAGGAGATTCCTGAACGTGTTCTGAACTTTCGTTTTCAGTTTCGTCGTCGTCGTCACCTTCACCTTCACCATCGTCGTCGTCTTCCTCATCCTGGTCGATGGCACCTTTTTTCACAGGAATGATTCTCTGTGTCAATTTCTCTTGAATTTCCTGCTCCTGCAAAGTTCTTTCTTCAGCTTCTCTGAGCTTGGGCTCAGGGACAACAAGCATACCTGATGTGATTCTTTTTGAAACCACTGGCGAATTGAAATCCTTCTTCGCTGCCACACTAGCAGTCCGAGGAGATTTGCCTGTTTTCCTTGGATCTGCAAACAACTGCTCATTCTCTTCCGGAGGAGGAAGAGATATATCAGCAGAGTCATTAATCGATACATGTCTTATTACTGTTGAGTCATCGTTATCAGGGAATATTTGGTTGGATAAAGGTGTAGAGCGACTTCTCTGTTCAGCTGCGCCGATGCTATTAGACTGTCTCCAGATCGAGGAGGAATCAATGTACGATCTAGAGTAGTTCATACTTGAGTTCAGAAGCCTCTTTTTCGGAATATTTATCTGGGAGAAGCTGTTAGACGCCCGACGTTTGTTATAATCACGGTCTCCAGTTGACTTGATCTCATGCGTGAGTATCACCCTAACCACATTATCGTAATCGAAAACGTCCCCGGCGACGTAGTCCGGATCTAGATCACACTCTTGTACGTCTTGGAGCTTCAATATATCGAGACCTTCTTCATCTGGGTACAGTTTACTAAACCTCTGTGTGATTTCACCAGCAATCTCCAGGAGTGTCTTGTTCTTCTGCGTGATGTGCAAGAACTTTCTGAGTTTTGTTTCCGTTGCAGCAGGCTCAAGAAGCGAGAGGTTCAATTGAGATATTGCCGTGCTCGCTGACCGGTTAGCCAGCTGCTGCTGGTTGTTAGGGGTCGATGTGCCGATTTGCTGCTGGTGGAGTTGATGCTGGAGATGTGGGTTCAATAGATACGGCGACGAGGTGACCATCCCTGGCACACCGTTGGCATAGACACCGCCGCTGCCACTGCCAGCACTGCCAGCACCAGCACCGCTCCCATTGAGCTGGAGCCCAGAGCCGCTGAACGACTGGTTACCAGCTCTCTTCTCGCTGGCCGCACTGGGAGGTACCAGAACCACCTGGAGCTTGATCATATCAAACTACTCGCTTAATCGCTAACTCGCTCACTCGCTCACTCAATAACTCACTGACGCACTCTCGAACAAACTCGATAAAGAGATACACAGTCGACGGTAATACTAAAGCAGCAGCAGTGTTCCCCCTATACCTTTGCCTTCGTGGCGGTTACTGATGGCGTTGGCGGCTCAAACTGCTCAGTCCTCTTTGTGGTTTGTGGTTTTTCGTGGTTATTTGTAGTTTTTTGTGGTTTTTTGTTAGTCAGAAAAATTTTCCCAAAACGGGAAGACCCGTAAAAACATGGCAGAATATGTGTGATGAGGTAAGCAGAGGACGAAGGACGCAGAACAGGGCTACAAACACAGGCGATGAGCTATCTATATCGGTGTAGTGATAGTAATAGATATATAGACATACATATGCATCATTTATACCGGTCGAGATCAAACTTTCTCGCATACCGATGCAAGATATCAGGGGCATCACGCTCCAACTCAGTGCCCCGTTTGAACTCCAAAGAACCGTCCCTGAGAAGCACTTCGAATTGGAAACCTCTCCCCTTCTGGGTATGGTTCTTGATGGACTGGACCTCCATGGAACCTGTCGTTTTGTTGTGAAACTCAAACCGACCCGTGCATGACGCTGCGGAGACTGAGGATGCACGGATGGGTCTCATTGCCACCGGGAAACTCGCCTCAACGTATTTTTTCGTGCGGAGATCACTGACATGGTACAGCTTCCCGTAGCGTCTGCCTGCCATAGGAGACAAGTCAAGCTGTACCACGACACTGGATTTGTGTCGCAGAACCTTGAATGGTCCAGCAAATCGAGGTCTGTCGCTTGAAGCCAGTTTTTGAAACCCCTGGGGAACACGTTCCAGGGATTCGAGATCAATATACACCTCATCGCCTGCTTTCAAGTGCAAATGTCTCGCACTGAAGTCTCTCAGCTTTCTCGATGGTGTCACGGAGACAGTTGTGATGGGAGAGGAAGTGCTGAGGTTGCCGGCCAAACATTTTGATCGAGCTCTTCTAACCGTGCGATTCCTGGTGATGGGTGATTTCAGTATATTGTCATCTGTTTTGATAGAAGATGGCCTCGTATCTTCACCAGCCGTTAAATTGGTTTCATCATCATCTCCATCATCATCATCATCATCATCATCATCATAATCGTTATCTTGTATTTCGAGATCATCATCGGAACTCGTCATGTGAGTGCTATCCTCGATCTCTGTACTGTTGGCAATCTGTGGAATGGTGTCGTCAAACAGCTCAATGCTTCTGTTACTAGCCACCATATCTATCCGTTTGCTTGGCATGAACGTCGATCCATCCGAGAGGAATTCAGCCCCTTGATTGAGGAAGGATTTCGATGTCATGATACTTTGAGGTACATCATCGAGTATGTTGAATTGTGGGGGTGGATCTTTCATCACTGATTTTGTTATGTTATTGGAGGTATTCGTCGTCCTTGTCCTCATAATTGTAGCAGTAGGAGTCATTACACCTGAAATCGGAGTAGATGGAGCTCGTGTTTCATAGCAATGCCGTTTGCGAGTCAACTCCTCCTCGTCCTGTAAGCGACTAACTCTCAGAATTGGCGTTGGCTCATTCAAAACTGCGCTGAGAATATAAGTCCAATCAAGATCAAACCCCTCAGAGTTCTGGAGCATTTGAATATCCAGTGGTTCTTCATTGGGATACAGCTTGGAGAATTGTTTCTTGATCTCATTACCAATGGCATGGAGAGTGCGGTTCTTGTGTGTGATCATCAAGAATTTCCGTTCAGGCCGGGCGATTCGATCTCCTGAACAGAAAGATGTGTCATTGGGAGGCACAATTATGTGAAGCTTCAACATTGTAATTCCCACACTTTCTACCCCAACTCTTAAGCTTTGACCTCAATTGAATTGAATTCCAATTATCACCTTCCATGTGAAAATTGGAAGATGGAAAAAAAATGAGGAAAAAAAGGTTTGAGGGTGGGGAAAAATATGTGTACAACATGCATTGAACATGAATCTAACATGATTGAATGAATGGCATTAAAAGATATATGTTAATATTAAAGAACAGATTGTTGTAGTTGATAAGATGGTGATGAATAATTTAAAGTTTTGAGGTCTCACGAACGACAGAGTCTATGGCTCTAGCAACGTATTCAACATTATTGCTATTCAAACCAGCGACTGATATTCTACCGTTACTTAACAAGTAGACGGAATGCTTTGTCTCCAACTTAGATGCTTGTTCCTTTGTGAGTCCGGTGAAGGAAAACATACCCTGTTGTTCCACAATATGGTCCCACTTACCAGGAGTGTTCAGCGATACCAGCCATTCTTTGAGGGCAACTCTTTGTTTGTAGATACGCTGGGACATAGTAACCAAATCCTTTTCCCATTGAGTTCTCAAGGCAGGGGTAGTTAGGATCTTCCCGACAATCTTTGCACCATATGCAGGAGGATTTGACACCTCTGATCTTGTGATTGCGTTTAGTTGTGATTTAATGCTGGCCTTGTTATCTGAGGAAGGCAAAACCAAGTGGAAGGCACCAATTCTTTCACCATATAGACCAACATTTTTCGCAAACGATTGGGTAATCAATATAGGAGTGGTCAGAGTCTTGACACCTTCTTGAATTGCCCAAGCGTCATTGTTCAAATCACCAGAGGCGAAGCCTTGGTAGGCAGAATCAAACAAGGCAATGTGGTTCTTGGCCTTCAAAGCAGCAAAGATTTGGCTCCATTGGCTTCTTGTTGGGTCTAAACCTGTTGGATTATGAGCACAAGCATGTAGTACAAAGATTGAGCCTTCATCGGCAGCATCGATGTCTCTCAAGTAGCCTTCGAAATCTAAGGATCTGCTGGCACTGTTCCAGTACGAGTATGTTTTCACAGTCAACCCTTGGGTCTCAAACAATGGGAAGTGATTACCCCACGTAGGGTTCGATACGTAAACTGTACGTGATTTCTTGTAGAAAGAGCTTAGAAATTTTGCCGCAACATGCAAGGCACCTGTTCCCGACAGTGTTTGGATGGAAATCACTCTGTCCTCTTGCAAGGCTGGGGAATTGTCACCTAGGATGACTTTTGAGGCGGAGTTGACGAAAAGCGTCAATCCAGCGATAGGGAGATACTCATGGTTGTACTCTGGGTCTTCGTGGATGAGCTCGTCTGCTTTCTTAACAGAAGGTAGGATCCATGGTTTGCCGTTCTCGTCTCTGTACGCGCCAATCCCGAGGTCCACTTTCTTGGGGTTGGAGTCGGCGACGTATCTTCCCTTCAATGCAAAGACTGCATCGTCTGGTACGCCTGGGATAGTTGAAAAGATATGAGCCATTTTCTTCGGAGTTGTGTGTGTGTGTTTTCTAATATCGTGCACTATGGTTAGCCTGGGACTAGCGTTCGTTATGCTGTATATGCGGAGTCTCTGATCCCTTTATCCTAACAGCTGTTTCGTCGTAGCGGGGGCAATCACTCAATTGCACCGAGGAGAAATGTATCACGTAGAAGAGTGAAAAAAAGCAAGCGAAAAATACCACAGCGCAACAAAGGGGAGGTCGGCAAGGAAGCGAGCGGATTTGAGTGTTAATATACCTTTTTCCAATCACAAAACACAAAAACGAAAACTGTCTTGTTTTTGTTTGAACTTATCAGATGTAGCACAAAAACGCAATTTTTTTATTTTTTTTTTGCCGCCCGTTTTTTTCCATTCGCTCGTTTCTTTTTTTGCTGTATTATTTTATTTTTTCTTACATCTGTCTGTGAGAGCGCGGGGAGAGAGGGCTTTTCTGTATATACTCTCAACAAAGAGACAGAGTTTGCACGCGTACATGCAATGTTGAAGTTTATTCTGGGTGTGAACAAAAGTCTAAATGTGTTCCTCATGCAAGTCCCGTCACCAGCGGACTAGACTGAGTGAGTCCTAGACCAGTCCCAGACCCAGACCCAGTCCCAGACCCAGTCCCAGTCCAGACCAGTCCCAACCCCAAAGCATCTTGTTCCGAGGTCTTTAATGGAGGAGTGGAGAGGAGAAAGGAAAGGGACCGGGAACCGTTTGGGAACCATTTAGGGTCTTTTAGGAACTATATCCCACAGTTGTTTCTTTTTTGGTAACGTGCCCTATGTTTGTGCTGTACAAAGAAACCTTTTCTATACGGCTAGCATCGGCCGGGGTAAAGGGTAGCGAGAGAAAAAGAACCTTGGCTAATAATAATAATAATAATAGTGGTAGTGGCTCGGGTGATGGCACTCGGTGTTAATAACATGGTGGGTTATATACGGATAACAGCAGCCGTGAGTGGTTGGTTACATTGAGCATGTCGCATTGCCCCAGACACAGAGAGACACAGACACAGACACAGAGACTCGCAGTTAGAATTTGACAGATTTCGATAGTCCCTTCTTGATACCGGTCTTCTCACCTTCATACGCACCACCTTGGCCACCAGTATACACAGCTCTCATGGATTTCAGCTTCTTCTGTGCCTTCTCATATTTCAATCTCTTCTTGACACGCGAGTTTCTATTCTCCTTCTTTCTGTGTGGAGTGAGACCCTTGTTCTTCAGGATTTGGTAGTTAAGAGCACGCTTGCCATCCTCGCCCATCTCCTCGGCAAGCTCTGCAAGCTTCCCTTCCTTCGCAGCCTTGACGGCCTCGCTATGCGCTTCTTTTCTCTTTGTTTTGCGCTCAATATTGTGTGACTTGATCCTATTGTAATAGTCGTCCTCTTCACCTCCTTCCTCTTGTTTGTAATTGTCCCGCTCCTCGTTATCATCATACTGATCATTATCTGCCAAGTCGACTCCATTGGAGTCTTCGAGCCCTCTTTTTCTTGCCTCTTCAATAAGTCTTTGCTGTCTCTCGAATAACCGCTCTTTGTATGGAATATCAGCGTCTCCCGTGTAGGCATCACCTCTTCTATTCGCTGCCTGGTCAATCTTTGAGGTGTAGAACCGCAGTGTCTTCTTACGTTTCTTTTTATCCTCAGCATCAACATCGTCGATATCGCCTTCAGCAAAGTCTTCAATTTCAGTGTTTTGACGCTTCGTGAACGTACGTGCTTTAGATATATCAATGCTAAATTCTCCTTCATCTTCGGATGACTCCTCTTCCTCATCACTTTCAGATGTCGACTCCTCTTCGATATCTTCAGAGTCCACATCAAGAGCAGGTAAACCACTTGTTTTGGCATTTTCATCTTCTGCCATGCTCTCTTCCTCTTCGCTCTCGGAATCACTTGCTTCTTCTAACTCATTGGCTTGTCTCCAAAGTTCCTTAGAGCTCAATATACTTTCCATTACTGGATGATCTTTCATTGAAAATAGTTCATCTTCCTTACTTTGTTCCAGAAAGAGTGAGAGGTATGACGCTATTGAACCCAGGTACGCTGAAAGTGCGGTGAACTTAACGTCAGCCACCTCATTGTGCTCTCTTTGTGTTTTCAAGTCGTCTAAAGCCTGACTCCATTTGCTCAGCTCCTTGGACAAAGGAATGAACTCAGGATGCGATGTTTTGATGACAGACTTTCTTGTTGCGGCATCCAATTTCGATAGGTGTTTCTGTTCATCCTTCTTTGTGGTGTCGCCTTCTATAACTTCGCCCATATCATGTTTCTTCGCCACTTTGACCCACTCTTCATCCTCTTCTTCCTCCATATAATCCTCCATATTCAACTCCTGAAGATGCTTCTTTTGAAGTCTGATAGCCTCTGCTTCTATTTCCTTAGCTGCCTCATCATCAGATGCCTCATCAGCTCCATAGAATGCACGCTTATCTTGACCCCATGTACCTTCTTCCTCTTCTTCTTCCTCACCGTCAACTTCTTGTGCTGTCCCAAAATATCCTTCATCATCTTCTGACGAAGAATCGCCTTCTGACTGCATCACTTCTTCATCTGAGAGATCCAATTCATCCTCACGGCGTCTCTTCCCCCTACCTGCAGCTATCCCACCGCTTTGAGCAAAGAGCACTTTATCTTTAGAAGCATGGAATGCATCGACCTCATTAAGACCATATGCCTCTTCTACGCTCTTGCCCTTTTGTTTTCTGGCCATGACTTCACTCTTTTGCTTCCAGCTTCCAGTACAGATTAACTACTTCATGAACTTGCCTTGCAGAAGTTATATGATGATCAAAAAAAAAAATTTACCCGATGAGATTTCCGGGTAAATCAATCAAGTTGGAAAAAAAATTAAGTAAACTCTTCAAATGCAGTCAGTAGAAGTTATCGAATAGAATAACTGGAAAGAGATCATAGAATAGAAGTAATCATATCTAGATCTAGTAGCCATTGAATTAACTGAGTATGGCAGATAATATTCCCAGCCGACTTGACTCACTTTCACGTCGTACGACAGTGACACCTTCGGCGAAAGCCGGCCTTAAATTTAAGCCTAAAGTTGTGGCAAGACGGTCTAAGGAGGAACGTGATGCATCAGCTCCACAGGATAAACCAGATGCAGCAGCAGCAGCAGCTGCTGCTGCATCTCAAAGATCACGATCAGCTAGGGGAGGCGCAGCAAGAGGTGGACGTGGAGGGTCACTTGCTAATCGCGCTCTCCAAGGAACACATGTGGTGCAAGCAGGTCCCTTGGCAAGTGGTAATGCCTTCAATGAAAGCACCCAGGGCAGAGGTGGTGTTAGCAGTGGTAGTGGTGCAGGACCGATTCCATCATATGTCTCCAACTTGACTAAGAATGAAAGAGGTGGAAGTGCAGCAAGTAGGGAGAGCACACCAGGGTTGAGTGACGATGATGCTGATGATTTCACCAAAATTGACATGAGTAAAGAGTATAGATTTGGCAAGGAAGAAAGCGCCTTGTTTCCCGTAAGAGCTGTCAGATTACCACCTGCTGGAAATGACTCAACTGGGCAACAGCCTGCAACAGCAGCAGCATCTGATACGACTGGTGCGACTGATGCAGAAGGTGATGTTGAAGTCAAAGACGAGCGTACCGACGACGATGATCTTAAATTGCTGCTACGGCGTAAGGATGAAGAGTTGCGACAAAAGCTAGATCATCTGGGACTGCATAGTGCTGGCAACGAGGAAGACATTTTTGACGACGCGGAGGGTTCTGCAAAACTGCTTAATGATCATAGAACAATTATCAAAAGCATCTTGGATCTCGATAAAAACGACGACACGTTTCTCTTCTTTCAGCTTCCTCCTGTTCTACCTAAATTCAAGAATGCACAAGTACCTACCACTTCTCCATCTGCTATCAAGACAGAGCCTATAGTGCCAACAACGGGAGGGCAGCAAAACGAAAAGCCGTCTAAATTGGGAATGGAAGGTCAAGTAGGAAAGTTGAGAATACATAAATCTGGAAAAGTGACCATGAAGATCGGTGGTGTTGTAATGGAGGTTAGTCGGGGATCCCAGGCTGACTTCCTCCAAGATTTAGTGATGATAGATAGAACAAATGATAGTGCATCGCTATTAGGTCATATAGAGGATAAAGTTGTGGTTACGCCCAAGTTTTTGTGATGAATCACCTGCGCTGTAACAGTATGAAGTTCTGATCATGCACATTTGGCATTTGTAAAGGGCGTCCTTTGGCTTCTTATCATCTTTTTCGGTGGTGGTATACTAGGGAAGGAACAGTACTTTAGAGCTTGTCCTTTGTCTAGTGGAGCAAGGCACAGCAGAACGAATCATCCAGATCCGTCTTTGCTACTTGCATGGTTTGCCACCAGCAACAGGAAATATTTAGGTACATGATATGGCACCCTAACAAACTATTACATGGTGTCTATAACCGCATTGTAGTTAGTATTTTGCTATACGCATGGGATAATTATCGACAAATACGGAGCTGCGAGGTACTCCCGACAGGTTAACAGTAGCTCACGCATATAATAGAGAATGCAGCTGATAACCTTCACCAAACATGACTGCTGCTAGAGAAATCGCACATTATACTTGCAAGGTGTTGTAACTCTGTGAAGAGGCGGACTCCATCATAGCCACCAGATTTGCATTAACACCTCCCCAATGCAATACGGCACCAGTCAAAATCAAGCAAACTCTGTTTCTGGTACAACCTTGATGAGGTAGTTCACAGTGCACGACGAGTACCTGAGTCCATCTCGTTCACCGTGTGAGAATGTTGAACGACGGGCGGCAATAATGGAGTGAAGTCAGTCTTTTCACGTCTCCAGTTGCACGCATGGCCGGGGCCGCTCTTGTTCAGTCCATTACTCTTTTACTTCTGTTAGTAAGGGGCAGTCCCAGTACACATCCTCCTCTCTCTCGCTCTATATTAGTCTGGCTCTTGCTCCGTACCAGATGATGTTGTTCTACAAAAGATGTCACAGGGGAGGTGTTGAAGCATTTTTGTGTCAAGTTCTGAGTTGTAGGTCACGTGGAGACCTTGCTATCTGCAAAACTTAGTGAGGGCGTGTGGCGTAGTTGGTAGCGCGTCCGCTTAGCATGCGGAAGGTCTCCGGTTCGACTCCGGACTCGTCCATTTTTTTCTTCTTTAATTACCGTCGCAGTACATAAAGGAAAGGTATTAGTGTGTCCTCTTCCCTCCGCTTAGCAGCACTCGACTATAGCGATCATACATATACTATTCACGGAGAGGAATATTAGCCCCTCTTCTGTATCTACATTAAATACACATCGGGTGGAAAAATCAAATCATATACATTACTTGCTTAGGTGCTCATGGCTCGAGACTCAAATACGAATCTTCAATCCAGAACACTGGGACCCAATCAACGATAGTTGGGCTATTTTGTCCAATTTGCCCTTCTCAGACAGTTGATACTTGGCACCTGTGAGCGAGTCCGAGGTGGAAGGAGATCCTTTAAAGATTGGAGTGTATGTTGCAGCACAAACTTCAAAGTCAGCTTCTGGGTCGAAATTGATTTCAACACTATCACGGCCAATTGAATCAGATTTCGTCTTGATTTTTCTAGCCTGATCAGCCTTTGGCCCGCTAGACACAATCTCGAGGTACTTGCCAGCAAAATATGAGGCAGAGGCATAGTTCTTGTGCTTGAAGGATTGGGATAAAGCAACCTGGTAAGAGTGTGCTTTGTGTTGTGGAATCAACTCACATTTGGTAAAGTATGCAGCGAGTTCTAGACTGCGCTGAATATCTTCATTCTCAATCTCACGACGAGACAGTTCAATAGACAGACCCAAGATATACTCACGGGCTATTGTTACTGCCTCTGCAATTTTCTCTTCATCATCAGCGTTGTCTACGGCAATGATTGTCACTAGGTATATCACCCTTCTGAAAGTCTCAATTGCCTCCTTCAACTTGTTTGCTCTGAAAAGAGCAAAACCCTCATTGATAATCTTGGAGATCTCGTCCAGTCCTGGAATGAACGGAAGAACCTTGGATAGGTCATCTTCTTCAAGATCTGAACGAATATAAGTACGGATAGATGGTGCTCCAGAAAAGGTCTTCAAGTATAGCTTAGAACTCTCATAGACTTGCAAGAATCTAGGGCGTAGAGGCTCAAAGTTCACTATAGCTGCTTGTCTGTTTAACATTTGTGCTGCTGTATCGAAAGCACCAGCTGCAACGTACCCAGCCGCAACGTTAGAGTTACGAACCCAAAGTGAAAGCTCACCTTCAGGAACATTGCTGGATGACACATCCAATTCTGCCTCCTCAAATTCATCATCAATCTCCAGGTCTTCATCTCCTAAATCCCATCCTGCTCCATCATCTTCTAATAGATCTTCATCTTGGAATGTAGTAGACTCATCCAAGAATGAGGATTTGTGCTTGACAGAGGACTCGGTCTCCTCCACATCATCACTGATCTGTAGGTCATCAAGTTGACCCATTATAGCCTTTTCAAAATAAGAGAGGGTAGATGGTTTCAAAGGCCATTTTTGAATTGGCTGTTGTAGGACTGGTTCAGGAGTTTCTGAAGCTTCCAATTCCGGTAATTCGATCTCAGCCTCTGTCAATCCAGCTTGCTTCAAAATCTCTGCAGCTAGTTCATCGTGTCCGTTAGCTTTGGCAGTAGCATATGCTAGAGGTAAGGATCCTGCTGAATAGAAGACTTCGGCTCTCTTCTTAGTAGAATTATTGTAGAACGAATTCTGTATCAAGGAACTAACATCTCCACGTTGTTCAGCAATCACTTCCATTCTGGATAGCTTGCCAAAGTCACCAGTCATCAAGTAAAGCAATGATAGCTTATCAAACTGATGTTGTGTCTGGTAAACCAATTCGACAACCTGAAGGTTACCTTGTCTTAAAGCTTCTTGACCCAATTTATCCCAAATTTGAGATGAGTTCAGGACTTTGGCCTCTTTGAGTGCAATGTCCAAGTTACCACACTCTAGAGCAAGTTCGAATTTGGTTTGGGCATCTTGGACAAATTGTAAAGCCACTTCTGGGTACCCACTCTTTTGTAAGTAGCCAATAATGTTTTGACCCACTAGCTTTGAGGTTTTGATTAGGCGCAAAACTTCATAGAAGTTCTGATTGACCAAGGCCTTTTTAAATCTATATTCAGTGCTGTCAATTTTAACAATTTCCACTTCACCGTTTCTATTCAAAGTGAACACATCTTGGCCAACAACTTTGGTAATGTACAATGTGTTTTCTAAAGTTTTGATTATACCACGGTCGCCATTTAACAGAGTATACTTGACATGGTTCAATGTGGAGTAAAATAAAACGCCAGTTTCTTCCCAGGCTGCACTTTTGATTCTAATTGTTTCGTGTAATGTGGTAATGACATCCAATTTCTTATTCACAATTGTAATTGTGTGCTTGGATAAAAGGGCCAAATATTGGCCATCTAAGGACCATGACACATATTTGACATTGTTTACAGAAACTTCACCAAGAACCTTTCTTTGTTGAGCATCATAGTGGACAACAGCATTGTTTTTCAATAGCAAAACACATCCCGGGCCACCATAAACCACATCTCTGATCTTACCTTCTAGCTTCACGGATTTAGTAGTGGTGTTATCCAATGCTTTGATATCTAGAGTCTTTGTAGCTTTCTTGAACACCACAAATCTGTTACGTGCAATAAATGTTGCATAATCACCATCACCTTGAGATAATTCCTGTGGCTCGATAGCTCCAGTGGCGTCCTTAGGTAGACCTACAAGGGCATACTGTTCGCCTGTAGTGACTAAGACCGATCTGGAACTTGGGTTATAAGATAGAGATCTGAAGTTACTCCATGTGCTACCAATTTTCTTTAGAGAAACAGTAGGCAACGAGGAGACATGTCTCTGGTAATCAAATATTTGGATTTGCTTTTCCTTGTTAACGTAGTATAGTTCGTTTTGATTCAAAGCATGAGCAGGACGTTCACGGTCCAGTTTGAAAACCATGACTCCAGAGTCATGGGCTGTACCAAATAAGTTGATATTTGGGTGAGCGGCAACCAACCAGAACCTGTCATTGTCTCTTTTGAACTGCTTTACAGGTGAGCGAGTGTTCAAGTCCCAAATTCTAATTGTTTTGTCCTCACCAACAGAGATAATCAAGTCCTCGTGAGGGTGGAATAGCACACTAAGAACATTATTGGTGTGGCCTCTACAAGTGTCAACTTCCCAAGCTTTGGTTTCACTCATTCTCCACAACTTGACTTGGCGGTCATCAGATCCCGATACAATCAATGGCATGGTTGGATGGAAGGAGGCCCAATTCACCCCTCTATCATGACCTTCAAGGATGTATTTAACCACTGCGTCAGTGTTACCAAAAATATCTTGTTGTTGAGCTTGCTGACGGGCATACTGGTTTTCGTAAACGTTGTTTTGAGGTGCTGAGTGCTTTTGTCTCAGGCCAGATATATCCCAAACTCTAACAGTTTGATCCAAGGAAGCAGAAACGACCAGATCCTTCGAAGGATGGAACTGTGCACTCATCACATAATGGTTGTGGCCTGTGAGACAGGCAATTTCTTGACGATTCTGCCAGTTCCAGATTCTGATCGTCTGATCATCTGACGAGGAGATGATCCAAGGAAGATCGTGATGGAAGTAAACGGTTCTAACGTAGTCTAAATGGCCATTCAAAGTAAATAGACACTTTCTTGTATCTAGAGACCAAACCTTGATTGTGTAATCGTCACCACCTGATACAAACAATGGCTGCGTAGGGTGGAAATCAACTGAACGAACTGAGCCCTCGTGTTGCTCGAAACGGTCAATCAAAGTCCCCATTCTGTAATCCCATAGTTGGATAGTGGACGAGTGGAGAGCAACAAGCAACCACGGTCTGATATGCGGATCGTTAGTAAAGCGGGAAAATGAGATGTGACAGAACACGGGCTGCAATCGCTAGCTGGCATTGCGCTTTCTTCGCATGCCCCAACGCGCGATTGCCAGTGCGGCGCTCTCGTTCTTGTCCTTGTTCTTGTTGTGCACATACCTGGTTGGATGAAACGCGACGCCCTTGGCTCGGCTCGATTTCGACTCAAACTGTGTTGCGATACCGGTTAGTACAATCCTCCAATCAAGCCCCCGCTACGAGCCTGCGGGTCTGCATCCATACATACTTTCGTTAGCAGTTTCATAGCGCACTGTGACGGCGGCTAGCTCGAGGGATCCTAAAAATGCCAGACAGTGGAGATCAGCGCCTTGCTGACACACCGAGGGTTCTTTCTGCTTTCTGCTTTCTGCGAGACAACAATCCAACGGAACCGTCTCACTACACACCGAGATGATCTGTTCTGATCTGGTACGATCCTGCTGCTGCGTGCTTCCTGCAAACAAAACTGAAGAGGACACGCGTAGCTTTATATGGACAGGAGGTTTTTTTCGTCGGTTCGTTGTTTTGTTGGCCATCAGCCATCCTTACACCAATAGTAATGGGCTACAACAGAGGGAGAGAGCTACAGGGAGGGAGGCTACGCAGGGAGTGTTGTAGATGAGATGACGGCAGGTAGAACACGTAAAGGCGACTGCTACACAGACCTGGTCTCCTCGCGGCGCTTCCGTGCGCTTTGGACCAGCTCGTCCCAGCGCTGCTTGAGCTTCCTGATCTGCGCCTCGAGCTTGCGGTTCTGCTTGTAGGAAGCTTCCAGTTTGGCATCGAAGTCTCTCCTCCAGGCACTTTCCTGCGCCTTCAGGTCCCGTCTCAGCGTGCCTAGGTAGCTGCGGAGGTTGTACTTGACCTTGTTGTGGAAGGACTCGTAGACCTGTATATTCTCGCTGTACTGCACCACGAGCTGCTTGAGCATGTGGTTCTCGATCTCCAGCTCTTCAGCGGTCTTGCCAGACCGCTCCACAGGCCGCTCTGCGGCGGCATCGCCAAGGTTGCTCAGCGACGGCGGGTTGATGAGGTTGTACACCTGTATCTGGAACCTGGTGAGCGGGTTCATCTCATCGTTGATTACGAGCGACGCGCTCATCAGATGGTTGTTGTCGCTAGCCATCCCACGCGCCGTTGCCAAAGAACTCGATATGTTGTTGTTGTTGTTGTTGCTGTTGTTCGGAACGCTGAAGACGACCGATTGGTTCAGCAGTGACTGTGTCGATGGCGATGGAGTCTGCGACGGTGCTGAAAACGGCGTGGACGGCGGAACGGCGACTCCAGTGAGGTTGTGCTTAGCTGTTGCAGCCTTTCCTCCGCTCCACGGCCTGCCTTCTTCTTGCATGGACACCTTATGCTGTTCGAGCAACCCCATCTCTCTCGCTCTCCGAGCATGCTGGTTTGCCAGAAGAGCCAGCGCATTCCTGATCTCTGCGTTATCGCTCAAACCAATACTTTCCTTGAACCCGTCGCTGGCCTGCTGATGAAGCCGTGCCGCTTCCCCATACTGCCCCTGGGCTGTCAATTTCTCAGCCTTCTCAACAACCTCATAGCACTAGCAGCCCACAAGTTAGTCTCACTTCTGACCACAGCGGCAGACACCGCCTGCCGCCTCGCTCTCCATACTTACTTCCTGCAGCGATAGTCTTACACTGGCGGCGCCCATCCTTTCGAGTCTGGATCACTTGGAATGCTGCACACTCACTCACTCACAAATATATCTGACACCGAAAAATCCCTTGCACCTATACCTTCCATATGCCCTTCCAAGCACATACGCAGATAGCCACTGTGACCTTTCTGCTGACCTTTTCAGAACTCAACAGGGGTGTGTGGAGAGTGTTAAGTTGGCTCGCTCTGCTTCCCCTAATTGCTCACTGCTTTTCATTTTTCCTTTTGGCTGGGAGTTCGCTCACACGCACACTACAGCATAGTACGCAAGACGTCTTGATTCCAGGCGTACACCATCTGCTTGGCCCCTCAGCAGAACGCAGTGGCGCAGCGGCTCGCCCGAGAAAGACGCAGGAAGCGGGATAGAGCGACGAAAGATGGCAGAGGATGTGGTATTCCAGTCAGAAGCGGAATTCTGGGATCACATTTCTCACTGCACAACTAGAGAGGAGGCTAACACCCCGGTGCCTGAACTGGTTGCAAACGAGCTGCTGGTGCTGTTTGTGAAGTCAGTGGCAGACAACCTGCATATCTATGTCAATGAAGACCAAGATATCTACCGGGCAGCTCTGTACTTGCTGCACTCGCGTCTTTGGGACGATAACCGGTGTTTCTGCATTGCGAAGCTCCTTTCTCTGCTGAGCGTCGATGGACTGCCGCTCAATGTACAGTTTGTCGCTAGCTACATAATGCTTCTGGATGTCAAGAATGACGCTTCACTGCTCCAGCTGGTGCAGGACTACCACGGCTTCAGTGTTTTGTACAGATGCCTCCATGCCTCGTTCCACACTCTTTTGGTAATCGATAAAGATGACCACTCTGCGTCGTCCAAGGGCACGGTGCAGACAATGCGCCAGATGTGCACTGTACAGCTGGACCTGCTGTTCCAGATCTGCAAATATCTCTCTTTGACTCCACAAGAGCTGTCTCAAGTTGACACCTTCTTCATCAACTACATTTTCGAGTCACTTGTCGTGGCCTACGACAAGGAGAATGTGTTCAACTCTGCTAAATTCAAATTCATCCTGGCCGTGAATGAGCAGTTCATGATCGTGTCACAGAATGATAAGAACTTGCAAAATGTTGTGTTTGAGACTCTTGCCACGCACAAGACTTCTACTAATTTCAACGAATGTCTCCTCGTATTCTTTAACAGAGAGGAGGATAGATGTCTGCAAATCCTCATTTCGAAGATCCTTTACCTCATCTTCAACAATGAACGTACACGGGATATATTTTACCACAACGATCTCAACGTTCTTGTTGATGTTTTGATAAGAGAGCTCAATGACTTATCTGAGGATGAGGTATCACTTCGCAACACGTTTCTCAGAGTCCTATACCCTATATTGCTCAATAATCAATTTGCATCTTCACTTTACAAGAAGGAGGAGCTGCAAGCTCTACTACAATACCTTTCAGGCCAATGCGGACAGACTTTTTGGATACAATCAAATACTACCAAACGTCTTGCCAACAGATGTCTCTCTGTTGACTGGCTCACTGACAAGCATGAGCCAAACGACCAACAGAACACGCTCCTCCAGCATTCGGAGACACATGAACAGCCATCATCGCATTCGTCCTCCTCTCTAGATTTTACGCATAACAACATGTCAGAATCATCATTGAATTCCATCTCCAAGAATAGATTGCCACCTCCTCCACCTCCACAGCCACGGAAATCGTTGGTGAACAATAGAACCATGATGTATTCTTCTAGGGAATGATACAGATCGACCAAATATTTATTCATTGCCGTTTTTAACTTACTGAAACATATGTATATACATCTATATATGTAAACATGTGATATCATTATGCACTGGACTTGATACCATTCATCATCTCTTCTTTGGTGATCAGATGTCCAATGGTTTCAATTTGGCCCAGTAGTTCATCAACGTTCCTGGACCATTCGTTGAGTAACTCATTAGATTCCTTTGGTTTAGCGAAACTGACGATTTTAGCAGGTCTATTAATCTTAGCAAAGATGACACCTTGGTTAACCAAGGAAATAATGAACTGCTCAGTTTCAGCTTCAGTCAAATCCAACAGTTCATTAAGTCTTGATAGAGTGATCTTTGTGTAGTAATCCGAAATCACACGCAAGTTGTGCTCAATGACTCTCGAGCGTAGATCTTCCCAGTGCTTGGCACCCTGTTTAGAGGAGTCAAAGTATGGCGATTTTGATAGCTCTGCAGTATAGGCCTGTTTCACAACTGGCCATCTCATCAACTCCTTGGTGATAAAAGACTTGATAAATGTGTAGTGCAAATCAAGTTTCTTCAAGTTGTTGTCAGTGTAGACCTTGTGGATGAGGTCGTGTTGCAGGTTGTCATATGGTGCCAAGACAATAAAGAAAACGATGTTCACTAGCACTGGTTCCCATTTGGAACGGTCAGCCTTGATAGTTTGAATCCCGTAGATAGATAGGTAGTGCTTGGCAATACTCAAGTAGTCATTGTCATGGATTCCAATTTTGATCAGCAGTTCATAGTACTGGAGCTTGATGTCTTGATACTCCTCCTGCTGCAAGGTTTTGACCAGTATTTTTCTGGAAAGGATGGTCGCCTGGATGTAGTCCCCTTTCAAAATACATAGCTCCACTTGCTCTAGAATGAACTCCATCTTCTCTCTCAAGGTCATTGACCCATATGTTTCCACCTGCAGCTCTGTCAACAGGTCGGTCGCCTCATCGATCTTGCCTTCTGCTCTTCTGATATGCGCGAGCTCTCTAGTGACCCTCGCTCTCTCGACTTCCACAAAGATCTTCGACTCGGTCACTGTTCTTATAGTATCGATGACGCCGATCTTGGTTTCTTGATCTGGTGTTTTGTCCAGCCAGTCGATAGCCTCCTGCACAAAACGCTGGAGCGCTAGTTTCAGCTGGCCATGCTTCTTAGACAAGAGAACCAACTGCTCCTTCAGCCCGTCCCAGTCGCCTTCCCCGGCGAGGAGCTGTGCAATCTTGACTAGAACTCGTTTGCTCGATGACAGATCCGATGCTTGACGTGTCTGCTTCTCCAGGAGCAGAAACTTCTCCAGAGCTGACTTGTAGTCTGACTGTAGCGCGTTGCAAGGGCAAACTGTTAGTATATACGTCGCTGCAGTGCAGTGCGCAATTGATAACATACCTTAGCGAGGAGGTCAATTTCTGGGAATTGCTCATCTAGGATCTCGGTGTAGTCCTTCTCTGCCTTTATTGGTGCATCTCTCGACATCCTGGGTCACTGGAAGAGTCTTTTCTTAGGCTGTCTGCGTATTGGTTGCCTCCTGGAGTGGTGTGTTGTGTGGTGTGTTGGTTCATTTGGTGGTTTTGTGGTTTTTCGCCACCACAAAAAACCACAAAAACTTACCAGCCACAGAAATCTCAAATCAGGCAAGTTTCGCGAATAGTCCCGAAATGGACACTTGTGTGGCTAGTATGAGTTTCCATGGCAGCGATGAGCTTCGCCTGAATTTTTTTCTTCATCAAATTTTCCTCACATAGACAGAGAGCAACGAAGAGCTGGGCAGTTGGTTATTCCCAAGGGCAAAGGAAGCGGTTCGCAGTGAGTAGCGGTTCACAGAGAGTGGTACTGGAAGTGGTGGATATCCAAGTCGGACAATGGCAGGATCCCAACTGAAGCAGCTGAAGGCTGCGCTGAAAGAGCACGGACTCACAGGACAGACCAATACAAAGCAGAAGAACAAAAAAGGGCTCAAGAAAGGCCCGGCAGAGTCACGCAGAGATGAGAGAGAGGAGGTGATCTCAAAGATTCGAGAGCAGTTCAACCCATTTGAGGTGAAGGTGAATAGAAAAAAGTTCAGCACCGATGACAGTTTCAAGAAGGGAGCACAGGGGAAGCCAGGGATCTCAAAGCAGATTGGTGAAGATGCTCGCAAGGCGGCCTGGGAGGCCAGAAAAGCCACTAAAAATAGGAACGGCCTGATCAAGGATCGCCGTTTTGGTGAGAGGGACTCTACCTTGACGGCTGAAGAGAAGATGCTGGAACGTTTCACTCGTGAGCAGCAGATGAAGTCTAGGTCTAAGAGTGGGCTTTACAGCCTAGACTCCGACTCAGATGACGACGCTCTAGGAGGAGGAGATATCTTGACTCACTTTGGCAAATCAATCAAGGATGACTTTGAAGAAACCGATCTGAACCAAAACAGCAGTGGCGATGAAGACGATGAATTTATGAAACCTAAGAAGAGAACCCTGGATGCGTTCGAACGAGATGCGGAAGAAGAAACTTCTGCACCAAAGAAGAAGAAGACAAAGGCAGAGGTGATGCAGGAAGTTATCGCAAAGTCCAAATTTTACAAACAACAGAGACAGAGATTACAGGAGGAGACCTCTGAGAAGATCATGGATCTGGATGAAGAGTTTGGTGACGTGATGAGCGAACTGCGTTCCATCAAGAATCCAAAATCGCCTGCTGCTGCCTTTGCTGAAGGCTCGAATGGTAAAAGAGACCCGAACACTATCAGCTATGAGCAATCTGTACGGGAACTGAATATGGAGAGAAGGGCTGCACCAGCAGACAGGACAAAGACTGAGGAAGAGATCCGCATTGAAAGAGCTAAGAAGATGAGGGAGCTTGAGGAAGCAAGAGAGAGACGTATGCGTGGTGAAGAAGGAGATGATAGAGAAGATAGAGGAGCTGATGATCTCGGAGAAGATTTTTGGGAACAAGGCAGTGATGACGGAGAAGATGGTTTCTCTATCAAGGAGGATGCGGTAAATGATAGTTTTGAGAACGAAGATGAAGGCGAGGAAGATAATGGAGAAGGATACAGTGGACGTAATGCTGAGAAGAAGCCAAACATTGAGTGTCCTCAATCACATGATGATTTTCTCGATATGCTCAACGAAATCCCATTCGAAGACACTGTCTACCATACAAACAAGATCATAGAGACCTATCTCCCAAGGCTGCATCAAGGTAACAAAGAGAAGATGGCGGTGTTCACTGTGGTTCTATTCCAACATATTCTCTACTTGTCGGAGTCTAACTTTGTCATCAACGAGCCTAAGTTCAATGAAGTCCAGAACGGACTGGTGTCTATTATCAAGAAACTCACAGATAAGTACAGCAATGAACTCACCGAGGCTCTTCGTGATAAGATTGAGGAAATGCATGAGCGCTTACAACTTACAGTAAAGAGAGGGAGAGACGATGATGGCTCTCTTGATGAAGACGAGGAAGATGCGTTGCTGTTTCCAAGAGTTTCGGACTTGACTTGTTTTGCTCTCATTGGACTCATCTACTCTACATCTGATCACTACCACCTAGTTGTAACGCCCACCACAATAGTCATGGGAGAAGCCCTCGATCAGCTCAAATACGACTCTTTGAACAGACTGTTGGCAGGTGTCTTCATCTCTGAAGTGTTTCTGACTTACCAAAGACACTCCAAACGCTACATTCCAGAGGTGTCGTACTTTCTTCAAAAGGCACTGCTAAGTCTGGCCCCTACAGATATACGCACCACGAGCAAGGAGGTAACAGCGAGCGAAGATGAGAGACTTCCACTGCCTGCGAAGATTGACACCCACGCACTGTCGTCCAGCACATTGCGACTATCAGATTTTGACGAAGACCTTGATGAATCGCATAAAGTACTCATATTCGAAAAAGTCCTTGATGTGCTGGAACTAGCCCTAGACACATGGAAGGAGAAGAGTGCACTGATCGAGATATCGGAACCGTTTGTTGCGATTCTCCAAGCGTACTCTGCCCAGTACCCTGAGATGGCTAAGATAGGGTCTTTGGCTCTGAAATTCACCAGATTACTCAAGTTTGCAAAGAGCGAAAGAAAGCCACTGACGCTCCAACTGCACAGAAAGGTAGCGATTGCGACTTACACACCTCAGTTCGAAGAGAACTTCAACCCTGAGAAGAAGTCCTACGACAACGACAGGCAAAGATCCGAGATTAATAAGATGCGGGCACTGGTGAAGCAGGAGAGAAAGATCAGTTTACGTGAAATCAGAAAGGACTCCAGATTTGAGGCCAGACAACAGATCAAGGATAAGAAGGCAGCATACGATAAGTACCACTCCAAGATGGCCAAGATAATGAATACCATCAATACCGTGGAGGGTGCCGAGAAGAACGAGTATGAACGTGAAAAGAAGCAGCGTAAATCTAAGAAGTGAAGATATAGATATATATGCATTCAATGGGATATTTGGTAGTCTTTATAGAACTGATTTACCATTTCCAAGACACCTGGGTTCTTAAGACGGCGGTTGCCGTCATTGATATTATCAGTGTCGTCATCATCGTCATTATCTTTGTAGTCATTAACGTCAGTCTTGGGTAAAGTCATGAGAAATGACTCACCAAGCGGTTCATCTATAGTTTGGTGTGGATGTGGTTGTTGTTGATGGATGCGCTCACGAAGGTTCCCCAAGTAGCCATTGCGCGTTTGACTCAAGGGGTCAATATTGTAGGAGCTTGAAGTCCAATCCCCTGGACCTTGGCCAGCAGTTGTTGCGCGACCTCTCATAACAGGAGGCTTTGGGCCTAGCTTCTTGTGCATTGATTGACTCAAGTGTGTTGCTCTGTTTTTGCTGCTTAGAGTGCCGTCACGGGAGCCATTTGGGACCTTCCTCTTGGTGCGTGTGCTGTTCTCATGATTGTTGGTATGCTCTGATGTCATATTATTGATATTTTGCTCATTATTGGTGTCATAGCTTTCCAAGAAGTACATATATGATTTCATCATCTTCTCCTCATCAGTTTGATAGTACGCGCCTCCCGTTCTGGTCTTATAATTTGCGGGCTTCTTCTTGCCCTTTTCAAAGTTGAACATTGCAAAAGTACAGACATACCCTAGCCCATCAACATGGACAGAGTAGTCTCTGAAGAAGTCAACAATACGGTCACAAGATTTTGGAATTGCAAACCAGAGAATAAAAGGAGTCATCACAAGACTGGTTATCTCCTTGAGTAACACAACAACTTTCATGGAGAAAAACTCACAGAACTCTGCCCGGACCTCTTCAGTGTGATACCGTCCTTCCCACTTGGAAGGTAAGTAGTGGGTCAGCTCAGCAATCTTCCTCAAGCTGAACTCGGGGTCATACACTAGATAATCCTCTGGAATCGCGTTATGGGCAATTGCCCAGATCGTACCAAATATTGAGATGTAGAACAAGACAGTACGATCTTTAGTAATCTCAAAGTTAAAGAACATGTCTGGATCCACTATGGACAAAATCCCCAAAACCGCAGCGAATGAGCCTGAGATAAAGGAAACAAATTTTAGAACGACAACAGTTTTCCTTTTAGGAAATTGATCAACGTACCTTGACGCTAATGGCACACTCAAGTTCAATCTCTTCTGAAAAAGATGGTATAATTCGTTGAACTCCCTGAATTTCCACTCCGCAAGAGGTGTGTACTGTCTAGACCCAATAGATCCAGGATTCTTTTGGTACTCATTGAAATATTTGAAGAAATACAACAGAATGAAGTAAGTGACCAATAATGGTGAGAGTATGATATTCAGAATCCCAGCGAGGACAAATCTCCTTCTTAGCTCATCTGATAACTCACTCCTCTTATTCTCTTTGAGAAATTGCTGTCTGATTTGGCCTGCTTCATTGAATACGAATCCAGTTATGCAAAGTTGTAAATTCCACTCCAATGTCTTGGTCAAGACGTTTCTTTCAAAAAATGGAATGGGTAAGGATAGATTGAACACATCCTTATTGAACATCGCTATTAGATAGTTCTCCTTGCGCATGATACGATTTGCTATTATGTGAGGGTCAATTCTGGATTTTGATTTCTTGTCAGATACGTTAGAGATAATCGCATTCTGGTCTTTGATCTCCATGATTCTTCGAGCTACAACATTCCAGGAGACAGTTTGCAAATCCTGATCTGAGATTTGAAGCAAATAGTTGTAAAAGTCTCGAATCTCCACTAAATTCTTCGCATCAAAGTAGAATTGAACCACCTTCAATATGAAAAACACGCAGAATACCCAGAGACCAAGTTTTGTAGTGAATCCTGCTTTCGCAAAGCATTGTTCAATTGCGATATCCTGGAGACTCTTTGTTGAGGACAGTTTAAGTTTGGAATAATCAATGCAGTGGGTGAGGTATGTGGAGAAGTAAACAACAAATGCTAGCGTAGCCAATTCGAATACTCTGGTGAGCAGAATGCAGTGGTATCCACTTCCTAAGTAGTAGTTGTACACATCCTGTAAGAAACGATCCAAATTCTCCACGTTGGCCCACTTCCATAATGCGCGTTCCCTGGGGTTCAGTATACCGATGCGGGCTCTTCTGGCACGCTCCTCATCTGAGATCTTCAATTGAACTTTGTGGTGCGATGTAGATTGCAGGGGAGCATGCTGTAATGACGGTTGGCGAAGCGGAGGCGGTGACAGAGATGGCCTTGCGCTCTGGCCTGTTCTGGCGAAGCCCTGCTCACGAGCTTCGTCTGTAGCCGCTTTACGACTCTTCCCTATTCCTCTCCCAGAGTCAATATCGGATTGGATTTGATGCATCATGATGGATAATGGCACCTCGCCTTCGCCAACTTCATCGAACTCATCTTCGTCTTCGTCTTCATCCTCACTATCATCAACGCCCTCGCCAATGTGGCGGTCATCCTCCGCGTCAGTCCCGTCTTCTCCCAGCCGGTATAACTGCGGCTGCGGTATCAGCGCGCTATCGCCCTCCCCGTCAGTCTCAGACTCCTGGTCTGACTGTATGAGATGAGGGCTTTCAGTGTGGTCTCGGGAAGGCCTGCTGACAGGGTTCCTGTCTCTGCTCTTGCTGTCCTCTGGGTATCCTGCAGGAGACACATAGTCATCCTTTACACTTAGCAACTCGTGCTCTTCATCATCAACCTCAAGCCCAGAGTTGGGCCCAAATATACGGGAGAGAAACGTGTTAGCGGGCTCAGTAGGCATTGTGCCTTCTCTGCTGACGTACAAATTGAACTAACGGCTGTTCTGTCTCTGCTCTTAGTATCACTCCCGAGTGAACATACAGCGTTTCTGCTTGCTTGTGCTTGTGCTTGTGCTTATGAGTTGAGTTTGCCACAATTTCTGCTTTGTTTTAGTTTTTGTGAAGGGCGAGTTTTGCGTGGGGCGGGGACTACGGTAGAATGCGTTACCCGGTGACGATAAGGGGAGTATACACAAGATCCACGGGCACAGGATGAGGGAGACGAGGACACAGCAGTGGAGACCGGGACGGACAGTGAGAGAGCTTGCTCAGACAGAGGTCGATGTCGATGTCGCAGTCGCTGTCGAGGCTGAAGACGCCAGTGAGGATGTGTTGGGCTCCGAGGAATCGAGTCGTTGTCTTTTCACTGATTCGTCGTCTGCGCTGTGGGCTGTCGCAGAATCATCTCTCTTCCGCTTGAGAAGAATAGCAGGGTTGAGACAGATGTGGGTCTTTCTATCCAGACTGGTCGCTTCGTCCTTGGACGGATTGTGGGCGCGTTTGATCACTTGCTGGCACTCTTGGATGATGCTCATCAGTTCGCGGTACTTCGAGCTGCTGTCATCCTTCTGCTGCTCCTGTTCGTTCTCGTGCTCCTGTCCGTGCTCCTGCTTTTCGTTCTCTGAGATATCCCTGTCGCTCTCATCTGGCTGAGAGTGGGACCCAGGGAGAAGAAACTTCTTCTTGAGATATTCTTCAACCATCTCACTGTTGACCTCTTTGAAGCAGGCCAACGCAATCTGTGGCGGCGTGAAGTGGTACACAGCGTCCGAAACCAGTGTCTCGTCCACCAGATTTCTCGCCTGGTCGTAGAACTTCCCCAGTTCTGTAGGGCTGTACTCGCCTTCCAGCACGTCCTGAATGTCGAAGAAAAATCCGTACAAAGGTCTGAAGGGGTGGTGCGTGAGCAAGGTGAACTGCAAGGATTGCAGGATTTCGAACTCCAGAGAGAGAATGGATTCAGGTGTCGTCTTCGGGAGCCTCTTAACAAAGGAGTTAATGCCGATGAAGTAGTTCTCGGACTTCGCTGCAAGAAATAAACATGTCAGCATGATCAGCTTAGGGTGGAACTCCATGACGCTGTTCACAAGATAGAATTTTCGCAGGAAGGAGACTGCGGTCGCCCGCGCTTGCGACGGTATGTTGTACAGTCTAGCGAGCTGTTTCACTCTTCTGGCGTTGAAGGCGACGATTTCTTGCTCGTCCTCGGCTGTCAACAGCTCAATGGCACTCGCGTCGACCTCTGGGGTTTGCTTCACGCGCTCTAGAGTCTTTTGCCGACCCTTTTCGTTAGCTGTCTTCCGCTTCTCCTTGAGTTCCTCCACGGTGAAAGACCACTGTCTATACTGGCTGGATCGCCTGTAAAGGTCATCGAGCGACACTCTGTTAGTGTTGCTGCTCATATTTGCAGTGTACTGCGGTTGGTATCTTTCCGTTTCTGTTCGGCTCCTGTCTGTTACTGGCTCTCTGCGCCTGGTTCTGTCTGTCGTTCTCTTCGCTCAGCTACGCTATCACTTTAGCCAAACCTCCCACCATTCGACTCCCCCAGCCCAACCCAACATCACCAACCGCCCAGTTGGCAGCGGATGTTCGATGCTTTCCCGAGATTACATAAGCTGACATAATCAACAAGTTTGCCTGCCGTTTGCCGCCGTTGTTGTCATAGTTACCACTTTCCTCCCCTTTTGTGTACATGGCGTGGCCGTAACGGGTAGGTGCCAAACTGGTGAAATGTGGGCGGCGGCGGCGTAACAGAGGTCAACGGAGGTCAACAGAGCGTGAAGACAGTGGCTAGGGCACGGGCACGAGCCGGAACAAGAGCATCCAGGTATCGGCCAAGACAGCTCAGGCACCAGCGTTCTTTCTTGCAGCTCTGATAGCCGCGGTAGTGTAGACGGGGGGCGCGTGCACCGTGAGATAGGGAAGAAGGAAGATACAAGGTCTCTTGTCACCATGGCACATTTGTCGAAAGCTGTTCAACAGCGGTTACAGAAAGGCGAAAAGCAGCGGCGTGTCAGTGGTGCTGATGTGCTTCGTGAGGAGCTGAATAGAAGGATGGCAGCTGAAGGCGGCAGCGAGCGGGACGTCGATGTCGGCAATGGGACAACGCTCTTTGAAGACTTCAGCATCATCCAAGATAAGCATACAGTCAATGCGAACTTTGAAGAGTGGATCAAGATGACTACAGATAACAAGATCAACGCCAGCAATAGCTGGAACATGGGGCTGATCGACTACTTCCACAAAATGGATGTCCTGAAAGGATCGGATAATAGTATAAGTTTCCAGAAGGCCAGTGCCACTTTGGATGGGTGTGTCAAGATCTACACATCGAGAGTTGACTCTGTCGCAACTGAAACAGGGAGGCTGTTGAGCGGGCTGTCCAGTAAAACTGGACTTGGGGATGAAGGAGATCATGGAGAAGACGAGGACGCTGATGATGATGCCGATGGAGATGATGATGCGGATATTCGGAGCAACACGAAGAAGTTCAAGTCTAAAAAGAATACCAACAATGGCAACCAAGACAGCACACTTGCCACGCAGTCAAGCATCGAGGTGAAAAAGCTAGATGTTGAACTCGCAATTGATCCGCTTTTCAAAAAGACACTTGCAGAGTTCGATGAAGGCGGCGCAAAGAGTTTATTACTGAACACATTGCATATGGATAAGGATTTGAGGATGGTGTTTGATGCCGGTGGGACTAATGAGCCAAGTATGCAGACGTCTCACCGTGAGAGTGACACAAACTTTGAAGACGATGACAAACTCCAAAATAAGAGCAGTAATGAGATTGACATGGATGGTACAGAGGATGGCCAAATCGACATTCTTCCATTGAAAAATGCAATATATATCACAGAGAGTGAGCTGTCTGCGCTGAAAATATGTCCTTCTTATAGCGAGCTGGCTGTTGTTCTGAATGATACCCAAAAGGCCAAGACTCTGCTCAAGACTTTAAACGGACACAACGATTCATTTCCAAATATTGCAGATGAGTCTCGTTCGTTTGACAATGAAAATGAAGAACATTTCAATTTTGATGCCGACTTTGGTGATCTTGATCTAGGTGGGACTGATTCCTTTGAAGATGATAGTAACAGTAATAGCAATAATAATAATAACAATAACAATAATAATGATGATGATGACGACGATGATGACAATGATGACAATGGCGAAGGTGGTCCATATAATGAAATAGTGCCCGATAGAACCCGGAGTGAACCTGCCGTTTGGAGCGAGATTCACCCTGGTCACAGTTCTGCACCTGCCATGAAATCTGAATTACTCGATGGCGTAATGGACCATGACTTGATGGCGTATTTCGATGATACAATCAAACCAACTTGGGGAGGAGCTGAACACTGGAAAGTGAAGAGACTGAAGACAATCAAGGAGAGGTCATCAACGGCAGATCCAACAGGTTCAGAAGAGTCAATGAAGAAGAAAAGAAAGGAGCGGTTAACTCTAGACTTCTGTGTGAAGGACGAGGATCTTACAGAATTCGAAGAGGAGATATTCAAGAAAGGCCGAAGTAATACATTTTCTGAAACAGAAAGGAGAAGTTTTGATATTGTTAAAAACCTGATACCTGATGTTCGGATATTTACTTCAGAGCAGCTAACATGTTTATTCACAAAGCCTAACATCCGGTTGAAGTTCTTCAAACAGGGTACTCAATCGTATCGATCAACACAAGCTACACAAGTTCTCAAAGAAGTCAATCCGGATTTAGATGCTGCATTCTGGGCAGATAATTACGAAAACAAAGGAGCTGTCAACGACGAAGAGGACCCCTTCTACGATAATATGGATTTTGAGGATGACTACGACGATGGTGCTGAACAGCAGCAGAAGGAGAATCCACAACTAGACCATGATCCACATCCTGGCGAACAGCAGGGAGAAGACACCAGGGCCATAGATTTCGGAACCCAATTAGTTTCGAAGAAACGAATCAGCAGCGCAAGGAAGGGCATCTCGTTTTCCAAAACTGCAAAGAACGTTAACGTCAAAGTGCTCAAAGACAATCTATGGACGGTTTTGGAAAGACGCAAAAGGCCCAGAGAAGAAGAGAAAGACGAAGACGAAGATGAAGAAAATGGGGTTGAGGGCACGCAGGACAGGCAGGGCGAGAACCACGAGCTTTGTTACAAAAAGTTCAGCCAGGTTGTCAAAGATACCACGAGAATGTACAGATCCAAAGAAAAGAAAGATCTATCAACAAGTTTTTACTTCATCTGTCTGCTACATCTTGCCAATGAGCATTCGTTAGTTCTGGAGAACAACGAGTCTCTGACGGATCTGCAGATCAGTGGGATGTCCATGTGACTCTACATGACAATACCACCATGCCTTCTGCTCCCACCTCTGCTGTTTCCCTTGCTCGCATTGGCCAATACATAAGCAATACAGAGCAAATTTGTAAACTGTTCACACCACCTCTATGAGCACACCGAAAGCTCCATGTAGAACCTCAGGTTCCGTTTCCTCTCGAATGCTTGGATGTTTGATGGACACACCGATTGTCTAAGATATCATCATCATTATGCATATCATTGCCTTCGTAACGCGTCAAGGAACTGTGTGGCTATCTCGAGCTTTCCCCAAACTCCACGCCACTAGTTGGAAAACCTGATAGCACTCAGATATGTGTAGATTGGTCCTATCTGTATGTAGGCGGGTGGTGATGGCGTGGAGGGCTAAGGCAGGAGTTCTCAGATTAGGGAGACGAGTGACAGGTGCTGGCGATTCTGACCGAGGGGTTCGGCTACCAGGAGCCTACAGGTTCGCCGCAGAGGACCGCCTCTATCCAGCACTGCTGTGAGCGATGCACATACCATACACATACACACACCTATTCCAGTTAGTTCCGGCCCTACTGTAACCTGGGCAGAAGGGCTCCTCCCACAATGCATGCCGCGTCCTATACCGATACCACCACAATTAAGTACATGTCTCGACAAGACCCACGCACTGTCCGTCTGCCCGCCCCTGCTGCATCGCCGCTATAGCAGAACCTCTCTCTACTGTACCCAGCACACTAGCAGCACACTAGCACACACACTAGCACACCAGTACACACTCTCTACCTCGCACTACCGGTCACCTGGTGGCCCCCGCGCCGCTGCTGGGCGGGCATCCCCAGTGCGTGCCTGCCCGCCGTTTCGCGGGAATATTCGCGAAGGAATTTGCTCACTCAGGTCGTTTGTCCACAACCAACCAACACAAGCAACACACACACACACCACCACTCAAGCAGATATCCCTCTAGCGCACAAAAAGATTGTTCGCTGTGCAGGAAGTGTAGCCCATCTTCTGCTGTGTTGAAGTGTCGATCGGTCAGCAGCCAGCTCTGGTACAGCGTCCTGTGTTAAGCTCGGCTGGAGGTTGCTATGATTAGCCTACAGTACAGGATGGTGGCGAGAACCGCCACCATCATGAGAAGCCGTTTCCCACCCATATCCATGGTGAGACACGCATCGTCAAGTGTGCAGCAACTGCTCGCGTCCAAGGAGCAGGTGGCCAACAAGATGGTTTCCAACGCCCAGGCGCAGGCTGACTTCTACAAAGGCCTGTTGGACGCCAACTACCCTCAGTATGTCGTCTCAAGATACGAGACGCCGGGGATCGCAAACTCCGTGGAGTGCACCCAGCTGTACGCCCAGGCTCTGAAGAAGCTGGGGAAGCTGAAAGAATCCGAGGCTGTGATGCAAAGCATAGCTGCCGGCGGCAGCATCGGCGGCGCCAGCGGCAGTGGCGGCGCAGGCTCACAGTTTGCGCCTGGCCTCAACTTCGGGTCAAGATATGAACCCATCCATGTGATAGTCTCCGAAAGCACATGGAGCATGATCTCCAAGTGGATTAAATGGTTGATTCCGATTGGTCTTTTGACATGGGGTGCCATGGAGGCATTCACATTCCTGGTTGAGAACGGTACCATCTTCAAGAGTGCGGATGGCAACGATAAATCTGTTGATATTTCTAAGGTGACTGTCAAGTTCGATGATGTGAAGGGCGCGGATGAAGCCAGGGCGGAGCTGGAAGAGATTGTCGATTTCTTGAAAGACCCATCCAAATTCACTGGTCTAGGTGGTAAACTACCAAAAGGTGTTTTGCTCACTGGGCCTCCAGGTACTGGTAAGACTCTTCTCGCCCGTGCCACAGCTGGTGAAGCGGGTGTTCCTTTCTTCTTTATGTCTGGGTCTGAATTCGATGAATTATACGTCGGTGTTGGTGCTAAAAGAGTTCGTGAACTTTTCACCCAAGCCAGGGCACACTCACCTGCTATTATATTCATTGATGAGTTAGATGCCATTGGAGGTAAACGTAACCCTAAAGATCAGGCATATGCTAAGCAAACTTTGAACCAACTTCTTGTCGAATTGGATGGATTCTCGCAGACCTCTGGAATCATTATTATCGGTGCTACTAACTTTCCAGAGTCTTTGGATAAGGCCCTGACCAGACCAGGTAGATTTGATAAGGTGGTCAACGTTGACTTGCCAGATGTGAGAGGGCGTGCTGCTATTTTGAAACATCACATGAAGAATGTGGAAATTGCCAAAGAAGTGGACCCAACCATTATTGCAAGAGGTACACCAGGACTGTCTGGTGCTGAGTTGATGAACTTGGTGAACCAAGCTGCTGTATATGCATCTCAACAGAATGCGCTGTCGGTAGATATGGGCCATTTCGAATGGGCAAAAGATAAGATCTTGATGGGTGCTGCCAGAAAGACCATGGTAATCACTGAAGCTTCCAGAAGAATGACTGCATATCATGAAGCTGGACATGCGATTATGGCTCTGTATACCCCTGGTGCCACCTCTTTGTACAAGGCAACTATTCTACCTAGAGGACGCGCTCTCGGTATAACTTTCCAACTGCCTGAGATGGACAAAGTTGACATCACACACAGAGAGTGTCTTGCCAGACTTGATGTGTGTATGGGAGGAAAGATTGCAGAGGAGTTGATTTACGGCTTAGAGAACACCACCAGTGGTTGTGGTTCTGATCTCAGCAGTGCGACTAATACTGCCAGAGCAATGGTCACACAGTATGGTATGAGTCAAAAAGTTGGCCCAATCAGCTTAGCTGAGAAATGGGACTCATGGTCAGCAAAACTCAGAGACACCGCTGACCAAGAAGTAGTGGATCTGTTAAAGGCCAGCGAAGAAAGAACTAGACAGATGCTCACTGAGAAGTCTGTGCAGCTCGAGAGGTTAGCACAAGGTCTTGTTGAGTACGAGACGTTGAATAAGGACGAGATTATCAAGATTGTTAACGGAGAAAGTCTAACAAAGGCCAAAACCACCACTAATACTATTGTTGAGACTCCTGAAAGTGATGGACGCAAGGACAAAGGGAAGAAGCAACCGTTTCCGATAATGGCTGAAGCATGAGTACTCCAGCCCCCACCACTCCTTCACGACCCACCACCTACACATACGCCTGCTTTCCCAGTGATGAAATCTGTGATTAATGATTAAATAGACAAACAAAGCTGCCCTCCACCACACTCATCTTCTTCTTCCCTGTGATCCTTTTAGTTTTATAATTTTGTAAATAAACAACTACACTGCCACTTTCCCGCTCCTTGTACTGTTATACATCTGTACATGTGATTGCGCCTTTGCTCTGTCGTCCATCTACGTGCTATGCTCCCTGGAGCGTGCGAGTGGAGGCCGTGGGGCCGTCCCGTCGCCCACACTCATACTCGACTTCTCTCGATCAAATGACTCTCTTCCTTCGCAAACTGAAGTTTCAGCTCTTTGCCCAGGAACGAACTTCCTTGTAGCTCCCTCAACGCCAGCTTTGCACCCTCAACATCGTCAAGTATCACGAACGCCTGTCTGGGGAGCTCCTTCTTGGTGTTCACATCCAACACTTGGGCATATGTGGAAAACAGTATCTTGAGATTTTGCCTTACTGTTTCTATAGGTTCCGATGGGAGATTTGACACGTACAGAGTATTCGAGGCCATGGCTGTATATCTCAAGCAGTCGCTCACAATACCCTCTATCCTTCTGTAGATACGCACAGGCCCTGTTGTTGTTGTTCTTCTTCTTGTTCTTCTTCTCTTGCTGCGCGCGTTGCAGAAAATGTTGTGATGACAAGTGCAGATACGCTTACCCGGTTGTGAGTTTACAAGTTAGCGATGGATTATATATACATGATGATGGTATGCAGCGCTATTATGAGGAAGATATGGCGTAGGCATCGTTGAAACTGTTCATTACTACGTCGGGGACCCCGCATCCATCGGCATAGCTCATGCCACCGTGGGTTAGCAAACCGTTGAACTCTGACTGCAGCCAACTTTTGAACATCCGCTTCTGTTCGAGGTACCCAGGCTCAAATTGCGGGATGCACTGAGGGATGAAAGACTGAACGACAGTGTCAGCGGGTCTCAGAGAGATGCCAAGATGTCTCTGGAGCACTGAGTCGGCGCGTTTTCTCATTTCCGAGTCGGTAGGTGGCCGTGTCTTTCCCTTCCATAGGTGGCCTCCAAACATTAGAGTGAGTTTGGTGTAGCCGTGGTTCTTCTGCGCAGCTGCGTGGCTGTTGCCTTCAGGGGTGAGATAGTGAGAGTGCTTCTCAATATCGCTATCGAAGATGCATCCGAGCAGTTCCTCGTTGTTCTTGCTCGATGTTGGCACTAGGTAACCAAAGCCATTAAATCTTAGCTCATCGCGTGGGAAAAACACATTCACCATGTAGATATCGGCGTAGTTGAGATGTAGGTTTGGAGTCAGAGGGACTCTATGTGCGGCTTCATCTTCTCTGGTTGATGCAACCTCAAGAAGTCTGTTCGAGTTGATGCTGGATCTGACATGATCGTAACTGTCTGAGTCATTTACCACAACAGAGTTGTCTGACCGAGCCAGACTTACAACAGGGCTGTTGAGCTTGAATCGGACATTCGTGTTCTTCTCCAACGTGCTGGTAAGTGCAGCTGTGAATGAACAAAGACCCTTCTCAAAGGTTAACATTGGTGCATTGCGCAGTTTCACTTTCAAATCGAGAAACACGCTCTGCGGCGTACCCGAACACTCGCTATACGTGACAAGGTTGCTATCTAGCTGTGGCTGCTGTTTTTTCGTTGCTGAGCGATTCCTGAACTTATTCCAGGCTGCCTTGATGACAGATCCATGCTCCTTCTCCATCGCTACCAAAGATGGCATCACCGCATTGACGCTGAGCTGACGAACATCGCCGGCATATATCCCACGGAAAACTGCACTGAGAAACTTATCTGTGATGAGCGGCGTGTTGAAGCGTCTGGTGAAGAAGTCGTGAATGGACTCATCGTGCTGCAGGTCCGTGCTGGGCCAGGGGGCTACGAACGGCTCCCTGATTAGACCAACACCGATCTTTGTGAGGTCCAGCGCATCGCCAGCGAAGAATTTGGCAAAGCTCTTCCAGGAGTTGGGCAGCTGCACCAACCCCTCGCCGCTTGGCGCGGCGAGCCACTTCTTGTTAGAGACGTCGCTGGCCTGGACATACTTCACTTCGTCCTGCAGGCCGAGCTCCCTCATCAGGTCCAGGATGATCAGGCTGCCCGCGCTCACGCTTCGCAGCGTGCGCGGGCCCTTGTGCAGCTTGATGTGCTTGTCGTCGTGCGTACACAGCTCCGAGTGGATGTACCCTGATGGGCGGTTCAGCGACTCATATATAGTCAGATGGATGTCAGGTCTGAGCTTGGTGAGGAAGTAGGCGTAGGTGAGGGAGGACACGCCTGATCCGATCACCGCCACGCGGCTGTTTGGCTTCAGCATACAGACACACAGACAGATACAGATGCTCTCTCTCTCGCTCTCTCTCTCGCTCTCTCCCGCTCCTCAACCTCCACTGAACCCACCTGGTGGTGAGTGATGTGGCAAATTATCTGCTGATCACGACCACCTCGCGTGTTGGGAGCCCGGGCTGCCCAGCACCAAACAAAACAAACGACGCGCACAACAGACAACAGGAAACTACAGACGTGAAGGGGAGACGTGAAGGAGAGAGACACCGAGCACTAGCCGCAGACAGGAGAGCACGGAACAAGGCTGAGAGAGCGCAAGACAGCGGGAACGAAAGAGAAAAAGGGGGGTACAAACCAACGCGTCGTGCCATGCCGTAAGTGTTTGTAATGTGAAGCCAAACCAACCAACCACCTGGTGTGTCGTTTCCACTAACAAGTATGCATGCGTGTAGAGAGATCATCACCTTGCAAGTAGGACAGTGTGGGAACCAGGTCGGACACCAGTTCTGGAGCCAGCTGTGTAAAGAGCACGGAATAGGGCCAGACGGGGTGAGCACAGTCACGGAGAAGCGCGAGGACGAGACGAATGTGTTCTTCAACAACAACGGGGACAGCAGGTACACGCCTAGGGCGCTGCTCGTGGACCTCGAGCCCGGCGTGATCAACGACATCAACACTCAAACCACACACCTGTTCAACGACCGAAACATCCACGTGTCGCACACAGGGCTCGGGGCGGGCAACATCTGGTCGAAGGGCTATGACTACGCAGACGGCGAGAGAGAGGCGTTCCTGGAGATGATTGACCGCGAGCTGGACAGCTGCGATAACTTGGAAGGTTTCCAGCTGTACCACTCGGTGGCTGGTGGTACCGGATCGGGGGTGGGATCGTACTTGCTGGAGTGTTTGTCAGACAGCTACAACAAAAAGATTGCAACGACGTGCTCGGTGTTTCCGGAGAGTGTTCAGTCATCTGACGTGGTGGTGCAACCGTACAACACCGTGCTGACGCTGAAAAGACTAATTGAGTCGTCGGATGCCAACATTGTCATCGAAAACAGTGCACTGCTTAACAATGCCATCAAGGTCTTCCAAAGCTCCAGCCCAACTACGCAGCAAACAAACCAACTCATTGCGACCATAATGGCAGCTACTACAAATACGCTAAGGTACCCGGGATACATGTACAACTCGCTCACCAGTATAATTTCCACGCTGATTCCAACACCAGATCTCCATTTCATTATACCCAGCTACACTCCATACACGTCAGATTTCGTTACAGAGGCCAAAAGCATCCGCAAGTCTACTGGTTATGATGTTGTGCTCGAACTGCTCGACAAGAAACTGAAGATGGTGGACGTCGAGGATAAGCACTCAAGCTACATTGCTATTTTCAATCTGATACAAGGAGACATTGATCAGAGTGACATCCAGAAGGCAATTGTTAAAGCACAGCAAAGGGCAAAGTATGTTCCCTGGAGCTCCTCTTCTCTGCATATTGCCTATGGGAAGAAGTCCCAGCACTATAGGACCCCCAACTCCGACTACCCCTCTGGTCTGATGCTGGCTAACACGTCGTCAATATTAACACTTTTAGAGAAGACGTGTACCCAGTATGATAAAATTATGCGTCGAACAGCTTTTATAGGAGGCTACAAAGATGGCAAACTGTTCCAAGATGGACTTGGGGAGTTCATTGAGTCCAGAGAAGCTGTCCAAAGAGTCATTGATGAATACAAATCTGCAGAAACTATTGGATATCTTGATGATGATGAAGATGATGATGTCAATGTGATTGACAACGATAACGATGTTAATGTTGAGTGAAGATAGGAATATCATGATATGATGAGAGCTAGTGGGAAAGGCGCATGTACCCAGCCGAGGAAAATATACTACAGTTATACTAAAAGAAAGAAAGGAGCTAGCTCGAAGATCTTTATTCTTCAAAACATATCTAGAGGGATGTTAAAGCAGCTAATGCTGTAACAACAATAGCCAAGAATCCACTGATAGAGTTGATAACACCATTGTTACTGGAGTTGGAAGCAGTAGTAGAGGAAGATTCAAACTGGTTGAAACCTGTTACTCTTGATGACGAGCCTGAAGATGAACCTGATGAAGATGAACCTGATGTGGTTGTGGTTGATGAACCAGACGAGCGAGTTGAAGATTGGCTGGATCCACTGGATGATCTTGAAGATCTGGAGGAAGATGAAGAGGAATCTTCACCGGGGTCGAGGCCTGAGTTCTTGTTGCTAGCCAAAGTGGTGTCGTTGCCACTAATGATAACATTCTCTTGGTTGTATTTACCTGACCCATCCCAAATATAGGATACATCGCCAGATCCAATCGATTTAGTACCATTTGGAGGTTTGTAGCACTCAATGTAAGCACTTTCAATAAGAGCATAGTAGTAACCGTAATCTTGGATGTCTTCAGAGTCCCAGTCCACGTATCCACCAGCCCACTCAAGAGTACCTTGGGCAGCACCTTGAGCACCTGCAGGCCATATGGAGAATTGGACACGCGAAGGCGTTTGAGGATAGTAGTATGTGTTGTCAGTCTTGTTGTATGTTTCCTCTTTAGTTAAAGTTCTGAGCAGTCTGTCATCAACAAACCATTTGAGCTCTTTCTCGCTCCATTCAATGTGGAAATCATGGTATTCGGCGTAGGTGTCTGAGGTTTCAAAGAACTCACCGTGAGTCCAGTCCAGCACAGCCTGGTAGTAGTAGTTAGTCTCAGTGGAGGTCAAGTTGTACCCAACAAACTCGAAATCAACTTCGTCTTGGGAGTTCGAGAAGACAATGAAAGCAGTGACCACACCAGCTCCTCTCGATGTTTTCAGTCTAGCACCGACTTTGCCGTACCAAACATATCTCGACGACGAGAGGACGGACCCTGTGGTGTTCTTTGGCATGGCCAGGACAGTCGCATCGCCAAAGTCCTCGACGTAGCCGGAGTAGATCCAGTCTGCCTCCTCTGCGTCACCCAGGTAGTCTTGCACAGACACGAACGACGCTTTGTCCCCAAAGGAAGTCTTCACGTCCTTACAGATCGGCATTGGCATACACGCCTGCTCCTTGAACGACAGTATTGGGTTGCAACCCCCCAGACAGTTCATCCCCGTGCCGCAAGTGCCAAACTGACTGCAGCATGGTTGAGACTCTGGACACGGCTTGCCTACGCTGCAGCTGATAACTTCGTCCGCTGCGAGCACTGCCACCAGCGACGACGCAACGCCCACAACTATACGAGAAACCTTCATTAGTCTATTCGCTCCTATGTTTCCTGTGAGTACGAAATAAGCCCCGAGACGAAAAATTATAAAAATATGCGTGCACCCTGGAGTGTTTATAAATACAAATACTATAATCTCCGACTGACTGACTGACTGCTACCTTGCATATACCCAGATCGCACACGGTCACCACTGCCAATCAGCACTCGACCTTTTCTTTTTCCTTCTCCTTTTGGCATCGGCATGTGCACATCGAAAGAAATTTTTTCATCCTTGGGGGTGTTCGCGGCGAGGGCTGACAGGAGAAGAGACCATGTCTGTACGAAGCTGTACGTAGCCACCGGAAGGTGCTGATGCTCCTTTCGTTCGATTGGTAGACATCCTAAAAGGGACTTAATCAGGTTTCCTATTTGGGCAAGGTAATTAATTACATGGGGTCGATTGATCACATTGGGCAGACCGGCCAAGCTCGCGTGTGCAAGTTGGCTTGTCAGCACTAGAGAAGCGCAAACTCGTTCAAAGTGGCACCCTCGTTGCCGTCGTCGTCAATGGCATCTGTGATCTCGAGGATGATATACCTCGAAAAGTACTCGAACTGGTTAGCCTCCTTCTTGCCTGCATCGATAGAGAAAACGGTCTCATTGTTCGGGAGTAGTCTCACCTCGGAGGAATAGCTGTCATGGTACGGCTCGCTGATGCTTATCGGTAGGTTGTCGACAATCTTGTGAAAGTCCGCCACATCGTAGCTCAGTAGAAAGTCTGAGAAATCATCCTCAAACACTTCGTCCCGGTGCCTGTACACGTACAAGCTTAGGAACTTTGCAGGCCGTGCTCCCCACACCACCGAACCACCTGCAATGTCTCTCTTTGTCCCCAAATCAATAAGCAACCGCGCAGGGTCTCTCGTCAACGGCTTCCAGTAAGTGTAGTTGTTGCCATCTATAGCTGAGAGTGCAACCTCCCCTGGTGCACCAGCAGTCAAATTTGCAATGGGACGGCACTCGGTGTATGAGCCCTTTATATTCGCATGCGGCTCAAACGCTGGAATGACAAACTCTCGTCCCGGCTTGATCGTGTAGTTGCCACTCTTCATGTTTCTTGGTTGCACCTCAATCTTGATAGGCTTTGTCCCGTGGTGCCTGATTATACCCTCGTTATCAGTCAATATAATGTCTAGCTTCTGCCCCATGTACTTGAACCCTCTGACTACCACACCCCCAGGTAAAGCCAAGGGCTTGATAGGATCAAACTTCAAAAATCGTTCAATCTTGTGAGTTCGATGATTAACTCTGCTCGAGTACTTGAGGCCCATAATACCGTACACAACTGCTTGTATATATCCCCCATGGGCGGTCAAGAAGGGGAACCCAGGGTGTGTTCCTCCATTTGTCAAGATATTGTCATCTGCTTGCTCACTGTACTGGGCAAATGGAGATCTGATATATGGGATAACAGACTTCCTCAAATAGCTTTGTGACGAGCATCCGTAATCCAAGACTCTAGAAGACGCAACAGTGAAGACAGGGAATGTCATTGCTGGACCAATATCCGCCTGTTTCAAGGAATAGTAAAACAAATTCATTCTTGCCTCTTCTTCATCCTCGATGTCATCTAGTGGGAAGATCAATAGAACAACGTCTGCCTGTTTGATGACTACCGACGCATTCATCCCAGTATACTCCAAGGTGATACCACTTTCTGACTTTGGGAGATGTATGCGACCCACAACTTCAACCCATCTGGGATTAATCTCCTCCCCCAAGTGGTGCGCTGCACGTAATGTTGTCTTTAGCAAAGCATCAATGCCGCTATTGGTGAATGCCCCATTATCAACATGGTTGGCGTATTCATCGGGATCAGTTAAATTAGTGGTGACAAACTGCTGCAAATCAGGATCAAATTTCGTGTATTGTGATAGGAAATCAGAAGCATCTCTCAATAGTGGCCATGATACCTCCCTCAAGTACTTTTCGCTCTCGCCTGCAATGTACAATAGCCATGAGCTCAAAGCGACATCAACATTTATATGATACTCATAATCAACACACGGACCGGCAGATGTGCAATTTCCATGCCTACCAGACACCCATGGATACGCAGCTCCTTTGTAACGGTATTGCTTTGCATTCAGTACGGCTTGTTCGTGTGTGTAAGTTCTGTAATTGTTGATAGCCTTAGCTACTTCAGGATAAAAAGGGACGAGACCAGGGACAATCCACAGATCTGTGTCCCAGAAGACCATACCACCATAGCTATCGGAGGATAATCCAGCTGTAGATAACGCCGATGCCAAACCCTCAGCACGTCTATCTGTGTTGGCAAGCAAATGGAAAAGTGATGCCTTAGCAGTTAACGTCAACAAAGGATCACCAGGGAAATAAATATCCACATCATCTACTAGCTCATCCCAGGCTTCGATGTGGCTCTCTTTCTCTTGTCTCGCGTCAGAAGAACTCAGTAACTCGTCCTTCACACTTTTCAAAAGCTTACTCTTTATCTCTTCACTAGGATTTGGTCTTGTCTCATAATCAATCTCAGAGGTAGCTATAAATGACACCTTGGAAATGTCAAAACGTTGCCCCTGTTTCAAGAGAACTGGAAGCTCTTCGATAACTTTCCTGTCAACAGTGTACATTTTTGTTTCCTCCCCTGTCACTATTTTCGATGCGACAGCTGCCATAGAGTAATTTACATTGTCTGGTCTGACCACCATGTGTATGCCGTCTTCATCAAACCCAAAGTCATCCAAAGACGTCCTGAAACTTGTGTTAAAATCCAACGAGCTTTGCAAAGTTAGATTCATATCCCTCTCTAGGGCAAGCAACCCTAAGGTCAACACGCCTAAGTTCTTCTTATCTCTATGCGCAAAGACGTCAATTGTCACCTCCAACTCATCCAACCACGTCAATTTTGTCGACACAATTCCGTTGGATAGTGATAAGTTCTGGTGATAGTTCGATATATGATCAGGCTGTATGGTTTCAGGGTTAAAAGTATGAGTCTGTCCATCCTTTTCCACGACAATGTCCATATTCACCCAGTACGGTAAAGTGGAGATAACGCTATCTGAGCCGTTGGCGTACAACTCTGGAAAGTTGGTGGCTGGCAAGCGATTCTGCAAAGAGTAGAACCCAGCAGCAAATGCGCCAGTGAAGCGCTTGTTGAAAAGAGGCCATCCGTTTTGCAAAACCTCGTCATTGATGATCTCAGTGTGGGTATTCATCTCGTCGAACGAGAAGCCCTGTCCTAGCGTGGACACCCTCGCACCAATGAATCCATTGGCCACATACGCCTGGCGGGAGTACGCGTTGGGCGAGAAGTACGTGTGCCCCAACACATGATTGTCCCGGTCATAAAACACATTCATGGCGTCTGCGATGGACTCGAACACTTTATACGACTTCTCGCAGAGGGACATTATGTGCGACTCCGAACACAGCGACCTGCTGTAGTCCATCATGCTGACATGGTGGATGTAGAAACAGTGGAACGGTGCCCAATAGCACAGGAATGCCACCACTACCACGCTTGAGACTAGCATCATCGACGTGAGGTTGAGGGTACTGCTGCGGGCTGCTTCTTCATTTGTGTCGCTGCGTCGAGGACTGTCCTTACGTGCCATTTCGCAGTATACGCGTGCTTGTATATAGATAAGAAATGTGGTGTGAGTGTGTCTGTGTCTGTGGTGTGTGCGTCTGTGGTGTGTGGTAAAGTGGTGGAGCCCAGCTCACAAATCCATTGTACCTCCCGACCCACGCCACGCTGCTGCTCGCTTGCTGCGCTGCCGACGCAACTTTGCAACTTTGCAACTCTCCGCAACGACGTCGCGGCTGTCAATGTGGTGCCTGAGCCTGTGCGGCCAACAGCACTCTCGGTATGGCAGCGCAGCAATGATGACAGCAAAGTAGAAATATTACTGTGGCCCGGGCCAATGACACAAAAACGAGAACAAGGGGATTTCCGACCTGCGACTTCCGACTTCCGAGAACCGAGAACCGGGACCCGACAGACTCCGCGCCACGTGACGAGATTGGCCATCCACCGACTTCCGAGTCATTACCCGGGCTGCCCCCCATTGTCCAATGAAATTCGAATGTTCCAAAGTTCCCAAGTCCAATTAGAAAAAATCGAAAAAAAAAAAAGCCCAGCAGCTCCCGCCCGCCCAAGGAAACAACAAACAAACACAGCCAGACAAATCGTTAGGAGAAAAAAAAAATCACGGCGGCGGTGGTCGAGTTTCCAAAGAAAATTGAAAAAGTTCACCTTCTTTCCAACAAAAACTTACTTCTTTTTCTTTTTTTACCTTCTTCCTTCCTTCATAAATCAAGTTCAACCAAACTTAACAATGCTTTCACGTACTGCTATCCGTACTGCTGCTAGATCAGTTGTTGCTGCTAACGCTGCTCGCTCGATCAACCGTATTGTAAGTAATTTCGCAGTGTGTTTCAGGGCGTGAAGATGTGTGTTTGCGAGGGGGTCCAGATGTGAAAGGACGAGTGGCCACAAGGTGGAGGAGGCTGGGTGCGAGGGAATTGGTCCAATTCTGCGCACTGGCGACAGGGCAGGCTGGGCCGGGGAGGCGGGGTCGCAATTGGCAGGAGCGTGCGCCGAAAGCGAGAGAGAGAGGTGTGTGTGCGACCGTGGTGGCAGTCTGGCTGCGCTCCGGCCTGATCCATCCCCGTCTGCGCCATGATCCATGCGCCCAACGCCATCCCAGCTACAAACGAGTGCCAGCTGCCTCCAAACAGTAGCATACATACTACATCCGTCCGTTCGATCCTGTTTATTTTTCCCGTGCCACACGCGCAGGCAGTTATACTAACAAAAGTTCTTTCCCTGCAGGCTCGTCCAGCTTTGATCGTCGCTGGTCGTCGTTTCGCCTCCGCTAAGGCTCAACCAACCGAAGTCTCCTCCATCTTGGAAGAGAGAATCAGAGGTGTTTCCGAAGAGGCTAACTTGAACGAAACCGGTAGAGTTTTGTCTGTTGGGTACGTATAAAAACAACCGCTGTCTGTATCTTGGTTTGTTTCATCTCGTGCTGCTTTCCCTCCCGCATCCCGCATCCCCAGCTGAGCAGATGCCACTGTCTACGTCTTTCTACGGCCACATGTTTACAATTTGTCACTATTAGCCACCAACTCAAGGAATGGCGGCCAAATAAAATCCACTACCTCGAAAATGGGCTGGCGTTTTGCGCTTAAACCACACACCCGAAAAACGAAAAAAAAACTACACCGAAAGGAAAAAACCGGATTTGGTTTTCTCAAGGCAAAGAAATTTTTTATTATGGGCGGAGAGGAGGGAGAACAGCACCACGTGAAACAAACAGACACACACAACTAAACGTGTTGGCCTGTACAAGTCTTGTGCAGGGAAGGCTGGGAGTAAGATTACTAACAATTAACCAACAGTGATGGTATTGCCCGTGTTTTTGGTTTGAACAACGTCCAAGCTGAAGAATTGGTTGAATTCTCCTCTGGTGTCAAGGGTATGGCCCTTAACTTGGAGCCAGGTCAAGTTGGTATTGTCTTGTTCGGTTCTGACAGATTGGTCAAGGAAGGCTCCACCGTCAAGCGTACCGGTAAGATTGTCGATGTTCCAGTCGGTCCACAATTGCTAGGACGTGTTGTCGATGCTTTGGGTAACCCAATCGATGGTAAGGGACCAATCAACGCTGAGAAGACTGCCAGAGCCCAGGTCAAGGCTCCAGGTATTCTTCCAAGAAGATCTGTCTACGAGCCAGTCCAAACTGGTTTGAAGTCCGTCGACTCCTTGGTCCCAATCGGTAGAGGTCAGAGAGAATTGATTATCGGTGATCGTCAAACTGGTAAGACTGCTGTCGCCATTGACACTATCTTGAACCAAAAGAGATGGAACGATGGTTCCGACGAGTCCAAGAAGTTGTACTGTGTCTACGTTGCTGTTGGTCAAAAGAGATCTACTGTTGCCCAATTGGTTCAAACCTTGGAACAACACGATGCCTTGAAGTACTCCATCATTGTTGCTGCCACTGCTTCTGAGGCTGCTCCACTTCAATACATTGCTCCTTTCACTGCCTCTGCTATCGGTGAATGGTTCAGAGACAACGGTAAGCACGCCTTGATCATTTTCGATGATTTGTCTAAGCAAGCTGTTGCATACCGTCAATTGTCTTTGTTGTTGAGACGTCCACCAGGTCGTGAGGCTTACCCAGGTGATGTTTTCTACTTGCACTCCAGATTGTTGGAAAGAGCTGCTAAGTTGAACGACACCCTTGGTGGTGGTTCCCTAACTGCCTTGCCAGTCATTGAGACCCAAGGTGGTGATGTCTCCGCTTATATCCCAACCAATGTCATTTCCATTACTGACGGTCAAATTTTCTTGGAGGCTGAATTGTTCTACAAGGGTATCAGACCAGCCATTAACGTTGGTTTGTCCGTCTCCCGTGTCGGTTCTGCCGCTCAAGTCAAGGCCATGAAGCAAGTTGCTGGTTCTTTGAAATTGTTCTTGGCCCAATACAGAGAAGTTGCCGCTTTCGCCCAATTCGGTTCCGATTTGGATGCCTCCACCAAGCAGACATTGGCTAGAGGTGAACGTTTGACCCAATTGTTGAAACAAAACCAATACTCACCATTGGCTGCTGAGGAGCAAGTCCCATTGATTTACGCCGGTGTTAACGGTTTCTTGGATGACATTGCCTTGGAGAGAATTGGTGAATTCGAGACCGAGTTCTTGGCCTCCTTGAAGTCCAACAACTCTGACATCTTGACTGCCATCAGAGAGGAGGGTCAATTATCAGACGACAAGTTGGCTGCATTGAAGACTGCCACTGAGCAATTCGTTGCCACTTTCTAAGCTCGATCTTTTTTGATTGATTGATTGTGATTCTGTTTAGGAGAAGCTCGAAAATGGAGAGAGGGAAATGGTGGTTGTGTGCTTGGGGAGTAGAGAAGGAGCTATCAGTGTAAGGATGCAAAAGCAGGATCATGTGTTTTTCCAACGAGACATTGACTGTCTCTAGCATGCGTTTTCTTGTGGATGTCTTCCCCTATCTGGCCCCCAGACCGCTGCACATCCGCGTTCTAGTTTGCCCAATTCATTCCGTGTCTATCCTTCTCTTTTTCATCTCGGTTAGAAATTTGTGCTTAGAGATTGTTGATGTGATATGAATAGACCGTTTAGTATATATTCAGGTTAAAATTAAGAAATATTATATGTGAAAAATCGAACAATGTAGGGGTAGCCAGTAGGCACATGTAGCGAGTGCGCCTTCCACCAGCCGCGCAGTCTGCTCGTCCGTCTTGCCTGTTGCGTATCAGCATCAGCAGGTTGTCGCCACGGGCGCTGAAACGGGGTCCCGCGTGCTTTGGTAAGCTACTTGCTTCCCCACCGCCAAACCACCTGCTACCTGCTCACACTCACACTCACACTCTCAACCAGCCCGACTTCCGCATCGAGACGTTCAAGCGAATGACATGTCACATACTTCGGCCGTCTCCTCCTACGCATCAACCCATTCCCTCCTATTCCCTGCCTCTACAGCACCGAAACATGATACTGGCACACTCGCTCCTCGCTCCCTCGCTCGCTCGTGCTGTGTTTTGTGTTTTTAACCGAAGCGGAGAAGATGCATTGGGAATTTGATTTACTCACCGAGGCACAAAAAAGCGGCGGCAGTAGTGGGCGGTTAGTTGTTTAAGGTTGTTTTTGTGATCTTTAGTGGAAATTTCGCTCCCCCACACTAAACGTATAAAAACAGTAAGGTCTGCACCACTGGGGGCAAGGGAGAAACCAAAAGCTCAAAGCTCGTTTTTGCAGTTTACTGTTGCTTGTTGTTTGGATCTAGTTTGATGGACTAGAGCTGAAGAACAGATACTCGAGAACAAAGAGAAGGATTGATAGAGCTAGCTACGTTTAGTTGTATTTGGTCTTTGCTGTTTGTGTTGCGCTCCCCGTCCCGCTAGTGCCGAAATAGTTTCAGGCTTTTAGCCGCTGCAAGACAAGACCTCCATCCGCCCAACTGTTGCGTGGAAGCGAAGCCCCCAGACATAGTCGGAAATGGTTGCTACACTAGTAGACACTCTGAGTCAAGACGTGCAGAAAGAGCTGTCCAAAGATGGAGAGTTCAACTACCTGCAGTTTCTAGACAAGCATTTGCCCTTGAAGGGCTTTGAAGAGTTCAGACAGCTTGACGGCAAAGCAATCAAGCAAGCAGTGCCGCTCCCAGGAACTGCTGTGGCTGGATACTCCTCCGTCTACAGAAACGTTATTTCCCCAGACCGTTTGATTAACAGGGTTTTGCCTGAACTAGACACTGTGTTGTCATACTTTGAGAAGATTGCTAACCTTCTTCCTGATTTCGACTGTTTGGGTCGCAGACTCAGACTGGAAAACGGCGAGTACGAGGAGAAATTCACTTTCAAGACCTTCAGAGAGGTCCAGCAAGAAAAGAACGACCTTGGCTCTGGTATCAGAAACCTTTTGAATGGCGCAGGCTGCGGTGACAATGAGATCATATCTGTTTTTTCACCAAACAGACCGGAATGGGTCGTTTCCTCGTATGCCTGTCAATCGTTTGATCTTCCTACTACCGCCCTGTATGATACACTGGGTCCAAAGACTTCAAAATACATTTTGAACTTCACCAAATCACCAGTGCTTATCACCACACTTGACAAAATCACCAATACCATTAACCTCTCAAAGAAGGTTAAGAGTGATCCAAGTGACGACGAGGAGTTGGAAGGCTTGCCATATCTAAAGTTTATCATTTCCATGGATGAACTCAACTTCAAGGAACACTATGGCCTGTACCACTTGGCAGAGTCACATGGCATCAAGTTGCTTGACTGGAATCAAGTGCTCCAAATTGGCAGGGCCCATCCGTTACCTTTCAAACAGTGTACTCCTGAGTCGTACTTGTCTATCTCTTTCACCTCAGGTACTACTGGAAATCCAAAAGGTGTTATAACCACTCATAAAATGGGTGTGAGTGGTATTGCATTTGCTTTCTCCCAACTCCCTATGATGGCAAATGAAAACCTGACCAAGCAAATCAAGTACTTTTCGTTCCTGCCACTAGCCCACATTTATGAGCTGCTAAATATTTATACAAATATTTCCAGGGGCTATCAAGTTGCTTTCCCACACGATCCTTCGCCATTGAAGTTGGTTGAGAACCTCAAATTGTACAAGCCCAATATTGTGACATTGGTTCCTAGAATTTATACCAAGTTTGAGAGCGCAATCAAGATGACGTTGGGTTCAAGTTTCGCAGGTAGAAATGTGATTAGCAGAATCATTGAGTACAAGTCACGAAAGATTGCTGAAACTAACCACTCTTCCCAAAAGCTATCCTCAGATATCATGAACCTTGACTCTTTTGTGGTCAAGAAGTTGAGAGCAGCTGTCGGATTTGATGAGGTGGAAGTTTGTATTTCAGGTTCCGCCCCTATTGCTAAGGAAACTCTACAATTTATTAAGGCTGCTTTCAATGTGGAATTATTCCAAGGTTACGGTTTGACGGAGTCTTTTGCAGGAATGTGTATTGAGACAGCCAACCAAAACGATCAAACGTGTGGTGCAGTTTCTATAGGTACTGAGATTAAGCTCAAAGATCTACCAGAAATGAATTACACATCCCACGACTTCAACGGCCAGGAGAAGGAGGAGCCAACTGGTGAACTGATGCTGCGTGGTGATCAAATATTCCCAGGTTACTTTAATAATCCAAAGGCTACCGAGGAGGTGCTCACTAAAGATGGCTGGTTCCACACTGGTGATGTGGCCAAGATTGATAAGTATGGCCGTATTTGTATTGTTGATCGTGTCAAGAACTTCTTCAAGCTTGCACAAGGTGAGTACGTGACCCCAGAGAGAATTGAAAATGTCTACTTGAGTACGGTTGCTGGATTGATGACACAAATTTTTGTTTACGGTGACTCTTTCAAAACCTTTTTGGTTAGTATCATTGGTGTTGATCCAATCCAAGTCAGAGCCTCTCTATCTCACTACCAGAAGCACCATCCTTCTGAGCGCTTCAACGATCTGAATGATGATGAGATTTTAGACAAGATCAACTCAAGCATTGAGATTAAGAACTTTTTCATCAACTACATTAATTTGCAAATTGCCGACCAAGGCTTGCAGGGTTTCGAAAAGATTCACAATTTCAAGTTTGCCTACGAGCCATTGAAACTCACAGATGGTGTCATAACCCCAACCTTCAAGATCAAGAGAAACGTTGCCTCTAAATTCTTTGAGAAAGATTTGAAGGAGCTCTACGATGAAGGTTCGTTGGTGTTGATGCAGAAAGGGAAAATGTAGGTTGCTTGATTGGTACGTCACGCTGATTAGATCGATTTCTCTCATGTATTGAATATGTTGTTGTTTTGTTTATTATAAATGAAAATGAATAAAAAAGAGCCAAAGTTAAATCTAAGTTAAGGTTAAGGTTAAGGTTAAGGTTATAAGCTCAAGTTAAAAAATAAAAATATACTATGCCTATGCAATGCTTATGCAATGCTTTTGTATGGACATGACACAAAACCCCAGAAAAAGAAAAAAGAAACAGCGAGTCTGGGACTACAAAATTGGTCTAGGAATCTCGCCTAAACGCGGCAATTGAAAAGTCATTTGTGTCCCTTTGTGTATTTGTGTGGTCATTTACAGTCGCTGCTTGTGCCACTTGTTGTTCCTTCTTCTTCTACTTCTTACTTCCTTGCTCCTTTTGTTTTGCCTTCTGCTCTCTGTGATTGGACGGGCTTCCCATGCTCTCCCGGCCCCTCCGCCCAGCATATGTTACCCTTTCATAAGCCTACCCCAACATTTTACCCCTGAGCCTGAGCCTGAGCCTGAGCGAGCTGGCATTAAGCCACTGAAGGGGAAGGAGGCGAAAACCGAAGAGAATCACAGAGGCAGAGGCAGTGAGTGATGCGGAAGGAGGGGGAGATTTATATTAATTAAGCATCGTTCACTGGGCGCCGTCCGTGAGTCGCCACTCCACTGGTGGTGGAAAACCACTCAATCCCACTTGTTGGAACTGGGTATTTCCCTCTATATAAAGGAAGAGTGAGATCTCCAAGTGCGTCCACATCATCCCCACTACATCGTAAACTATATATACTGTTGTGTATCCAGTATAAATCCTCCTCTGACATTTACAGTACATAGAACAGCGCGGCACAGAACAGCGCACAATGAGTTCTTTGCAACATCTCAATTCACTCCACGCTCAATTCTCCCAGGAGAAGCTTTACGCGGCAGTTGAGCTGCCAGGCACAAAGCAGAAGGGATTCTCCAGCATCTACCGAAACTCGTCTCATCCAGAGTCTCTGGTTTCCCACATCCCAGGACTGAGCACCCTCCACGAGCTGTTCCAGAACGCTGTTGATCTGTTTGGAGAAGACGACTGTTTGGGCGAGCGGCTACGTGATCCAGTGACGGGAAGCCTGGACGATTTCTACACGTTTCAGAGCTACAAGAGCGTCAACCAGCGTCGTCTTGACTTTGCCTCAGGGCTCCTTCAGTTTGTCACCGGGCTTCCAGGGTACAATGGCACAAAAGCAGGCGATATCGATGGAGCTGCTCGCGGCAGCACGGAGAAGAAATTGCCAGATTTTGTCGTCACCGTGTCTGGCCACAACAGTGTGGAGATGCTCATTCTGGATCTCGCCACTAGATCTTTTTCACTGCCAAACTGCGGTCTGTACGAGTCGCTAAGCGACTCAAACTGCAACTATATCTTGAGCGTGACACAATCACCAGTTCTAGTGTTGAATATGCACTTGGTGGAAAAGTTCCTCAAGATAAAAGAAAAGTATGGGTTGAAATCTCTTGTCGCCTTTGTTTGCTTTGAAGATCTGAAAGGCAATGAGGAAGGGAAGCGATTGGTTGCAAAAGCAGCAAAGTCTGGTGTGAAAATGGTGGACTTCTCATCCTTGGAACTCCTCGGCAAGAGCTCACCATTGCCATGGAATTTCAACCTACCAACACCAGACACTTTGTATACCCTGGCATTCACTTCTGGTACTACCGGTTTGCCCAAAGGAGTCTACTTGACACATGCTGCTGCAACAGCAAATGTTACGGGATTCTTCATCCATTGCCCAAAACCAGCTGTAGGGCTCACACAGGACCAAATGCGTGATTTCCGTCACAATAAGGATTCTAAAGGCCGCCAATTGCAAACCATGTGCTTCCTACCCTTGTTGCATAACTACGAAAAATCTATATCTAACTTTGAGATGAGCTATGGCATTGCATTGGCCCTTCCTTCCAAGCCAGGGATGGCATCATTATTCGAGGATCTAGCGATTGTCAAACCTTCTTTGTTCAATGGAGTTCCACGGATCTACACACTAGTTGAGAACGCTATCAAGAACGAATTGGCGAAACACGCATGCGATGATCCTTTGAGGAATGAGAAGGTTAAAATATCGTTGGGATTTGAGAATGTGAGCTTTTTGCAATGTGCATCCGCTCCAATCTCAAAGGAGTCCATTCTGTTTTTGAAAGATGTTTTGCAATGTGGGTTCCTGAATTCTTACGGTGCTACTGAACTGTTCTCAGTGATCTCGTACTCAGATCCCTACGAGACTATTGCTGGATCGTCAGGCCCAATTGCTGTCAATTCCGAACTGAAGTTGAAAGACGTCCCTGAAATGGGGTACACCTCAAACGATAAGCCCTTCCCTAGAGGTGAGGTTCTTATTCGTGGCGCATCAATGTTTTCACACTATTTTGAAAATGAGAAAGCTACACGCGAAGCAATAGATGGTGAGGGATGGTATCATTCAGGTGACATTGCGTGTCTTGACACACAAGGAAATTTGTTCATTGTTGATAGAGTGAAGAATTTCTTCAAGATGAGTCAAGGGGAGTACATAACCCCAGAGAAAATTGAGACGATCTACTTGAGCAAGAACCCAATTCTGACACAGCTATATGTACACGGTGATTCGTACCAAAACTATTTGATTGGAATAGCCGGCGTTGACATGGAAAACATGAAGGAGTACCTTTCCAGAGAATTGCAATCAAGCTTCATCAAGCATTTCTCAGATGAGGACTTGCTCAAATTCGTCAACCTCAGTAAGATCAAGCAGCTCATTGTCTCTGGCCTGCTCAAAAACGTCAAAGACTGTGATCTGCAAGGGTTTGAGAAGTTGCACAACCTGCACTTTGAGCTCAGACCCCTCAGCGTTGAAAACGAGACGCTTACTCCCAGTTTCAAGCTGAAACGCAACACTGCCAAAATCATACACTCTGACAAAATCAAGAACCTTTACCGTGAGGGCAGTCTGCTCAAACCCAGCAAATTGTGAAGATCATCATTGCCGTCTGTGCAGTCAGTTCCAAGCACACCTGAGCTCACTCTCCACCATCTAGTGCTTCGCGTGTCGTTCAACCCATCCTTTCGCATCTTATGTAACTATATGCCTATATAGTGCGCGTAAATAGAAATAGCACGTGCAGCTGCACGTGACCTGGCCGGGATGTGTCACTGTGCGTCGTGCTAACTGCCGCAGCGATACGAGCTCTCTGTTTGGGGTCTTTCGTTTCCGTGTCATCCGCTGTGCTGTGAAGCTGCAGCACAGGGGACACACATCGTCATTATTGCCTCACCTAGTCTGCGTGAGTAAGTTAGCCATATACCAATAAGTTTGAGCTGAGCGCTGGAAAAACTTCTATTGATTTATAAACAATGCCAGGTCTCGATTTTTTTTTCCCCTTCTTGTGGGTCGTTGCGGGTTGTACAGCGCAGATTAACAGAGAGAGAGTGCGTGTACTGTACTGCATCCACTTAGCTCTGAACGGTCCTAACGCCTGCACGGAATCTGTTTGCTCTCATAAGTATAACAAGCACCGCAATACAAGTAAATGAGTGTTAAAGCGGTGTTCATCGAACAGGCCGTATGTAAACTGAGACTCAAAGGATGGTGAAGAACATTATACTGACTTGTCGATATCTAGTGTGACTCTTGCCGGAGAAGAAAGCTCAAGTGCTCCAAAGATCTGCCGAAATGCACCAAATGTGTTGTACATCGAAGGGAATGCAATTATTCGCCGCGTGTCGTGCGAAGCCCACTCACAAGAATCCACCTCACCAAAGTGGAAGGTCGTGTAAATGCTTTGGAATCGCTAATCCATGAATTGTTACCTGACGCAGACATTGACAAACTCCTCTTGAAGCAAGTGCCCAGATCGACCAAAATGAAGCAATCCGCAAGTAGTGACGGGACGCCAGAGTCACCCGAGTCCAACAATGAATACATCCCACAGCTGCCCGTGGATGATGTGCCAGACGATGCAATATATGGCTTCGATTGGAATGAGGAGGATGTGGACATCGACCTCAATGACGGGATGGCTGCACTTAGCGTCAACCCATCAAACAAAGGGTATTTTGGTATGGCTTCAAGTGCAGTGGTTCTACGTGCTCTCGAGAAACCAAACGAAGCTCTTCAAAACCAAGCTGATGAGCCGAGATCCACAAGTGCCCGCTCTGATTCAAGAAGCAATTCAAGAATCGATTTGGATTCGACATTATCACTGACTGCAAAATTTTTGACGAATGAGTTGATTGAATCTTACTTTGAGAACTACCACACCTCATATCCATTCATCCACAAAGAAACGTTCATGGCGCAGTATCGAGATGAGATACCCACTCCTTCTTATGAGATATGGCAAATACTCTTAAATACCGTGCTAGCTCTCGGTGCATGGTGTATCCATGGTGATAGTTCAAAGTTAGACTTATACTACTACCAGAATGCCAAATCCTACCTTTCCTCCTATGTTTTTGAAAGTGGAAGCATTCCGCTTCTTCAAGCCCTGACTTTGTTGAGTAACTATGCTCAAAAACGCAATAAACCAAACACGGGATGGAATTATCTTGGATTGGCTGTTCGAATGGCTATGGGTCTAGGCCTTTACAAAGAATTCAGCAACTGGACAGGGTCGAAGAACCAACTACAACTTGAGATGAGAAGAAGATTATGGTGGGGCTTGTATATTTTTGATGGAGGTGCTGCAATAACCTTCGGCAGACCTGTCAACCTACCTAGTGAGCAAATGATTGACATCAATCAAGTCTCTAATATAAACGACGCAGAATACATCAGCAACGTGGACCTGCATAAGGAGTTGGTGCCTGTCTCCTACCCAACTATCTATTCAGGTCTTATTTGGCAGTCGAAATTCACATTAATATCGACTGAGATCTACAACAGGTTGATTACAAAACCATCCCCAACTGCTAGCGAATGTTTGCTGTTGGGAAGCAAGATTATGGAGTTCATAGACTCACTCCCGAAGTACTTCTCCGAGGACACTATCACTGCAACAAGAAACACTAATATCCCTAATGTCACAAGTATTCCAGAATGGCTCACATTTGCACGTTTCAGACTGATATGGAGGTATAAGAATCTTCAAGTAATCCTATTCAGAACATTTGTTTGGCAGCGAGTCATTGGTGTGAAGAATCCAGATGTTCTGCAATTGGCGAAATCCCCTGAAGGAATTCAGTGTCGCAGAATATGTCTCAATGCTGCACATGAGACAATTCTATCAGTTTCCAATTTTGTGAATAACCATGCAGTCACTGTGATTACCAGCTGGTATGCAACTTTTTTCCTATACCATGCGACACTAATCCCTGTCGTATGTCTTTGCTCAGAGCCCAACTCGAAACATGCGAGTGGATGGATGAAGCATATCATGCTTTCCAAAAAAGTTCTGGGGAGACTGTCAGAGGTGAACTCTTTAGCAAACAAGTTCATTGATGTGATTGATAGGCTCTGTGGGGTAAATCTCAGCACTGAGAGTGCGCAAAACTACGATGGATCTGTTTCTTTCAATGTTGATAGGGACGTTGATATTGTCAATGACAGAACTACCCCGGAGGATCTCCTATCGACATTCGATTTCAAAAGCATTGAGAGTGAAGGACAAATGAGCGAGCTGCTGGGCTTCTTGCCCAATGACATATCAAGTATGAGAACATCCCAGACCCCTGGAGGTGGCGCTGGCGCTGGTGGTGGCGGATTCCCTCAAAGCACTGACGGCGGCGACCGTTCTCTAAAAACAGAGGAAGGGCAGTTTCCGTCATACTACGAAAGCGACATGTTTCACAATAAACTGCCCACTACGTATATGTTCAGCGCTGATAACGGCAACACTAGCAGCTTCGACTTAGGCATGGGCTCAGCAAACGCTGCTGCCACTGCACCCACTACCACTGCCAATGAGGACAGCACTGTCCCCCCGCAGAATGATTTCTATTCGATGATACTCGACGACGACCAAACCATAGCAATGGACTTCTCCAAGCAACCTAACTGACTCCGCCGTACCCGGTGACACACTGCCAATCACAGTGTATCTTGATCCAGCGAATACCATACATGCTATATACTTGCTCAGCCGTTCCGGGGGTGACCACCATCTCATTGACCAAAGGCTCCAGCCCCAATGCATTCACCTGATTCATAACTCATTCTCTAGCGACCCTCCTGTGTGGCGAGCCCTCTGGCACGCTGCAGTGTCGCCTCTGCAGTGTCGCCTCTGCCTCTGCTCTGTCTCGTCTCTCCTGTCTCTCCTCCTCTGTCAGTGGTACGCTGGCTACCGACTGTCTCCGTCACGTGCTTCACGTGCTATCGGCCCAATTCGCGCGTGTCGCCGATCTCGCATTTGGTGTCCGGATGGGTGTTACAGCCCCTCTGGGAGTTTTGTGGTTTTTATTTATTTACGAGTTGTGCCCCTGGTGCTGATAACGAGTAGGTATACGCACATACGTTGTTATATTCCTCTGTTCTACACGTCAGCAGAGCACAGTTATTATTACTGCGTCCCTTCTGACTGTTATTGAAACATCTGATCTCAGCACCTCTGTGTGTGTCTCCAGTTTGCCCCCCCTCCCCCCTGGTTATCTCTGTTATTGTTGTTAGATAATGGTGGCAAACTCGTTGAAGAACCTTGTGAGGGTTGCCAAGGAGGCTGTGAGGGATGTTCGACAGGTGGTGGAGGAGCTTGTATCGCAAGTGTCCCCCAGGGGCCAGCAGCCACAGCCTGCTCTTGCGAGAATCCCGGTCAGGAACCCGCAGGGGCCTCTGGCGAATGCCTTGGGTCGTGGCGGGCGGCGGCAGTTCAGCACAGCGAGTATCTTGAAAGCAAAAGCTGGTGTTGCCACGCACCCCCAGAAACTATTGAAGTATCCGTCGCACCCCTGGAGCAGTGCTTTCAGGCCGCTGCACGGACGCTCAGGGATGGCGAACAAGCTCTGGCCATATTCTGCATTCAGAAGACCTCTGGGCAGGGCGGGCGCATTTCCTGGGAACGGCCTCTATAGACATTTTGTCCAGACAAACGCTAGAAACTTCTCCACGTACGGCTGCAACTTTTCTAGAGAAGCAGTCCAGAACTTGGCGGTGTCTTTGCGGTGTTTGCTCAAGAATGGTGCAGACGGCCTGTTGAATATGAACATGAAGACAGTACAGCAGAACCACAGCAGTATCCCGGTACACAAGAATAACAATAGTGTTCTCAATACAGACGTTCTTCACACCCTCAAACTTGCAAGAACAGAATCGTCCCTTGTTGAGAGAAGCGGGTGCTATGTGGAATTTGAACTTCCAAATCTAGAGTTAACAGTCCCATCGATGTCTTTTATTGATTCCAGTATTATTGAATCTATCGAAAAGACATTTGAGGAGATGAAGGCGCAAATTGACCGAGTATACTACAACCTACAGCTAATTCTGGAGTCTTATGGGTCGTTGCCCATGGAGCGAAGTCCCCGATCCATCAAGATCCATTTTCCAAATTCAGAAACATGGGAAGTAGAGAACTTGTTGGTTGACATCGGCATTGCTGAAGGGATCGTCCATGGCAACAAGGTCCTGAACTGCTACACGCCAACCTACCACCTTTCCGCCAACGCGGGCTGCTCCAGCCCAGAATCGAGCCTCTCTTCGGCGATACGTTCTCCTTCCACTGAGGACCTTCTCACGAGTTACTTGAATGATGTGGTTCCTGATCTGATCTCCTCTGATCAAGCAATTTCCTCCGTCACCTACTCGGAAACTGTCGATGAGTTCTATCCAGTGTTGTCCATATCAGATGGAATCCAGTCTCCCTCCGTTCCAGACTCGGTTGCCCATTCCAGTCAGATTGATATACTATCAATCCAAGGTTAGACTCCCGTTACGTTTTATATGTCTTTATGAATTTTATGAGTTTCCACTTTTCTTTCTATCGCTAACTTTTGCATGCTGATCTCCCTGTACACATGATACAGCATGGTAACTCTGTTCTAATCCTAACCAACCTAACCAATGTGTTCATTCTTCTAAACTTGTGGGTTGTGGGTTGGCTCGTGGCCTAATACTTTCGCGGAAGTTCCCACTACTTTATTTTTGTGTAGATACCAACTTCCAAAAGGACACAACACAACCAACCAGCCAGCACAAGACGTATTCTCTTTCGTTTATCACCAACCACGGATACCAAGCCATTGCGATGAGTGACCAAAACGAACAGACCAACGAGACTGACGAGTTCCAGGATGCGCTGGACGAGGAGGTGAAACCGTCCTCGACGGCGGTGCAGGAAGTGGTTGAAGACGACGGCGGTAATCAGAATACAGCAGCCAGCACCAGTAACAAGAAGAAGAAGAAGAACAGAAAGAAGAACAAAAGGGGTAGTGAAGAGGCGGGCGGCAATTCAGCGTCTCAGGCAGATGTGGCGGCAGAAGTTCGTGACAGCGACTTGGGCGCTGAGTCAAAAGACTCTGAGGCAGGCACTGAGATAAGCACTGGGGAAACCGCCAGGGAGAACCCTGAGGGAAGCACGGAGGGAAGCACTGAGGTAGCCAATGAGCACAACGCAGGAAGTGACACAATACCTGATGAGCCAGAAGGCTCTAACAACGAGGCAGCCGCTGACCGCGGTCAGCGGCTTTCAGTAGACAGCGGCACTATTGAGAACATCCACGAGAAGTCGAGTGATGCTGCTGGCGTGGGCAGCAGCAAGGGAAACATTGGTAATGATTCTTTAAATATTGAGGATGACCAATCAGAGCGTCCATTCAGCGAGTCAACCCAATACCACGATGGAGATGGGGACGTGCACTCAACAGGAGAGCAGAAGAGCCTGGAGCAAAAATTACAGGACCTAGAAATTGAGGAAGAGGTAAACAACCAAGATGCTGATCCAAATGCGGAACAATCAGCAAGCAATACTGTCGTGCCAGCGCAGAGGGCATCTCCTCCTTCACTCCCGGAGCGGTCCACAATCTCATCGCCAGTGACACAAAACGGCACACCTGGTCTGCCTCCTCTCCCAAGCAGGAAACACGATTCTAACACAGAAGATGTTCATGCACTACCACCACCTGTTCCACCAAGAGCAAACAATTCCCCTCCGGGCTCATCCGAAGATGCTTCTATATCCCAGGGATTGAGACCATTCAAAAACAAAGCCACCAGTTCACATGCTGATACTCTCAAAGGCTCACAGGAGTTCGCTCCACCTCCTTTACCTCCCCAGCTGACTGATTCCCAAAGAGCGCAACATAGAACAGCTTCAGGCTCCGGGATGGGAGGAATTGGCTCATGGTTCTCTAAAGGTTCATTGTCCACAAGATCCAATACCGACCTTTCAGAAAAGTCTGTGGAATATGATGAAAACTACGACTTATTATTGAATAGGTTGACCGAGAACAATGAAGAATACCTATCAAGAGAAGGGTTGGTGAAAGAGCAGCTAGATACCTCTATAAATGAGTTGAAGTCTTCTTTCAATGAGAGAATATCTGAATTTGAGAGCTCGTTTAATGATGAGCAAGCAGATGGATCCGTTTCAACTACCAATGATCCTGAATTGGAGAAAATCGATTGGCCTTTCTGGACTAAATTGTTCAACAACTACGCTACTGTTGCCAAAACTGAACCATCTAAACTTTCAAAAGAAATTGCTAAAGGTATTCCCAATCAAATTCGAAGTATTGTATGGCAGTTGGTAACAAATGCTAACCCTCAACAATTTGAAGAAACCTTCAAAGAGTTGTTGGAGAAAGATACACCTTACGAGAAACGTATCAACATGGACTTGTCTAGAACAAGCTACATAGCAGATCATGGTATTCGCCAAGACTCTTTGTTCAATGTTCTCAAGGCCTATTCTTTGATTGACCCTGAAGTGGGTTATACCCAAGGCATGGCTTTTATAACAGCCCCATTACTCCTTGATATGAGTGAGTTGGAAGCTTTTGCTGTTTTGCACAGGTTAATGAATGGGTATGATTTAAGATCTCTTTATTTGCCGGAGATGCCAGGGCTCCTCTTGACACTCTATCAATTTGACAGGTTGGTGGAAGATCTCCTCCCTAATCTTCATACACACCTTCAAAGGCAGGGTGTCAGGTCGTCTATGTATGCCACTCAATGGTTTCTGACCTTTTTCGCGTACAAGTTCCCATTAGAGTTTGTGTTGAGAATCTATGATATTGTAATGACGGAAGGCTTCGAGTCCATCTTGAAGTTTGCAGTTGCACTTGTTTCTAAAAATGAACAAACCCTTCTATCCTTGAAGTTTGATTCCTTGCTTGAGTTCTTGAAGGAGAACTTGTTCTCTGTGTACTTAATTGAAGCTGAACCTTTGGAGGATGAAGAGGATCAGCAACAAACATTGAAGGGATTTTTCAAGTTCAAACAGCCAAAGCCAATTACTGTTGATGCATACGATGTCAACCAGTTCATTGAAGATGCCACCAATGTGAAGTTGCTACCAATCACGTTGAGAAGGTACAACGAAGAGTTCGAACAGATACATCAACAGGAGAAGGAAAGACAGGAGGAGGTTGATGATCTCAAATTGAGGAACCAACAACTAAAGAAAGAAATCAGGCGCATTGAGGCTAGCTTCACTATCTTGAACAGGGAACATGTGCAAATTGCGAACGAGGTGATAAAGAATAGAATCAAGGCCGAGACGTATGAGGACGAGATCAAGGATTTGAAAGAGCAGAACCAAGCTTTGCGAGACAGAATCAACGCCATTCAAAAACAAGAGGTGGAGGTTCCAGCCAACTTTGAGAACGACTTGAAGAACGCGATGGACAGAAACTTGGAAGTCATGACTCAAAACCAAGAGTTGGAAGACCAAGTGAGTACGTTGCTACATGAGATCGAGCAGTTGAAAGAAGAGAATGCTGCCTTCAGAGCCAAGGATGATGAAGCAAAGCTCCCACACCATTCCAGTTCTACTGCTACGCCCCAGCATCCGTCCAAAAGCAGCTGGGGCAAAAAGTTCTTCAGGACTTCCTAGCTAGCGCTTACATTCACGCTTCCTCTCCCTCTCACTCTATCACACACACTGACAGATGTGTCATTCCCTCAATATAGGCTACCATACCATATATCTATATTAGCAATACACTGTGTGTGTCTTTACCAGAGCTTTTGGTGTAGGTTTTTTTCTGAGTGTTGAGAAAAAAACAGTGAGATTTAAATGGCCAGCACCAGATAGGCAGGAAGAAAGAGAGAGAGAGAGAGAGAGCGGTCGAGAAGTCGAAAGGTGATCAAGTCAGACTATGATTCAGCAACGAGTTGGGCTCAGCAGGGGGTTTGCAACATCCTCTGTGATGAACAGAGAATGGAAGGCAGTGGTGACACGCCGTGTTGCTAAGAAACCCGAGTATAAGGTTGGAGACGAGGCACCAAAGTTCATTGGGAAGAGACAGACAACGCCAGACTACAAGTGGGGCGAGTCTAAATTCTTCCCAAGAAGCAACAAGGGTCTCTTTGGAGGGTCGTTTATCTCGTCAGGCCACAAGATATCCGAGATGAGAAACAAGACCAATAGATTCTGGAAGCCAAACGCACACAAGAAATCGCTATGGAGTGAAACTCTGAATAAGAGCCTCAAGTTCCAGGTCACTGCCAAGGTCCTCAAAACCATTGACAAGGAAGGAGGTTTGGACAACTACCTGATTAAAGAGAAATCTGCGAGAGTCAAAGAACTGGGTCCGTTTGGGTGGAAGCTTCGTTACCAGGTTCTGAAGAAGCTGGAGGAAGTGGCTAACCCACCACACAAAGGTTCCAAGCCGTACTCTGTGAATGGAGAGGCCGGTACCATATACTACCCTGATGTGCATGTGGAGGGTCTTGACCAACCGTTGAATATCAAGGTTGGCAGAAGAAAGCTTCTGAAGGAGCTGTACGAGGTCGAGAGCAAGGAGAGCGCAGCTCTGGGAGAGAAACTGGACGGCAAACAATTCCATACCAAGTTCAGAGAGCTTCCAGCCCTGGACATTGTCAAGAGATTGGCTGGCCGCGGATACGACTTCGCCAAAGTTAGCGTTTCCCAGCAGTAGCCGTACACGACGCCAACGTTAGAGTGTGCGTGGAGGGTTAATTCAGTGCGAGTCGCCGCCATCACGAATCAACTGTGCGAATGCATAACTGGAGAGAGACATGTCCGCTACAATTGTACATAGATATAGATCATAGGTAATGAAATATATGATATCTAAAGCAACACTCTGCTGCGGGCTGGCCTGGCACTGAGAAGAGTCGATGGTCTAGGGCTTCATTGTAGACACGTGATCTCACTTCGTTTTCCTAGCCCTAACATCCATACACCATTATCCCTGTCTTTTTGTCAAAGTTCGATGTTGCCGAGTTGGGTAATTTTCGCGCCTATCGCCCAGCTGTGTGAGGAAAACTTTTAATCACTGAAAAATATTGAATTTGCTCTACACTTGGACTAAGAGGTTTAACGAACATCAATCTACAAATCAAAATGGCTCCAAAATCAGGTATGTCATAGACGCTGAGAGCGCGCTGCAGTAGGAGGAGGATACAGACCACAGGTTGGCAGATACTCAGGAGGGCCGATATGCATATTTCACAAGGCACATTGATATAATCATACAGGCGTCTCAAGCTTTGAACTCAGGAAAGGAGGTCGCGCACGACCATAGTACAAGCAGCTAAGATCAACGCTCGCTCGTTGCTTGATGCATCGCCAGATGCCCGCACAGCAGGGTGGGTATCTACGTGACGTAGCTGGCCAGCCAAATGCTGTGTGGCACTCAGCACGCAACCTGAACTATCCTGCATCTGCATCTAGTTCATTCATCTTAACTGTCGTCATATTGCCCACATGTATAACAGACAAACTTTCCTGTCCACAAATCCTTGATTGTTCACTCCTTTCATCGGCATTGCCTGCACTCCTCCTTGTGTCCTCCCCCTTGTGCCCTAGCTGTTCTCCAGATTCACTTTTAAAATAACTGAACATATACTAACAATAGTCGTCTCTAGGTATTGCTGTTGGTCTTAACAAAGGTAAAAAGGTTGAAGCTCTAGAAGTTCAACCAAAGATCTCCTACAGAAAGGGTGCTCAATCCAAGAGAGCCAACTTTGTTCGTTCAATCGTCAAGGAAGTCTCCGGTCTAGCTCCATACGAGAGAAGATTGATTGAGTTGATCAGAAACGCTGGTGAGAAGAGAGCCAGAAAGGTCGCCAAGAAGAGATTGGGAACCTTTGGCAGAGCTAAGGCTAAAGTTGAGGAGATGAACAACGTTATTGCTCAATCCCGTCGTCATTAAGTTTATTAATACGCATTTCTGGTATATATAAATTAAAGAAAAACAACTGTAATGGAAGGTAACTCCTGGTAGTGGTTTCGTGTTTCCTCAGTTTATGTAGAGCAGCAGCGATTAGCAGGTGATAATGTGCTGCTTCGTTTCAAGTAACTCGAGTTTGTAATTTTTCCAGATAATCTTTGAATGAGAAACGATCACAGGGCAGTAAGGCAAATAGACAGAGACTGTGCTTGCAAATGTTCATGCACACGAGAAGGCTCCTCCGGCCCATGGAATCGTCACTGGTCTCTTTGAGATCAGCATATAGCACCAAACCTCCCGCTTATTTCTCCAAATATTTGGCTCAAGACAACCCCAAGAGTGAAGGGGATGGTGGCGCATCTCATCAAGGAAGAAATGAACATCAGCATCAAACCACAGATCAACCAAACCCTCCCATCCAACAGTCACCTCGCTTCCCAATTGTGAGGGATATGACACTCTTCATCTCCATTGTGGCATTGTCGTACTTTGCAACACAGAATTACAGGGCGAAACTAGAGATTGAGCAGAAGCACAAGGAACTGTCAATGAAACACATCAGGACTCTGGCCAACGCGCAAAACAACTTCAACAAGTACAGAAGGACGCGCGAGGTTCAGATGCTCAATGAGAGAAAGAAGACACAGAAGAGAGAGATGAAAATGAGCTTCCACATCAGCATGCTACGCAAACAGCTTATTGATGCGGGCTTGAAACCAGGTAAGTACATCAACAACGAGACGGAGACATCATACCGAGACGCGACTAACAATAATGTACATAGTTGAGATCAATGAAGCCATTGCGGAGTTCGAGAAGAACGTCAAGATGGAGACGTCTGTCAGCAATGTGTCAGGAACATCCCTTTGGGTTGTCGATGAGAGTCGTAAGTAGCTTTGCGCAACAAAGTGGACCAAACCGAGCCAGGCATACTAACAATCAACTGCAGCTGTGAAACCGTATGTGCCAAGTGCGCATGAGTACGACACCAACTAGCAAATCCTGACCCTGCGTCCCTCTCTCTCTCTCACTATCTTGTGTATCTCTATATATATGAACGATGTATGCCCTAGCCATGACCCCAACAATCATTTACCCGGAGCCTGTTCTCTTTCTCCGCTGCGAAAAAACTTTCCTTCACTTCATAAGAAAAAAATTATCGCAATTTCACATCTTCTCTTCCTTTCTCACCTTCTTCAACAATGTTTTTTCAACACAGGCACCCAGAGTCACGGTTTGGTGGTAATTCTTTAACCTCACTAGCCAGACAAGACAGGAGCAATGCGTCTGTCTTTTCGTGCTCGCGGTAGCCTCAGAGTAACTCAGTTTTGCCCAACTTCTGTGTCGTGGTTGCATTCGTGGCAGCCTACGCGGTTCTAAACTGACATTCCTGAGCACCTTGCTCTATGTATCTATTATCCAATAGTGTATGTGGAGTTGGGGTGTGTACAGATGTGTATAGCTTGCTGTGGTGTAAACCAGTGCTGTAGTTCGTACTATCTCTTCTTCTCATATAGTTTCGCATCGATGTTCTCTCTCCCTCGTTGTTCCACTTTGAACTTGAGCAGTGTCGGGACAGGGCAGCAGGGGGATCTTGCCTCCTCGCCATTCTCTTTATAGAACGCTGTACAGCATTCGTATAACATGTCGATAACTAGCGTGCATTTCGATTCATTATAGTTATTGGATTTCAGACAATCTGCCGAAGAAAGGGTTAGCCGCAGAGAAACTTGAGTAGCGTCGTGAAGCAGATGAACTCACCCTGTATAGCACATGCCTGCGGCTTGCAAGCTTCACTCATTTTCTATTCAGGTCCTAAACTTGCTTGGAGTATCTTGAAGCTAACTAATTCTATTCCAGATAGTTTTTACATTAACAGTGATGAAAAACCGTCAACCCGCGAATATACTGACACAATGTCAAGCCAAGTCAATTGACTCTTTGACGGATGGTTGCTGGATTATCGACAATGTAGCTGTTGTCAGCCTTCAACTGAAAGACGATCTCGAGCCCTCTGTCTTCGGCACAGCCTTCATTGGAGTGTTTCAATGTGAAACGCTCTCCTCTGAAATCAATGAGTGTTACTTTATAGTTGATGCCAGAGAAATATAGCTGAGAAACGACTTCATTGTACAACAAGCGCTTCAATAGCTTTACCAAGATATCGAATTCAAGGTCGTCAATGGAGTTGGCCTGGACAAGATCAATCCGAACCTTCTGTGGCTTCTGCAATCTTGCAGGTTGTATCCTCCCCTCGAAGGACGCCAGTCTTTCTTGGTTTTGGTCGCTCACGTATTGGTGAAATAGCTGGAAAGTCAAATAGCATAGGCTCTCAATGTCTAGCCTGTCGTCAGCACGCCATTCAAACACGGTATTCTGTGCTTCTCTGGCTTCGACAAGACGATTGATCCTCACGCCGTACGCCCTTCTTTTCGCCCACACAGTTTGCCGCCACCATGCCTTCCCAATCCAAAACACCGCCTGCGGTAAATGAACGGCCTCCCTCAACCCAAGCGTTGTTTTGTTTGCAGGGTTCTTCACCCGGACAGCGTTCTCCTTGACCATGGTTGACCACTCGTCGTCATTGTCCCAGTTCAAGAGCGATCTATTGAAGCTGATCTCGTTCACGAGCTTTTGGGCAGGCGGGTAGCATGGCACCCAGAGCTCTTTGTGAAGCAACGTAATGGGATTCCAGTCGAGCTCAGGTGTGATCAAGTTGGACAAGGTGCTGAAAATGTTGCTGTGTCTGTAGAACGAACGACTGTAGCTCATGTAGTTGGCAGTGACGGGTGGCGATGGCGATGGCGATGGCGATGGCGATGGCGATGGCGATGGTGAAGGCGAAGCTCAAGGTGATGGCAGCGATGGCACCAGATCGCACCATCGTCCACAAAATGTGGCGGCGCTCTCTCTCTGTGTTTTTGTGTCAAAAAAAGCTCTGGGCTGGACTGAACTGGGCTTTGTGTCAGTCACACCCGGCGCCTTTGGCTGGGCAGCGTGGCGGCTCGGGGCGCGCTGTCTCCAGCCCAGCGACATTGATGCTACATTGATGCTATTGCTACTGCCGCTGGTACTACGATCATCTCCACCTCAACAATGGCCAGCCTGGTGGTGTGTGCTACATCCCCCCTCTCGGCCCTGTCCCCTGTCTCTCAGGAAGCACTGTGAAGGCCCGATCGGCTAGCGGCTGGCGGCGGGCGGTGTTTTGCCTTTGTCCTCTCCAGATCTAATGGGGAAAGCGCCAACAGGGAATGCGCAAATTGGCGAAAAATTAGGTTTTTGGGTAAATTTTGACGTGGAAAGCTTTTTTGAGGTTGTTGGGTGTTTGTTTTATAATTAATTTTTGGGAAGAGAAGAGGGGCTGACTTGCGAGTGAGGAGCGCACGCCTTTTGGGGACTGTTGTGTTTGTGTTTGTGCGTTGGGGAGTGGCTGTTGCCGCTCGCAGGTTTGTAACGTAACAAAAAGCAGCACCGCGCCGAGCTACGCACCGGGAACCAGCACACGAGTGTGCACTGGCCCTGGCCGTGGCCGTGGCCGTGGTAGTGACTCACGCCGGTCTCTCTCCCTCTCTCGCTTCTATTAATAATGCACCGCGCGAAGGAAAAAAGAAACGATTCGAAACGAAACGAAACTTTTTTTCACTCGGGATGATCCAAGCGGCGGCTAATCCTCTCGTTTGACAGGTGCAAGAAAATTTTAGTCCCACTTCCTCATTGATCTGTGCATATCCACTGCTGCGCTACCACTGCGCACACTACCACTACACTACGCACTACGCACTACGCACCACCTAGTCCGGTCTGAGCCAAGTGGGTGAGCGAGCGCGAAGGCCTCGACTTTGGCACACACACACACGGAGTCTCGTCTCTCACGCAAGCCACCCAACCCAGCCCCAACACACCAATCGATAAATAAGTAACCCTGATGGTGCAATCCGCCTCCACCATCCTCTGCGACAGACAATGCCAACCCTAGTGCCCACCACACTACACCTTGTGAGTCATTGTCACCGACCATCACCACCACCACACACAATTAATTAACTAGCAGCTTAACCACACCGGTCCAAAGTTGCAGTTGCAGTTTTGCCTTTTTTGTGTTTTTGTGGTTCGCATGCGGGTTTCGTGTTTTGAATTGTCCCAAAAATTGCGCAATTTGTGAAAATTTTCTGCCTTATGCGCAAATGACGAATGTGTCACACACCTTCAGGAAAAAAATTTTCTTTTAATAACAAAAAAGAGGCGTGCATAAGGGTGGAGTGGGTGACTATAAAACACATGGGACTCGCACATGTCCAGCGAACCTTGTACCGTCCTGGTCTCGCTACACACAGCTTCTGAACGACGCAGCTAACAGCCCACACAGCTCGAGACTACAACACACACATCATGGCCGACTATCTACAGGACTTCAGCTTCGACTTCGAGGAGGAGCAGCAGCAGCAGCAGCAACAACAGCAGAGCCGCGCTAGCGCAGACTTTTACCAGTGCGCGCTTTCTACATCCACAGACACCCTGCAATCTCTCCAGGAGCCCACGACGCCGCTACTATACAACTCCATCTCACCTTCCCCAAAGCACAGCAGCCAGCACACCGCCGCCGACAAAAACAAGGACTTCATAATACAGGACTTCGACGAGTCCTTCATTGAACTTGATATATCCAACTCTTTCCAGCCCTTGGACTCCAGCAACCTAATAGCATTCCAGCCTTCCTTGAACGAGAACATCAATAACACCATCATCAAGGGGTCAACCCAATTGAGGAATAACTACAAGTTGTGGTTGAACACAAGCTTCTTTTAGCAGCCGAATGGAGGATTGCTCAACTACTTATTGCTTGCAAGTTTACGATACGATTAATGACTGGATTTTGATTTTTTTTTTTTTCCTCACAGAAAGACTTTTGGACTTTTGGATTTGGACCTTCGTTGGATTGGTTGGTGCCTGGTGCCACTCTTCCCTTTTACGCTCTGTTAGCAGCTGTAACTGGTGGGGTTGGTTTGTGAAACGATCACACTGCGCTATGGCGTGAATTTGGGAAATGGCTTGGTATGTTATTATATAAACAGCAAACAATAGACACCCAAAAACAGGTATAGATTCAAAAATCAACCCGCCTCACTTGTAGACTGCGATACACTCAAAAACACCTTCACGCATCAAAGAACATTGGCGATGAGCAAAGCGAAGTTCTATTGTGGCTTTGCATGCCTCACGGGTATCTTGAGCAAAAAAAGAAAATACGTAAAAATATGCTCCACGGCAGGTTCGAACTGTCGACCTTCAGATTATGAGACTGACGCTCTACCGACTGAGCTAGTGAAGCAACTTTAACTGAAAAATGAAGTGACTCTTTACTCACGCAGCTTCTACTCCTGCAGCTGAATCTGTCAACGCCACCACCACCCCAATGCCCACTCAACAACATGTCTCTGAAGTGAGTATGTCAGATAGTTGTAATATGTGTGCGTTTGCTCATTATACCTGTATCAACGGGCAGTCGTCTAAGTATTATCATTATCAATCGACACAGATATTCTGTTGGTTGTCCAACTACCTGTGTTTTTTGTTGTTACCGTCGGATCTACAGTTTAAGTGGATTTGAAGTACTCCACCAACACAACAACCACCATTCATGTTTGAATTCAGTCCTTTCAGGCTCGTCCTCAACTCGCAGAGCAAGCTTCTGACATACCAATGGGGTGCTAGTTTATAAAGCAGCAGATACACGGGACAAACTTCACTGAAACCGGTAGCAGCCAAGACCTCACACTGTGGATACAGCTTGAAGAAGGGTACTGCCACGAGGCTATCTGTCAATTACGGAAAGAAACCTAGTAAAAACAAGAAATGTATATTGTTTTAACGTAAAACACCGTGGCCACTGCTGTTCTGTTTCACTTACACCCCGGATATGGAACAATCACCCGTGAGTTTTAGTCTTTGGAGATAATATCATGGACCAACTTCGACGCTTTGACAGCTGCCTCATCTGTATAGCGCTGGCCAACAAGTGTCAAACCGACAGGTAAGCCATGAGAGAAGTCGGGATCATACCCACCATAAGCTTCTTCTTCGATCTTGTTGCGAGGAGTGTATACCTCATCTTTGGTGTCAATATTCTTATCTGCGAATACTGTCGATGGGAAAGTAACACAGGAGAAATCTAGAATATTCCATAGACAGGTATAACCCCAGTAGGTAGCCTCTGAAGGTTTAGAAGCAGTGCCTACATATGTTGGTGCAATGATGAAGTCCACACCTCTAGAAAGAAATAAGTCATGATACTGTTGACGCAAAATGTCACGAGCGCAGGTGTACTCATCGAGCTCTAAACTGGTCAATAACTCATCTCCTGAACCAAAAGTTAGGAAGTGCTTGGTTAATGGAGCCAAAGGTTCACCAGATTCAGCTAGTTTCTGTACCGAAGCGTAATTTCCATCAGACGTGTAAGCTGTGTTGGCGATTTCAATCGCTTCATAAACTCTATGCGGAGCCCATTCAACAACCTTCACACCAGCTGCTTTGAGTTTTGTCTCTACCATCTTCAATGCTCTGATGATTGGAGGATGCGGCTTTACAATGCCATCGTTATAGACAATACCAATGGTGAGCTGTTCAGCCTTAGGAGTTGGAACTGATCTCCATGGCAAAGGGACTAGTTGATGATCCTTCTTCCAAGGCTCGGTGGAGAGATAGGCAGACATGAACATTTCCAAGTCCTCGGGAGAACCAGCCATAGGACCCAATGTAGCCTCTATCAGCTCCCCTGCAGTATTCTCATGGGAACTAACACATTGCATCAACGAGATTCTCTTCGTTGTCGGCTTAAGACCCCATATACCATTGAACGCAGCGGGACAACGGATAGAACCTCCGATGTCAGAGCCAAGGCCAAGACAGGAGCCCTTCATGGCAATGATTGCACCTTCACCAGACGAAGAGCCACCAGGAGAGGCCGCAGTATTGTAGGCGTTCTTACAGCGATCACTGATGTTGTTCAAGCTGTCGAGATGCATTAGACATTGTGGCTCATTGGTTCTAACGTAGAAGACGGCACCCAAATCATACAGTGTGCTCACCACTGGGGCACTCTCCTCCGAAACTCTATCAAGGTTAGACACGAAGGCGGCATGGGTCACATGGCCTTTGAAAGAGTAGTGCTCCTTCAACGACAAAGGCACTCCATGCAACGGCCCCACCAACTCACCAGTCTTCTCAAAATACTCATCCAGGTATTTGGCTCTTTCGAGCCCCTCCTCGAAAACGACCTCCAGGATACAGCTGGTGAACTGGTGTGCGAGAACAGCACGCTTGAAGAAGGCAGTTACAGCTTCTGTTGCGGTCAGCTCCTTTGCCTTGATCCTAGCCACGATCTCAAAGGCCTTGAGCTCGGTGATGGCAAGAGTCTTTGGGTCCAACACTTTGGCAGGGATCTCAGTAGCATTGAAGTACGTGCCGTCAAGATCCTCTGGTACCAAGTCGTCTGGGGCCAGGTATTCTGCGGGGATCGCATCTGCCAATGCCTTCTGGTAAGCCCTGACCTTTGGCAGCCACTCTCTCTCGAATCTCGGAGCGTCTGGCTGGTACAAGGTCGACTTGGTGTAGAGAGGCTTCTCTGTGTGGTTGATGCTGAACTTTGGAGGGATTGTATCGATCGAAACGGTCATTATTCTTATTCTTATGTGTGTGTGTGTGCGATGATGCAAATACTGCGACATGTCCAGGGGATTCGATTCAAGTCTTTGCTCTGCTTATAAGTCCCCGAGGGCTGCTGTGTCTCGCACGAATCTGTTCCCACACAAGCCACCCATCCCTTTCCCTAACCCACCCAATACAGTGAACACACCTATCTGATCTGCCATACGTCTTCCACTTCCTCCTGCGCTTCCATCAATTAGGACAGCCGGACTGATCTGGGGTTTATCCATATCGGGTAATGGTTACGAAGTGCATGTTCTCCTGTATCTTCCCTTATCTCCTATCAGTGATATGAGAGTTTCTTATCAGCGAGGGAGCTCTGCTTGGCCGAATACGTGGAGCACAGGGCATAGAGCACAGGAGCAAAGGAGGGCATAGTGAGAGACGGGCTGTTTCGATGTAACGACGAGGCCAGCAACGGCTGGGAAATCATTCGACCGCCTGAAATGATGGCGGGCGACGAAGCCAATGGGGTGTATTTAAAGAGTCTGTGCTTCTCGACACACATGTGTGTATGGTCCGGCCCTGGCGGTGGTGTACCTGACCGGTGACCAGAGTGCGAAGGAACAGCGCACGGGGAAGCAAGACCGAGGGCGAGCAGACACACACACACAGACAGCTCCAGCTTTAGACGGTTCCGCGTACATAATCAACGCGGTCATGTACATGTACAGTCTTCCATCACACAGAGGCCTGCTCCCTGTGAAAAATGGATGCCATGCATCTCTTATCTCACTCTAAGAAAATATTGCACTGCAGTGAGCGATGCTAGTGGGTACCTACACCCAGGTGTCCAGCAAGCTGGCCCGAATTTAAAACACCTTCGCCTGAACACCTTTTCCACCAACAACAAGACGGAGAGCTTCCTACCTGTGCACCAGAACCAGCTGACCTACGCAAATGTCAACACAGCCACTCGAGATCGTCTTAAACCTCAACGATGGATCTACAACGGTCTTCGACCCGAACCGGAAGGTGTCCAGAGCACGCACTGGCTGTTTCAACTGTATGTGTATTTTATGTGCTCATATTTGGTATCCGATGAGTTGATTATTAGCTAACACTCTGACGCAACAACAGGCCGTAAAGTGAGAAAGAAATGCGACGAGGTCAAGCCAAGCTGTCTGTCCTGTCAGTCAAGATGCATTCCTTGTGTGAGACCCGTGTCAGCAGAGAAGCTGCCAAAAGATTACTGCATACCGAAGGCGAACAGCAGTCTCTTGAAGGCGAGGGCAAGAGCCAATGCTGAGGCAAAAGGCAAAAGGAGAGGAAGAAAGCTTCATGTGAAAAGGTCACAGGTAGTCAGGATCAACCAACAGCAGCTGACACCACCTTGTTCCACTACTCCAGAGCTCGTATCACGAGACAGAGAGTTTGAAACACTTTTAACTCCGTCCTCGCTCAACTCTGAAGATGGAACTTTAGCAGTAGCGAAACCAGCGGCGGACAGTTCGTGGTCTAGGGTGGATTTGAACTCAACGAACCATCTCGCAGCTAGTAGCCGACAGCACCGCTTTATAGATCCTAACTCAACATTCTTGCCGATGGATTCCACGGTGCAGCTCTTCAGTGAGAATACAGACGAGATATTCATGATCGCGTGTGTGAACGGTTTCATCAAGTCAATAAACACGCAAGATACCCATCCGTTACTGACGACAACTGCGACTTTCACTCCATACCTGCGGAGCAATAGGATCACAGAACAGGTTGCCCTGACATGTGGTGCTGCTTATCTCAGTTCTGACATATATGAGCTGAAGGAGATGTCACTCAGGAGATACCTTGAGTCTTTCACCATGCTGGATAAGTACCTTGACTCTCCCGAGTTTTGCTTCGAAAAGGACTTCGTCTGGCTTGCTGCGTGTTTCCAGTTACTGTGTGTATGTGTAAAGTTCCACGATGGCTATTTGGCACAGTACAGTGTCAAGACCCTCAATCATTCCTACAGGCTGATCAAGATACAGCTCAAGGCGAAGCAACTTTTGGAAAAAGAGAGGAGAGAAAAGGAAAGGAGACGCAATCATGACAAGAGCGCAAACGCAGATGATATACTAAGTTTCTGCCATGGGGACTTAAAGATGGAGATTGAGAACAGTATGATTCCGTCATCAGTCCCCGAGCGTTCTACACTGTACAAGGGATTCTTCGACCACAGCTGGGACTTCGAAAAGATGTTTCTTGATAGCTTCATCTTCAACTACTCCATCTGCATCCTCTTTGTCAAAGATGTGAACCAGATACCCTCACCATACACAGTTTTTGAGGAGCTTATGCCGCACCTGAAAAGCCCTCTTTACAAGTGTGAAGTGTCATGGATGAACAATCCTATATTTGGTCCATCACTAGATGCTTTTGAGCTTGCGGCAAAGGCATCTTACATTGCAAAGAACTTGAATGACCCCCTCGCCATTGTAACTGCTAAATCGTTGTACGAAAGCTCAAAATACATGACACGGCCTATCATTCCAGTGGAGGTGAAAGCAAGCTTTGAAAAGTACAGGAGTCTGCAAGACGCAGTTCTGGTAACTGACTGTGTCATCAGTGCGACGAGGATTCTCCTCTATAAGCTGATTGACGCTGATATCCATGACTATGACTGGGTGATCCAGAAGGAGGTCAAGCACATCATCAGTCTGATGTCCAAGGTGAGGCCCAATGCCCAGTGCAGAGTAGTGGCCTGCTGGGCCCTGTTCATCTGCGGTCTCGCCTGTATAGAGGCCCAGGACAGAGAGTTCATACTCAGCCAACTGGAGGCGATAAGCCGCACCATTCACGTCTGCTATCGCTCGGGGATAATGCGAGCACTTGAAATCTCCTGGGGGTTCAATTACAGCAACAACCCAGGGTATGACTCCAACGACTTTGAGTTCCTGAAGGGCAAAGGGCTGGATGTTCTCTTCTGTGCCGAGTTCTTGGCCCATGTGATAGTGTGAGTGATAAGTAATAAACAGATTTTTCAGCTGGTCTAGTAAAACACAACTGTAAGCATGCGAAGTAGCCACCCCATCGTGAAGCAGAACCTAATTAGTCATACTGTGGAGTAAAGAATGATATCGGAACAATCAGATATCTCATTTGAACGAATCCAGTTAAGCGACGTTTCGGGTTAACCCTAAAACGGCAATCATGGAGATAGTAACAGGAACTGATAACGAATATGAAAACTGGACAAAACGGAACAGACCAAGGCAGAGAGATACGGTTGAGAATGAACAGACACAAGAGGGAAGAAGGAGCAGAGGAAGGTTCTTGTGGCAGATCCAATCTACTGCTGGGAAGGGAAACACGAACACAGCAGCTGAGATAAGGCTATCTGCGAGACTGATTAAGGTCATTGCACTGCATCGGTGGCTGGTGGTGTTAGATTGGGCGTTCCTTCAGGACACACACACACGCGTCTGTTGGCCCTGGTTACACGCGTATATATAGACAGAGAAGCGGGCCCTCAAATCGAACCTCTCTGCACTGGGAGCTGTGTTGTTGTAAGCAGCAGCTAATAAAGAAGAAGAAGCAAGCATCATCGACATGGTGGGCTATTCTAAGATTAACTATGACGCCATCCCCGGCAACGCCGAGCTGGTCGACACAGAAGGTACTCTCGTCGCAGCCCGTCACTCCAAGAAGGACAAGTCCATTGTTCTGATCCCAACACCATCTGAGGACCCCGATGACCCTCTGAACTGGACCGTTAAGCGTAAATGGCTGAGCATCTTCTGTATGGTCGTATACACGTTCGGAGTGGGGGTTCCCTCTGCAGCCGTCTATTCGATCCTTCCCCAGATCTCATCAGAGACTGGTATCACTCTGGGCCAGCTTAATGCAGGTACCGGTTATATGTTCTTGTTTCTGGGCATCGGATGCTTCATCTTCCAGCCGTTAGCCCTCCAATACGGGAAAAGACCTGTTTACTTGTTCTCTGTTGTCTCCACAGGTTTAATTTGTATCTGGTCACCGTTCTGTCGCTCCAATGGCGAGTGGATTGCATCAAAGATCTTACAAGGGTTGGTCTCCTCTCCAATCGAGTCGTTGTGTGAAATCTCAGTGTCAGATGTGAGTTTCCAGCACGAGCTTGCCAGAAACATGGGAATCTACGCTGCCTCGCTTATGTGCTCCAACTATCTGGCACCAATGGTTGCAGGTTTCATTACCCAAGGTATCAGTTGGGGATGGGTCATGTACTTGTGTTGTATCTGGGCCTGTATCTGCGGTGTCTTCCTCTATTTCTTTATGGAAGAGACCAACTACGAGAGAAAGCTGAATCCCTCCAAGCTTCTTGAGAAGTACGAGGAAGTGGATGGGATCGATATCGTCCACTCTGGAGATCAAAAGAACACTTCCCACGTCTCAATAGGTGATGAAGAGAAGAGTTTTCATCCAATCCTATCACGGGAAAGTATCTCTCAAAGATTGAAGAGTGTCAACGAGGCATTCGTTGACAGCGAAGACGACGAGTCTGAGTCAAGCGCTCCAAAGCAGATGAAGACTTACAAGGAAAAGCTATCTCTAACCGGTGGTGTGAGATCAAAGTTCCTCTTGTGGCACTTCCTCCTTGGACCTTTCAAGATGATGCAATTCCCACCTGTCTTGTGGGCTGGGTTCCTGTACGGATCATCCCTAGTCTGGTTCAATCTGCTAAACGCTACGGAAGCAACTATCTTGATGGGAGCACCATACTACTTCAGCCCATCGATGACCGGTCTTGCCTATCTTTCCCCAACCATATTTACTCTTATCTTTCAGGCAATATCTGGGTACCTATCCGACTATCTGAAGGTTAGCTTTGCAAGAAGAAGAGGTGGTGCGTCGATTCCAGAGGACAGATTCTGGGCAGTCACTATCTACATGGTGTTAGGTCTGCTGGCCTCGATCGGCTGGGGTGTGGGTGCCTACTATGGACAGCATTGGTTCCTCTTGGTCGTTTCGATGGGTGTTCTTGGTGCTGGTGGTGCGTTTGCAATCGTTTGCAGTTGCTCATACGCAGTGGACTGCTACCACGAGCTGGAAAACGAGGCCATGGTGGTCGTCATCATCATCAGAAATCTGATGTCCTTTGCCTGTTCCTACGGGCTCACCGACTGGGTTATGAATATGGGGTACAAGAACGCCTTCATCACATCTGGTTTCATTTTGTTCGCCTGCAACGGTAGTTTTATTGTCATGAGATACACAGGCGAGTACTGGAGAAACAAGACAAAGCACAAATACTGGAAGCTGGTTGAGGAAAACAGAAGGGTCATTGCTGGCAAGTGATCTTTCAGTGCTCTTGTATAGCGAGATTGATATTTCAAAGATAGACTAAACGCAGTAGAAAAACTCCGTCTCTCTTCTTCTCTCCAATTTAGCAATGTAATGACTACAGGCTACTCAGGTCTTTGTGAAGAGCTGCGACTCAAGCAGCTACACGATATCAAATCGAGAAGAGAGCTAGCCTCGTTCCTAGTGCCGGAGTGCGAGCTACCACCACTATCTCAGACCAATGTTATAGACTTCATTCCGTCCCGTTTGTCAAAAGATGAGCTCGAAATCACTCACCTGGCTACAACAGAGCTTGTGCATAAGCTTCAGCTGGGCCAGCTGAGCTGCGAGGCAGTTTTGCTTGCGTTCTTCCACCGTGCCATCATTGCCCAGCAGCTAGTCAATCCGGTCACACACTTCCATCTAGAATCTATCGATCAGGCCCGTGCGCTGGATCTCTACATGAAGAAACACGGCAAACCGATTGGACCTTTGCATGGTCTTCCAATAACCATCAAGAACGAGTTTGATCTAGCTGGAACCCAGACCACCCTTGGTCTGGTATCGCAAGTTTCATCGCCGAACGCCACTGATACCTCACCGTGTTTGGATCCTCTCATCAAGGCAGGATGTATTGTGTTTGGCAAAACCAACACTCCAACAGGAGCCTTCAACATTGAAACTACAAACAATCTTTACGGCAAAACTGTCAATCCTTACCAGCGGAAGTTCAGTGCGGGTGGATCCACAGGCGGAGAGGCTGCCCTGTTAGCGTTGAGGGGCTCTTCGATGGGGGTAGGCTCAGACCTTGGTGGAAGCATTCGCCAGCCTTCCTCGTTCAACGGAATATATGGTTTCAAGCCATCTTCAGTACGTGTTCCACATAAGAGCTCAAAGTCTGTTGTCAATGGTCTTGAATCTCTGAAGGGGACCAACGGGGTTTTGGCAAATGAGATGGACACCCTGGGCTTGTACATGAGCACAGTCCTCAGTAGTAAACCATGGTTAACTGACACGAATGTTATCAACTTGCCCTGGAATGAACGGAAAGCCCAGGAACATTTGAACTCAAGAGCTAAGCTGAAGTTCGCAGTACTGCTTGATGACGGATGTATTGAACCCCAGCCTGCTGTTACACGGGCACTGAAAGTTGTCAAAAATAGGCTTACTGAAGCCGGGCATGAGGTGGTTGACTGGAATGTGAGAGAGCATTATGATCTTCACTCTATCGCCAAATTTGCAGATATCTTTATGTGCTCTAATGGCTTGAAGAAGTTGAAGAGTGAGATATCAGTGTCGAACGAACTTGACCTCAAGGATTTCGAAGCCCCAGATATGCCAGTCTCCGAATTATGGGAACTTCAGCTTGACAGAACGCAAAAGGTGAATGAATTCTGGAGAAAGTGGCAGGAACTACAACTGGATGGGCTGATCACTCCAGTAACCCCACTCTCTGGCTGTGAGTTTGGCCAGTTCTGTGATGTGACATACTCAGCTTTTGCAAATGTCATCGATTTTCCAGCTGTCGTCTTTCCAGTCACTAAGGTGGATAGATTAGTTGATCAGGACAAACCAATCAAAGCTAGGACTAAAGAAGAAAGACGAGTTTGGAGTAATTACGACAGTGAAACGAGTCACGGGGTTCCTGTTGGCGTCCAACTTATTGGACCAAAGCTACAGGAAGAGTTAACTTTAGAGATGGCAAAGGCCATTGATAGCTTATTAAGAAGCTCACCATAATGTCAAAGATTGGAATGTGTGTGAAGCAGAGGTCCAGGGAGTCGCGCAAACTGGATGCTTTTGTAATTGGTGCTCGGCTTATCTACTATTAGTGGGATTCCCATCTTGGTTGTATATAAAAGGAATACTATTTGAGCTGTTCTCCTCGACAACCAGCTTCATTGCTAGAGAGCGACCATCCAGGTAGTCTGCAGAGCCAAAACTCAAAAGAGTGTGATGTGAGTGCACTGAATAACGGAGACTCAAGCATACTTTTCTTTCAGATACCTGAATGGTGCTTCGTTTCGTTTGCGAGCAGATTCTTATGGTCGGCTATGTTAGGTGCGGCTTCGTATATGGCGATCACAGGATCTTTAGAGATAGGAGATTGGAACTGGCCTCTGATTTCAATGTAGTAGATCCTGGTGCACTCGTCCTCGTCCTCGTCCCAGTTGTTCTCTATGAACAGGGTCAGTTGAGTAGTGGATTGAAACTGGTTCCTTGGCAGGAAATGCTCTACAAAGTTCGAGTTGGTCGCATCGGAGGCCAAGTCTTCGTCCATCACACCAAGCAGCGGGTGTTCAATCTTGGAGGTTGGTTTGGAGTTGCCGGCATTGTCGAAGTCTAGGTCGCCCTTGTTCTTGAACACTTTGATTGTCTTCGGACAGCTGGACGAGTGTCCACTAGTTCTCACAATCACAGAGAACAGCTTAACGTACCCGGTGAATGGAATGTTGAGGATCATCTGTGCATCTGCATCGGACTGGATGTGCGACTGGAGTGAGAATTTGTCTTCCTGTGCCTTGAACACCTTCTCAAGCTCAGTGTTTGGCTGTTCGATATTGAGCCCCCTCAGCTTGCTGAAGTCGATGTACTGTCTCAGAGATTGTGATTCGTTGGTCGGAATGGGCGCAATGTGCTCGTCTGATCCATGGGAGTGGGAGTGGGAGTGGGAGTGCTCTTCGCAAGACATGTTGATCAATGCGCTCGTACCTGTATCATCAACCTGTTAGCTTCATCATCATGTACATCATCATCATGTAATTCTTCATCGCGAATGGATTTCTCTTGAGCGAGTGAGGAGTAAAAAACTGAACAAACATACTGCTATGTTAGTCATATTTATTACTTCCATCGCACAAAGCAAGAGAAATATGGTTCATAAAGCGGAGTTTCTCGAGTCGAAGGGCACACAGATATCATCGATCCTCTCGGGTGGCTACGCTCACCCTGTGTCGCGTGAATGGCAATATGAAAGACAGCTATCCAAGTCGATGTTCATATATCCGCTTTTCATTTCAGATAACGACGATGAGGAAGTAGCGATAGAGTCTTTGCCTGGCCAAAAACGGTGGGGTGTCAACAAAGTGATCCCTTATGTCGAGTCGCTGATCAAGAAGGGACTGACAGCGGTCATTTTATTCGGGGTGCCACTGAAGCCTGGCTCGAAAGACGCGGTGGGCACAGCAGCAGATGACCCAGAGGGACCAGTTATCAAAGCTACCAAAAGGCTGAAAGAGCTGTTCCCAGAGCTGTACATCTGTGCCGATGTATGCTTGTGCGAGTACACAGACCATGGGCACTGCGGTGTTTTGTTCGAAGATGGCTCGATAAACAGAGAAGAGTCTGTCAGACGAATTGCTGCTGTTGCGGTGAACTACGCGAAGGCTGGCGTGGACTGCGTTGCACCGTCTGACATGATCGACGGGCGCATAAGAGAGATCAAGCTAGGTTTGATTGATGCGCAGCTGGCCCACAAAACTTTTGTGATGTCCTACTCTGCGAAGTTCAGCGGAAACCTGTATGGCCCATTCCGAGATGCAGCGTGCTCTGCACCAGGCCAGGGCGACAGAAAACGCTACCAGCTTCCTCCTGGAGGGCGCGGGCTTGCCAGAAGAGCTCTGCAAAGGGACATTAACGAGGGAGCAGATGGAATCATTATCAAGCCGTCTACTTTCTATTTGGATGTTATGGCAGATGCGTCCGAAATTTGCAGAGACTATCCTGTCTGTGCGTACCATGTGAGTGGGGAGTATGCCATGCTGCACGCCGCAGCTGAGAAGGGCGTGTGCGACCTCAAAACCATAGCATTCGAAGCCAACAATGGGTTTTTGAGGGCAGGCGCAAGGTTGATCATCAGCTACTTCACGCCAGATTTTTTGGAATGGCTGGACTGAATGTGTAGTGAACAAGAGAGCGGTCCGCCACCTCTGCAGCAGATGCTTCTGTAAATAGTGATATAGTATACAGTATACCTGTACAAAGAGCTTACATATGTACACTGTTATATGGGGGAACCTCACGGGTACGTAGCCTGCCGTCCGTGCCACCTGCCCCGTGTTTCCGCTAGGTTGCGAGATGTGCGCAGCGAGCGGCCTGGGGTGCTGAGTCTGTGGCAACACATCCTCACTGCACGCTGGTTGATGCTGTGTGTTGCGTGTATACACGCACGTACGTATCCCACCTGAAGGTGGGATGCCTGAGATGGTGGGTTATACAGAGCCGGGTAAATTTCGCAGTATTCCGATATAGTGTAACGGCTAGCACGGTTCGCTTTCACCGAGCAGACCCGGGTTCGACTCCCGGTATCGGAGAGTTTAAATTTTTTGGCCCTTTTGGCCCTTTTGTCTTTTGCACTGGCAGACTGTGCCGTCGCAGACCTCGGCCGTCGGCGACCGCGTCTCTGTGGAACCGCTGCTAGCCGCTAGCCGCTAGCCGATATGGTCAGGAAGGCAAAGAAAAAAGAAACGACAAAGGGACAACAGCACAAAACCTGTCAAATAACCAGGGCAACAATGCAGTACTCCGCACGCTGGGTGATTATGAAACACAAATATGCATAAAGACCCAACGCGCGCGGCAGTGGCCGCCGGTGGTCGTTGATCCCGCAGGCAATGACGGTGCAGCGCGCAGCGCGCTGGGCCCCAGCTCCAGCACCCAGCTCCACACCGCACACTCGACACTCGACACTTCCACGCTGCGGCGCACAGCTGTATCTCGTTCTGGTCGATTCGATGGAAGGCGTTTGGATCGCGAGCTGCAGCGGCGGCGCGACAGCACAGCACAGAAAGAGGACGCAAACCCTTGGCTCTTGGCTTGGCCGCGGCCACGCACGCGCTAGAGCTCACGCTGGAATGCTGCTGTGTGTGTGTCCAAAAATAGACGAGCTGAGCTGGCTGACATCTATTTGATCTGATCTGGTCTGGTCGATGGCGAGCAGAGACGGAGGACGGGGCGTCTACGCGGGCTGTTTCGGCGGCTGCTCTTTCACGGCTTCTCTTGCTCATGTGTGGAAGAAGATGAACAGTAATAATAAAGGCACAGTGTGCACTAGCACCCACCCGGCTGGGTGGTGGCAGCGTGGCGGACGGCACTCTCGCCAGCGGCCCGCCGCTACGCCCTCCACGACCCAACCACGACCTGCTTGCCCATGGCTCCCATGAGCACATACACCTACAAAACACCTGCACCGCACTACACACCGCACTACACACCACACCACGCCTCGCCTCCTCTCACACCCATCCTGCTACCTATTTTTGGCCTTGGTTGGTTTCACATCGGCTCGTCACGTCTTTTTTGCTTATTTTTTTGTTGGACTCCTGGCCACTGATCTCTCACGCCGCCCTGCCCTCCCCCTGTAGGCTCCCTCTGTAGGCTCTTCTCCCTCTGTAGGCTCTTCTCCCTCTGCAATAGGCTTGGCCTGGCCTGGCCTAATAGCGCAGTACGTAGCACACACATCCCTGCGACACTCGTGGCCCCTGGACCCCCTCCAGCACCAGTCGCCCGCACGTCGCCAACAATTGCCCTCGTCCTGCACGCCACACACCACTTGGACACCACTTGGACACCAGACCAGACACCGGATGCCATAGTAAAGCAGCAGGTATTAATAGTACTAGAAGCAAAAGGAAAAAATAAACTACCAAGGGCAAGCCAAGGGCAAGCCAAGGGCAAAAAAAAAATGGAAACACATTCTTTTGTTGGTTTTCTCTCCCACATACCCTGCGATATACATATACCAGAGCCCCAGGACCCGATCTTTCGTGAGCAGAGGAAGTGAAGAGATAGCCAGTGCGCTTGGTTTACAAGGTTTGTGTTTTGCTTTCAGTTTTTCTGGTTCGTTGTTCGTTGTTCGTTGTTCGTTGCTCGCTGTTCGTTTTGTTTGTTTGTTTGTGTCTGTCTGTCTTGTTCTTTCGTCTTGCTTGTTCGTCTGTCTGTGCGTTTGTCCGTTTACCGTCCCGTCCGTTTGCTTTCACTTCTCCTTTGTCCGTTTGTTGAGTCAGTCGGCCAGTCAGCGTACCCTGCCCCTGCCCCTGTCCGTCTAACCTGTTTCAGCTTGACATCTCATTTCGGTGAGTTGAGTTGGCTGGACGTGCATCGCATCATCCTAGAGTCCCCCCCCCCCCTGTATTGTTAGTCGTTGTTCGCCATGTCTTTCGAGAATAGCCAGCAGCAGGTTGTGTCTGCCGCTGAGAACGAATCGCCGATAACGCCTGAGCAGCAGCACCAACAGCAGCAGCACCAGCAACAACAGAATGCATCTGTTTCTGATCTGTCCCTGCCAAACTCCACTCAGGCACAACCTAATCAGATTGGCACAGCCAATACGGGATCCACCCCACAGGACTTTTTAGTAAACCTACCTGTTCCCAATCCACCAAACGCCACTGCACAAACATCCTCATCGCCACCAAGAACGTTGTGGATGGGCGATCTGGATCCATGGTCTGACGAAGAATCCATCATCAACCTATGGTACTCCTTGGGTAAACGAGTCCTGGTGAAATTCATCAAGGCCAAGAAAGGCACACCTGCTGCCTCTTTGAATACGGGCCATGCCGGATACTGCTTCATAGAATTTGAGTCCTACGAGGACGCCAAAACCGCATTGGGCCTCAATGGCTCACAGATCCCTAATACCTCGAGAACTTTTAGATTGAATTGGGCATCGGGAGCAACTCTCTCCTCACAGATACTACAATCTCCGGAGTACTCTCTGTTTGTAGGTGATTTGTCACCATCAACAACTGAAGCTCACCTACTTGCATTATTTCAGACAAGATACAAATCGGTTAAGACTGTTAGAGTTATGACAGATCCAACTACTGGAACCTCAAGGTGCTTTGGGTTTGTAAGATTCAGCGACGAAGAGGAAAGATCTTCCGCATTGAGCGAAATGTCAGGTGTTTGGTGCGCCGGAAGGCCACTAAGAGTCGCTTTGGCAACTTCCAGAAATGCTGCGCAATCAAATAACCAAATGTTGAACACATTGTCCTTGGGAGGTGGCCCTCATCTTGGTACAAATACTTATGTCAGTATGCCACACCCATCAGTTACTGGCCCGGTATCTTCACCACAGTATGCAATGGTCACAGGTGCAGGAGCTGCCCACCAATATCAGCAGGCCCCAGCAGCAATTTCTTCTGCACCTCCTTCACATATCCAGAACTCCAATGCTAACGATATTTACATGTATCAACAGCAGATCCCCCCTCCAGTACAGTATTATCACCCTGACCAGCAGCAGCAGCCACAACAACAACAACAGCACCAACAGCACCAGCAGCAGGCCCCAAATAACATGCAAACCCAACCCCTTCCACTACAACCACAATTTGTGCAACACTCAAATATTGCTCTTAATCCAACCATTTTGAGTAATGACGGCTCAAATGGCAACTCTGGAAACAACAGAATGAGTGCTCTTCCATATAGTGACCCTAATAACACCACAGTCTTTGTTGGGGGGTTAGCATCCAGTGTACCTGAACAAACTTTGGCTGAGCTGTTCCAACCATTTGGTAATATCTTTCATGTGAAGATTCCTCATGGTAAAGGATGCGGATTCATCAAATTTGAGAAGAGAGAAGATGCTGAAGCAGCAATTGCAGCCATGCAGGGCTTCCAGATTGGTGGTTCCCGTGTCAGGTTGAGTTGGGGACGCCAACAGAACAGCCAACGCTATCAAATGCCATCACTGGCTGTTACTGGACTAAGCCAAGCAGTTGACCCTGTATTGAGTGCAAACCTCCCAGTCACCATGGGATTAGCTAGCTATGATAATGTTTCTGGACTGCAGGATGATTTGGCAAATTTGACTGTCTCGAGCGCATACAACCCATCCCAATCACAATATGGGGTTTCAGATATTCGAATTTACGCTATCTCAAACGACAAAGATGTCAAATACACCACCAATGCTGACGATTCCAGCATTATCTATCAACAGCAAGGTGCTGTGCCGAAGCAGAACCAGGCTGCCCAAGACTATGCTCAGGATTCTGACTGCGTGTCAAGATCAAACTCTTCTAAAAAAGGAGGGAACAATTCAGGAGATGATACAGACACTTCAAAGCAACTGTACAGAGCCAACCTTTCGGCAACCAATGTTTAGCGAGTTTCTCCTGCCTGAATTGATCGATCATCCGAGATCGACACCGCCCCTTCCTCCCATTGTTCATGCTTTTATTCTGCTGTTGTCCGTATGTGCTTCCGTTGTTAAGTTTTGTCAGTTTATCAGTTTACTTCAGAGATTTCTATGTTATTTACCCCTTCCCTCCGTTTGTTATTGTTATCATTATGTTCCCACATTCATTTGTTGTTTTCCTTTCCACTTAGTACTTTCAAGATGTTGATGTTTTGGTTATAGAGGTGTCCAGTTTATTATTAGTTATTACTATTATACACGTTATTCTTCTGTTTATTCTGAGTGGCGTGTGTTGCTCAAGGGCCCTGTACAGTTACTGGATGGACTTGGCCGGCGGACAGGCTGGAAATGTAGCTATAATCGCATCGAGGTCATCACTGTTCATCTCGCTCCACTGCTTGAAACTGTAGTGGTCTGTGATGCTAGTCATCCATTCCATCCGTGTCTTTATACTGTCCAGGTCGCCCCCGCTGCAAACACTTCTCAGGAGTTTCCGTAGCCTACCGATATTGTCAATTGTACGGTCTATCTCGTACTCGGAGAACAGCTCCCCGACCTTGTCTTTGATCAGCTTCGCCATTCTTGGGCCCTGGCCGTTAGTTGAGACCATGATCTGCAGAGCTCCTTTCCTGAATATTGCTCCAAAGTAGAAGTCGCACAAGGGTGGGACATCTGCGATATTGACGTTCAGACCCAGCCGTTTGGCCATATAGTAGATACGCTTGCTCTCAACTGGATCATCAATAGCAACCAGCACAACCTCAAATCGCGTCTCAGCCAAGTACCTGTCCATTTGGGAGTACTCTTCCTCATCAAAGTTGTTCAACTCGGGCATGTGCATGTGGTCACCCTGCTGATACATGGTCAGGTCACTCTGTTGGAAGGGACGTCTGTGCACCGCATAAAGCAATCCCGTCCTCTCCCTCTCTTCGATCTCCTCATTGACGGATGGTGCGACAACCGTGACTTTTGCATTGGCATTCAGGAGATGGTATATTCTTCCAGCTGCCACCTCGCCTCCACCCACGACGAGGACATGGCGATCTGCAGGCAGTTAGTTAGTTAGCATAAGCATATCACTGGGGGTATTCAGAGGGGACCTTGATAATCTCCAATTCTTTGAGAAGCTACCTACTTTTGACTTGCCACGCGAGTAGCAACGAGCCGTTTGGTTCAATCTTAGGAAACGGTGAAGACATTGTTACCTACCAAAACCATTCACTCTGTAGGTCCTGGCTAGTGCAATCTCATTGACTCAACCGGTGATGAATCATCACCACATTACCCGGTTCATGAGATGTTCATCTTGGGCAGAGAGAGAGAGAGAGCACAGCTACCAGTAACGAGAGTCTAATGAAAGGGGTTATACACGTAGTAATTAGAACATAAACCAAACATATAGGTGTGGGAGGTGGGGACGAGGCACTAGTGAAACGAGACCTCGGCACGCCAGCTCACTTACCTACTTAAACAGCCAATGGGAATTCACCAGCCCAGGCGGAAACCTCCTCCTTGACCTTCTTCAACTCATCGCTGCTTTGGGCAACGTGAGCCTTGAAGTCCTTCAACTTGTTGGCTTCCTTTGGCAAGCTCTCCTGGGTCTTCTTGGCGTAGTTGACGGCGAAGTCAATGTAGTGGACAATCTTCTTGAAGTCCTCTTCACCTAGACCTCTGGTGGACATGGCTGGGGAACCAATACGGATACCACCTGGAACCAGAGCGGACTTGTCACCTGGAATAGAGTTCTTGTTCAGAGCAACGTTGATTTGGTCGCAGACACTCTCGATTCTTGCACCGTCAATGCCCTTGTCTCTCAAAGAGACCAAGACCATGTGTGAGTCGGTACCGTTGGAAACCAGGGTGTAGCCCAGCTTGAGGAACTCGGACTCTAGTGCCTTAGCGTTCTTTAGGACCTGTTCTTGGTAAGCCTTGAATTCTGGAGTGGCAGCCTGCTTCAAAGCAGTGGCCAGAGCAGTGATAGTGTGGTTGTGTGGACCACCTTGGTGACCTGGGAAGACGGAGAAGTTAATTGGGTTCTCCAAGTCATATAGCACTTCCTTACCGGTCTTTGGGTTGACAGATCTGACACCTCTTCTGAAGAAGATCATGGCACCACGAGGACCTCTTAGGGACTTGTGGGTAGTAGTGGTGACAATGTCAGCGTACTCGAATGGAGATGGGATGACACCTGCAGCGATCAAACCAGAGATGTGGGCCATGTCGACAACCAAGTAGGCACCAACTTTGTCAGCAATCTCTCTCATTCTCTTGTAGTCAATCAAACGGCAGTAAGCAGAGGTACCAGCGACCAAAACCTTTGGTCTGAACAAGATGGCGTTCTTCTCCAAAGTGTCGTAGTCAATGATACCAGTTTCTAGGTCAACTCTGTATGGCATGGTCTCAAAGTAGGTGGAGACAGCAGAGATCTTTCTGCTGTCAGTTTGGTAACCGTGGGACAAGTGGCCACCGTGTGGCAAGTCAAGACCCATAAGTCTTTCGTGGGGCTTCATGATAGCCTGGTAGACCTGCAAGTTAGCAGGGGATCCGGACAAGGTTTGGACGTTGACACCCCACTTGTCTGAAGTCAGGTTGAACGCCTTCAGAGCTCTGGCTTGACACAACAGCTCGATACGGTCAATGTGCTCGTTACCACCGTAGTAACGCGCACCTGGGTAACCCTCAGAGTACTTGTTCGACATTGGGGTTCCCAACGCATCGAACACAGCAGTGGATGTGAAGTTCTCAGAGGCAATCAAAACGATCGAGTGACGCTGTCTCTCGATCTCATCTTTGATGATGGCCTCGACTTCTGGGTCTGTGTCCTTTAGATGGCCCTCAACCAAGGTTCTGTGCGATTCTGGCAAAGCGTATGGCATCTTCTTTGAGTAACTTGTGTACGTTCGTTCCGTCCAATAGGGGAAATGGGTATAGCGGGAGAAAGAGGAGAAGAAGGGAAGACCTTTTATACACAATAATTTTTTTAGTTTATTTGGTTATATACTTTGCTTCTTCGTTTTTGACTTCGACGAGGAAAAAAATTTTCCTCCTCATCGAGAGGTGATGAAGTCAAAAAAAATTTGGCGCAGACTCTGATCACATGGGAAACTGGTTGCGTTGGTGTTGGCAGTGTGTGGGCAGTGTGGACTTCCTCCGTCGAGACTTGGGATGTGCAAGAGATGGGCTAGAGAGAAGATTTTCAGGCTGGGCGTAGCATGTGCGTCGTGCGTGCGGGACGATCTAACACACGACATGCATTTGTGTGTGGTGCATTGACTCAGGGCCCTTCGGTGCGAGTGGCTCATCTTGGACTTATGTGTCAAAATGTAGAGGGGAGAAACAGGGCATGGCAGGGCAGGGCAGTCCGGCAGAGGGAGGGCGAGCCGTGTGGACGAGAAGACTTTGCAAGGGTGCAGAGGGGGGAGAGGTGTTTGAGGTGTACAGTACAGCGCAGCGCGCACAGCGATGTTGGCTTCGAATAGCACGGCACTGGTGTTGTGTGTAGTTACTAGCAGGAACAGCAGGAGCAACAGCAGTCCGGCACTGCATGGATATAGTTGATTGTATATTCCCGATCAATTATGTACATTCCTACTTCGTGTAGCCCAGCTCAGCCAGGGAGTCCTTGATAGCGTTGAAAGCAATGTCCATGTGGCCAAGATCATCGTTCAAGGCACTAATACCCATGTGGCCAACTCTGAAGTACTTATCTTTGATGTCTTTATGAATTCCACCCGCAATGACAACACCTCTCTTTAGCACTGCACCAGTCAACTGTGGTCCTGTGATACCCTCAGGGAAGTAAACAGCGCTCAAACCGGAAGCTCTGACCTCGTCTTTAACAGGAACAAGCTTTAGACCAAGCTCGTTCTCTAGACGTGCTTTGAAAGCGTCTGACGAAGCCTTGTTCTTAGCAACACGTGCATCGATACCCATGTCGACAATCTCTTCTAAAGAGGCCTTAAGCGCATTCACTGATTGGATGGCAGGTGTTGCAAAGTACGATGGCTTACCAGCCTCGTAATTCTGCAAAATCGGCAACCATCTCTTCAGGGACGCAAAGTAGGTACAGTCCTTTGGTCTAGCGAGGGCCTTAGCAATGGCACGCTCTGAAAGGAAACCGATTGACAAACCTGCTGGGGCACCAAGGGCCTTTTGGGAACCGGTTAGGACGTAGTCGAGTCCCCAGTTGGAGAACTCAATGTTCTCAACGCCTGCTGAGCACACGCCGTCCACGATGACTAGTGTGTCTGGCGAGGCGGCGTGGGTCAATTTGGAAAGCGCAGCAATGTCCTGGACCACGGCAGTCGAGGTGTCAACATGGGTGATGACAATAGCAGCGTATTTCTTGGACTTCAACTGGGCCTCCACGTCAGCGGCCGGAACGACGTCGCCCAATGGCGCCGTCAATACGTCAACGTCGGCGCCATACACTTGCAGAGCCTGGGCGAACCCGTCGGAGAAGAACCCGGTGGAGAGCACCAGCACGGACTCTCCCTCGCCAACGAGGTTCGACGCGGCGATGTCCCATCCGAGGGTGCCCGAGCCTGCGAGGACGATGCCTTGGTCCTTGGCGTTGTCCGACTTGAACACGGCTCTCAGGTTCTGCAGCACAGACTGGAAGATACCAATGAATGTGGGATGAGTGTGCGACAGCGACTGGATCGACTGTGCCTCTCTGACTTTGTCCGAGACGGCGATAGGGCCCGGGATGAGCAGGTAGTTTTCTTCTGGCATTGCTGCTGCTGTGGAGTACGATCGACGGTACTTCTGCTGGCAATACTTGGTGGCTGTGGCTGTGGTGGAGGAGGAGGAGGTTGCGACGCCTGAGTAGCAAACACTGGATGATTTTAGCGCTTTATAGCATCTGACGACCAGACCCTTTCGCCCGAACATTGTGGGCGTGCACTCTCTGGGCTGGGCTGGGCAGACGGGACGGGACGGCAGTGGACAGTGGCAGTGGGCAGTAGGCGGGGGCTGCTCCTTCTCTTCCCGCCGCTGCTGCTGCGCTGGAGGGAAAAACGAGGTGGTTTTATACCCGAGCGGGAGGGAGTGGAAGGAGGAGCTCACGGGAGCGAGCCAGTCAGCGATATTTTTTCATTGACTGTGATGGGGGCGGTGATGAGGGTGGTGGGTGAGGTGGTGGGTGAGGCACTGGTACGGGTGGTACGGTGACGCTATGTTACTGGGAAGGGGAGGGGGACTGGTGCTACCTCTGTGGCAGAGTTTGCCGCTACACGCCACTGCCGCTACACGCCACTGCCGCTACACGCCACTGCCACTGCCACTGCCACTACAACTACTACACCGCCTCTTCAGAGCTCATCGCATCCACATATATACACACCTGCCCCCCAACTATCACCTCCGCTTCGGCTTCTTGGCCTTAACATACTTCGCCTCAAGCCTACTGATCAAGGAGTCCATGTCGCTTTTCCTCTTCTTCTGGATCAGAGCTCGTAGATCATCTATCGAATCAGCTTCGCTGTCCTTCTGCAGCTCTTTCTTCGCAGTCTCGGCAGCCTTCGCCTCCCGAGTCGCCCTCTTCTTCAGCTTGCTGAACTGCTTCTTTCTGTTCTGTCGGTAATCCTGGAACAGCTCGCTGTCTGCAATAGTCTTCTCCTCGATCAACGCCTCAATCTTGCCGAACAGTCGCTTCTCGTCGCCGTCAGTGACCTCCGTGTGTGAGATCGCTTCAAACAGCTGCAGGAAGTCGCCCTGGCTCTCTATCCAGCTCTCCACTATATCGCTCTCTTCATCTTCGCTTCCTTGGTACACCTGCTTGTCCCGCGCGATGCTTTCCGCTGTGATTGCGTCTTTCACAGACCTGAAATACTCAAACCAATCAAACCCGTCCTCGTCTCCACTCCCCACGTCCTCTAACGAGCCCGTCTGATCGTACCTCTTCCTCTTCTTCGCGTCGCTCAGGATGCTATGTGCGAACTGGACCTCTTCAAACAATCTCTTCGTACTGGCCTGCTCATCCTCACTAGCATTTATCGATACCTTGTCCGGATGGTACACGAGGCACTTCTTCCTATACGCTTTTCTTACAGCTTCTGACGTGGCACTCTTGTCTACACCAAGTGTCTGGTATGGATCAATATCGAACATCGCTGCCTTTGTCTACCAATGCGATCTGTCGATGGATACGCTACATGCTTACGCGTCCGTCTCTTCATCGTGACTGTTTTTATTTTTCTCACCCAAACTGACTGCCTAAGATCCCATCACTCCTATGTGTTACTCAATTCTCGATAGAACTCCTCGAACTCTCTAGTAGTCGCCAGGGGTTGATGCGGATGCAGTATATGCTGGGTTCCGCTTGCAATATGGACGGTTGGATACCATGCAAACTCTTCTGCCAGCCGATCCAAGGCCTCTAGTGAGTCGTAGAGCTTGTACAAGTCGATTGGTTCCGTTAGCGTGGTGGACAAGGGATGCACTTCACAGTACTTGGGAAGAAGTCCGTGCATAAGTCGATCGATTTCATATACTGTTTGTGCTGTGTGCAAGTATTTGGTGGAATCAGCTTCTAGAAGGTGAGGGTCCCCAAGGCACTCCTCTTTAAATGCCGAGATCGCTCCAGCTCTCTTGTAATTCAAGCTCTTTACGTACTTTAGGGCTTCAGCAAACTGGTCCACAGAGTCCATATAGTAATGGTCTAGGTTCCCCTGGATGACTAAAGGGTTGAACACTTGATGCAAGCCCCCAGAGATAGGGATGTGATGGTAATTGTCCAGACTGTCCGCGAGGAGCTTCGGATTGCGACCCGGTGAACCACAAAGCTCAGCAGATATCGACTTCTTGACATGCACTACCTTGTTTGGGTCATATGCACGACCGCCATGACCGCCGCTGCCGTCCACAGATAGTTCAGTTGTAGGGCATGCAAGCTTTCTTTTCTGATACTCATTCTCCCTAGTTGCAAACGGGTATCTGCCCTTCACTACCGCAAGCTCTAGCATAACAGTGAGCAAGACACTCTGAACCGTCTCATACTCCTCTTTGTACGAGAGACTAGTGTAATTGATGGGGATCTTCCTCTTGTCAACTAGGCATTCGAAAAAGTTGGAGGATAACAGCATTTGTTCAAAGTCAAGTTCCATAAAAGTGGCACCTCCAGGCTCCAATATCACACCAGTTTTACATCCAGAAGAAAGAAGAGAGTTGATGATTTCAAACAGCACATGCTCAAAGCTCCTTTCGTCATCAACGCCAAGTATCGCAATGGGAATCATATGTGCAATATGCTCGAAAGTGACTACCAAGTCAAATCGGAACATCTGGTTGTTTGGGAGTAGAATAGTGCCATGACTTCGGTAGCTGACATTTCTGTCAAACACAATCTTCATGATATATCCCACACTTTCCAACACTTCGGTTTGAAATCTCAGCTTCAAATCAGTCACCGCTTGATTCCCACGACCAACAGCATGCTTTTCAGGGTCCAAACTCACGGTCAACCTTCTAAAATAAGAGGAAAGCTCATCTCCTTTGAGTTTCTTAGTGCACTGGAGATATTGGAGCCTCTCATTCAATGATGAGAGCGAAGCGTTCACTGCTTTGGATGCAGATACTCTACTCAGCTTTTTGAACACAGAATCCTCAATCATCGGTGTCCACTGCGACGAATGGTCCAACTGCGTAGACGAATCCTGGGAAACCACCAATACTGGCACTTTCAAGAAGTAGTGAATCCTTTTGAAGTCATCCTTTTCTTCATTGAGAATATCAGCTATGTCTCTCAACGAGATCCGATAAGCTTCTTTCCCCAAGAGATCTTTACAGGATATGCTTGAGTCTATCGCGCATCTGGGTTCCAGTGCGCACTGCTCGATTGGCAGCTTCATATCACTGCCAATGTCTTGTGGGTGTGCTGGTATCATGTTTGTGAGTCTGCAGGATCCCTTCCCACATCGCAAACTTCTTACATAGGAATCACATTTTTGTGGAAGGGTGGAAGCTGACAACACACGCTTGGGTGTGTTATCTCCTACAACGGTGTATTTGTAGTGTAGTTGAAGGGGTTTTAAATAAAGGTACATCGAAAAGACTATTAGATTATTAGTAGAGTGAAAAAGGTTGGCACAGGAGTACCAAGGAGTATCCCGCAGGGATGTGAGGGCTGTTCAATCGCCACCACTACCGCCTCCATCGCCGCCACCACCACCGTCGCCACCACTAGTAGCTCCAGAATCATGATGATTGTGGCCGTCATGTTCATGGTGATGTGAATGGAAGTTATCGGAAAACCAATGAGAGGTGAAGAGCAGACCAGCACCTCCAGCTGCGCCAGCCGCAGCCGCAGTTCCTCGAGCACCATTTGAACGGGTGAAGCTACTTCTTCTCGTATAATCCTCAGACTTGTAGTTGTACTCATTTGGCACTGGTACTGATTCTTTATTTCTCTTGGCTTCCTTCTTCACTTTAAGTTCACGATCAACCAACAGTGACAGTAAAAAGAACGCGACAAGATAGAGAACAAGTAAGGCACAAAAGTATCCCACATAGCCATTGACTCCAGTAGCACGGATACCCTGGGTTCCATTATTGATATCCCTAGCTGCCTTGATGAAGATGTCAAAAGTCAGACCAAACTGGGCCATTGACATCGAGAACGCAATGACCAAACTGCACAGTCTGATGCGTTGGAATGGGAGCACTAGTGCTAATCCTGAAAAAACCACAGCAACTATACCCAGCGCCCAAGTTGCGGAGGACTTGTTTTGTGAAGATCCTCTATAGGAAGAGTATATGTAGTCGTTACCACAGGCGTTTCTCAGGAATTCCTTGAAAGCTGAGGCTGGGATATTCAGGCGGAGTGTCCCCGGCACAGCATTCGCTGTGACGGTGGTGAACATTACAGTCATCTCGTGTATGAGCTTTTCATCAAGATCGGTCATTGTGATAAGATAATTCTCATTGATGGTTGAGTATGCCAGCGATCCATACATGGTTGTGGCAATGTCTCTCCCGAAACAGTTCAGATATCCGTTTGCCGGACAGGCATTCATGGAGCCTCTCGACGGTGCAAGGTTATCCCGTTGCGTTTGCGAGGAGAAGCAGACGAACCCAGACGTGCCTAGGTACAAGTGGTCGTTCACACCGAACACACGGGCGACCGAGAACCCTGGCTGGGTCGCAGGGTTCTCCACAACGCTGGTGATGATATCCGTGATGTTTTGCAGGTTCTCCTCCGCGCGGGCGTGCTGCGACGGAGAGATCAGCGTCTCTGTTGCGGACGTGGTGGGCACCACCGCGGTTGGCCTCACAGACGTCGACGACGACGAGACTGGCGCATAGGACGGCAGGATCTCAATGGCTCCCAGCACATCTTCCACCGTGGCCCTGGTTGTGTCCACCTTGAAGTTGCTTGTCGACTGTTTCAGGAGCGCCTGTGTTCCGCCAAACGTGTAGATACCCTGGAGGATGGGGATGCACACCAGCGTTGCACCGACCAGCAGGGTTATTCGCCAGTACTGCTTATCGGATAGCATTGTATCCTTGCTCCACGCTTCTGTATGAGTTTCTGCTGCTCCACCAGCATGCCTGCGCTAAACAAAGTGCGGAAACGCCCCAATTTAACTGTTCCCCGGTCCCGCGCTGCTCCCACCGCTCCGCCGCTCTTCCCCTGCGCGTCCCAGTCCCACCGCCCGGCTCACGAAATCGTCGTCACCAGCCCTACAAAATATCTGCAGTAGGGAGGTACGGGAGGACGTATTTTATTTATTTAGAACGGCCCGCGCATTCCAGGCTGAGGCGAGCTGGTTGAGATGGAGGCGATTGCTATTGTTCACGGCTGCTGACACGGTTGGTTGGGTGTCCAACATCGCAGGACAGCGGGCGTCGGCGTGAGGGTGAGGGGCTGGAGTAGCGAGCGAGTGCTGGGGCACCGTCATGGCTGGGGCAGGGACCGGGCATGGCAGATGGCACGTCCTGTCGCGACGCCAACCGCCCTGAACATGCCTACAGTGGCCACGTGTGTGTGTGGCCAGTGACGCTACTCGCCGTACCGCAGCGACCCACCCTTGCTTTCACTTGTGCGTCCGGTACTGTAGCTGCTATTGTAGCGTAGCAGCAAAGCGGCTGGCACCAAACGGGACCCTGTTCCGAGGGTGCATGGTCGGAACTCGCGTGAGATGAGTCTGCCATTTTCTCAACGGGCAAATTCCCAAAGCAGCGATCGGTTTTTTCTCCTCACTGAAAGTTTTCAGTGAGTGCAGTGGGCTCCTCATCAAGAGCAGAGAAGCGAAGCGAAGCGGAGCACTGTGCCAGGAAGGTAGCGGCTGTATGGTCAGGATAAAGAGCAAGAAGAGCTCAGCAGCCGCGAGCGCCTCGCTCGAGAGCAAACTGTACGCTCTGGTGCAAAGGCTCCTGGATGAGCAGACTAGCGACAGTGAGAAGAAGAATCCCCAGGAGGAAGACATCACGGTCCACATCGCACTGGCGAAGAATCTCACAGCGGAGGATGCGCTGGTCTACTGCCAGCGGAAGGACCTGTCCCTTCAAAGAGTGAAGAAGATCGTTCTCGAGAAGACGATAGCCAAGGTCCTCAAGGACCTGCGCACGGAGGAGCAGCTGGCGCTAGATGACCTCGAAATGGACAATGACGGTGAAGGGCATGGTCAGGACAGCGACTTCGATGGCATCAATGTCGACGATCTGATGGATGTCAGAGACACAAACAGCCTCAACAAAAGCGTCGTTGGCCTCTGGAACTTGAAGAGCACCTCAGGAACAGCCACCCCAACTCCTACAGAGTTGGAGGATACCGCGATTGTAGAGCAAGTGGATGGATCCTCGGTGGAGAAGGTATCTAAGAAGAGGAGCAAAGACTCCTCCAAATCCTCCTCTAAGAGACAGAAAGGTATGTTGATGCTGAGCCAGCTTTGGAGTTGTGCACTTTGTTCATGCTCCACGCCTCTTTCAAAGGAAACTTTTACTAACAACCAACCATCAAGTAGACAAGGATAGAACTCCTCCATCATCCTCCCTGAGTGAGCTGGGTGGAATGGACGACGTGATTTCGCAACTAATGGAAATTGTGGGAATGCCAATCCTCCACCCCGAAATCTACAAAACCACTGGTGTGGAGCCTCCGAGAGGTGTCCTCCTTCACGGCCCTCCAGGGTGTGGGAAAACTACAATTGCCAATGCATTAGCGGGGGACTTGAAAGTGCCATTCATCAACATTTCTGCACCATCTGTAGTGAGTGGTATGTCTGGTGAAAGTGAGAAGAAGATTAGAGAACTATTTGACGAAGCCAAGCTGCTTGCTCCCTGTATCATCTTCTTTGATGAAATTGACGCCATTACCCCTAAAAGAGAAGGAGCCCAGAGAGAAATGGAGAGAAGAATTGTGGCCCAAATGCTAACCTCTATTGATGAACTGAGTCTTGACAAAACTGGGGGTAATCCTGTCATTATCATCGGTGCCACCAATAGACCGGATTCACTAGACCCAGCCTTGAGAAGAGCAGGCAGATTTGATAGGGAAATATGCTTGAATGTACCTAACGAAGCCTCTAGATTGCACATACTGAAGAAAATGACACAGAATTTGAAGATCGATGGGGAATTGGACTTCAAAAAGCTGGCCAAAGCTACACCAGGATATGTTGGTGCAGACTTGAAGGCTCTGACTACTGCTGCGGGTATCTGCGCAATCAAGAGAATTTTCTCTTCTCTGGCAAGTGGGGATGTGGAGGAACCTTCTTCTGCTGAAATGACACTCTCCACCATCCAGCGATTCCTCAAGCAATACCCTGATACTCTCACTGCAGAACAATTAGAACCTCTGGCTATTACGTATAGTGACTTCTTGACAGCATTACCTACTATCCAACCAACAGCAAAAAGAGAAGGATTTGCCACAGTGCCTGATGTAACCTGGGAGAATGTGGGTGCTCTCACAAATATTAGAATTGAGCTGAACATGGCGATTGTTCAACCTATCAGGAACCCTGGAATATACGAGAAAGTTGGTATCCATGCACCAGCGGGCGTGTTGATGTGGGGTCCGCCAGGATGTGGTAAGACACTACTGGCCAAAGCTGTCGCTAACGAGTCTAGGGCTAATTTCATCAGCATAAAAGGTCCTGAATTGCTGAATAAATATGTTGGTGAGTCTGAGAAGGCTATAAGACAAGTTTTCACTCGTGCCCGTGCGTCAGTTCCTTGTGTCATCTTTTTCGATGAGCTAGATGCACTAGTACCCAGAAGAGACACTTCACTCTCTGAGAGTTCCAGTCGTGTTGTAAACACACTCTTGACGGAGCTAGATGGACTGAATGATAGAAAGGGTATATTTGTGATTGGTGCCACGAATAGACCGGATATGATAGATCCCGCAATGTTAAGACCTGGGAGATTGGATAAGACGTTATTCATTGAGCTTCCTACGGCAAGTGAGAGGCTTGAGATCATGAAGACTGTGATCAAAGTAAATAAAACACCGCTATCACCATCGGTGGATTTGTTTGCTATTGCTCACGATGAACGGTGTCGCAACTTCTCTGGTGCGGACCTATCCTCTTTGATAAGAGAGGCGGGTGTCATCGCATTAAAGAAAAAGTTCTTCAATATAGCTGAGGATGAAAATATGATGGACCAAGATGACATAGATGAAAGCGACGCCTCCAAGGCCATCTTGGTTACCGGAGACCATTTCGAAGAAGCATTGAACAGTGTAAAGCCTAGTGTTAACGACAGAGACCGGGCTAGGTATGAGCGCTTAAACAAAAAAATGGGCTGGTCTTTGGTCTCTGATCAAAATACTGAAAGTAATACATGAACCATACGTGTATTTGTGGATTAATTCTCTATGTAGCTTCGAGATATTAAGCTTGTCCTCTCCGAACAACAACTTTTCTCACTCTAGAGACTTTCTCAAATTCAGAATGTTGAGCGAAGGAAATGAATGGCATGTTTTCCCCAAATTGGTCAACTATTTCCTTGGAAATAACCTCAAAACTTGGAGTCTCAGTGCCGGCTCGTATCAGAATGTATTCTTCGTCATCTTCTTTAGAGAGATCTTCAAATTGTGGTATGTACAGGTTGATCACTTCATTTGTGGAGTCAAAAGAGTGGATGAGTGTTAGACATTTGAACATGAGATCCACAGGTTCGAGTTTATCCAAGTCAAAAGAGTCTATTACTGGTATTAGCCCATCATTTTTCCTTACTGTGAGATTATCCAGATGCTTGTTCTTGATTGTATGTACCGCACAGACGGATCCGACCAAGCAATCTTCCATGTCATGCGGATCAAGGCCATTTGTAGACAAGACCGAAACAGCTCTAATACCAAACGCACCATAACTGACCTGTAGAGGCGCTGTAAATAGTAGCTGTTTGGAGAAGTCAAAATGCATATCATCCAATTTATGAAAATAGGAAATGATCTTGAATAGTCGAAGCTGAGTGCTTGAGTATTTTACTGAGCCATCGGAGAAGTTTAGATAGTTACCTAATACAGGCAAAAACTCTGTTGATGGGTCGAGGTTGAGATCTTCCAGCGATTGTTCAATATTTCTGGATTTGCTATTGTTACCTGGGTGGAGGTATATTAGATGAGTTGGGCGAAGTTTCTCTATGAGTTCTTTAGTCAATGTAAGGCCATATCCATTAATCCAGCCAGGAGTGTTGATCAGGAGAGTTTCATTCTTCAATAAACCATCAGAGTTATATGTCTTGATAAGATCATTGATTAGCAGACCGTATCTTTTGGGTTGATCTTTTGGGGAAGTATACCCTATGTAATGAGTTCGCTGATCACCAGATGTTGTCAGGGAGAGGTGGTTTCCAAACAGATTTCTATTCACTTTATGAAGAGATATCGAGTCTGGCTTAGAAAACTCAGCTTGGCCTGGATCCAAATCCATAACGTTCACAGGAATTTCATAACCGTCAGGACTCTGTGATGCATCACTCATGAAGTTTTGGAGAAGAAGCTTGAGAAGAGTAGACTTTCCGGAGTTTTTACCGCCAATAATTAGCACCCTTAGAGATTGCTGTTGAGCATGAAATACCTTGGTAAGTTTGTCTATTTCAGGGAGCCATTTTTTGTAGTCCAGAATAGACACTGAATCTGTTCGTTGCAACACCGGTGAGAATGTGTGCGACGAGAACCTAAGCTCAAGACTGCTCAGCTGCGAAGCTTCGGAATCTGTTAAACTGTCCTCATTCCAAAAAAGGTTTTTGAATACTGGTGCTATTTTACCGACACACTCCAAACCTGTGTTGAGATCATAGACCTTGATGACAGATTTGTAGTCTGAAGTGAAGTACTGTTTGTTTTCTTCAGTGATGATGTCATTCACCTTAGACCTGTCTGTTACTTGAGCTGCCTGAATCAGCGGAATGGCGTTCGACGCTGGGTTCAGGAAATCCATCATGCTTTCATTAGCGTGGTAAATGACGTTGTTGACAGTGATCGCGCCTCGTTGTACTTGCAGTCTGAACTGACCTCTGATGATGATATTCTGGTCTGCTTTCAGAGCGAACACAGCGTAGTCATGGCCAAATACCACATTGTCAACCGTGCTGCGGAAGTTGGAGCAGACGTACCTGGACGAGGAAGAATGTCCTATGGATGATGCCAGTCCAGAACCGGCCGGTTCTGGGCTGGGCTGGTAGGAGTTGGAGGCACGCTCATTCATGTACTCATCTTCGTCTGAAGTGTTGGCGTCATAGCCGGGGAGAATATCCTCGTCCTGGGCTATTTGGAGAGCATGGAAAGCTGTTCGCAGCGAGCCGCTGATGTTAGATTAGAACTCTGCAAGCCGGAAGGTGAGCCCTTCCCATATTGAGTCGACCACTTACCACTTTTCGACATCTGCCTGTCGGATTCAGAATCTCGCAGTCACAATCACGCACACTGCCACGCACACGCCCTGTAGCCACCGACCGCAGCGCTGTAGAGACCACTCATCACGAATGTGGCACTGCCGCCAGTTGATTTGATGGAAGATCCAAATTTTCCTTTTGTGGCGATCACCAGAATCGTGCGCGTACCGAATATCATCACGTGCACATGCACGTGATACGCCATTACGTAATGGTGCCACCCGCGGCCAATCACATCACACTGTTTTCGAGCACTATAGACAGTCCAATACCAGGAGGATTCGCTTAGTTCAGCTAAGCGTAAAAAAACCGAACCACAGGAAATAAAAAATAGAGGAAAAAAATGGTTTACTGACCCACTGAACAACCGCACCATACATTATCCACTAGCAATTGGAGGAATTTAGTACAATGTCTGAGCTACACACCGTTGGATTTGACGCCCGTTTCCCAAACCAGAACCAGACCAAGCACTGCTGGCAATCATACGTTGATTACCACAAGTGTATCAACGCCAAAGGTGAGGACTTCGAGCCATGCCAAACTTTCTTCAAGACCTACTCTGCCTTGTGCCCGGTCGACTGGATTGAGAACTGGGATGCCCAAAGACAGGCTGGTAAGTTTGCTAGTGACTTGAAATAAGCGCCCTAGCCTCACCCCCACGCTCGCCACACAAGAGATACGTGCACATTCAGCAGAAGCGTAAAGAAGCGAAAAAGGACAAGCAGACTATACAGGGGAGACGAGAGGAGACGAGGACCGTCTCGCATGATGACAGTTAAAAAGTCCCTGTATTTGCCTGACTGTTATTTATAATAGTGTGTTTTGAAAGAGGAGCATGCATCATACATTCCAATTTATCTGAAAACCGAATCGTTACTGTAGACATGTTAGTGAATGGGTACCTACCACCGTCCCCCATTCGGACGGGATTCCGAGCCACCAGCTGCCGCTCACACACGCTGATTATGAACAATAGCCTATCACATAAAATCCTCTTCAGGATCGTACATCCGTCTTTTGTTGCTACTCTTCTCCAGTTCTTCTGGGTCATTGAATATGTCATCGTAAAGCTCTTCCCTAGCCTTTTTCATTTCCAAGTTCCTGAGCCTGTTCTCTTCTTCAAGTCTCTTGGCCTCTCTTTGCTCATCTAGTATCTTTCTGAAAGCATCGTGGTCTCTCGAATTGCGGGCCGCAATTAAATGATTCCTGCCAACAATTTCTTCCCTTGTTTTCTTCAGCCTATTCACTATAGAGTTGTCCCTAAACTGAATGTGTATCTTCTTCACCTTCTTGGGGTTCTTAAACCCTACTTCTCCGTCAGCCATACCTTGAGTCTTCCTCAAGTTTCCCCATGGCGTGTAGATGACGGTGATGTTATCTCTTTTGTTCCCCTGAATGGAGTTGGCTTTGGTCAACTGCGCACAGTCTATAAGTAACTCTTCTGGGATCCGTTCCCAGTTTTCACCTGGAGATAGTCGCAGATACACATGGGCGCTGGATAGATTGTCAACGTGGAACCAGACGTCATCTGGAAATCCGTACTTGATTAGATCTTCGTTCTCATGTTTATCTTTACCCATGTAGAGAACATGTGGATCATCCTGAAAACTTTGACTGGCTCCCACTGTTTGGAAGTAGTACACCATGTCTCTATGTTGTCACAATGCTGTGGCTGTGGACTGTTGGTAATTAATGAAAGATGCTATACTATGATACAAATTTTATAGAAAAGAAAAACAGAGTGGTGAGAATGCTTTAACCTGATATCTTAGATGTATTCTCCAACTAGGATGTGTCTCTTCTGTTTCCATCGCTACTCTGAGTACTGTAAAGATAGAATAGAAAAGTGATTCAAATGTAAATAGACCACACTGGTGGGAAGTAAACTATTTTAGTGATGTGATTATTACAAGCTCTCTTATAATAGGAATCGGACTACTCGCCATTCTCCAAGGCAATAGCTTTCTCCACCATCTTAAGATGATCCTTCATTCGCTGATTATCCGGGTGGAAACATAGACCTCTCTCGAACTCTACTCTAGCCTCCTCGAACCTACCCAAGTTCAGCAAACAAATGGCCTTTCTCAAAAAGTTATCTGCGGTGAGCACTTGAGTACCGATGAGGATATCCGCATCCTGTAGTGCCTCCATGTACTGTTGATTTAAGAGGTATGCGTCGCAACGAATCTGTAGCACAGCATTCAATTCCTGAAGTTGGATTCCAAACGCCTCCCAGCGGGCCCTTCTGCCAGCCATATCGATAGCTAGCGATAATTGTTTTATAGCATCAGCTAGCTTTTGCTGCTTAAGAGACTCAACACCAGATGTGATGAGCTTTTTGATCATAGGTGTAAGTTGAGCGGACGGTTCAGGTGATTGTGGAACATCTGTGTTGATGTTCGCAAGATCTCTTGTGAGCCTGTTGATATCAGTGATACAGACTTGTAGAGAATTATCAGTGGATTCAGAGGAAAGTAGCTTCGTAGCTGGGTCATAGTCGAGCGGGAGCGCCATGCTGATGATGATGGTTACTCGATGAGACAACGCAGTGAACAGAGTGATCAAGGATTTCTTCTCGTGTTCAATAATTCACCAAAAGAAAAACAAAGGTGTTGGCCTGGAAAAGACAACTGACGCCTGTCCGGAAGTCTCAGAGATCTACCCATTGAAGGTATATTGCTCGCTTAAGCTCACTGTCTAAGCGTAGTGTTCCCTGTGACTCCATGGGCACATTCCAAATCAATCTTAGACAAGGCGAAGTTACGGTGAAGGAGGTCAGAGAAATTACAGTAAAAATAGTAACCACAATAACTGAAAAGGACACAACCTTCACAGGAATGTTGTATTAGTAGTTCATTTATTTAATGAATGGCTCGCTCAGAACACGGAGAATGGTCGCAGCAAAAAGGTGAAACTGAACCAAACTCAACTACCAACTCTAAGCAATAGAGGAGACCCAGTAGCATCCCGCTTATAAATCAGCGTCATCCTCATCAGGCAATGGCAAAGCAGTTGCTTGGTCCATTTCTTGTTGGTATTGTTGCATCAAAGCGGCATCCACTTGGACCTCTGGTGGAGCCAAAGCTGGAGCAGCAACAAACTCCAATTGAGGGTTACCGACTAGCTTTCTAGCCAACCACAAGAATGGCTTTTCGAAGTTGTAGTTGGACTTGGCAGAGATATCGTAGTACTGCAAGTTCTTCTTTCTGTGGAAAGTGATGGTCTTGGCCTTGACCTTTCTCTCCTTGACATCGACCTTGTTACCACAAAGAACGATTGGGATGTTCTCGCAAACTCTGACCAAATCACGGTGCCAGTTTGGAACGTTCTTGTAGGTGATACGGGCGGTGACATCAAACATGATAATACCACATTGGCCGTTGATGTAGTAACCGTCTCTCAACCCACCGAACTTCTCCTGCCCAGCAGTGTCCCAGACGTCGAACTTGATCTCACCGTAGTTGGTGAAGAAACCTAGCGGATGCACTTCAACACCAAGGGTGGCAATATACTTCTTTTCAAATTCACCAGTCAAGTGACGCTTGACGAATGTGGTTTTACCGGTACCACCGTCACCGACAAGAACTAGTTTGAAAGTTGGAACCTCAGCAGCCATTGTTGATATATATGTATGTATATACTGTACTTGGATGTTATCAAGAGTTGTGAATTAGCTAGGTTTCTTATGTGTTTTCTTTTTTCTTATTTATTTATATTGTTACATCTTTGTTGTTGAAGAGAAAAAAATTTTTCTTACTAAGTTGATTTGATCCTAAAGGGGAAATATGTTTTTGTTTCTCTAAACATGAGGAAACATATGGGTTCAGCGACTGCGGGTTCAGCGACTGCAAGTTGAGCTCAGTATAGTCCGAAGGTATGCGTGAGACACACAGCGGCGTGGTGCTACGCGGAGCTTGTGGGGGTGCCACTACTCTAAGCAATGCTGCTCGTAGTTTTCAGCAATCGGCTGCTAGCTTTGCTTGTGTCACACACAAGCTTCGCTGGTGGCAACGGCAGTCCCTGCAGCACTGGCGGCGGCGGGATGGTTTTGTCCTCGACCAGTTTGTAGTAGTTCACGTTTGACGTGATCTTGGCGTCTGCTGACCCAGGAATGTTTCTGTAGATGTCCAGCACTGGCTGCGCGTTGGTGTCAGGGAAAATGTTCTGCTCTTTGGCGACTGCCTCGTAATGGTCGCACAGCAGCTTGACGTGGTTGCGCCCAGTGAGGTGGTTTTTCCTTACCGATGCAGCGTCTGGTGTCAGGTACACTGTGAAGAGGTGTTAGTACGCGAGTAAACGGTGACGGAACCCACCCAGAACGGTACCGCCTGCGTGGGTTGTTGGTTGGTTCGCTGTCGATCACTTACGCTGGCAGTAATCACAGTAGAATCTGCCCATCGTGTACCGCTGTCTCTGTGACCCCGGTGTCGCTATGTCTCTCTCCAGATGCCCAGTCTCTGCCAGTGTGCCACCAGCCCGTCCATATGCTGGAGTCTTTGTCCAATGAAAAAAGCGCATTTTCCCAGGTTACCCGGGCCCTGTCCCCCCGCCAGCGTTCCCACTACGCAGACCCGACCGCATCTATGAGCTTGTACGCGCCACTCGCTAAGGGAAATAGGAAAGGGAGACGGAAAGGAGGAAAAAAAAAAACAAGAAAAAACTCAACACCGGCGACACCCTCTTTACGGTACACAACACTAGTGAGGACAGAAAGTTACTTGATTTTAGCCCCTTTCCAGAGTACCTGTTACATACACAAGCAATGTTTAAAGCTGTTACTATCTCCTCGGTCAGATCTGCTGCCAGAGCTTTCTCTGCTGCGCCAGTGCGCGCCAACGCTGTGCAGGACTTGTACATCAAGGAGTTGAAGGCTTTCAAGCCAACACCAATATCTGCGCAAGACGCCGAGGCCGCCACCAGACCTTGGAACACTCCAGTTGCCCCAAAGGTGCCAGCACCAGAGGTTGATGCAGCCCAATTGGGCGAGTACGAAGCTGCTGAGGTTGAGGTTCAGACCGCCAGCGCCGCCGAAGAGCAAGCCGCCGAGGAATGGTTTGTCCTGGAAGAGCCACAGGACAATGCCCACTGAATCAACTATCGAAATACATCTACCCATTCACATGCAAACACATAGATTTCATTGAACGCCCGTCCTGCCTTGCCTCACTCCTTGGTTTGAACTGATGAACACCATGCATTGGCGCTATCTGTTGAGTGTGTGCCTGTGTCTGAGGTGAAACGAAAGGAAAAGTAAAGAAAGAAAAGGTTGTTAACATATATTCACGATTAGACGAAGATTAAGCTTATTCCATTTGGTTTGATATGGACTATCAATGTACAAATTCCAGAATAAAACTCTTATAAAAGTAGCTGGCTGTAGATATTGGCACACTCCGCAGGTTCCTTGGGCTGTAGCAAAAAAAAGAAGGACCTGTTTGGCATGTGACTCTCAAACGGTAGAGAATCACCACCGCGTACATACCGTGAGGAGTTTCAGTACAATCTCCCGTCCAATAGAAAAGGCGAGATGGAGCCGAACTGTCTCCAAATACTCAAACGCTCAGAAAAAGTCAAACCAAACAGACAAGTGGTTTACACCGTACGTCAATGAGCGTTCGGAGAATCCCCGGGTGTCGTTAGAGTTAAGTGGCCGTGTCAGCTATGGAAAGTACCATGTGGTGCGTGTAGTACCAGGTCCTTTCTATTTCTCTAGAGTAGTGCGTGCGGTGGTTCGCTGAACTGTAGGCAGAGAAAAGCTCCATCCGCAAGAACTCCTGTTTCAACCATTCACCTCATGGTATATCTCGGGTGTGTCATAATCCTGTGCGTTCTGCCCGCCTGTCTCGTAAGAGGGTGGGTTGCCATGACCTGCTATGCTTGGGTCCTTGTCAGTCTGAACCTCTTTCTCTTCATCGTTGGAAGGGCACCCTCTCAGCTTGACTAAAAAGAACAAAGTGGAAGCAAGCATGACAATGAACACGATAGCCAGGCAGAATATGGGCAAGGACAGGGCTAGAGATGTAGCTGTTGAATGTGTGTAAGGCTCTGTTGGCTCCAGCATCACGATTTTTGCAGAATATGGGATGTGCCTTGGTGAAGACGTCTGTTATTGGTTATACGGCGAGCCTCTCAGGAATCTTTTCAGCTGTCTTCGGGATGGGTTTGCCCTCACTTGTGACTGAGCCTATTCGCTTCTTGTCTTCAGTTTCTCAGCGGGCGGCGAGTTGTACCTACGTCTCGTTTACCTAAATAGTAGTCGGGCCGGTATGATTGGTAATCCTCCCTGCAAGGACCAAGAATCCAGGCAGTGGAATGTCGTATACGATGCAGTAACCAGCTAGCAATTGGCTGAGCTGTGCCGATAGGATAGATACTGAGCAGAGTAACTGTGACTTGGTGAAACGGAAAGAAGTATACGTCCATAATTTCTACAGGTTTTTGCGTATCGTATGGCAAGACACTGCACGAACCCGCTTTCGTAAAAAATTTCGGTGTCTTAACAATCTGTCCCCAACACCTAACAAGCTTTTTTTACATCTACGTGTGGACGCCTCATCATAGCTTCTTCGGGGTCTCAGTATAGCTCCGTGCAGAGCAGGCCCTGTCAAAACGCCATTGCAAAAAGGCGTCAGCTATGGCGCCCTGCCCCGTCTCGCAAGCATTCTCTCTACTCAACAAAGCTGCTGGACAGCAACCACATATATTTCTCACAGACCAGAAAGGTATTATTTAACTAAATTCAATTATTAATATAGCGCAATGTAGTTAGTTACAGTTACAGTTCCTTTCTCGCCCCAAAATGGTCTCTTATTAATTCCGGTGGCCCCACTGTGCCGATCCTGGGGCAAGCTTAGAGACGAGGGCATGTATAATAACATCTGTCAATTCGCTCATGTGATCAATGTATATATACCCGATTTCCGGGTCATGTGAGTGTAGTGTGCACGGCACGCAGCGCAACCGCTGCCGGGAAATCGAAACAGGAAGGAAGAGCAGATTAATCAACACAACAACATACGGAAGGCGCTGTTGTGTTGTTGCTGTTTCAGCAGTTGCTGTTTCGTAAAGACTGAGACTAGGAAATGTCGCAGTTACAGGCCGAAATCGAGCTCCCAAACTCTCTAAGATACACACAACCCACGGGGCTGTTTATCAACAATGAGTGGGTGGCATCGGGGTCTAACGAGACCATCAAGGCGATTAGCCCATCTGATTCATCCGTGATCACCACATTCCAGTCGGCCAATGAAGCTGACGTTGATCTCGCTGTCGCAGCAGCGCGTGAAGCGTTTGAGTCCAAATGGAGCAAAACCTCACCGGTGGAACGAGCAGCTCTGTTTTACAAGCTGACTGAGCTGATTGAAAGGGACTCCCGCATCATTGCTGCCATCGATGCGTTTGACGCAGGGAAGCCATTGAAGTCCAACGCAATGGGTGATGTCGAGCAGGTGGCGGAAATCACACGCTACTATGCGGGATACGCAGATAAGATCAAAGGCTCCTATACGCAGTTGAATCCAAACAAGTTTGCAATTGAAAAGCATTGTCCTTATGGTGTTGTGGCCCTGATTGTCCCTTGGAACTATCCAATCGCCATGGCCAGTTGGAAATTACAGGGTGCTCTTGTTGCAGGAAACACAGTCATCATAAAACCGAGCGAGGAATCCTCGCTGTCCTTGCTGTACTTTGCCCAATTAATCAAAGAGGCTGGATTTCCCCCTGGCGTGGTGAATGTGATCACTGGGTACGGGAAGATGGCTGGTGCTGCGATGGCCAAACACCTGGACGTTGATAAAATTGGGTTCACTGGTTCTACAGCTACAGGTCAAATCATTCAACAGCTTGCTACTTCGAACCTAAAAGCTGTTTCTTTGGAATGTGGAGGTAAATCACCATGTGTCGTGTTCGCCGATGCTAATTTGGACGAAGCTGTGAGATGGTCAGCGCATGGTATATTCTATAATTCAGGGCAGAACTGCACAGCAAACTCCAGAATACTTGTCGAAGAATCCATCTATGAAGAGTTTTTGAGCAAGTTTAAGGACTATTCACTGAAAACATATAGATTGGGCGACCCCTTCGATGATAAGGCTACATTGGGGCCTTTGATCAACCAATCTCAATACGAAAAGGTCCACAGGTATATCTCATTGGCAGAATCACAAGAAAGCTTGAAGAAACTGTTTGGTGAAAAAACCATTCCTCCAAATAATTCGTCTGATGGCTTCTATGTGCAACCACATATGTACTACGATGTTCCTGAATCATCCAACCTATACCAAGAGGAAATATTTGGGCCTGTGGGAGTGATAACAAAGTTCAATGGATTTCAAGATGGACTCAAGAAAGCAAACAATACGATCTATGGTCTCGGAGGATCCGTCTTCTCAAAAGATATCAAAAAGGCACATAAATTTGCTGATGGGATAAGAGCTGGTGTTGTTATGATCAATTCAAGCAACGATGAGGACATCAGGGGTGCCTTTGGAGGATTCAAGATGAGCGGGATCGGTCGGGAGCTGGGTCTATCCGGGGTGGAGACATACATGCAGCTGAAAACGATATATGTCAATTTGGAAGACGATGGGGATGTTCTTTGAGGGACTTGTCGTAATAATGTGTGTATATTACAGTACTACTCGATGCGACGGGGTCTACGTAGCGTTGTGTATAATCCACACATGCATTAAAAATGGTAACTAACACCAATGAGGCTGTTCAGTGGCATTTATTTCTTGTTGAACTGCTGTGCTTTCTCAAACTCTTCCTTGAAATTGTCAGCATTCTCCTTGTTGCCGAATCTGATAGCCAAGGTTTGCGCTTCTGGCTCACCTTCAGAGATGTCAGCAGTGACGTTGTAGACCCAAGATCTATCAGAGCCAACGTTTGGTTTCAAAGTGTACTCCGGCGCAATGAAATGGTTGGCACAGATTTTCAAGGTTTTGTCTCTTCTCATTAGCAGTCTCACCTTCTTGTTATCTTTGTGCTGTAGGAATTTGACGTCGCCTGTACCTCTCTCCTTCCATTCTTTGGTATCGGCGTGGAACTTGAACAGTTTGGCGCGTACTTTGAACAGAACCTCCTCTTCCTCCTCGTTAGTCTTCACCTCCACTTTGTCAAGCTTGACCAGTGGCTCGAAGTGAACGTCGGCCTCTTCCTCTTCGGCCTTTTCCTCCTCCTCGTCCTTGTTGGACTCTTCCTCCTTCACCTCGGCCTTTTCCTCCTTCTTCTTAGAGGCGCCACCGAACATGGCGAAGACGTCTGCTGTTGGAGGCTTGGCGCCGACTGCGGCGCCGCTGACCTCCTCCTTCTGGGACTCTACTGGTTTTGATTCTGCAGACATTGCGCACAGTTCAGAAAGACGACTATGCGGTACTACAACAACAACGCTCGCTACCTTTGTCTGTACATCAATAAGAACAAATCGGCCATGTTTCTATTTTTTTTCTTCGTCTTTTTGTGTTTTCATTCGCGGCGCGGGCACCAACGACCACGGCGCTGAGTTCCGAGGGTCGCGCTCACGTGACCTTATCTTTCCCTCCATGCAGTGTGATATGGTACGTGTACAGTGGGGGTCCAAAGAGAGTGCGCAGTGTGATGGCCGCCACGCCGTGTGGGTGTGTGGCCTGTGGCCTGCCCATGCTGCGTGGGCTACCATTGCCATCGCCACCCGTTCCTCGTGGGCTCCTCGTAGTTTCCTTTCGCAGCCACACGCGGGCCCGCAGTTCTTGGTAGTTCTGGGCACTAAACCACCACCACTACTACTAGCTCCTGGCCCGCCAGGGAGCTGGGTGAAGGTGCTGTGTGGTGCAGCTGCTGCTCGCACACACCCCGTGCCCTGCCCTCAACAGAAGACAACACGTTGTGCCAAAAATACTGCTCTTCCCTTCGCATCACAGTTTGATGTGCTCGGTTTCGCGACTAATGTGTTGTTTCCTGTGACATTTTTCTCCTCTTTTCTATCTTCTCCTTCCCCCATGTTGCTTGAACCCAGAAGCACGCTCCTCTGCTGTTCAAGTAAGTGAGAGCAGCGGCAAGTTTCGTTTTACAGCAGCAGCAGAAGAGGCTACACTCTATCCATTGTTTTGCACACACCATTGCAGCGGTCACGGGCAAGTCGCAGGGTTCCGTTGTATTTGGTGTCAGGTCAGGCTCACTCTTTTAGTTAGCGCTCTTTGCAGGACAGCTGCGCCAGGGCACCGCATTCTCTGATCACAGCAATAAAACGCTAGCCATGACCGATGAAATCACCACCGATTTCACCATGAACTCGTCGCAGCGCTCGCAGCGCCGGAGAAACTCCTCTCTAGACGACTTTGATCCCTTATCTCAAGCTGAACTATACTACGGACCGCAAACAGATCCCTCGAAATTGCCCAGGGACTCTCGTTTCAGCAAAGTTCGAACAATGAGCTACGTGGATAACAAGAGCCTGCTCAACAACGAATTCAGGGATGAGATCAAAAGTGCATTGAGAAGACGCGGCTCGCAGGATGAGGCAGGGTTGGGCTCCTCCAGAGGACAAAGGTTCTTCATTAGTGACATTGATTCGACTCTCAAAGAGTTGCTGGAAAATGAAGACACTGACGATAATTTCCAGATCACCATAGAAGACACTGGTCCGAAAGTGCTAAAACTGGGGACAATGAACTCTAATGGATACAATCAGAAGGATATCAGAGGCACATACATGCTCTCTAACCTACTCCAAGAGCTCACTATTGCTAAGCGCTTCGGTAGAAATCAAATGATCCTGGACGAGGCTCGACTCAACGAGAATCCAGTTGATAGACTATCCCGTCTAATATCTACACAATTTTGGAAAAATCTTACAAGACGGCTGGACTCAAGCAGTGTTGCTATGTTTGCTAAAGATACGAAGATCGTCTCGAACCCCAGAATATACATTCCTCACGACTGTCAAGACCAATATGAATACTATGTGGAAGTCTCTAGAAATCAGCCAGGGTTGCAACTAGAGGTGGAATACCTACCAAAATGCATAACCCCAGAATATGTGAAATCCATCAATACTAAACCAGGCCTCCTGGCTTTGGCAATGGAGCCACATCACGACCCAATAACTGGTGAAGCAACCCTTGCCTCTTTTCCATATGTTGTCCCTGGTGGCCGTTTCAATGAGCTTTATGGTTGGGATTCATATATGGAATCTCTAGGTTTATTGGTGAATAACAGGGTGGACTTAGCCAAAGGTATGGTTGAACATTTCATCTTCGAGATCGACCACTATGGTAAAATTCTTAATGCAAACAGATCATACTACCTCTCCCGATCCCAGCCGCCGTTTTTGACCGATATGACACTGAAGGTGTTTGAAAAGTTGGGAGAACATACTGAAACCGCCATGGATTTGCTCGAAAGGGCGACACGGTCAGCCATCAAAGAGTATTACAATGTTTGGATGGCCGAACCCCGGTATGATGAATCTACTGGGCTCTCTTGCTATCATCCATCTGGTGTCGGTATTCCCCCAGAGACAGAACCTAGCCATTTTGACAGCGTCTTGGGTCCGTATGCTCTGAAGTATGACATAACCATTGAAGAGTTTAGAGATAAGTACAATAACGGTGAGATCAAAGAGCCTTCATTAGACGACTATTTCACACATGATCGTGCTGTCAGAGAAAGTGGTCACGACACTAGTTATCGGTTAGAAGGTATTTGTGCCAACTTGGTAACAATTGATTTGAACTCGTTACTTTACAAGTACGAAGTGGATATCGCACATATTATTGAAAATTACTTCAATGATAGTTTTACTTCACACGATGGCAAGAAACAAACATCTGATGTGTGGAGAAAGAAGGCCGATTTGAGAAAGGAAAGAATCAACAAATATTTGTGGAATGAAGAGAAGGGATTGTATTTCGATTACAACATCAAACTTAAGCTTCAATCACAATATGAGTCAGCCACCTGTTTCTGGGCTCTATGGGCAGGTCACGCATCCAAATACCAAGCCGAACGCCTGACCAAGACTCTACATCTGTTTGAGGAACTAGGTGGGCTTGCATCGGGAACAAAGAAGTCTAGAGGAGAAATTTCGCTTGACCGTCCTAGCAGACAGTGGGACTATCCTTATGGATGGGCTCCTCAGCAGATTTTAGCATGGGTGGGTTTTGCTAATTATGGATATCCTGGCATAACCAGACGGTTGGCTTACCGTTGGCTGTACCTGATGACAAAAGCATTTGTTGATTACAATGGTATTGTTGTTGAAAAGTACGATGTGACAAGGGCGACTGATCCTCACCGTGTCGATGCTGAGTATGGAAATCAGGGTTCTGACTTCAAGGGTGTTGCAACCGAAGGGTTCGGATGGGTGAATGCAAGTTATGTTGTGGGTTTGACGTATCTAGGGAATCACGCTAGAAGGGCCTTGGGCACCTGCACACCGCCTCGTGTGTTCTTCAAAAGTCTGAGAAACAATGAGGAAAGAAGAGAGTATGGATTAGAGATTATTGAAAGTAATACTTTCACTGTTTGAGCAGTGCATGGGATCCTGAAAGAGAACAGACACAATACGAAAGCGCTCCAGTTGTTGTTGTTGTTGTTGTTGCATAGGGTATTAATTAAACGTGATACAAGTTGTCCTTGTGTCTACGTCTACAATCATCACCGACTCTCTGCATACATCTGAGGGGTTACCACCAAAGAGCGATTTCGATTCTGGACGATGGATATTACTGATTATTAGCGAGTGAAACGGGGTGACTTCAAACACGACTGGGACACTTGTATACTACTCAACTCTACTATCAATAACAAAGGGGTTTGTAGGGGTTTGCACTTCTTGCAAATGAAGAATGCGACTGAAGACATTGACAACATTCGCCCACCACCACGGAATGAGGTCTGCAGCTGACTGGCATTGCGCACCCCGACAGAACAAATACATCGGTCGTGGTTTAGCTTCACTCCGTTTGGGATTTTTCTTTTTTCCCCTTCGCGTAATGGCTGCCAATTTTATAAATGGCTGGCAGTTGAATGCAAGTGTATGCGGGAGGCAGGGAATTTGACCTTGTCTGGTCTTTGCGTGGCGGCCTGTTCCTCTGTTCAACCTTAAACCAAGCGAGAAAGATAGAAGCTGTAGTTGTGCGGCCAGTTTATGTGCCCACTCAGTTCAGTCTCCATTCTCTTCTTCCCTTTGGCCCCTAAACACCGAGCCGGTACTAACCTCAACCTCAGACCACAAACACGGAAAAATGAATTAATAAACTTTATCCCTTTCATGCACTGTGCCTTCTGTAACCCTGGATACAACTCCTTCGCTGTAGTCATACACATTTTATATCAGATTACTTTCCCTTTTCGGTAAGTGATTTGCGCAAAGCCAGTACAGATCGATGTAATGCTGCATTCGTCAGTTAATGCAAGAGGTCTGTTTCATATCATCTCTAAAGCAGAAAAAGGTTTTCTGCATCAACCTTCCGCCAGGACAAGCCCACATGCATGGGCTATTTAAAGACACGTGAATATCGTTTTGTCGACTCGCCAGGTGTCCGTCCGCTACCCACACAGGTAAAGGAGAGCGATCGACCAGTTGAGTGGAAGTAAACTATGCTAGCGCTCTACCTGTTAGCATCGGTGGCTATTGTGCTGACGCAGGCTCTGGCAGGGCCTATTCCTTCAAAAGGAGGTGTTCAGTTCGAGAAGAGAAGTGGTGGGTGGGACTATGACCACAGTAAGATAAGAGGAATCAACCTGGGAGGTTGGTTTGTGCTCGAGCCATTCATCACGCCGTCGCTGTTTGAAGCCTTCGGCACGGACGACAGATGGGTGCCAGTGGATGAGTACCACTACACCGCTGCTCTTGGCTCAGAAGAGGCCGAAAAGAGACTCCAACAGCACTGGAGCACCTGGATCACGGAGGACGATTTCGCCGACATGGCACTAAAAGGTTTCAACATGGTTCGTATCCCTATCGGTTACTGGGCGTTCCAGAAGAAGGATGACGATCCCTATGTGCAGGGCCAAGTACCATACCTAGATCAGGCTATCGAATGGGCTAGACAAAACAATCTGAAGGTTTGGGTGGATTTGCACTGTGCTGCAGGATCCCAAAATGGATTTGATAATTCTGGATTGAGAGATAACTATGACTTCTTGGAAGATGAGAACATGTCGGTCACATTGACTGCTCTGCAGCAGATCTTCGACAAGTATGGTCATGAGGCGTATGAAGATGTCATTATTGGTATTGAACTGCTAAATGAGCCTCTGTCCCCTAGGTTTGGCGCAGAGAATGTTGATCGGTTCAGTACCTGGGCCTATGGAAACATGAGATCTGTCTCGAATAACTTCGTTGTTATCCAAAGTGGATTCACACCAGCAGGCTACTTTGACAGCCGTTTCACTGTGGACCAGGGATACTGGGATGTCGTTGTTGATCACCACAATTACCAAGTGTTCTCTCCGGGAGAGTTGCGTCGCAATATTGATGAACGGATTGGAACTGTGTGCCAATGGGGACAACAGTTCAAGAGCGAATATCACTGGGATATCTGTGGTGAATGGAGCGCAGCACTCAATGACTGCCAAAAGTGGCTGAACGGGGTTGGAAGAGGTGCTCGTTATGATGGTACCTTCAACTCAGAGTGGATCGGCTCATGCGAAGGAAACAACGATATTAACGCATGGTCTGAACAGAAAAAGCAAGAGACAAGACGTTTTATTGAGGCTCAATTGGATGCGTTCGATCAAGGTGCTGGTTGGATCTTTTGGACATGGAAAACTGAGACCTCCATTGAATGGGACTTCCGCAGGCTGCATGAGGCAGGCCTTTTCCCATCTCCATTTTCAGACAGACAGTACCCAAACCAATGCTGGTATTGATTGAAAATAGAGCACTGAAACTCAATGGGGATTGAGTCAGAGTGCACTCATATTCAAACAAACAATTAAGGCTTTGATTGAATATTTACATTTTGGGTAATGGGTAAAACTGGATATTGGATGGAATGAATGGGAGGTATTTATGTCTTTCTCTACGTTTCTGCACTTCTCCCTTCGCTTCACCAGAGCAGAGGTAAATGCAGGAATGAAGATGGGGTCAGATGAGAGAAAATTTTTATAGATAGGTACGTACGACGGATAACAACAATACCGTTCATGTTAGCTTTTGGCTGGTGTCTATATACACAACAAGTATGGATTAATACACTGGTAGCGGTGATTCATAATTTGGCCAGCATGTAGATGTTCAGCACAGAAATGAAGAGCCAGATCAAGACAGCCAGAGATGTTGTGATCCAATTGTTTGACATATCCACAAACTCCTCTTCCCCATCTTCGTTCTGTGTACGCTTGGAAACTTTCATATACTTGGCTCTGGAAGTGAAGTAAATTAGAGGAGCAGTCAAAAATGGAAGGAGAACAGAAAGGATGACTTGAGTTATGTTCAGAGCTTGGGATAAACCAGATCTTCCAATAGCCAAACTGACTGCCAAACATGGGATGATGGATATCATTCTTGTAGCAATTCTACGCTTCCAAGGCTTAATTGTCCACTGTAGATGACCTTCTGAGACAATCTGACCAGAGATTGTGCACACAATACCTGCTGAGGCACCGGAGAACAACAACGCTAGCATGAAAATAGTGCCAGCCACTGGAGAGACTTGACTGGATATAAGCTGGTGGATGGTAAACAAGTCAGCATCAGCAGCTGCCTCTGTTCCGTATAGAGAAGCAGCTGAGACAATAAGAATAGCGGAGTTAACAAAGAGAGCAAACGTGAACAATGAGATGGCGAGTTCAGTGATGGAGTATTTCATAGCGTACTTCACTGCGTGAATTGAAGGTCTGTATGCAAAATACGCGTCCTCCTGGTCCTGTCCCTGGGGTATTTCATGGTATCCATGATCGACATCGAATTCTCTTAAACGGGGTTGAACTAAACCGGAGCCCAGGAAGAGAGAATGAGGCATAACAGTTGCACCAAGGATACCAACTGAGTTCAGTAGATTGTTCCCTTCAAAGATAGTTTTGGACGGAGCAAAGCCTCTGAACAGTTGTCGAGCATTCACAGGAGGCATGAATGCCAGTTGAATAGCGAAGCACACGACAACACCCAGGACAAGGAGTGCAACGGAGTACTCAAACATTCTCACAAACTTGATGGAGGAGCCTGGTCTATAGGCCATCATAACGAGAAGGACATCCACAATGGTGATGGCGACACCCGCAGGGAGAGGGATTCTGAGGAGGATATTCAGAGCAATGGCAGAACCCAGTACTTCTGCGATATCTGTTGCAATAATGGCGACCTCTGCGAGGAACCAAAGAATGAGGTTCAGCCAGCGTGGTAAATACTCTCTGCAAGCTCTGGACAGGTCCAGCCCGGTGGCCGATCCTAACTTGATGCACAGTGACTGGAGGAAAATGGCCATGATGTTAGACAGTAGGATAATGGACAGTAGGGCGAACTTCGACGAGGCCCCTGCTGTGACGTCTGTCGCATAGTTACCTGGGTCCATATATGCAACAGAGACCATAAGGCCGGGCCCCACAAACTTGAGGTACTTCTTCAGTACCTGCACTGCCTTACTATCATTGCTGTTGTGTGCTAGGAGTCCTCTTCTCTCTGGCTTCGGTGCAGATCCTGATGCTATGTCAACGCTGTTAGCAGACTCCGCATCTCTTGTGATAATCTCCAAGGGATATACGTCCTTTGAGGTCCTCATAGTGCTGGCTGTTTCTGTACGGGGACGGACACGACTGCGTGAAGAGTAGCCATCCAACACCGCAGCAGGAATAGGGGAAACCTGCCGTTTATGTACCAGATATTCATTCATGCAGAGCACTGTATAGGCTGGCCGATTGGCGTCCAGGAACAATACATCTGGTGTTTGCAGTTGGTATTTAGCTGCACAGTGGGAAACGGGACCTGGAGCATGTCGGGTGGGCATATCCGATGGGCACCACTCACTCTTATCAGTGCATATGTAGACTTTGCGTGTCGCCCGCTCGCCGTGGAGGTAGTTGGTGTAGCTGTGTAGTAAGCGTGGTATCGGGCCTAGCGTTGTGAGAATCTGGCACTAGCGGTGATGCCTATGCGCTTGAGAGTAACCCAACCTGTTGGTACCTGGGACCCAGAACGCCGGGCTCGAGGAAGACAAGAGATCGGATGCGGTGAACCCGAACCAATTATGCCATTCCATACGGCAAGGCAGGAAGAGCAAGAGCTTCAGCAGTGCAGTGCACTCCGTCCGTCCAGTTTGGCAAGTTACAAACGACATGGTGGACGTTAACTCACTACCTGCCTGCCTTGGGTATTTTTAGACTCCTTCTGGACTCTGGCAGGCCTCGCCTGGCCTGGCATGGCACCCGATGATCTCCTCCTACGAGATGGACGATGCAGCACTGATCAACTATCGGGTGACGGTAACCGTATGCATATCGTTGTCTTCTGGACTGTGCGACCGTTTGATAGGGGAATTGAGGTAATTGCATCCAAGTGTCCACTTGGGCCAGCCAGTCAAGTCAACCATGATGTCGACTTGAGTCAGAACAGAGCCCGGGCACACGCAAGCGTGATCGTATGGTGTGAGTCAGAACAGTTCTGCTTCTAATGGGTATGCGATTCCATAACCATGGGACGGATGCCTGCCTACAAATTACCGACTACATCTACATCAGGTAGGAGACCGCACAGGCGTTAGTGTAGAGTGTTCGCAGATTGACGGTAGGTTGTGGAGAAAGCAGACACTGTGCATATGATACTTGATGGCTGGCAGACGGGGAGGAGAAGCCGGTTCCCACCGGGAATCTATCGCAAGACAAGTCTGTTTGATTCATAGTCTAGTTGAGATATACGCAGCTTTCAGGCCACCGTGACTGGGATATGACACCTCTTGTCAATATACATGCATTGGATGATGGACCGTTTACTCTTCTTGTATAGCTCTTCGATTGCACAGGATAGAAATGATATGTCCGCCATCAGATGCTCCTTTTCACAATGCAATAGTTGTGAATGCCTGCCTGGCTAATTATCTCCATTGAAGAGGTTTGATATTGCGATGGAAGGAACAGTTTCAGCTAACATTCAGCTTTCACAAGGACAGGGGGAGGGTGGAAACTTGCCATCGTGGAGCTGGAGAAAGTGCTCTTGTATAAGCAGAGGCCTGAGCTATACCCCACTGGTCTGCTGTGGCCGCTTCGTATCATAGGTCCAAGCACTTTCCTGAAGTGAACCCAGCACTCCCTCATTACCTCCACAAATGATCAAGCAGTGTATACACCGCATGGGGCTCGGTTCAGTTCTGCAATAGACTATCACAAAAGCCAAAAAGGCCACAAGGCCACTCACCTTGGGACTTACGGTTAAAATAAAGTGGTTCCTCCACAGCTTTGTAACTGTTCAATAGTTTACATCGCTTTGACTGATTCATGGGCCTGTTCAGAACGGCCAACGCAAACATACATCGGTCCCTATAAATAAATTCAAAGTAGAGAACTTCGGTGGATACCGTAATTCATTGGCTCTCTGGGATGAGGGAGACAGCGTTCTATGCAGTTTCGAAGAAATACCATCGATGGATGAACACGCATGGACATACAGAGACCAGGTTTTGGACACAGTCGTGATTCAGCTTGTTCTTTATCTCTACCCAAAGGCCAAATGAACCAGTTCGTCAGCTATCAAGGGCTTTGGGGGTGCAGCTCATATTTTCATTGGCACGCATCGGGGAAAGAGAGGCCACGAGCTATTGCCCAATGGTTCTGACTTTGAATGATTTGACGAAGAGAAGCAGTGAAGCTTCATAAAGGCTATAGTGAATAGACATGAGGGAAATGCTGGATGCAAGCAGTTAATGATTGAGATCAGTGACTTCGAATGTTTCATGAAGATTGTTGCTAAAAGGACTACACCAGAATACCAGATAAAAGGTTCCTGGTGAATAGATACACACTGGGAGAGGTACAATAAGGAAAGAGTATACCAGTGTGTTACAAGTTGTTTCTTCACGCAAACAGATCCAATGCCGCCTGATTGAATCTTTTCTGTAGCTCAACCTCTTTGAAAGGATGGTATGTGAGATTCTGCTGGTACCACCTCGAGAGGGCGCGACTGCAGCCTGACGACGCTATTGCTTCTTCATACAAACAGTTGAGCCCTGACATATCACCTGGAAACTCTGAGCGATGTGCCTCCAGGATGTTGGTCCAATATTTGATCTCTTTGGAAAACCGCCCATTTCTATTTACAGTCCTTAGAAATTGCAAAGAGCACCTTTCGGTCATACTTCTTAGAGATGTGATAAGGGATAGAGAGCATTCCACAGAAAGAGTAGTGTGTATCAAGTTATCAAGGAAATCCTCTGTTTCTTTTTGGCCAGCAGGGGAACAGTTGAGTGAAAGTTCAAGCTTAACATACTCTATCAAAACTTCGAAAATGATATCGTTACCAGTATCCACACAGTTATCCAGAATTGCCTTTGCGATATCTCTAGCTTTGAGGAAGTTTTTCAGCGATATTTCTAGTTTGATCATTTTGATTTGAAGAGGGATTGCATCGGTCTTAGAGACAAAGAGCAAAGATTTTCTCAGAACTTGTTTGACACTGGAGAAGTCACTAACTGAGAGATAGTAGTCTGCAAATTTAAGCCAAAATTGAGGGTAGTTAGCTAAGGGGACAAGAGCTCTGTTGTAAAGCTGCTCAATCTGCACAGGTGAGCTACTGTTTAACTCCATATAGCTCAGATACTTTTCCCAGTTCGACAGCTGCTGATATGAATGGTGAAAGGTGGGGACATAGTACTCCAGGCCAATTTCCTTTTCAAAGCGATACTGCTCAAACACTCTGAACTGTGTAGTTATGTATGAGTCTGTGAATATCTTCTTTATTTTTGATTTGATCTCGTGAAAGTCTGACGTTGTGGGCTTCTTCAGTTGCGGGATCTCACCCTCGCTGTCAATTTGCAGCTTCAGTTTCTTCTGAACGTCATCAATGTGCACCATTGTTCGTAGAGTAGTGGGGTCTAGAGCATCCAACTCCTTGAAGAAGATCTTGAAGAAGTAAGACGAGCTGAACGTCGGAACCGCCAGTGCCTTCTTCAGTATGTTAAAGTAGTACACCGACTTCCCATTACATGCGTGCTCTAACTCTAAAAAGCTCTTCCAAAACTCGAGAGAGTGGTAGTGGCAGCCTATCTTGAGTTCCGCCCGTCTGTAGTATCCCATGAGCTTGTTATAGTCCAGCTCAACCTCCCTCAAAAGCGTGAGATACCCCATCCAAATCAGATTGGAAAAAGGAACGAAGCCCAGCGCCCGTTCAAATACATCTTTAGCTTTATCTGTGTGGCCGAGCCTGAACTCAGTATTCGCGTAGTTGATCCAGTACTGCTCCATGAACGGGAACTTGAGAAGAAACTGATCCGTTGTGGTTCGAAACCTTCCCACTACTGAATCTTCTGACAGTTTGCTCAGCTTCTCGCCGCTGTATGAAACGAGCGCTTCCCAATTAGAGAAGTTGTTCGGATCGTTAGCAACTATCAGCGACAGTTTAGACCATTCATCGCTACCACTGTTCATATCTGCGCGTCGGAAGCTTTCCCAGACTGCTCTTGTGATAGATAAATAGAAACTGTTATGAATTTGGTGTGTTGAAGTTCAATTTTTTTTCTAACAAATCTTACATGAAGGGAGTAGAGTATTTGATATGTATATTACTGAAGTACAGGGGTGAGTGTACAGGGGGTGAGATATAGACTCTGTATATGGTATCCATTTCGCTGCTATTTAGATACGATTATCCACTTCCAGAGGCTCGTCATCATCGTCTTCCTCTTCTTCTCCTTCATCATCGTGGTGGTGGTCGTACGCATTCCTGTCTGGGTTAGATTTTTGTTGGGGAGCAGAAGCGATTCTGGTTGAAGACCTGACGGGGCTGTTCAGAGCAGATAAAGGTGTTGTTTTGGGCGTGGCAAAAGTATTGAATGCCTTCTCATATGGTGAAGTGAATGCGTTTGCGTTACCTAGAACAGGTGTTTGAAATTCGGATGTGTGGACAGTGGTATTAGGTGATTGAATGGAGTTAGCTGTGCGGGAATTGGAGTCATAAGAGTCCGTGTCTGGGGATATGGAAGAAGATCCAGACAAGTCTGGCTTGCTCATATTTTCAAAATTTCTAGTCTCTTCTCTCTTTTTAGCATTCTCTCTAGCCTGGGCCAGCAGGTTTTGTGCTTTTTGCAATGATACTGTTGGTGTAGCGCAAGAGCTTAGGATAGGCACCGTGTCGTCAATGTCAATAGTAGCTTTGATCAAAGCTGACATCCAGGTTCTCATCTCCTCTTTGGACTCTACTGCAAAATAATGGACTTTAGGTTGCGTGAAGGTTAGTCCCTTTTTGGACCCGGGAGCAGGGGGGACAAGTTTGAAGCAGAACTTTCCATGCCCCGTGGAAGCCGCATATAAAGACACCAGTTTATCATCATCTCGAGCTGGCAGCACTTTGTGTGAGGTGATGTCAATTAAGCCCCTTTCTCTTGAGTCTTTCAAAGAAGTGAAGTAAGAGAGTCTGGTGCCATGTAGTGTGAAATATCTCTGTTTCCAAACACCAACAGCAATCCCTCCCCTTTTGCTCATCCAGCCATAGCAATCTGCAGTTTTAATGGATTCTTCAGGGCTAGTGCTTCTGATACCTTCCATAAATGCAGATGTGCCTTCTTTCCTGTTCTTGGTTACATTCTTTTTCGAACCAGTTGAAATGGTTCGTAGAGTTTTCGTTCTGAAAGCTTCTGATACAGACCTTTTAGGAGAAGGCGATATTGCATCGATTCCAGATAATAGCGTACTTGAATTTTTGCTAGTCAGTTCTCCCTCCTTATTCGAAACAGATCTTCTATTGCCATTGCCACTAACGGTGACCGAAGGAGGGGTTGTCGTAGTAGTAGGATTAATGACTGATGGTGAAGCATGTGATGTATAACTTTTAGGATCCAATGTTGGAAGACTTGCATCATCACTTTGCACTATGGAGTTGGGTCTAGATCTTGGAGTTTTAAAATTTCCAAAGAAAGAGGAGTTTCTGACATCTGGTGTTTTCGATGGAGAAGTAAACTCCAGGTTACCAGAGAAGAATGAAAACACAGATGAGTGACGACGATGAGTCGATCCATTTTTTGTTTCGTCTGGATCCCGTGTAGAGGTAATCGTCTGGTTTTTCACGTTCACACTTGAATTTCTGGAATGGGAGACAGAGTCCATGTATACACTAGATGCAGGCCGTCCAGCTTCGGATGTCAGAGTGCTTAATAAGTCAGCAGTGGAGCCATTCTTTCGATGAGGAGTAGCAGATCTGCTATTGTTTCTGGAATGATAAGGTAATTGATCATGTGAGGACTTTCTAGAATGAGAGCCCCTGAACTGGAAAGATGTATTGACGTCATATGATGGTTTTCTGGAATGCTCTAGACTTTCATAATAAGAATTTCTGTTGTTTACCACTGGGGTGCTCTGATGGGAATTAGTTGTACTTCTAGTGAATTGTTGCTGTACAGGGCTTGGAAAGGAAGGAGGTTGAGGCGCTCTTCTTGGAGACATAAACAACTGTTCTTTTGGAAGATAGTCACTAGCATTTTCAATTGCCTTGTTTCCCATAGTAGGGGAAAATAATTGATTAGATCTCGTTGAGCTCTTTGCTATTCGTGAGTCTCTTGAGGATACACCTAATGGTTGTGTATCTTCGCTGACTTTCTTTTGCAGAGGCGGTGGTGACAATAGAACCCGGGAATTTCTCTTGTCTTCGTTATCAACTTCCATGGACATTTCATCTTTTTCATCAAATGTATGGCTTGTGGCTTTGTTTTCTGCTGATTGAGCCAGCTCTTTCAATGCTTCGATTTCCTTGAATATTTCAAATCTTGTACCGAACGAGGAAATATCCAGTTCTTTCAAGTATGCAAGCTCTAGTTCCACGAGGATAGCTCCTGTTATCTTATGTTTGGAGAACTGCTCAGCTGAATTTGAGTCAAATCCCAAGTATTTGAAGTAGGAGCTCACCTGTTCCGCAGTCCAACTTTCAACGAGTTCTGGGTTTAGTGACTCTATGCTGTCAGTACTGAGGGTTGAATCGTCAAACTGAGGTTGTACAGCATCGTTCTTCAACTCCTCCAAAGCCTTGTCAATGTCTGATAATGCTCCGGTAATGTGGCTGTGAGGTGCTTCATTTGCGCTTCTAGGAGTGGCATCTCCAGGAGTTCCTCCAAGATTGTTCACAGGGGTAGCACTGCTACTCTTTAAAGACAACGACGATTGAGCAGCCGCTGAAGTAGGACTAGCTATTCTCCTTGATCTAGATCTCAGTAGTGACGGTCTAGCAAGACTTGGCACTAACTGAGTAAAACTTTTAGGGTATAAGCCGGCCTTCCCCGTCGTGAGAGATTTCCCCATGTACCATCCGTCGTTATACTCCTTATCGTCTGAGATGACCTCCACCTTATCTCCGACTTTCAGGGATAGCTCATCTTCTAACCTCGCAGTGAATTCCTTCACAACTTGGTATATGGCGCCGGTGGCGTTTTCCTCCAGCTCTGTCTTCAGAGAGTACAGCTGCTGTTTACTGCCCGCCATACCAGATAATGAGCGAGTTCGTGAGTGCGTAGATGACGTGCGTGCGCTCCACTCTGTCTGTCTTGCTTCCCTTTGCGAGCACAACCAGCACTGCTTCCACTGCTATGATAGTATAGTAGGCCGCGCGATCGGTATCCCTAATTCAATCAACGAACCCTTTGTCACAATCGCTGTTCTAATTTTTTTGCCTGTGGTGTCAAACTATGTGTGCCTGTATAGATGTAACTAATAAGCTGTTATCAAAGGAGTGTGTGGAATAATTGACTTATTCACTGTCTGTACGAGCAACTGTCTTGGTTAGTTACTGGGTTGCTTGACTGTTCAGTGTTTCCGACTGTTGATTATCAGTTAGCCGCCCACTTTACAGGTTGTCAAACTGTTTTTTGTTGGTTGTAAAGAGTTCCCTTTTTTTTTTTTTATTTTCTTCTGTTGACCGGGTCGGAAGTACGTTGCTGCTGCCTGTACCATATGTTCGCGAAATGATGTCCGGCACGTGAGGGAGCACGTGATGTGGTGTTAGTCAGCTTGATGTTACATAATCACAATATATTATGTAATCGTTTCGGGCTCTTGTTCAGAGAGTGAGTGAGAGGAGGTTACCAAATCCGCCCGTAAATGCCAAAGGCAGAGCACACAGAGAAGGAAGAGTGAGGGTGCTAGCTGATAATAGCACAAGGTAAGGGTGAAAAGCAGATCCCTCCACGTCCAAAGAGAGAAGTTGATGGCAAAAGCGATCAAGCAAGGAAGGAAAGTCACCTAGACCGAGCCAGGCCAACAAGTCTTTTCTGAGTCCTACCTGATCCTGGAAACAACGAGAGCATAAGGAACGCTAGTAGTTCGCATACGAATCCATATATACACACATCTGAGGTGCAGGAAGCGTGTACTCGCCCCTTGCTTCCCGGCACGGCAACCCCACGCGTCACAAAACTCTCTCTCTTCCCTTTCCCAGATGGAGAAGCCAAAGAAACAGTTCAAGTCCCAGTCTGTGAACGATCTGTTCCGCCAACAGGGGTCTTCAGGCACACAAAGCATTGGTGGTAATGGTGGCAGTTCCAGCACTGTGAGCGGCACTGGTGTGGCTAATGGCCACAGTACGTCATCGTCTGGTGTCTTTTTCCATGGAATCAACAGCACCGTGAGTACCCCAGGCAAGTTTGAGAGAAGCAAATCTCCTGGTACCACTAGGCTACGACTTGTTTCAAAGAAATCCAAAGGAGTGGTGACAGGAGGCGCACATGGCTCTTCCAAGATTGTAAAGAAGACATCGTTGTCTACGCCTTCCGAGTTCGCAGAGAGTACACCTCATCAGAACTCTTTATCGTCGTCCACCTCATCCTCATCTAGCATATCTCCTGGCGATGGGGGTGATAGAGCTCTTGCTACTACGGATCTTACAAACAAACCAGAAGAAGACTTGCACACTGAACAAAAAAATTCAACGATCAGCTCGTTTGAGTTTATGCGTTCCACAAGGAGCTCCTTGATCTTGGAAGATAGAGATAACAACCTTTACAACAAGGTACCAACAGAAACTGCAAATTCGCAGAGAAGGTCAAGATTCAATTTTGATGTCGAGGATAACATGGGAATGGCTTCATTGACTGCTACCCCTATAGCACATAGCAAATCGACTGATGAGTTATGGTCCTCCCTGTACAGTCGCCTATCGGATGTCAATTTTAACAATAAAAGTGGTGAACAAGGAACAAATGGTTGGTCTCCTAGTTCCAAAATTTCAAGCTTCAGAAAAAGTCTAGCTACACCTACCAGTCAATCACCTCTTTCAAGACCAATAGAATCTTCTTTGAACTCTCCCTTCGGAACGTCTCCTTTTTCTTCCAGGCAGAATTCTGAAATGTTCAGCGGAAGACCTGCTCTCGTTTCAAACAGCCATAGTTCTTCTTCCATACATCACTCAAATCCTACAACGGACACTTGCCTCACTATGGGTGATATGTGGAGGTCACCAAGTATTTGGAATAGTAACGAAGATAGACAGCTATCTACAAAATCTGACTCCGTGATAGATTGGTCTCCCTTCGATATGGACTCGCTGAGCTCAGATAAAAAGGGAAATTTGAAACAACAGCACTCTTTTGATTTGGGACTAAAATCAAGGTTCTTTCCTGGTTACTCTGATGAGCAGGTGCAGCGACAAGCGGTGCAACACCAACACGAACATCAGGGTCTGCCTCCGCATCTGCCTCAACAACAACGCAGCCTTGAAGCCTCGCACTTTGAAACAACACGTTTGAGTAATCTGCATTCACCACCAGACGTACAATATCAGAAGCAAGCCTATCATTCAGGAGCAAGTGCGATTAATTTCTCATCTACCATGACGCCATATCAGAGACAGCATCAGCAGCAGTATCTCCTCAACAGCGATCAGCAACCACAAGAACATGGTTCACGGACACAACAATATCAAAAAAGCAACTACTCGCCTCACCTCACTCATCAGCAGCCTCTTCTGCCTCAGGATCTTCAGAATGCATCACTCATTTCTGATCGATTAATGATGGAGCCCCAATCACTGAAGACTCCGTCATCTCATCCACCATTGGGTAGCTCATCTTTGAGAAGTCCGTATTCAAACGAACAGTCACAACAGAAAACCGCACTTAAAAGCTTACGAAACTATCCGCAAAGAACCCAGAGTACCTCCTACACTAATAACAGCAGTCACCTAATTGTATCCTCAGGTCGAACAGATAAAAGCCTTTTCCCAAAAGACTTTCAAATCAACAAAAGCTCAATCCCCATCTCACTACCCGTTCGCGGAAAGAAAACCGATACTGCGCAGCAAGATCCACTCAATGATGGGCAACAGAGACAGCAGCCCTTATATTCTAAACAGCAGTCACATGACTTGCCCTTGTACCCAGAAGGGTTTGCATCAACATTTTACAAACGCGGCGTGAACAACTTCATGTTCATCAGAGAACTCCAACCCAAGCTCGTCACGTCAAAGTACAGTGACACATTGGAGATCAAGCTAACATTTCCAGAGTGGGAAGGGAACGGGGCGAACCGCATGAAGTCTGGAGGTGTGGAGGTGGACATCAAAGACTTGGAAGGCAAAATCGGTGGGCTCAAGCTCAATAAAGCGCAGCCATCGTCATCAAAAAGACAAGGACGTGGAGGGTTCGGCAAGAACTTGAGCTACACCAGAAAAAGCTGAGTGAACACGGCCTGCCCTAGACATACATACTATCCCAACTTCAATAAACTTGCAGTAAAATCAATAGCAAAAGTAGACGCACGCTGTAAAGTGAACCACCGTAGGTAAGTGGGCGCACGCTGTAAAGTAAACTAGTAAGTAAGCAGCCACACGATGCGTGCGATAGCGACGAGAGTAAAAAAGACACTGATGCTTCGTTCCAAGCTCCTACATAAGTTGAGATTGACTTCAACAAAATAATATGATTAGCCCCTCCCGGGGCTCGAACCCGGATCAGAAACTCCGGAAATTACTATGCTAACCATTGCACTAGAGGGGCAATCAATTACAGAAAAAATATTAAAGAGCAACATAATGTGCTTGTATTCACGTGACTTCCTAAAAGGGAAATATAATTGGCTTTGTTTCGCTTCTCCTGGAAGGGTAAAAAAGACACGAAAGATTTCTAGTGCAATGATCCAATGGCCCTGGTCAATCGTTAGATAGGAGTGCACAATGTCCTCACCAGAACCAGTTCTTCCGCCTTCTTCAGCGGCAGGGGATACAGACTCAGGCTCCAACTTATTCGAAGAGCAGCAGAATTTCGGCGAGGCAGCAAGCGGTGGCGGTGGTGGTGACGGTAGCGGACCTACTCTGGAAAGGATCAACAGACGTAACCTGAATGCGATCAGAAAAGTCGTCGATAACACGGGGGAGAAAGTTGCAGAGGCATTTGAACAGTTTCTCGAGGAGTATACAGATGAGATCGCTCCCGGCGAGATCACGCAAGAACAACAACTGTACCATGAGAGGTACCAAGGCAGAACGTACCTTATCCAGCTGGAACTGATGAAGCAGACGGAGAAGAACACTATCTATGTGGACTACAAACATCTCTTGACACGTGAGAATGGGGTTCTCGCGATAGCGATTAGTGAGCAGTACTACAGGTTTCTTCCTTTCATCAACAATGCTCTCAGAAGAGTGATAAAGAGACATGCACCAGGGTTACTGAAAAGTGGTTTCATGAGCTCCAACGGTGCAGACTCAGATTTCAATTCAACCTCATCCCTCTCCGGAACCAGTTCATCAAACCCTGCGGAGAAGATCTTCCAGATTAGTTTTTACAATCTCCCATTAATTCAAAAGATCAGAGATATTAGGGCAGACCAGATCGGATCGTTGCTATCGATCTCGGGGACTGTGACGAGGACTTCGGAAGTCCGCCCTGAACTCTACAAAGCAAGTTTTCAGTGTGAAGCTTGTCGTGCTGTTGTGGAAGGTGTGGAACAAGTTTTCAAGTATACGGAACCCACCCATTGCCCTAACCCCGACTGTGGTAATCAAAGTGCTTGGAGACTTAATATCGCCAAGTCACAGTTCAACGACTGGCAAAAGATCAGAGTTCAGGAAAACTCGCACGAGATACCATCTGGCTCAATGCCTAGAACTTTCGACATTGTACTAAGAGGAGATATTGTGGAAAGAGCCAAACCAGGAGATAAATGTAAATTCACAGGTACCCCGATTGTTTTACCAGATCTGTCACAGTTAGGTCTTCCTGGTGTTAAGCCATCTGCTATACGGGACTCGGGACACCGAGCGGAAGGCCTGAACCCCGGTGTTACTGGGCTGAAAGCACTTGGTGTTCGTGATTTGACGTATTCAATTGCCTTTTTGGCATGTCATGTTTCATCACTAATCTCGAAAGATGGCAATATAGGATACGAGGACGAATCGGAGGAAACATTGGATGGTGACCAGGCCAAATTTTTGAACAGACTGACAGAGTCTGAAAAGAATGAGTTGAAAGAAATGCTGGAGGACACACATATATACTCAAAACTTGTGAATTCTATTGCGCCTGCAGTCTATGGACATGAAATAGTCAAGAAGGGTGTACTGTTGCAACTTCTGGGTGGTGTTCACAAGAGAACGATTGATGGGATTAATTTAAGGGGAGACATCAACGTTTGCATTGTGGGGGATCCTTCAACTTCTAAATCACAGTTTCTAAAATACGTGACAGGCTTCGCTCCTAGAGCTATATATACCTCAGGTAAGGCTTCTTCTGCAGCAGGTTTAACAGCAGCTGTTATCAGGGATGAGGAGTCTGGTGAGTTCACAATTGAAGCTGGTGCTTTGATGCTTGCAGATAATGGAATCTGTTGCATTGATGAGTTTGATAAGATGAATATCTCCGATCAAGTGGCAATTCACGAAGCCATGGAGCAACAGACTATCTCCATTGCTAAAGCCGGAATCCATGCAACTTTGAATGCTAGAACCTCAATATTGGCTGCGGCCAATCCGATAGGAGGACGGTACAACAGAAAACTGGGGTTACGGGCTAATCTCAACATGACTGCGCCTATCATGTCTCGTTTCGATCTGTTCTTTGTAATTTTGGATGACTCTAACGAAAGAATCGATACCCAGCTCGCGAGCCACATCGTGGATTTGCATATGTATCAGGACGATGCGATAGATCCTCCATATTCCACTGTGCAACTGTTGAGATATATCAAGTATGCAAGAACATTCAAACCAAGAATGTCCAAACGTGCCAGAGACCTCTTGATCCAGAAGTACAAAGACCTGAGGGCAGACGACGCTCAAGGGTTAGGGAGAAGTTCTTATAGAATAACTGTGCGTCAGCTGGAGTCCATGATTAGACTGTCTGAAGCGATAGCGCGTGCCAGTTGTTCTAATGTGATAGATGAGGTTATTGTTGGAGAAGCATATGATTTATTGAGGCAGTCTATTATCAGAGTAGACTTTGACGATGTGGAGCTTCCAGAAGACCCGCGAGAGGAGGACGAGCAGGACAGCAATCGCAACGAGGACGAGACCCAGGAGGGAAACGACACACAAGCAGACGAGAACCAGGAACCTGCTAAGAAGAAATCCAACAAAGTCACAGTTCCGTATGAGAAATTTGTTGAGATCAGAAATGCACTGGCGTATATGATAGCAGAAGACCGCAAGAACAACGGGCCGGGGCTCACAGCTACAGACCTGGTCGACAGATACCTGATTGGAATTGAGTCCAGCATAGAGACGGAGGAGGAATACTGGAATGAGCGCAACATCGCTATCAAAGTCTTGAAAAGACTGAAAAAAGACCGCACATTCCTGGAGATAAAGGGTGATTTGGTTGAGGTGCAAGGAGAATCCGAGGAAGAAAGAGCAGCAAGACTGCAATCAACAAGAACCGTCTTTGACATCAATCCAAACAATGCCATCTACGACTTCTTTGCTACCGAAGAGGATCCAGAAAACGAGCTCTAGCTGTACTGGTATATAGTGTATGTAATAATATTGAGAAAAAAAATTCATATAAAAAGTCTTCCATCATCGACACGAGTTGACCAACCTCGCCAACAGGACACAAAAGGGGCACTAGAGATGTACAGTACGATTACCAGAACCAGCCTGCTGGCTAGTAGACGCGTTCTACTGACAGCAGGGGCGCCACTCGGGAGAACGGTTGTGGGGCCAGCTTGGGGGGTCGCAAAGAGAGCAGCCAGTTCAAACGCAGGAGCAGGAGCAGGGGCCGGGACAAGTGGCGGTCGTGAGGAAGGTAAACTGTCTCTGTGGGCACGGGTCAAAACAGGGTCAACATTCGTCGCAGCCACGACGCTTGTTCTAGGAGCAGCAGGGTTGGCGAGCTTGGTTGTGTATCTCATTGTGTCAGAGCTTTTCCTGCCATCAGGAGACACACAAGTCTTCAACAAGGCGGTCAATCTTATTGAGCAGGATATCAAAGCGCAAGAGCTGCTCAAGTTCGAACCAGGCACTCGTCTGAAAGCATACGGAGAAACGCTGGACAACAAGTGGACCAGAAACAGGCCAATTCAGAGCACTAGACGGGTAGACAAATCAGGGAAGGAGCATTTGTTCATGAGGTTCCACGTAGAGGGCCCCGTCAAGCGAGGTTCGGTTCAGTTGGAAACAGTACAAGCAGACGCACTCCATCCAGAGTTCTCTTACATCTACTTGGATGTGCCGGGTGAGAAAAGACACTACGTTATTGCGCCTCCAGCTCCGAAACTGCTGGGATCCAGGGACAAGAATACAGGTTTCCTTGGAGTTAAATGGGGACCTAGGTCACAGTAAACATTGGCATGTTAACCAACTATTTTATTTCAAATCAGCATAGTTAAAGAAGTTAAAAACAAGGCAGCTAAACCAACTGCTTGGAAGATGTTGGAGTAAAAGGAAGTCTGTGAGGCACGGTTCGACTGCTGGGCCCCAAGGCTAGGGTGAACTGTGGAGTTGGGAGAAGGTGATACGGTAGATAATTCCACAGTCATGCTGGGTGCCCGGTTTTGATAACCTTGGAGAAGCGATGCACACGTTTGGCCTTGGTCAGATTTTGGTGAACCCACTCGCGTATTCAATATCGCCAAGTCATTGAAGTCACAGTGGTTCTTGTTGCTGTTCCCACTCCCTGCGTCTCTCTGTCTTTGTTTGTATACTTCATTGATGACAAAAGAAGCCTTCTGTCTAGCACTGCAATCTGAGTAGACTCCGTAAATCCCATTCTTGCCGTCAGCTGTGATAGCACTACAGTCAACGATGCCGCAGGCATATTCAAACACCGATGACATCTCTTTGTCCTTCACAAAAGTGCTTAAGACACATTCCAAAGAGGTTTCCAAGCACGAGCACTTACCACGGTCCGGTGTCGGTGGTAAAACGTCAGAGGCTTCCCACGCTCTTCCCTTTCTCGGGCAGTTCCTAGGTGCTGGGGCCTCTGATGACTTCAGCTCCACCATAAGTGCACCGTTGGGAGTGGCTTTGGTGAACTCTTCTTCCAAGTTGGCAAAATCATCCAACTCTTTGACAAGTCCGTCAACCAACTCCACCACTCCAAACTGGTTGGGCTCCTCAAAATACATATAGGCTATTCCTCCAGACCAAACATCGGTCATTAGACGACTGTAGAGAGCTTCGATCTCCGTGAACGGACGGGGCCTTTTGACATTGCACCCAAACTCTGAAAAGAACACTGGAATAGGATAGTTTCTGAACTCCTCTGTTCTCTCTCTGTAGCCCGATGAATAGTATGTCGAGTATCCACACCACTCATACATGTTGACCCCATAGAAGTCAGCATATTCGTCACCACAGGCAAAGTAGTCAGATAAACTGTTCCGTATGTCTGCATCGTCGTTCGAAGAGTACCCTACGGGAATCCTTCTGTACTCTTTCTCTTTGATATACTGCTTCATGTCTCTTATCGACGCCTTCACAAACGGAGAAGCATCGGTGTTGGTCTTATCATTGGCCACCTCGTTGCCAGCAAAGAACCCCAACAAGTTGTCGTATTTGTGTAGCGAGTCAATGACACCTGTGTACCGGTCGTGGAGAACAACATCCCAAGTGGGCTTCTCACGGACGACACTCACGTCAGGCTCGCTGAGGTCCGCTAGAACATAGATCCCAGCCTCGCTGAACGCTTGGAAACAAGCGTCATGGTTCGCCCCGCTGTCGAACGAGTACACCCTCACAGTGTTGACCCCAAGCCTCACTAGATATGGCAAATCCCTCAAGCATATCTTGGGCTCTGCCATTGGATCAATGAACCTGCCTCCTCCAACCTTCATGTTGGCGAAAGCCTCATCGCCCGCTGCCCGTGATGGCTGGTATGCGATTCCCTTGATGAAGAACTGCTCGCCAGTTCTGGAGTTGAAGAACTTGTTATCCTGCACCACTATGGGCGGTGTGTGGTGTGTCCCAGCTAGCTGGGGCCCATCAAGCTCTCTGCCCGTGCTGCTGTTCCCAGCTGTCAATACATCACCAAACGCAGAAGTGATCCCAAAAAGGGCGACTGCTAAAAACGAAACTAGAGTCATTTGATCGGTGCTTACAAACTCCTCTTTGTCTCTCTACGTTACATATGTCTCCTGAGTGTGTATGTGTTCACGCTGGTCCCCTTTATCAGCATTTATAAGCTGAGGAACCACATGCATTACACACATTTTATTGTGGGTACAAGTACAAATCAGACAAAGGAAGATAATGTACAATAATATATATGTAGACAGTCATATCTATGTGGTGAGTATCAGCAGCACAGATCAAAGACGTCCCACTAGGCCTTTGTCGACCAAGTGGAGAGGGATGGGGTTGCTGTGTAGTAATGGCCCGAACTGGAGAAACTTGGACCAGTGTCGTTGTTCTCCTGGCCTCTAGGCTGGAAGAGATTGGCGAAGATACCAGTGAGATCCTTTCCAATGTCCTTTGGCACATGCGAGGCAGCAACTGCTGGGCCGGCAATGCAACCAACAAACACGGCGAGGATCAAAAAGTACAAGCACAGGTATTTTCTTACCATACGCTTTCTGAGCTTAGCCTGCTTGATGGAGTAGATAGGAGGACGGATTTGCTTTGAAGGCTTCAACCAGAACAGCATGACTGAGTGCCATCTGTCAATGACAGGGAAGCAGATGAGAGGCAGCTGGCAGAACAGAATGATATGGCCAAGCACGAAGTCTGCGGCAAACTCAGACATCTCAATAATCTTGGCAAAGAACTCTCTTCCTGGCTGGGAAATGACTGCCCATCCCATACTCTTTCCGTACCACTTACCAGTCCAGAAGGCAGTGTTAGCATTGTCATTCTTGAACTCTCTGGTTAACATGAAAGTAGTCATGATCTTGAAGATCAATCTCTGGCAGAAGATAACACAAGTTACACCAATCAACATCTTAGCAAAGCTGAAGCCCTCCAAAGCCCACATCACAATGAAGAATACGATATGGACAACAACTGCAACACCGTGAGCGACCCCAGCCATGACGGCACCAGTCTTCTTACAGCACAAGCCGAATAGAGGGCCTGAACAACAAGATAAGGCCACGCAAACTCCCAACACACCCATGTCAATCACTATAGGAGCAATCGTGCAGATAATAATACGCATAACGGAGTTAACTGGGTCAACATCCTTCACACCAGTTTGAGCATTGATGAAAGTGAAAGCGACAAAGGTGGCTGCAGCGGAGAGTGCTGTTGGAATGATCTCCACGAATGTAATGTTGGATCTGTGCGCTCTGGTGGAATCACCAGCAGCCTTCTCAGACTCAACGCCAAGGATTTTTCTCTTGTAACCAGTGATTCTTGATCTAGACATTCTAACGTAGCCGATCCAAGAGTTTCTGTGCCATTGATCATTACCTCTGGACAACCATCTGATGAAGTCTCTGTAGTCAATGAAGAAATCATCCCAAGCGAACTGATGTGGGTTGAAGATGAATGGAGAAAACAATAGAGAAGACAGAGAAGCCCAGAACCAAAGTAGCGCTGGCTGCCAGTAAGCGACAGTACCGAACAGAATCATCAGCATGGATCTAGCACCCATGTAGATTGCTGATCCAGCAAATCTGGAGTATAGAACGGAGAATGGAATACGTGCGGTAGCAAACCCTCTTCCGGTGGAGATATATCTAGCACCACCAACGGTCAAATCACTAGTCAACGACGAAGAGTAGATTTGGTTAACAAAGACCTCAAACATAGCAGACAAGGATAGCAAGTGACGGAAGAATCTCTGAGTTGCTTTCCACACACCACGTTCAATCAGCTCCTGGACGATGATTGGAATAAAAGAGATGAAAAAGACAATGAAAATGGACAATGTGTAACGTCTAATCCAATCAATAGCTGGACTCAAATTGTAACAGCCAATTGGATAGAGAATATCAGTGATTGGCCTATTTCTGTCATATGAACAAGTGATGGACTCGTGTGCCAAGGCATTCAAATTCACCATGGTGAGCAAAAAGATTTGCAAAGACAATTGAATGAACAGGTTATTGATGTGGAAACCTGGATGGGCGTAGAAGAAGGACAAGAATCTATCAATTGGCAACTGTGTACCCAAGTAATAGTACTCTCTAGACAGCATTTGTTCACCCATACCAGCACCAATCTTGGTAGTGAAATTCAAGATCGAACCGAAACCTAAATCTCTACCCTTACCACACTGGAAGTACTCAGAATGTTTGATTCTACCACCACGACATAGGGCGGACATACCAGCATAGATATCTTCATTCAAATGCAACCCCTTTTGTGCTTTGGACAAACCTCCTCTGGTAGTAACGAATGCAGCATTGACAAAATCAGGGTGACCGTAATGCAGTTTAGCACCAATTTGGGATAATGTTCTGGCAAACAAGGTACCGAAGGACTGCTCCTTACCAGCAGCAACATCACCTAAAACACCCGAGTTCTCGGAGAAAATGTATTCTCTGGCACCTAGAATAGCCACTGGATGCACTTTATGTTGCTCTTCAAACTTCAAGTTTGGGGCATAAGGGTTAACTTGGTCCACATTCATCTCCTCGAATTCAGCCAAAACAGATCTAATCTTCAGACACTCTTCTAGATAGTTGTCCTGGTTGGCATCAATCAACTGAATGTATTCACCACGGTAGAAGATCAAGGCATGGTTCTGGTTATCGGATTTACCATCACCCAAAATTGGGTTACCGGATAGTTGCACTCTGAACTTTGGACGACGACGTCCATTTTCCAGGATTTCACAGTGACCGTCAATCATAGCGGAGTAGATTCTTGGCTCGTCGCCTTCATTCAACGGTGGTTCTTCGTCCAAGTAAGCAATCTGTAGATCAGGATATGCTCTTAGCAAGAACTCTGCATTCTCCAATTCTTCAGGCTTGAACTTGGTTAATCTTTGCATGGAAACCACAAACTTGAACTTTCTTCTAGCCATCTTTTCCAATTCTCTTTCAAGTCCTTCAGCATTTCCTCCAAACATTTGAACAATCTCTGGGTTTTCGACTCTGTACAACAGTTTGATAGCTCTTGCGTAGTTCATGAAACCAGAAACAGTTCTATACAGAGTTTGGGATCTCAAGGACGCCCAGATTCTGGTTCTCAGCGTGTACTCAGGAGCTGCAGATTTGAAACCAATGAAGTAGAATGGCAAGTCATCAATTTTAGACTTCAGTTCGTTCTCATCCTTTTCTTCGTCATCTTGATTATCAAAAGCGGCAGTCTCTTCAGCCAAAATCTTTGTGTCCTTCACGAAACAGTCCCATTCCACAGGGTGCAGCTGTTTCAAGTACTCAAGCAATGTAACTCTAGAGAATTGGTCATCTTCCTTGATAATCTCCTTCAATGACAGCAAAATCTTTTCGGAATAGTGAGGAACCAAGACTGTAAATGTTGGCATGTTGTCAACTGGCAAAGGTTCTGGAATAGGGGTAGCTAAAGACTGTGCAAAGAAAGAGATACGACGTTCAGCTTCAGAGTTTCTAGGAAAGAACTCTGTGTCAAAGTTGTTATCGTCCTGAGAAACAAAGAATGTTGGAGCTCTTAAAGTTCTCTTCCCTTCAATCTCCGAAGGAACTTGATGGTAAAGCAACTTTTGAACATGGTCGATAGCAAGGAGATGCTCTCTGTACATAGAAATCACGATGGCGTTCCACACTTGAGAGATCAACACCTTTGGTTTGTACTTGATCTCCATATCAGTAGTAGCCAAAATCTTAGAGTATATTCTCTTTGGAAGTCTGGTGAAGATGTTTCTCCATGGTGTCAGGATAGAGATACCCAAGTAGAAAGACCGACCGATAGAGAACACACAGTTACAGACAATGTACCACATGTAAGTATCCAAGAAGAAAAGAACCAAATCAGTCAAATACATCAAACCTAAAGTGATTCTGGCCTGTTGCATACATAGAGTGTTTCCCCACCAGTATTCACCAGTACATCTCATTGTTGTAGTTGACAAAATTCTGATTGGGTCTCTTAAGGACAAGATCAAAAAGAAGTATGATTCAATGGTTTTAGCTAAGAAAACCAACACCCACAAGAAATAGGACATCCACATATCCAGTCCCTTTAAAGGAGCAAAGGAGGCTGTGAAAGTTTGCGATGCAACGTATTTTCTTGTGCTTCCCTTCATGTATGAGGTGAACAGTCCACCCAAAGGCATGATAGAGAACAACAGAATGGTAACAAGAGCAACAAAGAACATAATGATAGCTACGACCAATGACGCCTTGGAATAAACTGTCAGAGGATCGTAGATGAAGATGAAGACAATCGGACCCAAGTTAATAGCGAAGATGAGTATCAAGAACCAAAATCTTCTAGACAAATGTTGAGCACCAGCCCAGTTTCTAGGAACAAAGAACCATTCACCAATAGTGGCAATTAGTTGGATAAAGGTAGCGAAAGAACCCGCCAAGGCAGCACTTGCCCATCTATAAGCAGCGAGTGGTTGATTGTTGTTCAACTGTTGATAGTTATGAGTGTAAAGGGTAGGAGAGTTGTACGCCATGTACATCCAGTAGAGACAACCGTGGATAATCCAAATACGGTTGAAGTTAGTAACAAGATGGAACCACGTTCTTATCTCCTTGTAAGTCTTGAAGAACACCATTTCCCAGGAAACTTCGCCCAATCTGACATAACGCTCTTCCGGGGTCAAGTCAATTAGTCTAGTACCATCTTCGAAGACAATACGTGCAATACCTTCTGGATACCAGAACAATTGATTTACATCATCATAACCAATGACTTTGTTGTGATCAAGTTCACGCTTGACATAACGACCATCCACAACTTCGTAAACCTGTGCTCTGATATATCTATACAGGGGAGTGATTATTCTGTTCAAGTAGTCACCTTCTGGAACTGGTTCAGATCTCTGTTGGCAAGCAGGAGAGTCCAAGTAATCTAAGGCACACTTATAGATAAAACACAAACACTCCGGAGTGAATCTCACTTGGTTGGCCTCACCCCATACAAGCAAGTATAGAGCGATCTGTCTAACTCTCTCCAAAGGAGTTAGTGCATTCATATTTGTTTTCCATCTATAATCAGCAGCTTCTAAAGAACCATCGCCTTCCAATGCATTCAAGGCCTCTTCTGGGTTATTGATATTCTCCTCGACTGCCTGTCTAGCCTTTTTGGACTTCTTCTTGGCCTTTCTGGCCTTTCTTGAGAGTTTTCCCAAGTTCATATGTCTGAATCCAACATCATCATCAAGGTCTAGTTGAGCTGCAAAATACCACTTTTTATAGTTGGCAGAGTCACCGCCAATGTAATCAGCATGGAGGGATAGCAACGCCTGAGCAGGTGACATTCTTGAAGATCTGGAATCCAACAGTGTCATAAAATGGTCAAACATATTTCTCATAGAGTCTCTTTGGAAACCAAATCTGTTGGTTAAATCGATGAAAATGTCTTCAATCTGTTCGATGGAGACAGGAGCCTGCTGGTCAGCAGTCCAGGCAGGATAAGGATCGTTTGGCAGAGCAACCGCTATCTGTGATGGGTCAAACCCGCCGTTCCCACCATAGGCAGGTGTCGAGGCCCCTGATGATCTACCTGCGCCATAACTCATCTGTGAAGGGGTGTATTGTGTATTGTAGTCGTATCCCGCGGTACCTGGAGCCCCACCGTATGAGAAGTCAGAGAACGCTTCATTGTCAACTCCGCCAGGACCTCCCCTCTGTGGCTGGTCATAATATCCATCCTGCGAATACCCTTGGGAGTACGCGTCGTATCCCCCCTGCGAGTAGTAAGCTGCATCACTCTGAGGATCGTAGTATTCGTTTGGATTTAGCCCTTCGTGAGAGGCTTGGTAACCCTCGTTGTACGCGTACGGTTCCTGGGGTTGATCGTACTGCTGTTGGTGTGCTTGTTGCTGGTTGTACTGGCCTTGGTACTGGTCATTGTACTGGTCTTGATCCTGGTACTGTTGATTGTACGGATCCTGGCCTTGCTGCTGACCATAGGGGTCATTCTGGTTGTGGGACATGACTCACAAGCTAACTGCGACGAGTGTTAGTTTCACGTCTGCCGATCCGTCCAACGAATGGCGATAAGCTGGGTTTCTATCTATAAACACAAGGATGCGAGAAAGACAGGAGCACACGCTAGCGTACCCTCAGCTCCTCACCTGCACCTCAACACAACAGAGAAAACCCTCTGATCCTGTTTACCAGATAAGAGCAGCCCGTGGTGTACCGTTTGCACCTACAAACTGGGTACAGACAATGATACCTACCGTCCAAGCAGCCAAGATAGTGATCGTGTTTGAAAAAACGATATGGTACTGGAAGCAATCAAAATTCTTTTTTTAAAAATTAGGAAAAAGGCCAAAAGAAAAAAAAAAAAAACAGCAGAATACACAGCTGAAAAAAAGGAAAGAGGAGAGGGACGAAAAAAGAAAGAAAAATAGTTTAGTAATCCAAATCCAAGTAGAGAGAGACGGAAAAGCCGGGTAGGCCAGCGCAGCTACGGGGTGTTGTGCGTTTCGGGTTGGGCGGTAGAGGGAGGTCGTCGGTAGCGAGCTGTAGTGGACCGAGGGAGTACCGTCAAGAGCTGGTGCTGTTGGCAGCTGTGAGCAGACTGTGGCCTTAGTGGGTCTTTGATTGATAACTGCGCCGAATTTGCGTATCTTTCATGGTGAAGCAAAAGGAGAACTGCCAATTTTGGCTAAAAAGGGAAGTTCTGCCTCTTTTTGGTTTTCGCAAATAGCTTTCGCTCCTTTTGGCAGATGTGTCTCGGATAAAAAAAAAGAAAACGGGGGAGTCTGGACTAGACCAGACGATATAGCGGACTGGACTCTACATCGGACTAGACTGCGGCGGGACTGAGACCAGACTGGAGACGGAGAAATAGGGCGCCAGACTGCGGGACATCTGTGTCAGACTGGCGGAAAATCAGCGGTGTGGTTGTGGGCGCCTGTTGTTCGTTGCTTGCAAACGCGTCGATGAATTTATCGAATCATGCAGTTTCCCTATTTGGTGTTTTGGCGAAAAATAACAAACAGTGCGTGCGAGTTGTATTTTTAGAACTAGCGAGAAAAACATTGCATGAGAACACAAACAAAGAGACTCAGGTTCAGGTAAAATAATGCTTTGCCCCATTTCCGAGTCGTCCCTTTCTATTGTTTACGAAACTAGAGGGTGGACGGCAGATCTCAGATGCTTAACCGACCTTTCTTGATGCTTGAAAGATGATGTGCAACAACTTCGAAGGTGGCTGTTCGCCGCCCAGCATGGGTAGTTCGTTCTTGTTGCTTGGTGTCACGGCGGCCAGTAGAGGTGTCAGTTGTCACGCCGCCAAGTATTGTAGAAACATCCTCAGATAGATCTTCTCCTGAACCTGGAACCTCGAGCAGTTAGTTATCTCAGCCGCTGTTCCTGGCCAGACACCACCACTGACTGACACTGCCACATACCACAATGATGATTATGTCATCGATTAGGTAATTGTTGCTTAGTCAGTGTTTATGTAATGCTGAGGGGCCAGACGGCAAACGCGAAAACGCGAACGAGGAGCGTGAATCAGCATTGTTTTTCAACCATCACGTACAAACCCACTTGACTCTATTTGCCACTGGCTGCCCACAACAAGAACGGCAGTGAATGCATTGTTCACAATGCACATCAAACGTATCGTGATCCAGGGATTCAAGACATACAAAAATACCACTGTCATCGAAGACATATCGCCTGGGCACAATGTCGTGGTGGGAAGAAACGGGTCAGGGAAATCAAACTTCTTTGCGGCAATCCGCTTTGTTCTCAGCGACCAGTACACTAGAATGTCAAAGGAGGAGAGACAAGGTCTAATTCACGAAGGATCAGGAACGGTCCTCTCCGCGTATGTTGAGATCGTGTTTGATAATACAGATGGCAGGTTCCCCCTCAATAAGGATGAGGTAGTTATTCGAAGAACCATCGGTTTGAAGAAAGATGACTATTCCTTGGATTTCAAGTCATCTACCAGACAGGATATCATGCAATTGCTTGAAAGTGCGGGCTTCTCAAAGTCAAATCCGTACTACATAGTACCCCAAGGTCGTATTACTTCCTTGACTAATGCAAAGGATGCTGAAAGACTGAATCTGTTGAAAGAAGTAGCAGGTGCTAAAGTTTTCGAGAATAAGTTGAAGGAATCACAAAAGGAGATGGTCAAGACGAAAAACCAGAGAGATAAGATTGATGAGATGCTTGAGTTTATTCACGAACGACTTTCTGATCTGGACTCGGAGAAGGACGAGCTGAAAGTTTTCCAGAAGTTGGAGAAAGACAGGAAGGTATTCGAGTTTATACTTTACGATCGTGAGCTCAATGAAATAACAAATTCCATAGAAGAAATTGATAGTAAGTATCAAACTTCAGTGGATGACTCGCACAAGTATGTCGAAGATTTAGAACAACGTGAGAATCTCATTGTCGATTTGAACAATGAGAAGTCAGCAATTAAACACACCTTGAAACTATTACAAATAGATGAAAACCAGTACAGCTCTACATTGGTCCAAGTTTCCAAACAGGAATATGAGATTTCCGCTAATTTAAATGAACTAAGATCAAGCTATGAAAATGAACAGAACGCTGATAAACTAAATAAAGAGAAGCTGCAAACAATGAAGGAGAAGCTAGCAGAAAACGAAAAGAAAGTTGAAGCGAAGAAGCCAAAAGTTGAGGCGTTGCGATCAATGGCTAGAGAACTCGAAGATCAAATGGCTCTTCTCAAGGGTAAACCTTCTTTTCTCTCTTCTAAACAGGAACGCTACTCACAATTTTCTTCCACTGCTGACAGGGATGCATGGCTGAATACTCAGATAACTGCAACAAGTGCAGAAAAGAATAATGTTCAAAAATCTTTCACTCACACTTCTGAGCAGATCAAGGCACTGGAAAAGAAGCTTGAAGATATCAACGAACAAATCAATGATCTTCAAGACTCTATAAATGGACCAACTGCCCAGGCGGAGATTACAGAAATCGAGTCTAGGATAGCGAACTTGAGGAAACAGCAAGAAGAGGCAACGGATGCCAGAAGAGTCCTTTGGAGGGAGGAGAGCCGGTCTCAATCAATTTTACAATCTCTTGAAGAAGTTGTCCGCCATGCTGAAAGAGAGGTTAGTCATACTATGGACCGACAACAGTATAATGGTTTGCAAGCTGTGAAAAGAATTACAGAACGTCTGGGACTTTCTGGAGTTCATGGTCCCTTGGGAGAGCTCATTCAAGCAAATCAGAAGTATCGTGTCCCGGTTGAAGTTGTCGCTGGAAACTCTTTATTCCATGTTGTTGTTGACAATGATGAGATTGCCAGCACTTTGATGGAAGAATTGGTTCGTGAAAGAGCTGGAAGAGTTACATTCATTCCCTTGAATAGGATTTCTTCAAGAGATATTACCTATCCAGACTCCACAGACTGCGTACCTCTAATAAAAAAGATAAGTTTCAGTCCAGAGATTGAGAAAGCTGTCAGACAAGTGTTCGCTAAAACTATTGTGGCTATCAATTTGGAAAGAGGTCATGAATTATCGAAGCAATTTCAACTGAATGCTATTACACTTGATGGTGACAAAGCAGATAGGAAAGGTGTCTTGAGTGGTGGATATCATGATTTCAAGAAGTCCAGGTTAGACTCTATGAAGTTGAAACAGGAAAAACTGAGAGAGACTAGAACACACGAAGAGGATCTTCTTAAAATCAAATATGAAATTCAAGCTCTTGATAAGAAGATCATGTCGATTCATGATGATCTGTCTAAAGCTTCCAACGAATATGAAGTCCTTCTCTCAAGAAAGAAGCCCCTAAAAGCTAAACTCTCTCAAGTTTTGAATGAGAAATTCGGCTTTCAAGAACAGCTCAAACTATTGAAGCATAAAGAATCAACGTATGAGAGTGAACTTAAATCTTTAGAGAACAAACTCGCAGAATTCTCCACGGAATTGCAATCCAAGTTCCAAGGAGGACTTTCAGACGAAGAAAAAGCGTCTTTGCAAGAAGCCACCCAAGCCTTATCGGATCTGTCACTGAAGTTGAATAGCACCCTTGACGACTTAGCAAAGGAGGAGTCGGAGTTATCAGGTCTTGAAATCGAGATAAATGAAATTTTGAAACCTCGTTTGAGAGATCTAAGCAAAAGAATCAATCAGATAGGTACAGTTGAATCAGATTCCCAAATACAGAAACTGACATCTGATTTAGAGAATGTTCGTGAAGCCAAAGCACAGCTAGAGACTTCACTGGAAGAAGTTCAATCCCGAATTGCCAGCAATAACCAAGACTTGAAAAAACTGGACGATTCTTTAAGAAAGGCTGACGAGAACCAAAGAAAGTTAGTAAGAATGTTTGAAAACTTCCAGAAGAACTCTGAGAAGTACCTCGCTCGAAGATCTCTCTTGTCCAAAAGACGAGATGAATCCCAAAAGAAGATTAGAGAATTAGGTGCTTTACCAGAAGAGGCATTCGAGTATGACCAAAGTATTTCATCTGATGAACTGGTGAAGAAGTTAAGTGCCGTCAGTAAGGACCTTGAGAGATTTAAAAATATCAACCGCAGAGCATTGGAGCAGTACTTAACATTCACCAAACAGAAAGACAACTTGGTGGAAAGGCGCGTGGAGCTTGATAAATCTGAGGAATCCATAGTTGAACTAATAACTGTGTTGAAGTCAAGAAAGGAAAGTGCAATCCAGAAAACATTTGATCAAGTTTCACAGGCCTTCTCCGAAGTTTTTGAGAAACTAGTACCAAACGGTCATGGTGAGCTTGTTATGCAGACGCAATCCAATTCTGCGAATAGCCAAACAATTAATGAAGATGAAGGTGAGGATGAGTCGATCGAAAACTACACAGGTGTGTCGATTAGGGTATCCTTCAACTCAACGAATGATGAGCAACAGAGAATTGAGCAACTATCAGGAGGACAGAAATCATTGTGTGCTATTGCACTAATTTTGGCCATTCAAAAATCTGACCCAGCTCCGTTTTACTTGTTCGATGAGATCGATGCCAATTTGGATACTCAATACAGAACTGCAGTCGCCAACCTGATTCATGACCTGAGTTCCAGTGCCCAGTTTATTTGCACTACTTTCAGACCAGAGATGCTTAAGGTTGCTAGCACATTCTTTGGTGTGACTTTCAACAACAAGATCAGCACGGTGAATGAAATCGATCGTTCAGAGGCACTGAAGTTTGTGGAGGGCCAACAAGGTCAGTAATTTGGGTGTCATCCTTTAGCTGCCAGCCACTATTGCTAGAAATAAACCTATCTTGATCTATCATTAGAAATATCAAATTCTTGAAATCTCCAAGTAAACTAGGACTATCACCATCATTTCTACGAGAGTACCCATTTATCGGTATCACATTTCTACAACCTATTTACATTCTGTCCACTGGCGTCAAACCCAACAGAGTCATACCATTGAACAAAACTTGTCTAGCTGCAGAGTACAACGCTAATCTAGCGGTAGCCACCTCTTCAGCCTGGCCAGCGACCCACAAGACATCATAACAAGAGGACACCTGATGAGTCAACTTGAACAGATACGTAACGACAGTAGCCGGTTCATTAGTCTTGGATGCGTTTCTCAACACATCTGGGTATTGAGCTATCAAACGGACCAATAGCTCAGCTTGTGGCTCAACTAACAAGGAAAAGTCAGCGCTAGTCAACTTCGACAGGTCAATATCAGCATTTCTCTCCACGGATCTCAAACGAGAGTGAGCATACTGCAAGTAAGGACCAGTGTCCCCCTCGAACGACAACATACGCTCCCACTTGAACTCGTAGTTGTTTATACGTTTGGATTGCATATCTTGAATCATTACGGCAGAGATACCAACCAAGTCTGCAACTTCCTCTGGGTTTTCAATCTGAGCATACTTGGCCTCGTTCTTCTTCATTACCTCATGCATTTTCTCCTTTGTTTCTTCCAAGATGTTGTCTAAGAACACCACAGTCCCTCTTCTGGTTGACATACCTTGAACCATACCAAAGTTGATGTGCTCAAGTTTTGACGCCCATTCAAAACCCATCTGTTTCAAGATTTCAAAGAACTGGGCAGTATGTAAATCCTGTTGTGATGCAATAACATAGATCATCTTATCAAAGTGATACTTTTCGTAACGCTGAATTGCTTCACCAACATCTCTAGTCAAGTAAAGGGTAGTACCGTCAGACTTTTGGACAATGCACTTGCCGAGTTTCTTGTTAAATTTCTTCAAATCGATCAGAAGAGCACCTCTATCCTCGTGGGTCAACCCCTTCTCTTCGAAGATTTTGAGTGCATTATTCATCAGCTCTTGTGAGACCTGAGACTCACCAGAATATATGTCATATCTGATGTTCAATCTCTCGTATGTCTTGATGTACTTTTGAATCGACAAGTCTCTGAATCTTTTCCAAATCTTCAAAGCCTCTTCATCACCATTTTCCATTCTCTTGAAGTACGCACGGGCCTTTCCATTGGTGGAATCCTCGTCCAATGTTTCACCTTCGTTTTCGATATCCTTGTTCACCTTAACATACACCTCGAACAAGTGATTGATCGGGTCCTTTGCCAATTGCTCTTCTGAGCCATATCTCTCAAAACCAACTGCCAAAACACCAAACTGCTTACCCCAGTCTCCCAAGTAGTTGATCCTTGATACATCCCAGCCCAGGGCTTCGTAAAGATTAGCCAAGAAACCACCAATGATGGTAGAACGTAAGTGACCAGCGTGGAAAGGCTTAGCAATATTTGGAGATGAAAACTCAATGACGATTTTCTTGCCGACTCCGATTGGAGACGACCCATAGCTCTCCTTTCTCGACAAGACATCCTTGATGACCACGTTGAACAGAAACTTTGGTGCAAAGAAGAATTGGATAAAAGGTCCGCTGCCTTCAACCTTTGATAGGTACTCGCCCAGCGGGAACTTTTCGGCCCATTCCTGGGCGAGGTCCTGTGGCTTAGCGCCTTTGATTCTCAGTCTTGGCACTGGGATCAACAAGTCACCACGGTCGAGTGTGTTGGTCCACTCCAGCGCTTGGAAAATGAGGGAGCTCTCAACATTAGAGATCTTCGAGAGCTCTTGGGCAATGTAGTTACGCAGCAGATCGACAGTGTTGTGATCTGGGAAGGAGCCTTCAATTGCTTTTGGCGGTTGCAGCGAAAGCTTCTCCAGTGCGGAGGCGATAGTTGAGGCCGACATGCTTCTTCTGCTCGGTGTCGCTACTAGTCCTGACGGCTTGCACTTGCAACAAAATCTGTTGTTACTGTTATTGAACGGTGTGAACGGCTGTGATGAGGGGATTCGTAATAATGCTGCCAGTGGTCTCTTCAACATTCACTGGTTTCTCCCACCGACTCTAAGCTTGACCGCGTCTGCTAACTCCCTGCTGTGCCGTGCCTTGCTCTGCTTTGCTCCAGAAACTACAGAAGACTTGTGTTCAAGAGTCAGGAGAAGAAGAAAAATTTTTGACTGATGGATCGCTGTGTCCCGAACCGACTAACCTTACTCAGCAGCCACCGGTTCGATTCCCGGTGGCGGCATTTGGCGCCTTCTTTTTCTCCATTTTGCCTTTGACACAAAATCAAATGAGCCGCAGAAAGAGAGGGAAAGCAACTCGCAACACACAAATTTGACGAAAGATTGCCTCAGTGCAGCTCCTCTCACACTCCCTCGCACAGAATGTTGAGCTAGAGGCATCAACTACTCTCTCGTGGAATTGCAGTGCTCCGGTGGGCAACTGAAGTGAGGTAAGCCAGGCGTGGGTGTAGTAAGTAAGTATGGGCAGAAAGAGTTGCGCGGCAGAGGATGGGAAGCCGACCACTGCTCTCAGGGCTGTGCAGCCCTCAAAAGCGAAGGCAGCAGCCGGTGGCGATGGTGGTGGGTTCCACTGTGCGACGGGCAATTCAAGCTGTGGGACCCAACGGGGCTCGCCGCAGCATGACCCGCGCTTGCCCAGCTATGCGCAGGCAACGATTTCTTCCAGTAAGCACGTAGCAAGAGACTCGAGCCCTGTCGATGCAAGTGTCCGGCATCAGAGGAAGTTCAAGGCAGGTGCGGGAAGGAATGACAACAGCAACAGCAATGAGACAGTGAGACCGACGTCGGCAAGATCGTTTCTGACCCTCCGCAGTCAGCGAGTAAGGAAAATGGAGAGCAAAAAGGCCATCAGCAGCAACGGCAGCATCGGCTGTGGGTGGACGCCACAGAGAAAAAGGCCCGAGTTGGCAGACTTGTTTCACTCCCCCACTGGAGTTGAGTCTGGCGGCGCCAGTAAGAACGACGACGGCACAGGCTTTTTTGGCACAGGCCTGGGATTGAAGATGAAAATTGTGTCGCCAGCCCTCTCCACAAGAGTCTTGAACAGTCAATTGGAATCAGATGTGAAAGACTTGACACTTCAAGGTATCATCAAAGAGACAGACTCCTTGATTGACCAGATAAAGGACGGGTCTGAAGAGCAGAACTTTCAACAGAGTTTGGACTTCTTCAAAACCAAAGTTGAGGGCCAAGATCATATCGCATTGGATGACTGGGAAAACTTACTTCAATATCACTCAGACACTGTGAAAAAGCTACAAGAGAAACTTCACTTGGACTACAGATTGATTCACAACGTTCTTGAGCTCAACAACACAATCTCGAAGAAGTGCACAACGTACAAGAAAGAATTGGAAAAGACAAGAAAAGAGCTTTCACAAACTCAAGCTCATCTTAGAACTAGCAGTTCTGCACCTACGGTGTACCGCAACAACGACAGTTATTGGAACGCAATCAGAGGTCGCCCGAGCGAAATACGGGAGGAAACTACTAGTCCTTTTGTGATCTCACCGTCGAAAACAAACGAAAACAGTTGCAGGGACTCCCCTTGTTACAACTTGTCACATGGTAAGAACCTTTGCAGCTTTCAAGAAAACTGCGCAAAACCTTTGGCTCGCTCTGATAGCTTTTTAGAGAGCTCCGACATAACTCAGCTGAACTTGGGGGATGTCAGCTCATTCTTTGGAGATTTGAGGATCTCTCAAATAGAAAGTGCTCTAGGTGAGATCGACCTGAACACCACGTCTAGGGACTTGGCTGTTCATAATAAAAGCTTTTACGAGCATATCTACCATTAACGCAACCTGATGGTCATCAGCAGCTCATCATTATTATTCTGTGTTGAAGGAAGATATCTGGGTGAGCTTATTACTGTGGGCGAAGACTATCTACCATATAGCTAATGCATATAACTTACAGTTTCTTTTGTGAACTCGTACAGCAGGTGTTCTTAGTATCCATCCACTACCATTTCTTATCAATATTCTATTCTCCTACATACCGACGGTATCCATAAATTGAATTTTAAAAAATATGAGCAGTACGGGAATCGAACCCATGCCTACAGCTTGGAAGGCTGTTATTCTACCATTAAACTAACTGCCCTTAAGTTGAAGTCTGATCAGTATCATTGAGTGGTATTGTTACTTACAAGATAGTTTGAAGATAAAGAGAAGAAGACTAATGCCCAGCAAAGTGCATAGCTAACCGCAAAGGAAGGCTGGGGAAGCAGCACCTTCGCCTAGCTGCAATCTACAAACAGGGCCAAGAAAATCCAATTTGATTTAAACATGTTAAAGGAGAACAAGAAGATACAACTATATACCGTTTTTAATTCTATATCCATTCACAAACAATATCACAAAAGCATTTCCAAGAATCACCAGAATCTGGTGTCCTTTCGTTCCTTTCGTTATTCTGTGCTTCTAATTATCTTCCTTCGTTTTATTTCCGATATGCTAGTATACTGAGCCAGGTTTTCAATGTTTACCACCAGTTCTCTTATGTCTGAGCTCTCTTTCTTGTTTCTCGACTTGAGAGTCGTAAGCAATGAACTCATCCAAACCCTTACCGGCTGGCACCATTGGCAATACAGGAACCTTCTTCTCTACCATGACCTCAAGCAATACCGGTTGCTTAGCATCCAAAAACTCCTGTAGGCCGCTCTGAAGCTCTGATTGTTCCGACACTCTGATCCCCTTCCAGCCCATAGCTTCGGCAACCTTTATGAAATCTGGGTTCACTTGGTGTGTATGTGAATATCTGTGTTCGTAGAAGAGAGATTGCCATTGGGTGACCATACCTTGCTCCTCATTGTTTAGAACAACAACCTTAACAGGGGCACCTGCTTGGGTGGCAGAAGACATTTCCATCAAAGTCATGTTGAAAGAAGCGTCACCGTCAATGTCAATAACAATTGCGTCTGGCTTGGCCACTTGTGCACCAATGGCAGCTGGTAGACCGAAACCCATTGTACCTAGACCACCAGATGTGATGAAAGTTCTTGGATTCTTCCATGTCCAGTGTTGAGCTGCCCACATTTGATGCTGACCAACACCGGTGGTGACAATGGTCTCCTTTCCACTTTCATTACAGAGCCTTGAAAGCTCAGAAATCACAGTTTGTGGTTTGATTCTGGAGTCAGGGGTTTCCTTGGAATAGTCGTATGGGTACTTGTGCTTCCACTTTTTGATTTGGTCAAACCATGAAGGTCTACTCTTGACAGGGTCAATCATTGGGATGAAGCGTTTTAGGTTAGCAGTGACATCACCTTCGATAGCCTCCGTGGCTTGAACAACCTTGTTGATATTCTTTGGTGCAATCTCGAAATGGATGATACCACCACGTCCTTCTTCAGCAGCCTTTTTAGCCTCTGGCGCAAATTTAGGTAAGCTACCGGTAACACGGTCGTCAAATCTTGCACCTAGAGCGATAATCAAGTCAGCGTTTTGCACAGCTAAGTTTGCAAATGCAGAACCATGCATACCCAACATATCCAAAGACTTTGGGTCTTCTTGATCAAAGGCACCAAGCGCTTGAATGGTGGTGGTGACGGGGATTTGTGCCTTTTCTGCCAGCTCTTTGAGCACAGCAGGACCATCCTCGTGGTTGAGAATACCATTTCCGGCGTAGATGATTGGTTTCTTGGCTCTGTTTAGTAACTCTGCGGAGCGTTTTAGAGAAGCTGTAGTGTATTCATGGGAAGCAACCTCTCTGATTTGCGCTAATGTATTGGAAGGAAGCGTTGATTTCATAGGAATGGCACTTCTCAAAATAGATGCAGTGACATCTTTTGGTAAGTCCACCAAGACAGGTCCAGGACGGCCAGATGTTGCAATTTCGAAAGCTTCATTGATACGGCGAGGAAGTTCGGCAACGTCTTTTACCATCACATTCCATTTGGTACAAGAACGGGAGATACCAACGACGTCAGCCTCTTGGAAAGCATCAGTACCAATGGCAGAGGTGGCAACTTGCCCAGTGAAGACAACCAAAGGGATACCATCGGCTAGGGCATCTGCCATTGGTGTGACGACATTGGTAGCACCTGGACCAGAAGTGACCAAGACAACACCAGGCTTACCAGAAGCACGAGCATAACCCTCTGCCATATGGCCAGCACCTTGCTCATGTTTTGGTAGGATAAAGTTGAAACGGTTGGAGTTGTAGATAGCGTCATAAACGGGTAAGATAGCACCACCTGGGTACCCAAAGATGGTGTCAACTTTATGGCGTTCCATCATTTCGTGGAAGATCTGGCCTCCAGTAAGCCCGACAAATGAGTCATCGAGTTCCACAGACTTTTTGTTCAAAGGGGATACAGACGAGTCGTTGGTAGGGTTGGACTGCGCAAACTGTGGAGCTGGTGTCTCTCTGTGGGCGGAGTGGGCAGCAGTGGACTTGCATCTTGGGAAACCCTTTGCAGCAATACTAGCAGTTCTGGCAGCCATGGAGCGCGCAGCCTTACGGCTCACCGCACCTGCTGATCTGGAGTAGGACAACATATGAATCACGCAACTGATTTATTCGAATAAAAAGTATATGGAAACTCCCACAACCTTGACAAAATACCTAGATACAGACCAAAAATATCTTTGTTGAACAGTCAAAAGAGAAGGTGTTTCTGAACTGCTGAAGTGCTGTTGTTGGTAGAGTGTTTGGTAGTTGTGTTGTTGTTGTTGTTGTTGTTGTTGTTCTTGCTGTGTGTAGAGGAACGTTGCATTGTGGAGTAACATAAAAAAAAAAGTGAAAAGATTTTTTCTTCTCTGACTAACCTTGGGACTAGTCCAGTGGAACAGGGACTAATTACCCGGGGACTGACTGGTGTTTTTTCGTGGGGAAGCTTTGATTCGCTCCGGTTCCGGCCACTTCTGTGACCTACAGTGAATAAATGGCCGGGAAAAATACGGGATGGTTGAATACCGCATTAGGAAAGTGTAGGGAAGAGTTTGGAGGGTAGGGTAGGGGTATGATGGGCCTTAACTCAAGAGGGAATAGAGACTACACGGAGAGCTCACTTGGCTCTTCTCTTGGCACTACGATGGACAGGCGATTCGGCAGAGATGCTCCATATCTACTTCGGAGTAGCCATGCAGGTTTAGGCAGAACTGTGTGTATTACACCGGCTTCTCTGACAGAAGAGAGACAAAAGCAAGCTTTGGCTGCTTTCCAGGCCATCTAGCGAGCATGTTCGTCCACACCCGCAGTAGGCAGGGACTCTTCAACCTCCGACACCTTAGGAGCCGCAGTTGGCTCCACTGCTTCAATGTCCTTCTTTCCCTCAGAATCTTGAGAGCTCTCGAGTTTGCGCTTCTTGCGCTCTTCCATTTTGCGCTCTTCCCGCTCCCTTTGCCTTCTTTTTTTAGCCTCGAACTCATGCCATTCACCATCAAGGATTCCACCTCTAATAGGCTCACTTTCAGGAGCTTCCGTGAAGTATCTGTGGCTCAAAGCGTCAAATGCGGATATGCGCTTGGCTGGATCGTATTCCAGTAAAGACAATGCTAGATTGAAACACTCATCTGATAAGATGCCTTTATAAAGCTCGGCAAACTTGGAATGATAGAACTGCTTCGGCTTTAGCATCTCAAACCAAGGCAGATTATTCAAGTCTTTCCATTGTTCAAATGTAGGCGTCCCCATAACTTCAAAGATTGATACCACTTGTTGAATCTCATCCATACCTTGGAAAATAGCCTTCTTAGTGAATAACTCAACCAAGAGACACCCAATGCCCCACATATCAACTTCACGTCCATAATTTGTTGTGCCTAGAAGTAGTTCCGGAGGTCTATACCAAAGGGTGATAACCCTATTGGTGTAGTCTGCTTCTTTTGTTATAGGATTGACAAGCCCTATAGGCTTCATCTTTCTTGCAAGACCGAAGTCTGCGATTTTAAGAACACCACACCGATCAATAAGAAGATTTGATCCTTTGATATCTCTGTGGATCACCCGCTTCGAATGAAGGTAATCCATCCCTTTCAAAAGTTGTCTAAATAGATTCTTGCAATGGCCAGCAGTCAGCTCTATGTCAGGGTTAGACAGAATCCCTGTGAGATCATGATCAGCATAGTTAAAAATCATATGAACTTGTTTGTGTTCAACCATGATCTCTAGTAGCGATACAATGTTTTCATGATCAAAGCTTTGAAGAAGACGAATCTCACGAATGGCTGTTATTGGAAAACCTTCACGCTCAGATTCCATTCGAAGCTTTTTGAGAGCAACAAATGATGAGGTGACCACATTTTGAGACTTGTAAACTTTGCCGTACGTTCCTTCACCCACCTGACTGACCCTTTCATAGATAGTTGTTGGACGTGTGGTTTTTAAGAAAGAAATTTTGAGCTCATTCTTCTTCTTCGGCTGAATGCCTTGTTGTGATGATGACGAAGAGAACATTGTACTTTCACGCTGTTTGTGAGGAAGATCTTTCTTTGGTTGGATGCTGCTACTCTTCAAATCTCTTGTCCTGTAACTCTCCCTCTGTGGCTCACCTCTCCCACCCCTCTCTCTGTTGTTTTCCCTGTAGTCATTAGGATGGTAGTATTCCCTATGATCATTTCGCTGATAGCTTCTGTGGCGACTCCAGCTGTTCACATCACGTTGTTGGTTTCCCCTCATGGTTTCCCTCTGGAGATTGTTCTTCCCTCCTAGATGGTTCCCTCCTCCAGGAAATTCTCTGTCATCTCTATAATACTGTCTGTCCCATTGGTCATCATGCCGGTAGTTATCACCCCGCGGTCTTTTATCACTGATTCCAGAGCCTTCTGGGGGTTGGTGATTTCCCATGTACTGACGACCGCCACGAGTAGGCTGCTTGTTTGTTCTGGAGGTGCTGGGCGCATCACTCGGAATGTTTGCATCATTTTTGGGTATTTTGAAACTCATCTTCTTGGGACCACGAGGGACGCCTCCCATCTCATCTCCTTGCTCATTGTTTCTGGTTGAGGACATGGTCCTTACCTTGTTGAACGCCTCCTCCTTTGGATATCGTGAGCCGCCATTCTGGTAGTACCCAGGCTCAATTCTATTGCTGCTCTCATGAATACTCGCGCTACTATTGCTGCCACTGCTGTTTCTATTTCCATAATGACTGCTGACTCTGTTGTTCGTCTTCCTTTTGTTGTAGCTATTACTGTTGCCACTTCTGCTGCGTTGATCATCGTTGATATGTGCGTTGCCTTCCCTTCCTGGGCGTGGAGCGGCTGTGGGACTGCCCCGAGACACCTGTTCCCTGCTGGATGGAGGCTCGCCCCTTCCACCAGCTGCCCCCCTGCCCTGCGTGCTCCGAGGTTTAGGCTGCGGCTGCGCTGCTTGGGTGCCAGCGTCTTTAGAGCCACCATTACTTCCGCGACCTTCATCACCGTTAGTCTAGTTAGTACGAGTTCATTGCTTGCTAGAAACAGCCAGAAGTGTTTCGTTTCTACTCCAGGCTGGCCACAGCCTGCACTATACTCACCGTCCATTATCCAATTATCACCTCCCCCTTCTTCACGGGGTCTTTGTCGCCTGACGAGTAGGTTGTGGTGCAGTGCTGCTACCTTTCTTCAGAGTAAGTTGTTATTTTTTTCTATTGTGTGAGAAAAGTGAGTACTGGTGTGTGGATGATTAGACGATAGTAAGGTATAACGAGAGGGTGGTTAGGTTACAGCGTTAGGTTACAGCTCGGATAGGGATTGGGTGAGACGAAGGAGATCGTGGGGGGAGGCCCTGGGAGAGGGTTGCATGTGCCAGGCGTCGCCTGTTCCTGTGGGTGAGCGGGTCGCACTGGAGCTATCACAAAAGGCCGTGACAGGAATGAATGGGCATCGTGGCGTGGGTGCTGCCATGCGGATCGATGCTCCAGAGCTGCGCTTGCCTGGCACGCAGGGTAAAGGGCAGGGCAGGGCCGATTGGAATGGCGGGGAGCCGTTTTTGTAGTACGACTGTGTAAACACGCATGGGCGTCGGCTGCTCTGTGATCGAGGATGTCCTAGAGCAGTCAGGTGCCTCCCTAGCCATAAGACGGCTTTGCAAGTTTAGCAATCGCACGCACCTTCCCTCTGGTACGCACCACTCTGTGGCCTGTAGTTTGGTCCGCACGTCTTCCCTGAGACGGGCGCCTCGGCCTCTGTCTTGTGCCTAGCTGGTTAGTGTTTCGGCCTTGCGTGGTGGTATCAACAGCCAGCTACCAGGTCCGGGCCCAGCTCCACCTGGGGTCCTACCCCGGTGGAGTCGCTAGCACTAACGCAGCTGTATGGTATCGCCTTCAGCTGCCGTGTGTGATGCATGCACGCTACGTCCTATTTGCGACTACCTCCCTCCCCTGTACAAAGGGGCAGGCCGATTGGAAACATTCAACACAACCTACCTAGCGACGCCCCCAATGCTCCTCTCACGACTGGAACGATATCTGCCGCAGCAGAGGGAAAGACAAAGCTCTCACTCATGTCCCCTCTCCCATCTCGACTGTCGCCATCGCTTTTCCTCCTGCTCAACCAGCTCCAGCTCCAAAAGCAACGTAGCCAACACCGGAGACGTAACATTTTGTTGTTTCTATCGCGCCTTTTGCCAACTACGCCGCACAGATAAGAAGGAAAACTCGACAAGTGCGACCTACTCATATCATTTATTACCCACCAAGAACTAGAAGGATTAGATATGAGAACAGAAACCCCAAGCGGAGTAGGCGAAGGCGGTGGCAGCGAGATTATGGACGTCCAAAGGAGCTCCAGGTCGCGATATGGGTGCATGAGCTGCAAGAAGAGCAAGAAGAAGTGCGATGAGATAATTCCTATCTGTACTTTATGTTTCAAGAGAAATATCAGATGTGAATACAGACAGCCTGTGAGAAAGCGGAAGAGTACTGCTGCTACAGTGGTGGCCCACAGCAGTGATGCCAGCAGTGGTGGAAGTGCTCCTGCGTTTTTTGAGTTCTTCCCGTGCGATAAGGAAACTCTGGGGGAAACAGTCATGGAGCTGCTATTGGATCACAGCAAAAGCTCGTCTTTTCTTGTGAAGAAGACTGAAACTGACGGCTACGGCAACTCGTTGGACCACACTTCAAGAAACTGGCTGCCAGATCTCGGTGATTTTGGATTAGAGGACTTCTCTTATCTAGACTGTGACCTTGCAAACACTTTGCCTTCTCCTTTGCGGTCTTCACTGCAAATCAAGCTGCCAGTATCCCTGAACGCTAAAGAAGTTCACTACTTTGAGTATTACTGCAAAGAGATATTGCCAAACTTATCTCTCCTACCACAGGAATTCAACCACTACTCCAAGATCTACTTCCCCATAGCGTTCATGGAGAAAAACGTTCTTTATTGCTTGATACTTTGGGGCTGTAAACATCTTAACGAGAGCTTGTACCATGTTCAGAGTGAAGAAGCTCAGTCTTACACCGAGATCATCCTGAATGACCTGGCTCTGCTACGGAACACAGAAAAGCTGAGCAGAGATAAGTTTATATCGGGCTTTGTGTCGTACATGTTGTTGGTTTGCATGGAAACTTCATTCGGGGACACGCTGAACTGGGCTTACTATTTTACGGAATCCTTCAATCTTCTGAACAAGATGCCAGGAAACTTCAAATATCTTTTAAACGAGTGTCAGTCAGCGGATGGCTCAGTACTGGCTCAGAACTTTGCCTATTTTGACGTCCTGGCATCACAAACTAACGAAAATGGTACATTTTTCCCAATAGACGATTATATTGATGTCTTTGACTCAGATCTAAGTCAATCAACAGTGTCACACGATCCTTTGCAAGGTTGCATAAGGCCTCTGATTTTACAAATAGGGAAAATTGTCAGTCTACTCGTGGAGTATGAAACCTTGAAACTGACAGTGGATTTACCTGAGTGCGATAAGTTCGCTCTGGTTTCCAAGATGCTAAAGAAAGCTGAAGTGTTAGACCACGAGATAAGATTTGCAAAACCCGACTTATCGTGTTTTCTCAAATCCAAATCAAATAAGACAGAAGTATCGAAAGAGCTGGAGTTTCATTTAACGCTATTTGAAATATTCCAGATATCATCCCAGCTGTATCTGAAACAGGTTATAAGGAAACTACCCCCAATGGTTCCTGAGATTGAGATGCAGTTCTATAACTTGCGGGAGGATTTGAAAATAATGATTAGCTCGTCTCTGTTCAAGAAGAGTTTAGCATTTCCAATGCTGGTGCTGGGACTATGTGCTTGCACGGCAGAGGATAGAGTAGAAGTGAAAGGGATATTTCAGCACCTGATACAAATCTCTGGCTATCTGTCAAGCTATTATCGCATTTGGGTGGTTATTCAAAAACTATGGGAAATGAATAAACAGGGAACCATTTACGTTGATTGGTTCAAGATCACAAAGCAATTAGGCTGGAAATTGAGTTTGGGAAGGTGAATGAAGAGATTCCTCAAGCCACTGCTAAGGGGATTAGTGATGATAAGATGATACACATGAAATAAATAGTTTAAACGAGAAAAAATCCAATCAATTATAATAAACAGTAGGTGAAAAGACGAACTAAAAAGTACAAGAAGTACGGGCTGTAATCACAGCGTGTGCTCAAGTTTAGATTCATCAATGTCATCAACATCTGGTCTGCGATCCTCTTCAAAATCAATATCTTCTAGTTTGACGAAGCCCTTCTTGAAATATATCAAATCATAGAAACCCCAGCATGCGATGAAGACTGGAAGCAAGATGTATGCGTCTATGAAGTTCTTGTAGTCAAAAGGTTTGAAAACGGACCAACCCTGAACTAATACCAAGAATATTCCAAGAGCAATGGTAAAGTAGTTAGACCATGGATAGAAAGCAGATTTGAATGGCAAGTCGTTGGTGCTCTTTCCGGATTGTATCCAAAAGGTTCTAAATCTGAGATGAATAAAACAGATCGAGGACCAGATAATGAAGGCTGCAACACCAGTAACATTCACAATGTAAGCGTAAGCCACTGTTGAACCTGAAGAGTAGGATAGAATGGACAAGAAACCGAACAAGTGACATGAATGAATGGCGACATATGGGACACCTCTCTTTGTGGTCTTGGTGAATATCTTTGGACCATACCCTTTATCAGCCCAGGAGAATAAAGCTCTTGACGCCAAGTAGATGGCAGTGTTGATAGAGGATAAACAGATAATAAGAATGATACTCGTCACAAAGTATTTGGAGTTTTCCCAACCAGCTTCAGTTAAGGCAATAGCCATTGGTGATTTAAGAACTCTATCAGAGGAGGTCAACATTGCATTGTTGTATGGAACAGTGATACCGTAAGCGATACTCAGGCCGTAGTAGACATAGAGAATTCTAAAGATCGTATTCTTGACGGCACTAGGAATGGCCTTTTTGATGTTTTTGGTTTCAGTAGCCAAGACACTCACAGACTCGACACCGGAAAGGAATGTACCTCCATAGATGAAACCTGTTGCGATTCCTTTGAAGCCATCTTTCAACGGATACTCTTTCCATGGATCACCTGGGCTGTGGCCCTTGATTCCACCTGCAGCGTAAATGATGGCGAAGATGTAGTATCCAGAGATAAACACTAGTTTGACAACGGCCAGCCATGCTTCAAGTTCACCCCACCAGCTGACATCCAGTGTCTGGAAAGCAGTGAAGAATGCCCACATAATCAAGTACCAGCCATAGGTTGGAACCGTTTCGGAGTACGTGGTCATAGAGGCTGTAAGACTGGTGTATTCAGCGATAATGTTTGTGATCCAAAGGACAACATAACACAGCGCAACAGAAGCACCAAAACCAGGAGAAACGAACTTGGAACCCAGACCTGCAAAGTTCAGGCCATAGACAGAGTTCATTTCACCGATGTAGAACATCATAGGAACGACAATGAGACAGACGATCGAAAAGCCCACAATCATACCTGTTGGCCCAGAGCTGGCCAAGAAGGAACCCATACCAATAAGAGCACCAGGCCCGATGATACCAGCCAGGGCGATCAGGTTCACCGAGTAGTTCTTCAGACCGGCCTTCAAACCATTGGTCATAATGATATCACCTTTGGCGTTCTCATGGTAGACGGCGCTTGCCGCCGGCTCGAGCGCTCTGCTCTCGACGACACCTACCTGTTTGTCCATGAAGCTGTCGGATGATCTTTCTTTGCTCTCCATCACGGACGATTATCTCGGTGAGTATGCGTGCGTCTGCGGCTATGGAGTAGTGGTAGCACTAGCAGCAACAACACACGTCGATGGGGGAGATAGCTGTGCTTTATATACCTTTATTTCCTCCTTGCTTCCCTGCTTTCTTGGTTTCTTTTCTTTTACAGATCACAGTGAGCGCAGAGGGGTGCTTGCTGGACCAGTGATGATAATATGATAAGAAACAAACCTTGCACCTACACCAGCAGGAAGTAATCGTGACTCAAAACCGACAAAATCTCCACTGCGAACCCTTAGGCCTTGATCATGCACCGATTCCCTGCTTATTACTACGCATTACCTGTGCTTTCGACCACCAAACCCGCTTATCGCATCGGGGAACGTTATTAAGCGACAAATCTTCTAGCGAACGGCGCATATGCCTCTGTCATTTCTTTTTCCCTTTCGCTAAGCGACACGATGGCGCCGGTGGTTGCGGATGTGCAGCCCATCAAGGAGGAGCAGGGAAATTTGTTCAGACACAGGGGAGATAGTGCTTGTAGGGTGCAGTAGCGGTTCAGTAGTGGGCGGGGAGGATAGACAGCGCTTGTGTGGAAGTGCAGAGCGGCTGTTGCGTGTGAATTGTTATAAATACGTCTGGGTAGGGACGGAAGCGTGAAGAGTGAGTGCGTGAAGAGCGAGTGCGTGTGAGTGAGTGCGGTGCGAGCAAGTGAGCTAGACTGGAAGAGAGGACGACAGGACAGACGTCAGCTCGGGCAGAGACCACTACACAGACACAGATCAGAGCAGAGCAGAGCAGAGCGAAGCGAACGCCGCTGCGGACACAGGAGAGACGAAAGCACGCCACAATGACAGTGACTGATATCGACGAGAGGTTCGAGAAGCTGTGCAAAGTGGTGCCTATTGTGGACACACACAACGACTTCCCGTATCTGCTGAGATCGCAGCTGCACAATGAGCTGCACGCGGACGACAACAAGTTCGACTTCGACTCGTGGTTGACGTCCCACACAGACTTGCAGAAGATGAAGCAGGGGAGACTGGGCATCCAGTTCTTCAGCTGCTGGATTGAGTGCAAGGACGACGACTACCTGTACACGGACTTCAACAAACCCAACTCAGCTGTGAGAGACACCCTCGAACAGATCGACGTCACAAAGAGACTGGTGCAAGAATACTCGAGATCGCTCAAGTTCGTGACCACCGCCGATGAGGCATTGCAAAACTTCAGAGAGACCGAGGGGAAGCAGATATCGATCACATTGGGAATCGAGGGCCTCCACCAGTGCGATCTGTCGTTGGCATGCGTCAGACAGTTTTACGACCTGGGCGTTAGATACATCACCCTAACCCACAACTGCGACAATCCGTTTGCCACAGCAGCCTCATCCACCGCAGCAGGTCGTGAGGACAAAGGGTTGACAGAATTTGGTAAGGATTGTGTTCTTGAGATGAACAGACTGGGGATGCTGGTTGATCTGAGCCATGTGTCGTATAAGACCATGGTGGATACACTTCAGGTGACCAAGGCTCCTGTGATATTCTCCCACAGCTCTGTTTACGAGCTCAGAAACCATGAGAGAAATGTCAGAGATGACGTTCTACTGAAGGTGAAGGAAAATGGAGGTGTCGTCTGCATCAATTTCTTCCCACTATTCCTGAGCTACAAGCCCCTGGATGAAACAACCATCGATGATGCTGTTTTGCACATTAAGCATATAGTTGATCTCATCGGCTGGGACCACGTCGGTTTTGGCTCTGACTTTGATGGTATACCACAAGGACCAAAAGGACTAGAGGATGTCTCGAAATACCCTGATCTGGTGAAGAAGGTGTGGGAGACGCTTGACGCTACAGAAGAGCAGATCTCTAAAGTTATGGGATTGAACATTCTGAGAGTGTGGAAAGAAGCGGAGCAGGTGTCCGAATCAATGAAGAAGCTGCTGCCTGTAGAGTCGAACTGGAAGGACAGAGCTTGGACTTTCTACGATTATGTTAGAGAGTTCCCTGAGATATACCCTGGGTCATACAAAGTTCAGAAGAACGAGTACTCAACAAACCAGTCTTTGGATAACAACGAGTGATTGCGACCCAGAGCCCAACATCCTGGGTGCTCAAAACTGTATAGTCGTGTAAAAATGGATGCTACTTCCTCTTTAGTTTGTTCTGTACTGTAGGGCCACCGATGACCATCATGGATGGTCATGGTAGCCTGCCTCTAGGTCGTTGCCCAGGAGGCGACGCTAAAGCCCGTTTAACTTCCAGACAGCAACCTGAGAGGGATGAGCTCCCCATGCACTAGATAGAGTGGTTTCTGCAACTGGTGTTAGCGACTCAACAGATCGTGGAGCCCCATGTTCCTCCTCGTGGTGAATATGGATCAGCAACAAGGTCACCCCTCGGCCACATCACTCCTCCTCTTCATCTGCCCAGCCTACCATATCTCTCTCCTCTCTGCTCAAAGCACTCTCCTCCCCCACTCACCACATTCTCCGCGCAGCCCCAAGCGACTCGTGTGCGACTTCTTAAGCGACTCCGAACCGCCATTTATGCGCCATTTATGCGGCTATTTTCTTTATCGCCGACTACGAGAGTAACGAAACAATCAGTTCTTATGGCAGCACCCACCCTTGGGGATCTTTCGTGAAACAATAAAATCAGCCCATCTGAGCTGGCACAGGGTCTATAAGTAGTTGTACTCGTTCACGGTTTTCATCTGAAGGTTTTGGCGCTTCTGGTTACTGCTCGACCATTGACATAAGATATACTAGCAACCATGGGATCCGAGTACGTTGTTGTTGGAGCTGGAATCATCGGCTTGTACACTACATTTGAGCTTATCCATGAGCTGAACGTCGACCCGGCGAAGATCGCTGTCCTCGCAGAGTTCCTGCCAGGCGACCAGTCGATCAACTACACATCTCCGTGGGCTGGTGGTAACTTCTCTTGCATCACCTCGGACGACGATGAAATCTTGAAACATGAAAGATACACCTATGAAAACTTGTACAAGATCAAAGAAGTGCTGGGAATTCAGGCTGGGTTGGAGAAAACCAACAGTATTGAGTTCTGGGACACCTATCCGGGAGACAAGAAGGTCAATGCTTTGAAGGCTTACCTGGAGGATTTCAAGATCATCCCAAGAAACGAACTACCAAAAGGCGTGGCTTTCGGTATCAACTTCACTACCTGGACCTTTAACTGTCCATTCTTCCTTGCCAATCTGCAGAAATACCTGGCAGGCAGAGGGGTGCGCTTCACAAGAAAGAAGCTGACACATATTGCCCAAGCGTACAGCTCGTTCACTAAAGTCGTGTTCAACTGTACCGGTATTGGTGCGCGTTCAATCGGAGGAGTTCAAGATGCTGCGGTCTATCCGACCAGAGGACAAGTCGTTGTGGTGAGAGCTCCACACATCACGTTGAACAAGATGAGATGGGGTGATGACTATGCCACTTACATCATCCCAAGACCACACTCAGGTGGGGAGTTAGTTCTTGGAGGATTTATGCAACATGATGACTGGACTGCGGACACCTTCTACGATCAAACTGAGGATATTTTGAAGAGAACAACCGAGTTGTTGCCTTCTATCTTGGATAAACCTATCGAGATAATCAGAACTGCAGCTGGTTTAAGACCAAGCAGAAAAGGTGGTGTGAGAATTGAGGCAGAGAAGGGCGAGGCAGGTAAGTTGTTAATACACAATTATGGTGCAAGTGGATACGGTTACCAAGCTGGTCTATCAATGGGACTAGCTGCTGTTAATTTATTGAAGAAAGATAACTTGAGAAAACTGGCACACAAGTTGTGAGAGACCATATTTAACCGATGCCATGGTTCCTTTATGTTCCATGAAAGTGACGAATTTTAAGTAAACATATTAATCTATATGTTAATGAATATTCCCATGTTTGCAAACTGCTATCTCTCTTGATGATGATCATTTGCTCTGCAGTAGTTTGATAGAAACTCAGGACAAAACTCCTCCGGGCCTCAGCGTTATTTGGTCTACCGCATATCCGTATCTACCTCTTCCCCGATAAATGTGTGAAGAACACCCACCTGGAGAGATCAATTGGTGTATTATATGTACGCCAACCACATCAGAGGGTTTCAAAGTTTTGGAGAAAGGGCACGGTAGGGTATAATCTACAGTTAATAGCATATCATCACTCATAATGTCATTAGATTAGTCGATTAAAAATTAGATTACTATCTCAACAATCTTGTTTCGAGATGTAGTAACAAAAGCGCTTCTAGAGTTTAGACCCACTGGAACAATGGGTGGTGCTGGAGCGTTATTTCCATAAGAATGGGCATTCCTGCACTGCGAAATATCAAGTAACTTGAGCGGTATAGAACTAGAAAGAAGAGCGTCGACACCAGCTCTGGTTACACGAACACAGCCCTTGATCTTCAAGCACTCAAGTTTCCTTTGGTGAATGGAGATGGCCAAAAGGGTCGAATCACTGACTGCAGAGCCACAGAAGTTTAGGTCAAGATGTTTCAGTTGAGGGCATCCAAGACACAGCACTTCAATCGATACGTCAGTGAGTGCGCAGCAAAAAGAAAGGTCTAAGGACTCTAGAAATTGGGCTGAGCTGGCGATGACAACGATAGATTTGTCCGTCAGAAACGTACAGTCACTCAACTTCAAGCTCTTTAGGTTGGAGAAGGGCTGATAAGCCCAGTATGCAAATCCAGCATCCGTGATAGATGTGCAACGAGTAATATCTAGAGATTCTAGTCTATCTGATGCGTGGAGTGCAATGTGGTACATTGATTTATCAGAGAGATGCTTGCAGTAGCCGAGACTCAGTTTTTTGAGGCTTTTGCACCCAACATTAGTGACTTCCAATTGGTCAAACGCTTCCATACCAGGAATTGGGTTGTTTACATCATCAAGAGGCATTCCAGTAACATTCTGGCTCATTGCTCTGATAGGTACAGACTGGTTCTTGAAGCCAATCAGCCTCTGTAGAACATCATCTCTCACTTTTCGACAGTTGCTGAGATCCAACTCTTCGATTAAACTTCCTATACTTGGGACAGCTAGATCCATTATGGCCATTGAGCTGACTTCCCAAACAGAACGCATCTTAATCCATCTTATTGATCCTGTCATGCCAATCTCATTGACCATATAACAGAAACCAACATCTGTAACGTGGAAACACTCGGAAATATCAATATACTTAGGCCTTGAGCCAACAAAGTCGGTGATTTGAATCAAAGCACTATCATCAATTGATGTGTTATAAGGTTTGAGATCCAATGTTTCAAAGAAGCCTGGGGCAACGTATAATAACTGTCTCCACCTTCTGCAAATTATCCTCAGTTTCATCAGCTCAGGAAGAGATAAGAATGTAAAAATGTACAGCAGAGTTTTATCAGATAGTGCGCCTGTTGTTAAGATGGAGGATCTGCGACGTTGACCTGATATATTACTCAGTTTCAAACGCTTAGCGTGATTCATATAGTGAAACGGACCACGGGCCAGTTGTGGGGGAAACCGTGTCATGGATGGCATAGGTCTATCCAAAGGTGGGACTGTTAAAGATAGAGATTTATGCGAAATGGATGTGTCTAATGGGCAGATATTTGCTGACACAGATGCAAGAGATCGCTTTCTGTTGTAATCTGCGTGATTAAAGGAGTTATCAAAGATCGAACTGGTGGTACTAGCATAGGAATCTTTAAGTGCCATCGGGGAAGAACCAATGGAGTCAGTGGATAGATTAGCTGTATGTGATTGACTTGTTTCGCTCTTACGGTACTCTTTCGTATCGTAAACATGCGTTGTCTCATCCTTGTTCGTAATCGCGGTGAGTGGATCAATATCAACAGAGGTTCTTCTTCCAAGAGATTTGAGACCTCTCCACGCCTCAAAATGAGATTTCTCGATAATTGCATCATCTTCTTCGTGATACCTGTTCTTAGTTAATCGCATATTGGCAGTATCTCTCATTTCATGGCATACAGAGGGGTACCTTGCTATTAGATTCTCCAATTGATCTCCAGAAACCACAAGAACATCGAGCATTGTGACACTTCTAATATCTGCACTACGCTCTGTGAATTTCTCGTTGTTAAGTAGAGAATTCAAGAATGCTATTTCACCAAAGTATTGTCCAGCACCTAGTCTTGCAATTACACGGTCAACCTTCTTGTCCTTGTTTCCTTCGGAGTTTAGTAAAGATATTCTCTTTGGATGCAAAACTTCAACTTCCCCACTGACAATGAAATATATATCACGGCCTTCATCTCCTTTGCGCACGATATACTGAAATGGTTCAAATCTCTTAGGCTCAACACCCAAAACCAACTCATGTATCATCTGCGAGGGTAATAGTGTAAACATGGGCATGCTTCGAAGGAAATCCCTCGTTGGGATAGAACTATCAACATTATCGTGAACTTGAGGCAAATCACCATTTAGCGATAGTTGGAACTGTCGTTTATTAAAATGATCAGTTGACATCGTAGGTAACGGTGCTGGTGGAGGTGAGGGTGATTTAATTTTAGATGGTGGGATTGAAGGTCCCGGAAGAGAAGCAGCTTGATTCGCAGCATCAGATGCAGCGGAGCCTGGTGTTGTTAAGTTTTCAATTACCAGCTTAGTATTAGGGATGATGTTTGTGACTCCATTTCTAGTTCTTTTGTCCTGCATTGACAGTCTCTCCTGTGCTTCATCTCTGATCATTCTTTCAACATTAGGGAAATCGGGCAGAACACTATTGAAATTATCAACTGTTAGAACCCCCAAGAGGACTTTGGTACGTGCAATTACTGTAGCAGTTCTAGGTCTATTGAATAGAATGCCAATTTCCCCAAAAAATTGACCGGCAACGAGTTCTGCAAAGACAGCTTCGCCGTCAGGTGAGGTTACAGCAACTGATCCCCTCAAAATCCAGTACATTGCCTTCGCTGGCTCCCCATACTTAACGATATATTCCTGCGCGTGGTGTTGAACAAGCTTCAACCGACTTGCGATGGCTTGGTGGAACACACGAGGAGCATTTTTGAAAAGTGGAAAGCTGGCCAATTTCTCCATCAGATCAACTGGGATGTCCGACTTGTTTTCGAAAGAGTCTTCTTCCGACGAGCATTCTTCATGGCTGTCAGAGCCGGCGGCCTTGGAGCAGCGGTCACTACTGTCCGGTGACTGTCCGTGTGCCATAGCAGACGAGGCGCTACCTTGCTCGCCATCGCCCGAACACTCCTTCGGCAGCCGCGAATTCCGCAGAGGACCTTCTCCCTGAGATACGACAGAGTCCCCTGATGATAACGGTGATGGTCGCACTGGTTTTGAGGAGCTGAAAGACCTTGACATCAACCGGGCACTACTCGTATATTACCGTCCGGATTAACACCCAGCTTATGTCTTCAAAGCAGCGCAGGCAGTGGCGGCAGCACCAGATGCGCTGTATACGTGTGTGGCGACTGCGCAGAACTGAATCTATCGAACGCCTTGGCCTGGCTCTGTACTCGCTGGTAATCGGTACCTTGACTGGATGGCACTGGCACACCAGAGAGTTGCCCCGGTATTGCGCGCGCTGGGTCTATTGGTTGTCTCTGCAAAGGGTCTTGCAACACACTCGAGAACACGCGCGACTGCTGAAGCACCGAGCACAGAGGAGGCGGAGTTCACGCCAGTATATATACAATTTCCCCTTGTACAGTCAAGAGACAAGGAGTGTGATTACCGCCTTTCAAACGAATGTTATTAAAAAATTACTATATGTCTGGAGTCCGTTTTAGGCAATTTCCTTCATTTTGGACGTCTCATCTCCACCCATCACTGGACTGGTTAAAAAATACCCAAAGAGGCAGGCGCAAAAAGCAGAAGCACCTCGGTGAGTGGTGGGTGGGGGCTGGTTTGAGTTTTGAGAGGCGGTGTTGTACGTCCTACTTGTGGGCGAGGACGGGGGCCAGGACAGGGCCAGGGAGAGGACTGCCTCTAGCGACCTGAGAGTGTCACAGGCGCTGTCACCCAGCAGAGCACAGCAGAGCACAGCACCCACACACCCGTCCCAACCGCCTTGGCTTGGCTTGCTTGTCAGCCAGCGTCTCTCTTTTCTTTTTGCCGTCTTTCCTCTGTAGTAGTAGTGGCCCGCCCTTGGGGGCTTCAGCCATGTGTCGGAAGTTCGCCCTTTCTAGTCCCTCTCGTACATGGGTCCGGCGTTGGTTTTCTGCATGCATACACGAAGAGGCGGGAGGGAGACGTAGGGTAGAAAGATACCTAAAGGGGAATGAAGATTGTCGCTGGCTGCCACCGGCGCCGCGATGATGCGGACGCAGCGGTTGCGGTTTAGCGGCTGCGAAGCGAAGCGGAGCCTGGACCAAATGCGCGCAACGGATGCCACCACCGCTTCCCACCAGTAGGTCGATTCCGTAGCCATCTCTTCATCTAGCCACAACCCAGCCAGCCGCTACGCGCGTGGCGTGTGTCCACGCCCACAAATGAAACAGGTGGTATGTGCCAGGAAAGACACCAGCACCAACACCAACACACGCACATCCACGTACCGTGTACCGTGCCTTCTCTCGTGGATTGACCCGGCCACACGTCAAATCCGTGGTGGCCAGCACTGCTACCTACATACACCCTGAGACCCTACATAACCTAACCTGTCAAAGATTTTCACCACGACAACAACAGAGGGCTTGAGACAGCATATTTCCATTTACAGAAGACACTTTATTATTTTTTGGTCATTTCTTTTTCCAAACGTCGTGCTGTTTCTTTTCTTTTCGATTTCCCTTTGTTTCGTCGGTGGTGCTTGGTGGTGGTGGTACTCTTTTTCTGTTGTTATACAGTGCCACTTCGGTGATTTAGGAGGGAGTGGAGTGTCGATGAAGGATGAATGAGCGCGTTGGCAGTCTCGTCGCGCCTCTGCTTCCCGCTGTGGGTTCAGAAGCTTGCGGCGTGTTCTTCGCTACGTAGTTGTCGCACCACACCGACTGCTACACACCTACACTATTCTGTCCTGGCAAGATCATATCGACACTCGTTCTATACGCTCCGCACCGTTGGGTGGGGTGGGACTTGCAGCCTGGTGGCTCCGCCCACCGTCTTCAGAATTTGTAATCACTGAAGAAACTGTACTCCTTCAGCTCGTCACCCTTCAATGCATGGACCGTTCTTATATAGGTTTTGGATGTGAGAACCAACTCGTTGTAGAGCAGGTACTCAGGCGAGGTTGGCAGCACTGTGCTCGGATGAACAAGCACGTCTTGGCCGTCAACTGTCTTATAGTTCTTACCGCTCTTGATAGCAACTTGCATGAAAAACCCCCCCAGAAGCGCTCTGGTGATGTACTTTGTAAATTTCTTACTCTCTTGGTCAGTGGATAGAATCGGGATATCAAAGTTGTTCATCAGTCTCTCCAACTGCTTCCTGATATTGACTGCTTGCTGCATCGTTCTGTAGGAGACAAAGTTATCCCGGCACCAAGACGTCACCCCCCCTTCATCTTTTGCAGCTACGAACTCATTAAAGACATTCAATAGTGTCACAAAATCTCCACTTTGGTCAGCAAACTGGAGCTTGGCCTCGTCAGCGTACTTTCTCGCATTTGCAGGTCTCACAAAAGCGTTAGGAACATTCAATAACGATACAATGGTTAGGATCTCTGAAGAGACTTTGTGATCAGCAGACCCAATCAACATCACAGCAAGCAATGGGTCAAGTGGGAAGTTAGAAGCTAATCTACCCAATGCAGTTAATTCTCCTTCATCATCGAGAACAGCAAGATAATTCAACTCCTCTAAAGCTCTCATCATAGTTTCTGGCGCTGGTGGATCCATAAAGTCAAAGTGAACTAGATCATCAACACCAACTTTCTTCAACAGTAACACCACTGATGATAAATTACATCTCAAGATCTCTGGATATGTGGCTTCAATCAATTCCTTTTTATATGCTTCTTCCGTGTAAAGTCTGAAGCACTTACCTGGTCTAGTACGACCTGCACGACCTGCCCTCTGTTGTGCACTTGCCTTTGAAATAGGAGACACTAACAAAGATTCCACCCTGATTCGAGGATTATACACCTTCTGCTTTGAGAATCCTGGATCAACCACATATACTATACCATCAATGGTCAAGGAAGTCTCTGCAATGTTGGTGGAGACAATAACTTTACGGCCTGGGCGTCCATTGTAAGGTTCAGGAGCTGGCTCAAAAATTTTCTGCTGTTGATGTGGTGGTAAAGAACCATATAATGGATATACACTCAATGGCCCTGCGCCTTGTTCACGGATTAGTTCATCACCTTCAAGTGATATCTTTCTACAGGCATCTTCAATTTCCTCCTCACCTGTCAAAAACAGTAAAATATCCCCTTCTCCTTCAGTGGCATGGATTTGTAACACAGTTCTTATAGCAGAGTCTAGATAATCCTTTTGGTATTCCGGCGTGTAGTAAATTTCCACTGGATGCGTTCTACCTGGTACAGCTAGCAATGGAGCATCATTGAAATAGCTCTGGAACTTCTCAGCGTCCAGAGTTGCAGACATGATTATAATTTTGAGGTCGGGTCTTCTCACAGATATCTGCTTCAAGAGACCCATAAGGATATCTGTGGCTAACGTACGTTCGTGTGCTTCATCAAGAATGATAACAGAGTATCTGGTCAAATCGTGATCCTCCATTGCTTCTCTCAAGAGCATACCATCGGTCATGTACTTGAGCATTGTCTTGTCAGAAGTCTTGTTCTCGAATCTGATGTTGTAACCAACTTCTTCGCCTAATTGTACATCCATCTCATCTGCGACACGAGCTGCAACAGACATGGCTGCAACCCTACGTGGCTGCGTACATGCCACCTGCGAGCCTTTCAAGTGGGGAAGATCGTCATACAGAACAAATTGTGGGATCTGCGTAGTCTTACCAGAACCAGTTTCACCAACAAAAACCATGATCTGAGTGCTTTGGAAAATCTTCAGAAACTCGTCACGTTGGGCATGCACCGGAAGATCCTTTCTAACTTTGAGAATATCGATATACTTTTGACTGAAAGGCAGTCCGGTGAATGGGTTATTGTTGCCATTCTCAAGCTTCTCTGCCTGTGCTGCTGTAGTCTTATGAGCCGTGAAGCCCTTGAACTCGCCTGCATTGTGAAAATGCAACTGCTGCACCTCCTGTGGATGAGGGTGTCTTTTGAGCTCCTCCTCTGCCTCTTCCGCAATTTTCTCCGCGTGGGACGTGCTCAAAATCTTAGATTTCTTCTTAGGTCTATCCTCCCCCATACTTCTGAAGTTCTTTCCAGCCTAGATATTCGTTTCCTTGCGATCCCTGCTGTGTAGCCCCTACAATCAACAAGAAATATAAATTTACAGAAAATTTTTTGGGTTAGCGATGGTTCCCAATTGGGACATTTGTGCCATTGTTTCGTTGGCAGAAAGAAAACCAAGAACTGGTTGGTGTTCACTCGTACAGATGAAATGCACTGCACATTTAGATACACAGACACACAAACAGACACAGGAACACCTGACCTGACCAGCAGAGGTTTGTTTAAAGCTCTCTTTGCTGTGGATCTGAGTGTGTATACTACACGGGAGTTATGCCCGCACTGGATATGGATACGAACGCCCTTGAGGTTCTTTTGCGGGAACTCGTCAGCGACGTGAAGGGAGACGTCGCTGATCTGTTGCAAGACACGCAGCTTCACTCAGAGGTGCTGGTATGGCTGAACTCGCTGAGTGAGATTGAGTCAAAGCAGTACCTTTCCTCAATTCCATCGCAGCCAAGCATGATTGGCGAAAATGCAGACGATGAAAGAACACTTGTCCAGGATATTGCAGAGCTGGAAGCGCAGCAGAGATCGGTGGATGTCAGCCTGAAATCTTTGATTGTCCAGAACAAAGATGACATAGTTTCGAGCCAGAAGCGACTGAAGGAAATAGACGACCTCTTCAATGATAGGTTTGTGAATGGCTTCAAGGATCTGTGGAGGAACTTCAATGTCGACCACAATATTCCCACAGACCAGGCACAGGAGGAGGTTGACAATAAAAATGTCAATGACAACGATTTTGGTGGAGACTTTTCGAGCTTGAATAACCTAGAACTTGAACTAGAGGACAAAACGGCTAGTAAAAACTCCCTGAAGTCAACTCTCCAGTCCATCAAAGAAATGACTGCATCTCAAAGCCAAAACAAAAGTCTGACAGTTGTTTTGGAAAATATGGACCAGATCACGAATATCCTAGAATTACCGTCATTAACCAACGCTTGTATCAAGGCAGGATACTATTCAGAAGCTCTTGAGATATCATCGTATACAAGAAGACTAGCTATCAAATTTCCACAAAGTGACCTCATCAAAAGAGTGGAGTTGGGAATTCAGCAAGAGATGTCGCATATGTTGCATGGGCTAATGAGACTACTAAAAACCGACCTGAAACAGTCTTCATTGATTAAGACCCTTTCCTACCTGAGACGAATTCCCCCATTTAGCCAGGCCAATGGCGACACAAATGGGTTGCTGAACCGGATTCTTCTACATGCTAGGTATCAGTTCATCAAAAGTGAATTAGATGGACTGGATAGCTTCGTAAAAGATAAGGAGTACTCAAAACATTTAAAAAGAAGCATTGAAGTTGTCCGGGAGCATTGTTTCAGCTCCATCATGATATTCAAGAATGTCTTCCCAGATGTTGATGAAACAGAGTTGCAGGAAGTTGTACTCAAAATAGACGGTATTGGAAGCACAAGCGACGATGGGAATACCATTGAAAGCGACGCAGCTTTCAATGAAATGGAAGAAGAAGTGGCGGAAGAAGTAGTGGAAGAAGTAGTGGAAGAAGATGCGAAAGAAGAAGTGGAAGAAGATGATGATGACGATAAAACAAACAATGACGAAGAATCTATAAGCAAAAAATCTGCTGATGCAAATGCAACAACAGTGGGAACAGCTGCAGCTGCAGCAGCAGCAACCCGTGCATCTGACCTTGAGCTTATTCAACCACAGTCTCAAAGAAAACAGTCCAACGCTTTGCTTTATGAGTTTGTACAAAACGTTGTCAATGCTCTCCTTAGATCACTGTTTCTATCTCTGCCCCATATAAAGGACAACTCTACGAGGGATGGCATCTACCTCCAACTGATCTACTGTGCTCAGAGCTTACATAGAATCGATATCAACTTCTGCGACTTGATGACTTGCATCCTTCTCAATGCCAAGAACACGACTGAGACCTACCTCATCGACCGCACTTTCTGGGTGGCGGCACTGAGTAAACAAAGAGAACTGTCAAAAACTCTACTAAGTAAATAGATGCGCTTATCTGTGTCTTCTTTCTGTAGCTATATCGCCCATGCCCATATGATATGTCATCTCGGCAAGTAGAAGTGTGGTATGGACCACAGCATTTGCTACTGTTATTCTTCTCAATTTCAGTGAGTGAAAAAAGATCAAATTATCATCACATAACACACCTTGAGCAAAGAACAAACAAGCAAAGAACCAAACAGAACGTAACGTATAGCTGCGTTCGTTAGGTTTGGAGGTCGCTCGGATAGTTTTTGTTGAGAAAGACGTACACATTCAGGCAGTTGGAAGCGTGTCTTTGGTCAATTGGCCCCCAATAATGAGCGAGGTAAGTTATAAGTCCCTGCGTACAGAGTGCTCCTAGCTGTGTGCACATATTAACATTGCAACCGTATCAGCTACAGAAAGAGAAAGATATTGCTAGCACCGAAGAAGCCAGTCCTTTGAAACTAAGGAAAGACGATTTGAAGCCCGTTGAAGAAGCGACTAAAGAAGTGAAGGGAGCGGCAGAGGCCAAGAAACCGCCGGCAACTTCCTCTTCGTCATCCAAAAGCAGTGCCCAGTTGAACAAGGATGCCTACGACAATCGCAAAGGTCACTACCCTTGGGAGCTCATTGGATCGTTTAACGAGGGCAGAAAGTTCGACCGCTCACTCATCGCTAATTCCTACCTAATCAGAACATACATTGTTGAAAGCTTCCAGTCAGACCTGCACTGGAACACGGCGCTGATTATTGGTACTTGTTTCTTTTCCTGGCTCATTGCGAGATTAGGTTTTAGCATCTTTGGATTGGTAATTGTTCTTCTAGCTTCGTCATCGGTCTACAAAGCAGAGTTTAGAAGATGTAAAAGAAATATCAGAGATGACTTGATGAGAGTTTCTGCCTCAGAGAGATTAACAAAGACTCCTGAGACAATGGAGTGGATGAATTCTTTTCTAGCTAAGTTCTGGGTGATCTATATGCCATCACTTTCTGAAACCGTTATGTTTATTGCGAATGAAGTTTTGAAAGATGTTGCACCGGGTTACGGTATTGACCAGTTGACTCTGGATGAGTTCACTTTGGGCACTAAAGCTCCAAGGATTCATTCAATCAAATCCTACACTCAAAAGGGGGATGACCTTGTGGAAATGGATTGGGATTTCTCTTTTACTCCAGATGATACATCGGATATGACCAAGAGAGAAATCGACAAGAAAATCAACCCTAAAGTTGCCTTGGGTGTGAGAGTTGGTAAAGGATTCATTTCAAAGTCATTACCTGTTCTATTGGAAGATATGTCCATTGCAGGCCGTGTTAAAATTACACTGAATTTAAGTTTGAACTTCCCACACATAAGTATAGTTTCTGTACAGTTGCTGGAACCTCCTAAGATTGATTTTGGTTTGAAACCTGTGGGAGGTGATACTTTTGGATTGGATATCATGTCTTTGATTCCCGGTTTATCTAGTTTGATTACAACATTAATCAATTCTAACGTTGGTCCCATGCTTTACGCTCCTAACCATCTTGATGTTGATGTCCTCGATATTGTTCAACAGCAGCGTAAAGATGCTATTGGTGTTGTTGCATTGACAATCAAACGGGCGACGGATTTGAAAGAAGATGTCAATCCATATGTACAGGTTACTGTGGAGAATGAGCCTGATAAACATATTCGTACAGATGTTAAGTCACAAACAAGAGAACCAGTATGGAATGAAACAAAGTACATTCTGATCAATAGTGTTGAACAAAAATTGATCTTTGATCTATTTGATTTTAACCTTACCAAGAAGAAAGGTGAACTTTTCGCCTCTCATGAGTTTGACCTAGCTGATTTAATCCAGAAGGATACTCACATTGATTTGGTTAAACCATTATTAGCATCAGGGAAAAAGAAATGTAATATCATATATGATGTTCGCTGGTTCCCAACCACACAAAACAGTGGGGATACAGGTGAAGATGCGGATTCCAATGAAGTGGATCTTCCAGACTCTGAAGTGGGTATTCTCAACTTCACCTTTCATCAAGCTAAGGGATTGGACAGCACACTGTCATTGACAGGAAGACTAAATCCTAAAGCAGAATTATTTGTCAATGAGAGACTCTCAAAAACATTCCGAACAATGAGAAGGGCAAATGAACCATCATGGGAGGAGTCGTTCGAAGTACTTGTCACTGAAAAGGCAAATACGTTTGTTAAACTTGTCTTGACTGATGCAGAATCTGGGTCTGAAATTGGTGTTCTTGAGGATACACTAGATAACCTTGTTTTCAATGTCGAGCATGGTGAAGATTGGTTTCCTCTATCACCACAAGGTCAAGTTCGTTTGTCAGCTATCTTCAAACCTGTTCTTCTTTCAGGAGTTTCCTCATCTGTGACACATGCAGCCCCTGTTGGTGTTGTAAGACTTCATTTGAGGAAAGGACATGATCTTCTCAACCTGGAAACAATAGGTGAAGTTGATCCCTACGTTAAAGTTCTCTTAACAAACAGAATGAAGTTCAAGACATCATACCACCCAAATACCGTTAATCCTGATTTTGACGAAGTCGTGTACATTCCTATCACCAATACCTCTCAACACTTAACACTAGAGGTGATGGACTTCGAAAAGAGAACAAAAAATCGCCAATTGGGATCTGCCAATATAAGTATCGCTGAGGTAATAAAGAAAGATACTGAAGGTCAATTATTATTCCATGATGGCTCCAATACCATTTTATCAGCACCTTTAAGTTTGAAAAATAAGAAGCCTAAAGGTACAATAAGTTACTCTCTCTCATTTTTGCCTGTACTACCGGTGTACTCGTTGAAGGAACTGGATGAACTCGAACAAAGAAAGGAAACTATACGTTCAAGAAACAAAGAGAGGGAAGATGAACTTAAAAATTGGGAAGAGTTATATAAAAAATCCCCAGGTGATTATGAGTGGGTTGAGGTTGAAGATCTTGATGATGAGGACAATGGTAGTGAAAAGGAAAACCTTACATTGGACGAATTACTGACTTATAGATCTGGTGTCCTAGTTGTTCATTTCGTTGCGGGGACTGTAAAGAAACCAGAAACTCACATACAGGTAGTACTTGATGACTACGCACCTCCTGCATTTGTCAGTTCAAGAACGAATGGCCGCGAAGTGAATCCTGAGGTCGGTGTTGTTTTCATACGTGATCTTCCAAACTCGAGAATCATCTTCAGAAACACTAAAAAACCATTCGTTAAAGACTCAGATGGAATTTTGGACAGTACTGACTTCAACACTATTGATTTGTTGAAGAAAGCTTATCATGAGCCTCTTGAAATATCAATAGGATCTTGTACGGTCCAGGTTAGGTTTGAATATATTCCATCTGCCATTAAACTTCCACCATCAGAAACGGTACTGGATACAGGTCGTGCTCAGATCGACTTTATCAATGCGGAGAATCTGATTGGTGCTGACAGTAATGGGAAGTCAGACCCTTATGTGGTTGTTGAGCTTGGTGAAGCTGAGCTTTTCAAATCGAAGGTAGTTAAGAAAACGCTGAACCCCACTTGGAAAGAATCTACAACTATTCCTATCCCATCAAGATCGAGATCTGGATTGAAGCTAAAAGTTCATGATTGGGACAGAACAGGATCGAATGAGGTTATTGGTCAAGCGTTATTAGATTTGACTAGTGTAACTCCATTAAAGAGTGAACCATTAACTATCGATCTGGAACCACAAGGACAGGTCTACCTTAACGTTTTGTTTTCCCCAGAATATATCCGTCCAAAAGAAGGTGAAACCCAGTTCGGTTCCAGATTCGAAGGTTTAACAGGACTACCACTGAAGGGAGTCGGTGCTGCTGCCAATCTTGCTACAGGCGTAATTGGTGGTGGTGTGGGTGTTGCGGGTACTGCTCTTGGTACAGGAGCAGGGGTGACTCAGGCAGCTGTAGGAACAGGCTTTGATGTCGCTCAGACAGCACTTGGAGGCGGTGTTAACATGGTTGGTAAAGGTGGTTCGTTGTTCAAGAATGTGCTTTCTAGAAAGAAAAGTAAAGTATCGTTGGACCAACGCAGGCCATCAATCGACGTCAACTCCATGAAATCAAAGCAAACTACAGATCATGGGAGAGGAGAAAGAGAAAGTAACAACGGAAACAACTTGGCTGTCCCCTCAAGAAGACCTTCTAGTTTGTCACCTTCCAATATTTCCACATTCACTGCGCATATAAATAACACGCATTCTACAATGGGCACCTTGATACTGAGAAGCGGCTCTAATTTGGGCAACCAAGCCCAAGTAAAAGTTTCGTTAGCGTTCGAAGGGAAATTCAAGAAGATTTATAGCAGCAAGACTTCCAAGTCTCACAATGGTGTAACTACATGGGAGGAGGAGGTTGAGTTTGAGGCACCCCCAGAAGCGGAAGTTGTATTTGGAGTTGTCGTGCACCGTTTGATGGGCAAGGACCAAGAGTTGGGTACAGCCCAAATCAAGCTATCTGAAGTCGTTGACCGCCCTCAAGATTTGACGCTGAACTTGGGACAAGGTAGCATAGTGGTATGCTTCAGATATAGTCCAGAACCGTCTTCAACCAGTGAAACCACTCCACCACCGAGTGACTGGTGAAGTGACGAAGCATCACACAGGACACCACATCCTCTCACAGAACATGACACATTTTTAGTGTTTTATACACCCATACACATACCCAAGTCTGTGACTGCTTTAAATTGCGTAATTTTACTCTTAGTTCTTGTATTTACGCAGCTCTTTCTCTTTAGCGTAGTTCTGGGCACTATTAAATAATCTGAAAAAAAGCAGACACGAAATAAAGTAAGATACATCCATACACCACAGACTCTCCTCTCGGTGCAACTGGAGGGAGGAAACAGTGAAAAACAAAAGTTGAGAGTTCATACATCAAGTTAGAAAGAAACGAAACTGATTACTTCAACTATCGAGAACCATATCAAGATGAGTGCTCAACTAGTAAGTGCCAATAGACGACGAGGGGAGTAAGGCTAAATGTGCATATCTTCTGGGTGACCAAGCCAACGAGATGGAAGGGCGTGTCTATCAAAGAACGAGGTGGCGAAAAAAGTGTTCAAATGACAAGCCGGTGAATGTGAGGCAATCAGTTAAGCAGTCGACCTCTCTGTATTTTCCTGGAGGCGATACCTTCCTTGAGCTACGTCCTCCAAGCACCCGGTCATAAGGCGTGGGTGTGAGGGATGTTCGCAATCAAAGTACAGGATAGTAAAACATGCAACACTCGATAAAATGTGCGATTCCACACAACTTCACACACACATACATACACCCAGTGAAGGATAGAAGATATTGCGTATTTACGATTATTCACCCTTATGTGCTCGTTATTGTGCTGTGGACTACCAACAGGACCCACGCATCCATAAGGAAGCTTGTACTAACTAATTACCAAACTAGGCTCCAAAGTGGTACCCAGCCGAAAGTGCACCAGTTCCAAAGAAGACTAGAAAGTCTTCTCAGCCACAAAAATTGCGTGCCTCCCTTGTTCCAGGTACCGTTTTGATTTTGTTGGCTGGCCGTTTCAGAGGTAAGAGAGTTGTCTACTTGAACCACTTGGAAGACAACACCTTGTTGGTTTCCGGTCCATTCAAGGTCAACGGTGTTCCATTGAGAAGAGTCAACGCTAGATACGTTATTGCCACCTCTACCAAGGTTGATGTCTCTGGTGTCGATGTCTCTAAGTTCAACGTTGCTTACTTTGCCAGAGAGAAATCCTCCAAGTCCACCAAGGGTGAAGGTGACTTCTTCGGTGAAGAGCCAAAGAAGGAAGTCAAGGCTGAGAGAGTTGCTGACCAGAAGACAGTTGATGCTGCTTTGTTGGCCTCCATCAAGCAAACCCCATTGTTGAAACAATACTTGGCCTCTTCCTTCTCCTTGAAGTCTGGTGACAAACCACATCTTCTAAAGTTCTAAACATGAGATTAATCACAACTCATCTTAGACCCTACACACATCCACATCCACATCCATCGCAACTGCAATTGCAATTGCAAACATTATAATACAAAAATCATCTTGTATAATTGAGTATAATGTGACTTGATAGTTTACATTAAACATGATCACAACGAAAAAGAATTCTATAGAATATGTAGGAGCCAAGCAACACGTTGTCTTTGTTTGACAGAACCAACCAGCTCATCTCACCTCCCTTGTACTACCGTATACCACGTTTAACTGTTGTTTGCTCATCACTTCCTAAACAGGTAATAAAAAAGAAATGTTCTAAGAAATTTTTATAGAAAAATTTTCTGGTTAAATGTTTCCCTCTTCAATACCTAGTTTATAGAACAGGAACACTCAAAATAGATCAATAAGATGACTTCTCTACTACCACTAGCCTCCTATAACTTGGTCCTCGAGCCATTCACTCCAACTCCAGCTATAGAGTCTGATTTGCCAGTCACTGTCCATTTGACTCTAGCTGCTCTAGACCCAACAGCAATTGACGATGATGAGCAGCCATCAACTTTAAGAATCATCAAGTGCTCATCAGCATTGCAAGGGTTGGATGACTTTGACGACGAGGAAGACGAGGATGAAGAAGATGATGAAGATGACGAGGAAGATGACGAAAAAGTCATTGACGTTGAAGCTGAAGAAGACAAGAACGAAGATGACGATGAGGAGGATGATGAAGACGAGGATGATGAAGACGAGGATGATGACTTGGACGATGACGTTGAGGAATTCGTTATCTGTACCCTATCTCCAAAATCTCAGTACCAACAGACTCTAGATTTCACAATTAGCCCGGACGAAGAGGTTTTCTTCGCTGTGACTGGATCCTACCCAATCCACTTGTCTGGTAACTACGTTGAGCACCCTTACGACAATGACGACGATGAATTCGACTCTGACTCTGAGGATGATGAAGAGGGAGATTATGACTCCGATGAGTACGACTTGACACCAGATGAGGATGAAATCCTAGAAGAAGGTGACTTTGATATCAACGACTTGGACTCGGATGAAGATGTCCCAGCCAAGATTGAGGAGCTTGTCGAAGAAGACAACAACAAGAGCAAGAAGCAAAGTAAGAAAGAGAGCAAGAAGCGTGACGCGCCTGCTGACGAGGAAGAGGAGGAGCTACCTAAGAAGGAGACCAAGAAGCAGAAGAAGGCCAGAGAACTAGAGGAGAAGAAGAACGTTCAGTTCAACAAGGAGCTTGAAGCAGGCCCAACTAAGGAGAGCAAGAAGTTCCCTGTGAAAACTTTGGCTGGTGGTGTTGTCATAGAAGACAGAAGTGTTGGAAAGGGTCCAACTGCCAAGAATGGCTCCAAGATCGGTATGAGATACATCGGTAAGCTCAAGAACGGCAGTGTCTTCGACAAGAACACCTCCGGTAAGCCATTCAACTTCGTCTTGGGTAAAGGCGAGGTTATCAAGGGCTGGGATATTGGTGTCCAGGGTATGGCCGTTGGTGGTGAACGTAGAATCGTCATCCCAGCCCCATTCGCCTACGGTAAGAAGAAGCTTCCAGGTATTCCTGCAAACTCAGAGTTGACCTTCGATGTCAAGCTAGTCTCCTTGAAATAGATAATTAATACGATATATTGGATATGTGCTGACTACTCTTCGTCTGTAATCTGTAATGTGCGTATTGGTGGCCCACTGGGTCCTGCATGTGCTGCGCTGTACTGGTGTAGTGCTTATGTAACACCATCGTTGTGCTTGGCCTTTTTTTCGTGTGTTGATAAAATTGGAGCTTCTGTTGTGTTGTTGACATGTAGAGGAGGTGGGACACGAAGACGAAGAGTCGGTTCATCATAAGCTCAGGATGACACAGGATATGCCAGACATAGCTAGTGTCAGCCGCCAGGAGTCTCTTGACGAGATGGAGGCTCTGACGAGGAAATTCATCGGTGTGCACCTGAAGAGCTTGGGGATTGAGTTCACAAGGACGGCACTAGAACAAGTGTTTGATCTTTTCAACATGCACATAAACAGGTCGTTGGGCGATCTGTCGAAGATTGTACAAGTCCAAAGGCGGTCTAAAGTATCGCTTGGCGATGTCAAGATCCTGTTCAGGGACCATTGTGTGACGGCCGGGGAGCTTGAGGAAGAGATGTCTAGGGAGTTGAAGGAGGAGGGAATCAGACACAGGAAAGAGGAACTGATTAGTGTCGGCAGAGAACTGGCGAGTGGAGAGGCCAGCTTCAGTCGTGAAGCACATGAAATCCCACCAACCGACTCCTCTTATGTGTTTTTCGCTAACAATGAAGACCTGTCAAGCCTGATCCCAACATCTCACAAACGGAAGAAGAAACATGTGATACCGCAGTGGCTGCCCCAATTCCCACCAGATCATACCTATTTACGAAGTCCCAACTTCACAAACCGAGTTACTGATCCAAAAGTTGTGAGAACAAAACTGGCAGAGGAGAGTCGATTCGGAGAGAAAGCACTTGATAATTTAATAAGTCTTGAAAAAGAGTTCAAAGATCACAAACATGCTGATGATAATGATGACAATGTCCATGGCGATGAAAACGATAACGATATTGGAGGGGCATCGGGCCCGGTACCAGAATTTAGTAGTAATGATAAAGATGCTAAATTAGGACTTTCTGAAGAGCAGACCAAGATTTTGTGGGGACCAACTACAGCGGACAAGAGGCTTGACATTGTCAAGTATGCACACGCAAGGCTGGAGTTCCTGCGGCTGCAGCGCTTGGAGGAGGAAAAGAAGGAGGAAAGACGTAAGAAACTGCTTGATGATGAGTATTTGAAGAACGTCAATATGCTGGCAAGTTACAAGGCACCTAAATTCAGTTCCGATTTGCGAATGGACGCGCAGGATCTGATTGACAAGCAGTTCAAGATTTGTCTTGGAACTTTTTCTCAACTGAAGAAACAGAAGGCATCAAGGGAAGTTGAGCGGGAGAAATTGAGGCTTGAGTATGAGCAGAACCAGGAACGGTTGAAGGCGGAAAGGGCGATGACAGCCTCAACTGCATCCCCTGGAGATGAACTGCTAGAACACGAGAAGAAGCATGGCATCCAAAACGATGACGATGACGTTGATGAAGAGGCGATGTTCAGGAACTTCGATATTCTACCCAACTTTGTGGGCACTGGGGAGGATGACACTGTGACTACAGGAAGCGTACAGATGAACGATACACTTGTCGTTCAAACCGCGGAAACTGATACCCTTGAACTGAAATCTCCTGAGCATCAGTCTCGTGAAGTCCTGGAGGGAATTGTGGGAAACCGTCCCAGTGGTGGCGACGGTGCTGCTGAGGATGATGCTGATGATGCTGCTGATGATGCTGCTGATGATGCTGATGATGATGCTGCTGATGATGATGATGCTGACCTAGAAATGGTTGACTTAGACGTATCATCCCACCCAGTGCAGCAACCACCGATAGCCCCACCTGCCAATACACCACACCAGCAATCCCCCGAGCCGTCACCGGCAAACTAGCAGAACACCATCCCAGAGCAGCAGGCACACAGAGACACCGTCACTGTCTCGCCTTGACGGTGCGTGGGGCCTTGCCAGTACTACAGAATACATCCATACACCCACACTTAATATAAGCTGTAAGCAAACAAAAGGCGTCTCTCATACAGCAATTTTCCCTTTACCAAACACTCCAGTAGTTGTAAAACAGTTACAAACAGCAGTCACTAGTTGGTTACGCACAGCATATCAGGGTCTAGTGTCTGCAATTATCGACAGTACCAGTTTTTTGTTGCGTCCGTTTCCAGTGGTGAGCTTTTTTTGCACAAGTCTCTGTGTTGTGGTGAGTGCCACTTGTATTGGAAGAGAGGTATGAGTGGTCTTACGCCATTGCGGTTGGACAAGTCTCTGCCGTACCCGCTCAAGGTGTTGTCGATTGCGTTGAAACCCGGTGACAATGTGAAGAAGCACGAGCTAGTGCTGAGATACATATATTGGAAGTTCCAAGACGCACAGCCGGATGATGAAGAGGACGCTGGAAGGCCGATGAAAGTGCGTGTAGATATGGCTGGATCGTTTGAGTCACCCATTGATGGCGTTGTCCGAAACATCAACGTGGAATGCGGCGAGGATATTCTGAACTCAGACCATGTGGTGGCTGAGATTGAGGAACCATGCACTCACTCCATCCAGTATAACGGTCTTTGTGCGCTCTGTGGCAAATCGCTTGATGAGGAAGTTGACTACTCTGGGTACCAGTACAAAGACCGTGCGCCAATCTCGATGTCGCACGGCACTAGTAATCTGAAGATTTCAAAAGATGAAGCAGAGAAGGTGGAACAGCGGTGGACGAAGACTTTGATCAAAGAGAGAAAGTTGATCCTTGTCGTAGATTTAGATCAAACAGTCATCCATGCAACTGTGGATCCAACCATCGGCGAATGGATGCAAGATACGTCAAACCCAAACTATCCTTCCTTGAAAGATGTCAAAAGTTTTTCATTGGAGGAAGAAGTACGCCTACGTCATGATCGCAAGGGACCTAGAACTGTTCTTCGCACCAGATGGTACTTCGTCAAGGCCAGGCCTGGATTAGAAGATTTCTTGAAGGCTGTTTCAGAAAAGTATGAACTGCATATCTACACAATGGGTACAAGGGCATATGCACAGAAAGTTGCCAGTTGTATTGACCCTGATGGTCGATATTTCGCAGATAGAATACTTTCAAGGGATGAGAGCGGTTCAATGACTGTGAAATACCTACAAAGATTGTTCCCGACAGACACTTCGATGGTTGTCATCATTGATGACAGAAGTGATGTATGGTGTAGAAGCCCACATCTGATTAAGGTTGTCCCATTCGATTTTTTCGTTGGTGTTGGAGATATCAACTCTAACTTTCTTCCTAATAAAAGGTCTGATTTGCGTGGACCATCAAGGAGAAGAGGTTCCATTGCCCAGCTTCAAGAAATGTTGGATAAAAAGTCCCCAACTCAAAGAGAGAGGTCCAAAAAGATAGAGGATCTTGAGCGCAAAATTCAAGAAATAAAAGAAGAAAGTTTGGATCAAGCTAATGATGCTGCAGAATATGGTTCAGAAGGTTTGTCATCGGACCAGCAAGCTGCTGAAATACTGGATATCCGTTCTTCTCAAAAGGAGGCGGCATTGGAAGCTCAAGAGGAGGAAAGACCGTTGGCCAAACTCCAGAAGGATTTGGACGATATGATTCATAGTCAAAAGATGGAGCGTTTACTATATGATGATGACGATGAACTTCAAGGGTTACAGAAGGGTTTAATGAAGGTCCATGAAAAATTTTATAGGGAGCTTGATGCCCTCGATGAAGACAGCGACAACGTGCCCGACATTGAAACAATACTCCCATCGCTAAAGAGTGAGGTGCTTCAAGGGTTAGAGATCGTGCTTTCTAATATTCTCCCATCTAGAGGTTCTAACATGTGTATGGACATTGAAGACTGGATAAAATCTTTTGGGGCATCTGTGAAAACAGATGTTAAAAATGAAACTACTCATGTCGTTGCGAGATCAGTTACCTATAAAGCGCGTCTGGCTAAATCCATAAATGAGAATATATTCATAGTCCATCCAGACTGGATTTTCAAGTGTATAACTAACTGGAAGAGGGCTGATGAAAAAGAGTTCGAGATCAAGATTAACAAGGACCGATACTTGAGTGAATCTGTTGTAAAAAAGCATTTAAGAAAGATGGAGACATATGCTAGATGTGATGCAAAATTGCGTGCACGTAAGGTGGAAGATGACCCAGAGTACAAAAAGACAATCGAGGAGAACATTGCACGCCGCAAAGCGAATGATTTGTTGAACGGCGATATGGACTGGCTAGGGGAAAATGATGAGGACCTCGGGTCGTCCTCAGACAGTGAAGATGATGAAGAACATGACAAAGGTGAAATAATTAAAGAGATGAAAAGAGGGGCAGAACAGGATGGGAATGGAGACTCTGAAGACGACTGGAATGATACTGTTAATAAGAAACGTAAGATTGATGGTTCTAGCATCCCGGCCAATGAAGCTCAAGGTCAAGAAGAAGACGATGATGATGATGATGATCTAGCTGCCGAACTAATGAGAGGCCTAGATGATGAAGATGGCAATGATATTTTCTAGAGCCAGTGACCAAGTCTATGGCAGAACCAGAGAGCCACATGACAGAGCGACCGTTGATAATGTGTGATGAATTAATTTGATGAGACTGATGAGTAATTAACTGAGTTTAGATAATAGCATGTTCTGTGTTTTGTTTAGTTCCCCACAGCTTCATGTGGATATGTAAGCTGCTACGACAATTGCTGGGCTCGGGTTGAATAAAGTTGATGAGTGTTCATTATAAGTTGCGATATGTTTCATTTATCACAGAAGAAATTGTTGATTATCTTTGTTGTAGTCAAACATCTTCCAAAAGTCGTTCGAGTTGGATAAAAAGTCATTTGAAAAATCATTAAAGCCCTTCATAGTCGCATCTGATAGCACGTCAAGTAGCGGGTATGAAGGATCCGCTGGTGAGCCACCAAATGGGTTGGCTACATCTGTATTATCGTTCAAAGTAGGGAATGAGTAAACACCTGGGTTTAACGCAGAGGAATCTTGACTTCTCCCAAATAGTGGTTGATTGGAGACATCATGAGAACTTAATAGGTCAGCCCTTTCCGGAACTTCTGCGAATGTGGCTGCATTACCTAGTGGCACACCGCTGATGCCCGATTGGTTTGTATCAACTTCTTTGTAGCTGCTTATGTTACTTGTGTCTAGTTGATGTTGATGTTGCTGTACGGCCGCGATGCTTTGAACCTGATTTGGTGACATATTATTGTTATCGCTTGAGGTATCGTATTGTCGTTGAACTGCACCACCTGGGAAATTAGTGTTCTTCGTTATACAGTCGGCAGATGACTCTTCGTGAATATTAGCAAAAACATCTTCGTTTTTGGAGTAGGTAGTAAGATAAAAGTAAAACAGTAGTCTAATCTTGATCACCATGTGGTTTTTCGGGAAAGATTCTTGGGTCTCGTCCAATGAATCCAACAGTTTCTTGATCAGCTTGGTGTCCAAGTCTAGCTTGAGAGTATTTGTAATCTTGAGAAAGAGTGCAAAACAGTACATTAGCCTTCCAAAGATCAGAACTGGAATAAAAGCCTTCTTCTGTAAGGATATACTCGCAAACTGTGCGATGCACTCGCCACACGCATGATAACATTTTATGGAGTATTCAACAGACGTGAATTTGGAATATAGAAAAGCTTCTATCGAATAAATGAATCCCAAATACACTTCAGGGTCAATTGTGTTAGGCTCATCTTTATACATGTCGATTTCTTGCCTGAAAGACTCGACTAGAATCGTGTTGGATTCGTCTGATTGAGTAATGTGTGTGTGAATTCTCTCAAGAATTGAAGTCAACTTTCCAAGCAATGCAATATTCCTGTGCTTATCGTTGTTAGAATTAATTAACAATTGATAACTGTTGTCCATATAAGAACTCCACTGAAGCTGTAGTCTCCTTCTCAGAAATAAAGAAAATCCAATAGAGGTGCAGTATACTCCCATACATAAAATTCTATATTCCAACTTCTGAGGGTCCTCTGGTGCAGGTCCTCTCTTGACTGTTCCATCGAGCTTGTTGGCAACATAGTAAGGTCTTCCATTAAGACCTAAGTCCTGGGCCATATTAACACATAAAGAACCGATAATGTGATAACGGCGATGGTGAAAAAGCTCAGGAGTGTTGTACCAAATTGATAGTAACATTAAACTTTTCAAAAGCTCGATGGATTTATTTCCAACTATCAGAAATTCATTGACAGCTTCTCTCAAGGCTAAAGCCTCAAGATCCAAATCGTTGTCAGAACTCACATTGGATTTCTGTGCAGGCTCACAAATACTGGTAATTGCCAATACAGTGGTAAACAAAATAGGTTGATTTCTTCTGAGGTCATCGAAATCCTCACTAACGTTGACAAAGGGGTACCTACCATAAAAGTCGGTTTTATACAACTCAACCTTTATTTTAGCCTCCTCAACTGATATAAGCCCCCTTTCTATTACATCAACTGGTGTTTGAACAATCTTTTGAAGTCTGCTCTCTGTAGTTGTGGTGATATAGTTGGATATTTCACTCAGGATATTAGTACCAATGAGTTGGTCAATCTGTTCAGCCCTAGTCAGTTTACGTTGCTCGTCCTTGTGGCTGGATTTCGCTGAGCCTGTAGAGGAGGGTGATATCTTGCTGCGGGGGTTATAATCTGAGAATCTATTACAATTCGAAAGGTCTGCACTTGAGCTGTTCTTCAGGAGATTTGGAGTTTCGCCACCATCCGCACTTGATGTGGACGAAGGCGACTGTGTGCCACCAGCATTGATTTGCCTTTGCTGGTGCAGTTGGTTCGTAAGCTTCTCCACGCGCTGCTCCAATTCAGAGACCCTGTCATCTGACTTACGTTTTTTTCTAGTTTGGGTCAAGTCGATATCACAACTTCTCTTGGTTTTGATGCACCTGACACAGGGTGAGCTCAGGTTATCTGGATCAGAAGGTATGCACTTAACTTTTAGGGAGTGGCACGACTTACAGGCCACAGCTCTCCTCTTGGTTGACGCATTTTTCTTTGCACCAGGGAGCTTGGGCTCTCCTGACCCGTTGCCGCTGTTATTGGTGTTCATGTCTTGGCCCATGTGTGACAACACCTTACGGCTGTGTACGATGACGGCGGTTGTTTGTTATTTGCTGCTATCGCTGTTAGGTGCAGGAAACACACTTTCGCATTCACTCACTCGCCACACACCGCTTTGCAGGTCCGTGTCCACCAGTGGCTAAGAAACACAGCGGAAAGCACACACACACTCTCTCTCTCGCAACTACCCGCCCAAACCAAAACACTCGCACAGGAGAACCTCTTGCCAGCTCCGTCCTACTTCCTGCTGCTCTGTAAACCGGTCAAGCAGTAACCCCTCAAAATGCAATACACCTGCACAATATCAATGTCCAAGTTGGGACTACAAACTAGAGAAGAGAAGAATATTTAATGGTTTGAACTGACTGATTAAATGAATTTTTTGCCTTTTTGATAAACAAAACCTCTTTGATTGACGGACATTGTATGCAGTTAGGTGCTTAAATGTGCCGCGGGTTTTTTTCTGGTTTTTTTTGGTTTTTTAGGTCTGATGTGTTTGCTACAAATGTGCTGAGGTTCTGAGGTGCTGTTGAGGTGCTGGGCTCTGCTGTTCTTGGTGTGCGTGGTGTGCGCAGTGTGCTTGGGGTCCTGAACTGATCTTGTGACATGGTATGTGTGCGGGAAGAGGCCGGTGAAACAACACTGCGAGGAATATTAGCAATCGAGTGAAGTGGATGGATGGTAGAAGTGAAGTAGATATATAGACAACCAGAGCTTCGCTTAATGTTGTTGCTGCTGCTTGTCTGTGTGATGGTTCTTTGCGGTCTGGTCGTGCGTCCACCCCCGGACAAGGCGCTGCCATATAGGTGAGATGGGGAAAGCGGCGGGCAGCGGCGGGCAGCGGCGTGGGGATAGGTACATCTTGGTGACAACAACACGCACGCAGATATTGATTCTCACGCGGACGATACGTGCTCTGCTCTGTTCAGGAGATGGCGGGGAAAGAGTGTTGTTTGGACTGGAGTAGGAGTTCCCTCCCTACCCAGTGGAACGAAGATACGTCCTCATCACTTTTTGGTTCCTGCAGCTCCAGCTCTGTTATGTGTCATGTGACTCTGGACCAAGTGACCCGCAGCTAAAGCACTGCATAGAGATAGCTCACCTGCAAGCACAATAGAGGCAATAATCTTGGCCAATTGTCTTGCGTTTTCCCCAGGAACCAAAGCTGGACCGCGGACATTAAGGAGTTCCAACATGGAGTTTTGTGGGTCAAGAATAGTACCACCACCAATCGTACCCACCTCAATCGAAGGCATCGATACAGAAATGTTCAAATCTCCATTCTCTCTCTCTTTCATAAGCGTGATACAGTTAGATGATTCCACATTTTGAGCGGGATCTTGGCCAAGTGCCAAGAACACACCCGTCAATAGATTAGCAGCATGTGCATTGAACCCACCAATCGACCCAGCCATAGCGGAGCCAATGAGATTTTTGCTAATGTTCAACTCCACAAGAGCCTTCACTGTAGTTTTCAAAATCTTCTCTACTTGATCCTTAGGAATATTGGCCTCTGCAACAACACTCTTACCACGTCCTTCAATCCAGTTAATCGCAGCCGGCTTCTTATCAGAGCAATAATTACCTGAAACAGAAACAATCTGCATATCATCCCATCCGAATTCTTCAACCATCTGCTTCAAGGCAAATTCAACACCTTTGGAGATCATATTCATACCCATAGCATCTCCTGTGAACGTTCTGAATCTGATGAATAATAGATCTCCTGCTAATGCAGTCTGTAAACTTTGTAAACGAGCAAATCTTGATGTTGAGTTGAATGCTTTCTTTATCATGTTGGATCCTTCCTCAGAATCAATCCAAATTTTACATGCACCTGCCCTTGCCAAACTTGGGAACTGAACAACTGGTCCACGGGTCATTCCATCTTTGGTCAAAACAGTGGTAACACCACCTCCTATATTAATAGCTTTACAGCCTCTTGTGGCTGATGCAACTAGACACCCTTCTGTAGTAGCAATAGGGATATGATGTGGTTTACCATCAATGATCAATGGACCTGCAATACCAACAGGTAATGGCATGTAACCAATGACATTTTCACAGCAAGCACCAAAAACACGATCATAGTCATAATCCATATATGGCAATTTAGTCTCTAAGGCAGATACCCCAGTGAGCTGTGCAATTACTTTACGACGAACCGCCACAGCACGAGTAGTATCAGCTAGTTGCTTCTCCAACGCATACAATGGAACCTTCCCTGTCGTAACAAGCGAGACTATTTCATCGTTGTACAAGGATTTTATGTTTCCTCCATTCAAAATTTCAATAAGCTCTTCTAGAGGACGAGGAATCTCATTCTCGCTCTCGCCAGCAGAAATAATTTCAGAGGATTTAATCACTTCAGCGTCACAAGAAACCTCTGTGATCTTTGGTTGAGTTGGAACAGACACAGATTTAGTCTTTTTATGAACAATCTTTTTCTTGCTCTTCATCTCGTCAACATCTGCCTCATAGGAACCAGTGTGAATACGTGCAGCATTCAATAAATAAATATTGATTGAAACACTGATGGCAAGAATCAAAGCCAAAAACTTGGAAATATACCTGTCTCTAATAGCATAGCTTACATGGCCGACGACAGATAATAGCGCTTCCTCGATTTGAACAATGGTGCCACTTGGAAGAAAAAATCTTGCAGGATGTAAGGTAACTAATGTTCCATTATGACCTAAAGCTATCTTCTCTAATACAGAATCAGCTAATGTGATGGAATCCTTGTACTCACTATTAGACTTCAAGTCACTTAGCCAGGCAGAGCCTAAACCGAATGCATGGAATCCAAAGAAAACAGCTAGACCACCAATTTTTGCTGTAGTAACAAAAGAATTATTGGTAGTATCTTTGAAAGGTCCATCTGGCATAATTTTGTTCTTTAAAATGATATTGACAGATTCTTGGTCCAAACCGTCTTCCTGCAAAGCTTGTTTCAAGAGAGTGGCTCTGTTGATAATAGTTATTTCAACTTTCAAAGATAAGATTGATGCAAAGACAGTAGATGTGCACAAGATATCAAACACCAAAATGAGTGCAGCAAATGTTGAAAAGTTTTGTAATCCTTCCAGATGGGATGCGTACTTGGATACACCCAAGAAAGCGGAAATGACTAAACAATGGTCTCTTAAATACGGAGCTCCTTGGTCTTTCAAAGCCTGAAATACAACAAATGGTGCACCTTTGTTCAAGTTTTCTTTAGTTGAGTACTTTTGTAGCACTTTCTTTGTTAAAAGGATCTTGTGTTTGAAGCCAATTGTAGCTACAAAGAACGGAATCCCTTCAGTCAAACTGATGACAGGGATAGACAGCCCAAGATACTTAGTAGTGAAGTTCAACGCAAACAAAAATGCAAAGAATGATGACACTAAGGTAGAAAATGCCAACCAAAATCTTGACCCCACCTGGCGCATCTCCAAGAAAAGGGAGATGAATGTATAGTACATAGCGATGTATGCAAAGGTTACAATAGCAATATCAAAAGTCTCCGCACCACGAATCAACCCGAGTACCTTCGCATAAATGTTAAGGACATAGTCAGAATACTTGATCAGCCTGGTGTGGTAGTTTCTATACCTCCAAACTGATCCGTCGCTTGCAATCAACTGCTCCAGAGACTGTTTGTCATCTGCTGCTGCTGTTGCAGAGTCTTGCGTCACAACAAATTTGATCAGCGAATCGTTGTCAGTTATGGCATTTTCGACGTGTGGTACTTCAAAATCACCAGCGCGTTTGAACTGAAGAGGGATAATGTTGTAACGATCCGCCTCTGCTGGGATGCTGAGGATGTCAGAAACCGGTTCCCACGAAGCGCCAGTTTCCCCCGAATTGAAATATGCTGCTAAGTGCGTAGCAGGTGCGTCATAGTTGAGACCGCCCTGATGAAGATATTGATCCACAATAGCGAGGTAGGCTACCGATGCCAGTAGAGACGTGAATATGAGGATCTGAATTGGGCGCTGAGCACTGAGTCTCCCCACGTGAGCTAGCGCAGTGGCTGCTGCCCTAAAAGGACCTGCAAGCACTGTCATTTACTAATAGATATGTGGGCACCTAGCAGTGATTGACTGTACAGATTGGCTCTCGTTTGTCTCTGTGTTTTGTTGGCACTCTGGTTTTTTTCCTGTGATTTTTCTTTTACTTTTTCTCCCAGAGCCTCGTTTAGAAGAAGAGGAGGAGGAGAGGGGAGGCAGAATGAGATGGAGTTACAATCACACTGAATACCGCCGCGTATAGATGTTTGAGTAGTGCTATACTGTGTGCAGTGTCCAGTGTGCTCAGACCTGTATGTAGGAGTCTTGGTGTCCCCTCTCTTTTGGTCTTGTAGATTTACACAAAGCCACCAAAACCAGACGCGCTCAGCACCACCTGCGACTGAACGACACAAGCACGCGCTTGCGACAGACGGCACTATAGAGGACAAGCTGACGCTTGCTCACCACGGGGATGAGAGGTTCTCTTTCCACATGTAGGATCAGCATGAACAGACAGAGGGCTAACCAGCTGATCGATCTGGTTGGGCTGAGGACTTGTCTGCAAGACATTGTGTATAACAGGTTGAGTCTGTTTTTAGTAATTAGGCAACTTGGCCGAGTGGTTAAGGCGAAAGATTAGAAATCTTTTGGGTTTACCCGCGCAGGTTCGAATCCTGCAGTTGTCGCCATTTTTTTGGGAGTTCTTCGCTACACCCGCCCAACTAAACTCCACCGCCAACACAGTGCCACTGCACTGGTGAAAAGTCTCCCACCCGAGGGGAATGCGTGGTAATGAGAGTGGCATGGCAGAATGCACATCCCTCAGCTCTCAGAACAGGCAGTCAGTGTACACTCTTTCCGTGTCCCACCGCTAGGGCTATGGCATCGCAAAGGAGAGAAGAGTTGGGCCACGCACGACCGATATGACAAATGTGGGATCCAACAAAAAAAGTTCTTGAAATCACTCTCTTAGAACAGTGAACGAGAGTAGAGCACCAGCAAAGACATAGTACAATGGCGGATGAGATCACAGTAAACATAAAGTAAGTTGTTCACGATATTTGGCAGGATCGGACTGTACTAACCGACATCAAAACTTTCAGGACTTCTGCCGACAAGAAGCAGGAATTGACCGTTGCCGCTGACACTACGGTTGCCACCTTAAAAGATCTAATTGCCACGGAGACTGATATCCCAAGCAGCAGCCAGCGCCTCATATATTCAGGACGTGTGCTGAAGGACCAAGACACACTTGAGCACTATAAGATCAAGACTGGGCACACTATTCATTTGGTGAAGAGCGCCGCTGCTCGTGCGTCAAACCCGCCAGCCACCACCACCACAGCCCCATCAGCCGCTTCGGGGTCAACGACCGCCAGCACTTCTGCGTCCTCCGTTCCAACGAATATTGCAACTGGACAGGGAGCGTTCAATCCGCTTGCAGGTCTCACAGATGCTAGATATGCTGGCTATGGCCCACCTTTACCGTCAGAGTCTATGTTTGGACCTGATGGTGGGATGCTGTTGCCAAACGAGGACGATATGGAGAGAATGCTAGACAATCCAGCTGTACAGCAAGGAATGAATGAAATGCTGAGAAATCCGCAAATGGTTGACTACTTGATCAACAGCAATCCGCAACTGAGAGGAATGGGCCCTCAATTTCGTGAAATGATGCAAAGTGAGTTTTTCAGAAACATGATAACCAATCCACAGGTCAGAAGACAGGCGAGGGACATGTCCAGGATGATGGCTGGTCAGAATGGTGGTATGTTTGGTGGTGCAGAACAGGGCCCTAACACCATGCCTGCTTCAGGAACAATGAGTGGTGACGAGTCTAGCAACAATGAGTTTTCGAACAATGAATCAGGTAGCAGCAACACTGAGGCTTCCACAATTAGTGCTGGCACTGCTCCAGCTAATCCATTTGCAACCCTATTCGGTGCAGGTGGTTTCCCTTCCATTGGATCTGCTGGTGCCCCTGGCACCGGTGCAGGTGCAGGTCTCCCTCCTATCGATCCATCAGTTCTTGCGAACTTGTTTGGCAGTGCAGGAGCTGCTGCCGCTCCAGCAGATGATAGACCTCCTGAAGTCAGATACGAATCGCAATTGAGGCAATTGAATGATATGGGATTTTTTGACTTTGATGCGAATTTGCAAGCACTGAGAAGAAGTGGAGGGTCTGTGCAAGGTGCTATTGAACATTTACTCAGTGGTTAATAAACGAGCTTGCTAGTTGTATACGATGATGATTTATCCATAGTTAACAACATACTTCTTCAAACTAATTTTGATTTCTATCTCAGTTATTATCTCATGCTCATCTCTATTGATGTACATCTATAAAGAGTGCGTTATCTCAACTCTGATAGACTCATGGTCTTTGTTCGTATATCATAGGGTTCAGAAGAGAAAGAATTCTCTAGCACATCATCAATCTCTTCATTCCTTGTTATTTTTATGTTTTTCAAATTACACTGTTTCTCTATCAAGTATATAAAGAATCATACCGACGGGAGTGAACAAACAAACAAACCAAAGTACAGATTATGACTGAGTCTGTTAGCGTTACTGTAAGGAATAGGGAATAATTTATTGAAAGGGGTTCTCAATATCAGTACGATAGGTACAGTGCTCCAATTGCGACCCTCCTTTGGACTTTAGTGAGCAATTTACATGAGTTGTCGTCCTGTTTCTATGCTCAGGCCTCTCTCTCTACATGGGTTTGATACCATATGTGGTTTCTGGCATACGAGCTGAGTAGCCATATACACAGTGAACGCCTCTCCTGGCCGATCATGCCGTAGTATCGAGAGATTTTGAGCTAGCTTCTAATATGCTAAGGTCAACACTTCGCCCGGAACATGCTAATACTGGCGAAGGTCAACCAGAACGTGAGGCTTGCCCAAACACTTTGTTCCACTTGTACTGCTAATCACCAATACACAAACCTGTCCACACCTTCTAAAACGAGGAGCAGGCTGCACTGCTATCTGCATCCTCGGTGAGTCGAACCCCCAACTTCTTCACCATGTATATGTTATGTAGGTATATATATATAGATACATGCCGGAACTCTACAGGTGCATGCAGCCCCATACTGCATGAGAAGAACTCTTGTTCGATAGGGTCCAGCAAACATCCAGAAAACCCTACCTGCTCTCCCAGTGACTTCCCCCGTAGCCTTACATCAGTCTCCTCTATTGTTCTTTCAGTAGTCGGGTTATGAGCAAAAGCGACTGGTTGTTCTCCACCAAAGAAAATTGCAAAAAACGGGTCGGTCCCCTACAGTATCATCAAGTGCAAGACAAGGAGCGACCTGGTATAGTCTTCAGATAGTCTTAGAGCGCATCCATTTCAGCATATATATTTTTTCCTATTCCTTCTGGGTGAAACGCTTGGGTACTGCTCTTGCTCTTTCTGTATAACAAGCCTGATATGCGCTGGCACTCTTTGATAGCGGTTGCTATACTTACTACTTCAAGGGTGGAAGGGCTAGCCATCCCCCAGTTTGTGGAGGATGCAGTTTCCACCTCTGGCCTGCTGGGAAATGGAATCTCCAGTGTTTCCGACCTACTACAGTTTCCACAGTCGGTGCTGTCACTGTTCCAGGAGCAATTGTACTCCTTCCTCAGCACAGGAGATAAAGAAGACGACGATGCACAGTATGGCAATTATCGAACACAAGAGCATTTGTGGCCCGTGGATCTCAAGCAGTATGAGAACTTTCAAGTGATAAGGATCAACAACCTAGATACCAACCTAACAAGCAAAGATATCGCCAACGAACTACAGAGAAAAAGATCCAAGACATGGGAAGTGAATTCCCAGTTCATAGACGTTCAGGTATCGAAATCAGATGCCGCCCTTTTGAAAAAACACCATGTCGACTTTGATATCGTAGTTGAGGATCTAGCACAAGCTGTTTTTGAAAGCTATCCGAAGAGGGCAGAGTTTGGTGTGAACGAAGTTGATAAGTACTTAGACTCTGGTGGTAACTTTTTAATCGATGAGATCATGGCTTCACAAGCAGAGGATAACTCGACCATGAGTACTTTAGCTGATTTGTTTTTCAAAGAATACAGGCCATTGAATACTATCTATTCTTGGCTTGACCTCGTTAAGGAAACATATCCTGATCTAGTGAGTATTGAATGGCTAGGGACCACTTTTGAAAACCGTGATATGAAAGCAATCCACCTCAGTTCCCCACTTGGAATGAACCCGAACAAAAAGACTATTGTCATCACAAGTGGGGTCCATGCTCGTGAGTGGATTAGTGTGTCTACATCTTTGTTCATTATAGAAAAGTTGTTAGAGAGATACGATCCAGACAATTTGGATAAGAAGGAAAGTTTTTTTCTCAACCACCTCGACTTCCTTATCATTCCAGTCTTCAATCCGGATGGATACGAGTACTCTTGGAAGTCGGATCGCTTATGGCGTAAAAATCGTCAGGAAACTTACATGCCTCGTTGCTTCGGTATAGACATTGATCACTCATTTGGCTATCATTGGTCCCGCTCGGACTTCCCTTGTGGTGAGTCATACAGTGGTGAAATCGAGTTTGAGGCAATTGAAGCTGATAACATAAACAAGTATATCAATGTCACCAAGAATGATCATGACATCTACGGATACATTGACCTGCATTCCTACACTCAAAAAATCCTTTACCCATACGCTTATTCCTGCGATGATGAGCCAAGAGATGCAGAGAACCTAATTGAACTGGCCTATGGCTTGCAAAAAGACATAAGGCTGACAAAGGGTAAGCACTATGAAGTCATCCCAGCCTGTCAAGACCGTGGTGTTGACTTACTCCCAGGTCTTGGTGCTGGATCATCATTAGACTACTTTTACCATGCCCGTGCCCACTGGGCTTTCCAGCTGAAGCTGAGGGACACAGGTTCTCACGGGTTCTTACTACCTACTAGTTATATAAAGCCAGTAGGCACTGAGATCTACTCTGCCATCAACTACTTCTGCGACTTTATACTAAACCCAGAACGTTGAATTATATAAATTTGAACTTGACATACTTGGAAATACCCAGCTTGTAGCACCCAGATTCCACAAAACTGGACCCCTCCCCTCTATAGATATGTACAGAGGCTCAGTACAAATAACCACCCGTGTCCAGCACTGAATCGCTGACAGCTTACCACCGTGCAACTGCGCACCTCAGTTTAGTTACAATGCTTACATAACTCATAACTCTTTTTGTCAAATCGCTAACCATAAAAGCTTACAGTATTTGAGCCTTCTACCTTTGCTCCTTATCATAAGAGAAGCGACTGCAAATGAAGTTCCAACAGTTTATCAGTCTCTTATCGCTTATAGCGCTTGTATACGCCAGTATGTGTACATAATGTGGCTGTGTGTGTGAGGGGGTGTCTGTTTGCGTATAAGTTTGCTGGGATGACACATTCACACCTTTTCGTTATACATGTACTAACAATGGTTGCTGTTTGGCACCCTGATAAATAGACTCTTACATTTTAGTGTTTGAACAAGGTCAACTCACCCCGAACAGCCATGTGAAATTCATGAAGTCTAAGATCATTGAAGTGGGGGGAAGTATCACTCACGAGTACAGTACGGTTCTTACCGGGTTTGCGTTCAAAATCCCAAGTAAGGTTGCCACCAAAGGCTTGAAAGCACTAGAGAAGTTGAAAAGTAGTGAATGGCCGTTCTTCATTGAAGAGGACACAGAAGTGTCAATAAATGGCGAGGAGCTAAAGTGAGAGATCTGGTGGTGTGAGGGAATATGGGCAGGGGAAACTGCGAGAAGGCTATAGGAAAACCTGGGGATTGTATATCGGTCGAGAGAGGGAGAGGGAGAGAGTTTGTGTGTGTATGTACGTGTGTGTAACGAAGTGATTGGTCACTCTTTGGTTTAGTTACGATTTGGTTTTTGTTACGGGAGTCAGTAGTAGATATGCCATCACCATTTTCATTTATTCATATTTAACGTTCGAGGTTAATATTATCGCCAAACTTCGTATAAAGTGCTTCCTTAAGCTCTCCTAGCCTGCTGTCAATGGTGCTGATAGACGTTTCTAGCTTCTCAATGATGGCATCCAATGCAATGTTGTCACTTTCAAGTTTCTCTACAACCTCTGCCTGTGTCATCTTGACGAAAGCTTGCTCCGTGACTTTGTAGTTTATCAGCTCATCTTCATCAATAAGTTCGATTTCCAAAGATACATCATCAAGATACTCTTTTTCTTGTTGCTGCTTCACTAGCTCTTGGCTAAGAACATCCTTTTTATTCACCAATTTGGAGAACTCATTGATTCTCTGCTGGTCTACAAGTAGGACCTCAACCTGGTTCTGTTTACCTTCTGGTAGTAATTCCATTCTCACTCAGGATATGTATGGAGATGAGTGTAGATAAGGAGAAGAAGAAGGAGAATGAAACCCTGTATCACAACCTTACTGAACTGACCTGGTATGTATGTCCAAATTTGTTTTCTGATGAATGGAGATTTGAAAGAGTAACTGTAGGAGGTGATCGATTTTTTCTCGCATTCTTTTTGAAAAGCCATGTTGTGTATCTGAGAGTGAGAGTGAATAGTTACTACGACACCAAATATAGTCCGAGCGAAGAGCTAGAGGCGTGCCAGGACAGTGTCCAGGATTCCAGTGGTTAGAAGCAGATCGTTGAATACACATATCATTTTGAGAATTGATGGGCTACGTCGTACGGCATTCGTACATCATACTAATGCACTAGGTGCGATATATGGTAGGATTGTAGTCGCTCATGTATGGCAGCTGTAGAAGACATACGGAAAACAGGAAGAATTCCACGCAATAATGAGGAGTCATTCTGGCTCTTTGTCTCCGACATCCCTTTCCGTCCATTCCTTCTTGGCCATACCATTCACGGTTCGCATATACTGCCTTTCGAGGACAGGACCTGATTTGCAAGCCACATAGGCGTCATTAAGGCAGTACTACACTGCAAACTAGAGCTGTCAGGCTGCACTGATCTATCATACAAAATCGTCCTTCACTGGTCCGAGGTTCCATGCCAGAAAAAAATAATGTGGCCTACGAGATTTGAACTCGCGCATCCGAAGATATTAGAGAATTTAGTGAACCTAAATCTAACGCCTTAGACCACTCGGCCAAGACCACTTAATTTTGTTAGGACAAAAAAGAGTTCTGCCACAAAGCAGGGGATCAACATTCATGTGAGGAAAGGCCATATATCCCTTAGGGACTACTCATCATTTGAGGACCAGGGCTGCTGAAATCATTAGTTTACAGTGCACAACCTAGTGTGCAGGCCTGTTTAATGCCTAGGAACACGATAGCTTCGAGATGTATAGAAACTTTGTCCCACACAACCGGGAGCAGACCCAGTCTTGCTGATAATGCAACTCACCAGCCACAAACCGGTCTTCTTTTGTAAGTTTCAGTCCTCTCAAACGGGGACTATTGAGACTATGAAGAGCTTTTTGAGACTATTAAGAGACCATTAAGAGAAGAGACTACTATGGGACTACTATGGGACTACGGGACTATAGTCTCGGGACTAATATGGGACTAATATGGGACGAATATGGGACTAATATGGAACTACGGGACTATAACCTCGGGACTACCACTGGACTACCACGGGACTACTATGGGGCTACCACGGGACTAGGGACTATAGCCTCGTTCGTTTTCATATTCCTAATTGACCAGACACACTAATTGGAAAACAACCAACCAGGAACACCAGAAAAAAAGTAAGCTGTTGTTAACCCACACATCCAGTCCTATTAATCAAAAAACACAACGATTTTTCTAAGAGTTTGATCAAGGTAGTAGATAGACACAGCATTCATTTGTGAGTAGTAGGACACCCCTCCAATATGCCACAGCCAATTCACACTAAATACACAACCCGCTCCAAGGGCATCTGGGAGACTATCCGCAAATGGCTGGTTCTTGTCCCGAACAGATCGTCTGGTAATCCTATAGTTCCATTGTACCGTGTACCTCCACCAGGTGCACAGCCAAGAGCCAAACAGTACAAGGACCCAGCTACAATCCCAGCTGGTGATATTACTCAAAACAGTTACTTTGCGCGTGACCACAGACGTAACTACCCACAGACAAGCTCTGTGGACCAGACAAAAATCGCGGGCTTGTTGACACTGGGAAGTAAAGACGCACCACGTATCGCAAGAGGAGTTGAGGGTGAAGGTCAGCTTGCTGTATTTGAGCAAGGAAGCGTGAGTTTAGCAGCAACCTTGAAAAGCGGTGCTGTAGAAAGAGTTGGCGATGTGGTGGTTGCACCAGGACTGGGTAACGTCAGTAACAAAAGGTATGTCTTCGTTCAAGATCACGGAATGTATGACGAAAGCTACCCTGTTAGAATGTTCAATTTCAAATAAGTAAGCTACAAGTGGAGCACCGATACATGGTTCCCTCGCTTGCATTACACTGCTCATCTGCTTTACCATCTATTTATTTATTTATTTATTTATTTATTTATTTATTTATTTATTCATTCTATTATTCATATAATCCAATCGTGTATAAACGCTATCTCATAGTGACACAATCCAGTGGTAGACCCATTTGCTTGTAAACAGCCCCGAAAATACACTACCCATGATTATTCCCATGACCCCAAGCATGCTCTTGGGCATTACACCCAACACCAACTCATCTACCATCAGTCCAACAGGGACATCAACTCTGGGAGTCATTGTTTCTCCAAAAAAACATCCTGTAACCTCCAGGTATACCTTCCTCGAATCTCTCTCGTCTTGCTCTTCGTCACCCTCTGCTGTCTGCCGTACTAGGCTCACACTGAAGTCTGCAGGATCAAGCGCACTCCAACTGACCTTGGCGTTCACCCCATAACGATTCCCGTCGAAGTTCTCTATAACAAACAAAGAGTACGAAGCCAGACCTTCGCAATTCGGATGTCTGCTATTGAACTCAACAGTTGTGTAAAAAGCTTCATTGACACGAACAGATCCGCTTATCTGTTCCTCGTCGTGCGCTGAACTTGTAGAAAGTGTGGGCAGAGATTGAAACCTAGGCATGTAAAAAAGAGCCTCTGTGTTAGCCCAAGCCCACACAGCCAAAGCTGCCAAGACCACTCCTCTACTAATGTGCATACTGACTTGACTACGACGAGCACAAGTCTGCGCTCATATGTGTCTTTGTCACGGTTTTTCTATACTTCGCTTTCTGTTTTTGTAGTGGACATGACATAAAAAAGAAGTAAGAGTCAGCCAAGAGGAAATGTGGCAAGGTGTAAGGCAAAGGGTATGATGGCCATTAATGGGATACAGCGATTGAAAGAGACGATGATACTCTCTGTGGCATGCATTGCAGCTACGATCGGTGTTCTGGTGTTGATGGTGGTCACGCTAGGTTGTTGTTGGTTAGTGTCAAGATATACATGGGGTAAGGCAGGCCCATACCTTTTAGCTAGGGCGTCAGGATCGAACAACTACATTGTTGACGTATTCGAGTACCTGATGGATGAGGAGCCACTCGATAAAGTACACAGGGGCAGAACTCTTTTCCATAGAGTGCATGGAGTGTTGGTCAAAGAGATCATCCTACAGGGATGGGAGGTTCAGCCGCTGATGTTGAAAACCATGGTAGCGTTGCTTGTGAACAGTTTCGTTGTGACGAGGATGACAGTTGCACATTATTCTTCTATCCTGGTTCTGTCATATGTTGGGGTGAAAGCTTATACCAGCGGAAGCTTGTGGTGCCGTCTCTGTAAAATGGCATCGTAGCAACGAACAAGATGCGGCGAGGCGCACACGAATACAGAAGACGAACAAAACAGATCCTTGCTATGAATCGCTCTCATATATGTATATGTATATTCCCATATGTGTTGCACCAGGAACCTGCAGTCACGGCGTGGGTCTGGTCTCAGACCATAATGATCTCGCCAATCTTCCCAGCGAGCTGATAGTTCCCTTTCATTACGGATAAGAAGCAAACACACGTGAATGCAACGGAGAAAAGGAAGTACACAGTCTTAGGGAAGGCATAGCTCAGAACAATCACAACGCTGATGGTTTTACTTATCCATGGCGGCACCCCCGTCCAAAACTCGTTCAAGAGCACACGGTGAACCCTTTCTAATAGTGACATCGTTACATTCTTTGACGACGGCTGCGCGGCTGCCAAGGACACGCTGCCGCCGTTATCCTGCGAACCAACACCAACCACGGCTGTGCTTGTGCTGTTAAGAAACGACCGGAAGTCCTCCATGATGTCCTTAGAGTATGTTGCTTGTGACAGTAAGTGGAACAACAAAAACGTAAACCACGTCACAATCAAGTACGTATTTATAATCAACCCAAAAAAGTGTGCACGAGCTGGCAACAGGCCAGCTGGTGCTGCTCGTGGTGGCATCTTTCACCCTTTTGCTTCAGCAGCTACCCAGTGTCTGCCTGTCCGCTCCTCTTTTCAATGATTTAAAGTTGTGTCCGTATATAATGTTCAGGTCAAGTTTGTTTGTGATTTTCTTTTTGTATCAACCCGGAAGAGAAAAGATGCTTTACGAGGAAAGAAGAGTACTGAACAGTATATTACAGACATGGAACGACGGGCGGTGAGATGGATGCGTATTTATGTGATTGGAAGTCAAGTACTATGTATACGTATGTGGTATGTGTCTTTTACCATTAAGCTCATTTCTTTTTTGACAAGTTATCTAGATCTTCTTTGGTAACATAATTTCTCAGATCATCTCTTGGAAGACCTCTTCCGATTAGATCATCGCTCTCCTTTACATCGCCTTGGATTTCAACGGTGACATCTTTCACTTTTTCTAGTTTACCCTCGCCAACGACCCGTAAAGGACCACCTTTAACCATACTTCCCACCAGCTCGTAGGCCAGTTGTGCAGCAGCAAGGGCAGTGATGTCGGCGTGGTCAAAGCTAGGGTTCACTTCAACAATGTCGGCCCCCACAATGCTCAATCCTTCAAGGGCTCTGACTATTTGAATCAGCTCACGGGACAAGAACCCCCCGACTTCGGGAGTACCAGTCCCGGGAGCCATAGACGGATCGATGACATCGATATCTATGGAGATGTACACTGGTGCGTCTTGGCCAATGGTTTCCAAAACCTGTTTAGTTATACCCTCCACTCCGTAATGCATGATATCATCAGCATGAATTCTGTGGAAGCCCTGAGTATCGTCGTTAACGTAGTCGCTGTAGCCAGATAGTTTGGTACGCAGCCCAACGTGATAGTTGGAGTCCTTGTGCAAGAGGCCCTCCTTCGAGGCCATCCATAGCATGGATCCATGCGTAAAGTGATTGTGAGTATCGTCTTCGTCATACCAGTGAGCCGATGGGTACTTCGTAGGATCCCATGTGTCCAAGTGGGCATCAAAATGAATCAATGTAATTGGACCATACTTCTTGTGCAAAGCACGAAGGGCAGGGAGGATGATGGAATGGTCGCCACCTAGTGTGACTAGACGTGGGTATATGCCACTAGAGGTGGAGTTTCCTGCGGCTTCCAAAATTTTCTCAGATCCTTGTGGGACTGCCAATGGATCATCATCGTCCCTCACTGTGACAACAGGATGATCACTCAACATTTCAAATCCGAGAGTCATCTGTCTCAAAGCCATAACATTGTCAATTGGGGTGACTGACATATCACCACAGTCAACAACAGTAGCCCAGTTCATATACGGGTTCACACCATTTCTGAAATTGTAACCTCTCAGAGATGTTTGTCTCATAGATGCCTTTCTGATAGACGATGGCCCAAAACGAGCACCTGGACGGAAGCTCACCGTTGTGTCAAACGGAACACCCACGATGCCCACATCAAACGCAAACGAGGGATCAGCAAGACATCTGGTGTGAGGTAAGTGTGCAAATGTCTGAATCCCAGCAAAAGGCCAATCCTCTGACCATAGTTCTTCAGCTGATAGACCCTCTGGTGCGAGCTTGGAGCCCACCACTAGAGGGAGAAGAGGGAGGAGGAATTTTGGTAGCAACATCTAAAGCGGGCAGATACACCGAGATACTAGAATTCAATGATGCGTTCCATCCCAAAGACTCAAGACTCCGTCCGTTTATATATACATATATATATATATTAATACTCACCAACTGTCGAATAGGACCCCTTGGGACCAGAAGAGAGACGGAAATATTTCCTAATGCGGAATAAAATTCCTTGACATTTTACTAAAAAATAGTCTCACATTGGAGGTATCAGTGGTTGGTTGAAAGAGCCAGATTGATTATGTTAGGTATATACACATGTATGCAATGGTTGGTGCCCTAGAAGCCGACAAAGAAAGGTCCCTGCAAGGAGCACTTGGCTGTCCTGATGCTGGGCGGGTTTTTTACAACATTATGCCGTCAGTGTGGATATGTAGCGGAGGGAGGGGTGGGATGTGAATTTTGCCACACGGATAGACAGATGGACGAGTAGACGGGTAGTCAGGTATCTTTGTCTAACTGGACGACTGTGTGTTGGTTGCCTCGTCTCTATACACTATGTTGACGCTACAGCTAGCTCCTGCCATTGATCTATGTGACACCAGACGATGACGGGGAAGATACCGCGACTGGCGGCTTTCTGATTTACCGCCGACATTTCCCGGAACTCGTGACCCGCGACCCACTTACGATTACCTAATCACCGGAACTCGGTGCTCTGCGGTTTCGAGCACTGTGCGGTAGATTCTGCCATTGTTGCCACATTGAGCAGAGGTGATGTGGGAGCAGTTTACAAGCTGCTATTATTGCTACTTTTGAATTGTACAGTATTCTGATGGAAAACTGTCTCTAGAAGCAATGGCTCTGTACTACAATCTCGTGTTTGCACTCCTGGTCATTGAGGTGGCTCTGTTCACGATCTTATCTCTTCCGCTACCGTCAGGTATACGCAGGCCTTTGATCAGGAATATTGTTAGACCGTTTCAACTAAAGGAGGTGAGCATTGCCATCAAGTGCATTCTCGTGTTCATCTTGATTCTGTTCGTCGACTCAGTTAACAGGGTCAATACAATCAATGAGGAGTTGCGGGGATTCAGCGTGAACAGTGCCAACGGCGGTGGCCTAAGTGCACAGAGCGCAAGCTTTATCAGCGATCGGTCTGAGATCCAAGCAAGGAAGTTCTACGCCCAGAGAAATCTGTACTTGACGGGTTTCACTCTGTTCCTTACACTGATCGTCACGAGAACATACAACCTAGTTCATGAGCTCTTGAATCTGAAAGATGATGTTCGTTCGAATGGTGGGAACATCAAAGATAGTGAGGAAATAGCCAAGCTCAAGGCAGAACTGGCCAGAAAGACTGAAAACCTCGACATTTTGAAAAAACAGGCTGAAGGCCTACGCAAAGACTATGATGAGTTATCAGATGAGCTCACTGGGAAGAGTGACAACTCCTCCACTGGTGACAAAAAGACCAACTAAGGGAGAAACTGCGTATTCCTGCCCAACGCTTATATATACACATGTATATATATGAACATGTCCCTTTTTTATTACCAGGCTCTATTCGTAAGAGTTGCTCTTGTGTTTTGGTGTGAAATTGAAGCTTTCCCCAGCTGGCCCCAAAAACATTTCCGTGATCTTAATCCAGTCCTTGTAATCACCACTGCCTAGTAATGTCTCCAACTCGTTTCTTCCCCTCCAGTTTTGAGGACGTTCATTCAACTTGATTGGATAACGTTCCAGGACACCATAAGGTGTGTATCTATAGAAAAACGACAGGAACTCACACATGTATCTTCTGGCTGATGCTAACCCATATTCATCTGTACCCCAGTGTTCCATGGCAAACTGAGCATATTGCTTCACAATTTCTAACCTTTCAGTAGCTGATTTATCTAGGCATTGTCTTGCCTCCACCTCTTCAAATAACCAAGGTTTGATTAGTGCTCCTCTGCCTACCATGACAGAATCAATATTCGGATTTTCTAGAGCTGAAGTAAAATCTTCCCAGTTGAAACAGTCACCATTTCCAACGAAGTTCACCCTTTGGAAATCTCTACGATCCTTATCCTCCTCTAGTTCAGCTTCCGTTTCTCTTATAACTTTACCTGTTTCGGCAATATAGTCCCAGTTAGCCTCTTTGGTGTAACGCTGTTGTCTTGATCTTCCATGTAGCGTGATAGCAGCTGTCTGAGTCTCTCTCAGCAGCTTTCTAATCAAATTTTGAGCTGTTGGATGATTGTCCTTTATACCCATTCTTATTTTGACAGAGGTTGGAATCTCTCCAGAGCAGTAGTTCATTGCGTTCAGCACTCTTACAAGTTTTGGTGGCTGTTCCATCATTGCAGCGCCGCAACCTTGTCTGTACAAGAGGTCAATAGGGCATCCCGAATTGAGATCTATAGAACTTACGTTTGGACAAAGTGACGCAATAGCCTCAGCAGCCTTAGCCCCTTGCCAATGCTTGCTAGCAGTTATCTGTACTCCAAACCCTGGATACTCAGAAGAATGAGCCTTGGGTAGCGCCCATTCACCTTTATTTCCCTGTATAAGAGGAAGAGAGAAGGCCATTTCACTGTAGGTGATTTCAGCCCCAAGAGTTTTCATCAATCTTCTGTATGGAAGGTTCCCCACTGTGGTTAGAGGTGAAAGAATCTTCTTACCAACTAGATCAAGTCTTTTCTTCTCTGACGCATAGAAGCGCGACTCAATGTATTCATTATAGGATTCTCTGACTTCACGGGCTCTATCAGATTCTTCTTGTATACCACCAGGTTGCTTGTTTTGTCTTTTTTGCTCGTCCAAGTTTCTCGCGTGTTCTTGAATGAGGTCCAATATCTTGTTGACTTGTGTAGCCTTTTTGAATTCAAAGGTCTTTTTGACAAGTGCGCTCTTGTCCTCATTAGATACATGGTTCAGCTCGTGATTAGTGACCTTCACCTTCTCATATAGCTCTTTATTGTAGCTCAATGTTTGGGTGTCTATGTCATAATGCGAATGGAGGAAACGACATTTGATTCCAACAGGACAGTATCCGATGGCATTGAAAACTGGACATACTCCTTCTATATCTTTTTCTTTCGATGCTAGATAATCTGCAATACTATGGACATATCTACAGTTTTCTGCCCCAAAAGAGCACACTTTACCATCTTCAGGGTGAATCAGTGAAGGGCACAATCTCACCTCCTCTTTAGTTTGTTTGATCTCACGATTCTTATTTTGGCCTCTCTTGGCCTTCCCGCCTTTCTTTCGCTTCTTGTCTCCACTTCCTCCACTGCCACCGTCTCTCTGGCCAGTGGTTTCAGCATTATCATCGTCAAACTGGACTATTGGCTTTGAATCAACTAGAAACTCCTTCTTAATGTACGCAATACCCTTTTCACGAACGACCTTCTCTGAGGGCTGAGTGGACTCTGCGCCTACGGATTCTTCTGCTTTGAGCTTCTTCACTGAAGAAAAATCTTCACCATGGTCTTGTGCACCTGGTCTTTTCAAGTCAGAGGTCATTATTGTGTTTAACCTCTTAACCTCTCCAGATAAAGTGATGAGATGGATAGTATATAGAAGTGATGATGTATGAAAAAAAAAATTAAAAAATATTAGTCCCAGTCAGCGGTCATGGTTACGAGCGATCACAGAGGAACATTCTTTACCCACAAAAGTTAAACTATTAGCGTTCAGTTTTCGTGTCATACGGGGAGTATATCTACTTGAAAGGCTAATAAGAGAGTTTTACTTCAGAGGAGGACAGTTGGGAACACGTGGATGCCGATATACTGATGTCTGAACCTAACACAGCGCTAGAAGAGACGGCCATTGCCGCAGAAAACAACGAGACAGCGTCAAGCTCGGAATTCGAAATGGGAAGGACAGAGCAGGAGGTGATCACAGATCAGCAAATTGAGGAGCTGTTGGAGGAAGTACAGCAGATTAAGGAGTCCAAACTGAATACTGGAGATATTGGAGGGATCCAGGGGACGGCACCGACAGGTACCCATAAAGCGAATGATGCCGATGCTAACAAGAAAAAGCCACTCCCTGTGGGGATTCCAAAGTCTGTGTCCCAAGCTTTGTTCACAGGAGAGCTGAAAGTCACGAAAGTAAGGGATCAACAGAATGAACTGAAGTTCTTGGGATTGAAGAAAGAGAACCCGGAGTCCAATAAGAAGATTAAAACGCTACAATTGAAGCTTCAACATGTCAATGAAAAAATTTCTAAGCTAGAGAAGGAAATTTCCTATCTCAATAAACTTATAGATACAGCTACCATTTCATCCGATTTATCTGAGTTGAGAAAACTCAAATCAGCGATTCAAAGGTTGGAAGAATTCCTTGACCAGAAAGAGAAGGAGAAGTATGAAATCGGCATGGTGCTTACGAGAGCGGTGCGTAAGCGTGTAGATAGTGGCGAGAGCGGTGAGTTCTGGGCAACAGCATGACTGATGGCAACCAGTCTAAAGAGAGGATTGATCAATTATAGAGCCAGGATGTTGTATTATGAAGTGGATTGATCCTGCATTTTTACCCCATCAACACTGTAGAACCTCTGTTGTTCTCTATTGACCGATGTCTTGCCATCAGCGTCATATGTGACACAATGGTCGTACTTCGGAGCATAGAGGTGTAGCGTAACTACTGGAGTTGTGCCCCTGTTTTCCATCTGATGTAGGCCGATCTTATCGGTGATGTATGTCACCGCGTCGGTGGGTATTTCGTAAACTCTTTTCAGCTTCAAATCGTCTCCATCAGGTTGCCCACTTGAGTCAGTGGTGTCTGTACTGATGTTTCCACTGGATTTCGGCGCACTATATTGCTTCTCGATCAAGGTCCCTTTAAGCACTTTGAGGAAACAGTTAGAACCAGGGTGATTGTGAATTTTGGAAACCGTGCCTGGCTCCCACACGAGCAATAATAACTCCGAGATTGGGGATGGGTTAGACACTAAGTTTCTGGTGTAGGGTTTATTCTCATCTCTCAGTGCGTACTGCGACCATTGAAATTCTTTCGACTGGTACAACCGCAGTAGATTCAGAGTAGTTCTAACATCGACCTGTGATTGAGAAGATACCTGTTTGAGTGCAGTGCCAAGGTCGCATACCAGGTTTTGAAAATGATTTTCTTTCAGGATCGAAAACTGGGTGCCTGATGAATAGTGTCTGAAAGGCACATACAAAAGCCTTCTTCTCATGAGCACCTCCATAGAAGCGTTCTTTCTTCTGTAGCAGGAGATGAGATGCAAGGTAGTAAGTACCACATGATAAAAAAAAAACAAGATAAAGAAGACTAGAGCGAAGGAAAGCACGACTGTTGAAGCCTTGCGTCAGAGCATTTTTCACCCCCTTTTCAACAGGCTAATGCTGTCCGTGAATAGGCGCCCAACACCAGCTTTTCTGCTCACGGAAGGTATCACTCCAATGGCGGTCCCACGGTGCTAGATGCACCTACAGGTGTGCTACACCAAATATGGTAATAATCGCGTTAGTAGTCCCCAGTCTCTAGTCCCAAGTCCCAAGTCCCAAGTCCCAGTCCTTCCCAGGATTACCTAATCTAAACCGTGTACCAAAGTCCTTACTATATCTTCACCTATTGTTTTTCTGGAAATTTCTCACACAAAATAAATCTCTTTGCCTGCCCTGTAAGTTAAATAAAGCTGGGTAGGCGGATTCCTTTGTCTGCGTGTGCATTAGCCCTTAGGTTCAGTTAATTGGGACTACCGATATGGTGAATTCACAGAGTATACAGCGCATCAGCGCAATTCGCAAGCTGATAGCCGGTGCATCGCTGAAACCGAGTAGACACAGAATGCTCAGCAAGAGATGTTTACATACCCAGCAAAGAAGACCAAGAGCTTTACTGGGAAAAAGATGCATCTTGGCAGATCAGGTGCACTTACGCTCAGCGTTTCACTCTTCTTCCAAATTGCTGATCGATGACCCTTACAAGACACTTGGTGTTGGGAGAGATGCTTCGTCCTCTGAGATTAAGAAGACGTATTATAAACTAGCGAAGAAGTACCACCCTGATATCAACAAAGAGGAGGGCGCAGAGGAAAAGTTTCACAATATCCAGGGAGCCTATGAGATTCTTTCCGATCCAGAGAAGAAGCAGCAGTATGACCAATTTGGCTCCGCTGCATTTGACCAAGGTGGAATGGGTGGGGGCCCTGGAGCAGGTCATCCATTTGGTGGCGCAGGCTTTGGCGCAGGACATCCATTCAGCGGTTTCAGTAGCGAAGGGGGCTTCAATATCAACTTTGAGGATCTTTTTGGCTCTGCATTCCGCGGTGCTGGTCGACAGTCTTATGCCACTGAGTTCAGGGGATCTAACATAGAAATAATCAAGACAATTTCTCTCAGAGAGGCTGTTTTCGGTATTAAAAACCTCAAAGTTAACTACAGAGCGTTGGATGCGTGTGGGTCATGTAATTCTACGGGACTGAAAAAGGGTATGAAGAAGTCCACATGTGCTTCTTGTGCAGGGACTGGGTCCAGAGTCCACTACAGTCATGGTGGGTATCAAATGGCGTCAACATGTAACGTTTGTGAAGGTAGCGGTGTAACTATAAATAGCGAGGATGCTTGCTCAACATGTCACGGTGAAGGTGTTGCTGAAACATCCAAGTCTACTGAAGTGGACTTACCTCCAGGCTTACTGGATGGCCAAGCATTGAGATTATCCGGTTATGGTGATTCTCCAAGAGTTACATCTGGTCCAGGAGTGGTACTAAAGAAAGGTGACTTGAATATCAGAATCAAGATTAACAAGGACTCCAGATTCCAAATTGTGGGCAGTGATGTAATTTACAACGCCGAGATTCCGTTTACCACCGCAGCTCTTGGTGGTATAGTAGAGATTCCAACCATTGATGGTCCATCGTTCAGACTAAGAGTTGCTCCAGGTACCGAATCAGGAAGAACTACATCTATACCAGAGAAGGGGTTCCCAATCCATAACAACGTGAATAATCGTGGTAACTTGATTGCCAAATTCAAAGTCAAGGTGCCAAGACCTACATCTGATGCACAGATTGCCCTATTAGAAGCTCTTGCAGAACAATTGGGAGACACCACGGCAAAGAGAACAAACAACTGGACTTCCTCATCCAATGATTCGACATCCTCTAACTCAAATACTAATACTTCTACCAATAATGAAGAAAAAGACCATCCATCAAATCTGAAAAGAATCGAGAATTTTATCAGTAATGCTTTCAAGAATATCACACACAAGAAGAATAAAGATTCAAGTTGATGCCTATGCTATCATCAACATCTAACATCAAAGGGAAAGTGGAAATGGGTCTCCATGTATATAATTAGAAAAATTGTACATAACTTGAAACAGCTCGAAAGTAAAGTACATGTAACGTAAACTGATTGCACCACTAGGCAGCACTCACTGCTTTCCAGTGAGTGGAAGTCCCTTTAAAGTTTATTCACATTATGTATTCAAGCCGTAATGTCTTTCTTACACTTCTCTAAAGCATTGAACAGATTTTCACCGTCTTCACCTGTTTTGACCGTTGCCAAATATGTTTCAATCTTACCATCCTCTACTACTGGAATTTTGATTATATTGCCCTTTCCTCCCATCTTCTCATACTTGAAGTCTTTCAGAATTGGTACATTCAGAACGACTCTATTTGAACCATCTGCTCTAACAAGGATTCTTCCTTTATTAGTGGTGCCATTGAACAAAATTTTCAAGTCCCCTAGTCCTTTGGCTTCATACTTCTTCTCTTCTTTATCAAACTTTTGTATCTTGGAGCGCTTCGTGTAAAGAGTCTCTTCATCTTCTTCCCCAGTTTTTTCTTCAATCTTGTCGTCATTAAGCTTTGCAACAGGGGCAAATTGTGCTGTGGATTCCTCTGATTCTGTTGGTGCTTCATTTGTACCATTGGCTTCTCCACTAGCTTCTCCATTGACAGTCTGAGGTTTTGTGAAATCAAAATTAAAGGTTGAAGGAGAGCCAAATGAGGATGTAGATGATGAGTTAGAGCCAAAACTGAACTGTTTTGTGGGCGGGTTCGTGGTGGTACTGGTTGACATTCCCCCGAAGCTGAAAACAGGTTTAACAGTATCTGTTGATGGCTGGGAACCGAAACTGAAGGATGGTTTTTCCTTGTCTCCCAATGCACCCCCATTGGATGCAGAAGTATCACTGTTACTGGTGAAGTTGAAATTGAATGCTTTAGGCAATTCCTCCTTACGATTGTTTTCATTTGATTTGTTTGGTGCGGGAGCACTAAAGGAGAAGGCTGAAGTCGGTGGTTTCACAGTGTCAACACTTTGCTCCTTACCGTCAGAAAGAGTGATAGGCTTGGAAGGGTTCCAGGTGAAGTCAGAAACTTTGGACTGACTATCTCCTGAGTTGGTGGTAGTATTATTATTCGAAGCCGAGAATTGTGGGATGGTTGGTGCTGGAATTTTAGATTCGGATAGGTCTTGAGCATTTTTGGTTGGTTCCAATTTGAACACAGAATCTTTAGTTGTTGGAGGCTTATCTAATGTGAACTGTGGTCCTGTGATGTTGCTGGAGTTCTTTGTTGAAGAAGTCTTTGATAGTTTGAACACAGAATCTGTGGTTGTTGGAGGCTTTGACAGAGTGAAAGTTGGTCCTTTGGCGACAAAATCCTCTTCATCACTGGAGTTCGAATCAATTTCAATCGCTTCATCTTTGGAATTTGGCGGTGTTTCTTTCTTTTGTTCCTGTCCGATGGTAGCGATAGGGCTACCACTGACGGGCTGCTGGCCACCAAAGTTGAAACCGGAGAAAGACGTGGATGATGTGTTTGAAGATGGGGTTGAGCTAAAAGTGAGTTGAGGTTTCGTAGCTGTGCCAAAACTAAAGCCTTGTGTGGGTAGGGTCATCTGTTTTTGCTGCCCATTATCGTTCTCTTCTTTAGCTTGCTCAATTTGCTTTGGCACATCTTGGTGTTCTTGCACCCCTGATGACAATGGAGCATCCTCCATTAATGTATCGGTTTCAATCTGTTCGTAATACTTAATATACTTTTGAAGAATTGGTGTATAGTTAGAGACTGGGTCCGATTCTCTCTGTTGTGTGATCTTCTTGTAAAAGGTATCATTTAACGCTTTGATTTTGCTTGGTTTATCAGATGCCACAAGTGACACCTGGGAAGTTTTTGTAGTTGTTGTCAATGAGGTAGAAGTAGGAGCGCCAAACGCGAATGTGACCGGCGATTTGGCAGCATTGTTGCCAAACATTGCAAAAGGGTTGGGTTTAGCCTTCTCTGAGTCGCTTGACCCATTAGTATCGGTGGTAGTCTGTCCCTTCTGTTGGTTGAAACCAAAACCGAAAGAAGATACGCCTGCACCGCTACCACCTGATCGATTTCCAAGACGTGACTTAGGTTTCAAGATCTTTCTTTTAGCCAAAACCTCAGCTGAAGCTGTTCTTGGTTCCTCAGAATCCGATTCAAAGCCATCACCATTTGGATTCTCATCCGAGATTTGAAACCCCGCAGCTCTCTTCCCTGACATATCTTTTCAGCAAGCCTAGACAACTGTATCCTACTGTAGCTAGAGACGGTTTGCACCCAAGAAAATGCTGTAGTATCTCTTTCCTGGCTTGCCCGTGCTTTACATGCCCAAATGAAAGTAACATAACAACAAAAAAAACACACCAACACCAACCGTCGTCAGGGCACACACGCATTAGCTCTGGGCATTTTGTAGCCCCCAAATATCCATCACGTGAGATACTATAGGTCAGCTGATTGGTGTACAGATGTTCGTTGCGCAGTGAGACATGCCTTTTTCAAAAAGAAGCCAGATTTGTTGCCCGTCCCAATTCGCTCTCAGAACTTTTCATTCCCGAGAGACCTCCAGTGGAGGTTTTTTGTAGGAAGACTTTCCTGGCTGGTTGGGGGACTACTAGTAGAGTCCTGGTTTGACAACAAGAAGAAAAAAAAACTTTGAGAAAAACTGCTTTCCTTCTACTTCTGTTTAGAGTACCGCAAACCAGGAATTATCGAAGAGTATGTGTGGAATATAAATCGAAGCTAGAGAATGAGAGAGGCAACGGGAGAGAATGCATCGCTACGAAAGACATGAATTTATCTTGTCCGTTAGAGGAGTCAATCTCCCGTTCGGAACAAGACCGCAAACACATTTGCACATCTCAACGTCACGAGTGTTTAGTGACCCACACAGCTCCTCTTACAATTAGAGGTGAATGGGGAGGAAGTGGAAGACTGAAGAGTCTACTGCGATTTCACAGGAGGTAGTCTTGTGTGATGTGCTCTCTCTTGGCATGGCTTTGATGTAATAGAGTGTTTGTATACTAACAAGTTTTTAAATCAGTGGCTCCAAAAGTGCAACAATCCAAGGCCGCCAAGGCCGCCGCCGCTATGGCCGGTGGTAAGAAGTCCAAGAAGAAGTGGTCCAAAGGTAGAGTTAAAGACAAAGCCAAACACGATGTTATTTTGGACCAAGACAAGTACGACAGAATCCTCAAGGAAGTCCCAGGTTTCAAGTACATTTCCGTCTCCGTCTTGGTTGACAGATTGAAAGTCGGTGGATCTATTGCCCGTGTTGCTCTAAGACAATTGGAACGTGAAGGTACTATCAAGGCCGTCTCCAACCACTCTACTCAACAAATCTACACCCGTGCTACTGCCTCTGATTAGAGAAGAAAATGCTGTAATTAGCTTTATCCTTTAATTAATGTACATCATTGTATAACGATTTACTGATTGTAGTCACCAGGGGAAAAGCACAGGACGCCCACCTATTCACCATGCCAGGGGTCTACTGATGGGAATTGAATTGAAACCTCTCTACTCCCAGTACTGAAAGAGCCCTAATGAAAAATTCTACTCTTGTTTACCCGGCCTTTACGCTTGGTTGTTAAGATCACACATAAAAAAACCCAGAGAAAAAACTTCTCTTTCACTTCCCATGAACAACAGCATTGGCTCATCAGACAGCAAAATAAATATGAAAAGGTAAGTACATCCCTGACCGTCTACTTGCCCCGTCTCAATTGTGAATATATTCAAAAGAAAACTTCTTAAAAGCTGATTATAAACCATTTTTATTAAATCTCTGAGGAAGTATATGCAGGACACAAAAGATATTTAGGAATTCTTCGTTTATGATTTTAACTGTTTTTCTTTGCTAGAGTTTATCGGATAGTGTTTCATTAGGGGAGAGAAAGGAGATGCAAGAGTATAGAGATTATTCGTGCTAACAAAAGTTCATAGTGTACGTTAAACTATATCCAAATCTCCCTCGAGAAATATCTTGGTTCAATGCGATGTCCATATCAAATCTTCTAGTGATGAACTTTTCCTACATTTGTCCCGGTGAACTAAAAATAATGTGCCATGGATGAAAACATGCATCACCATCTGATATTGGTAGTATGGTATTGACATAGCTGTTGGTTTCAAGATTAGCAATTCTCATCGTTTATTCAATTTCGTTTCCTTTGACTAACTTAACCATCAATTAGATAGCATCGTTGCTATATGTCACTCCTACCAGTGTAAATATTGTCCCATGTTTATGGTATGTAACTGCCTCATTATGGTAATTGTGATGGACGCTTGTATAATGGAGGAAAGGTTGTGGTGTACGTTTTTGCTGATGATACAAAATAATTTCAGTTCTGCTTCTGAGATTTTATGAAGATAACCAATTTTACCAAAGCTCTTTGTCTGATACAAAAGCGTATACACATAAACCATTGCTTCATTAGTGTTCTCTCAATGTGATACCTCGACTTCCTTTGAAATCCTTTGACTAACATTGTGTACCTACAGGCTACAGGTATAGCTCATTAATTAACATCTTTTGTTTGTAACGTGTAACGATCCTTGTAGAGCAACTTCCTCCTGTAAGCGTATTTTTTTTCTTTGATTCATCTCTACAATAGCTAACTATGGGCAACGATTTCACTGTGTATTGACTTATTTGTTCTGATTGATTGTGTGTAACTTCTATCTATTAGAAGTTGTTCTTTTCAGGAGATCGAAGCCATTCTTTGACCACTTTAACACCTTTGACGACATTATTCTCACGAAGAGTTCTTTAATGGTTGTCCTACGACCTGGGGGTTCTCTCCTTCTTTTAGAACCTTTTCGGTTTTGGGGGTATTTGTTGATAACGTTGGAGGCTCCGGTTCACTTTTTAAGTTATGCTTGAAACTATCTTTAGTTTGCGACCTTCTGTACTCGATAAAATCTTTCACTTTTTGCCATTTAGCTTGCACCTTTGGACTCAGCTTTGAGATCACGTTTCTATCGAGTAAGTGCACACCTTTCAAGATGTAGACTTGTGTGTAAGGAGAGAAATTCAATCTTATCCAGTAAAATGAGAGGTAGAATGCCAATGCAAAACCTGATGTCCCTCTGAATAAGAAAGTATCAACAGCAAGCGCAAATATAACGCAGATCTCACTAAAAGCGATAACATCGCTCAATGGCCCTTGGCATTTAGCCACAATTTTGATGTTGTACATTGTCGACACCTGCAACATTGAAACGATATAGTAGGGTATCAATTTGAACACTGAGGGTCTCAGGACTAGCCATATCAGTCCAAGTGTCAGGTTTTGGAAATTTTCAGTAGCAATAAGCGTTTGATAGTCTGGCAGAGTTGAGCCAAAAGTGGTAACAGTCGTCACTGAGTAACTCAGTAACACTCCAATAAACGACAGCCGGTAGCATATTCTGGGGATGTAATAGTATCCGTAAAGCCACCACCTGAGGCAGTAGAACATAGTGTATATACCGCCAAACACCAATGTCAACACATGCCCACCCAGCCAGATGTACTTCTTTATTGGTAGAGGTTGCTTTACCTTCTTGACCAGCACTTTTCTCGTCTTTTTAGCACCAGGCTTGGCTGGCTGTGCCTCTGGGAGTCTTGGGTCGAGTGCGTAAACAGTAGAAGACATCTTGCCCTGCTTTGCAGCGAAACTAGAGTAGGTGGTTTGTGTGAACGAGCCTACTTTCTTCCTGTTGAGAACTTTCACCTACACACCTTGATGGGTTTGTTTTTGCTTCTTCTCTACTGGTTTTTTCTCTCAGTTCCGCGTAGTTACGAGCACTGCACTCAAAATCAAGAATTTGTCTCAAAGTGCGGTTTGATGCCCTGCTGGATGGGTATGACAAGGGTGACGTCACACATCATCGGAGCTCATTATGCACCTTATGTGCTACATTGTTATCGGATTGATCGATAGTAAACTGATGAGTTTACAGAAAGGGTTAGATGCTCCTGGTGCCCGTGCATGTTGCGAAGCACTGCGTGGCATGCCAATCCCTGCGCCCCGCAGTTCCTAACATGCCCAGCAGGACCAACAACCAAGGCAAAGAGAGCACAAAATCCCGTTTCTGTTGGAAATCACCACGCATATTCCGACCTTGAAGTCGGAACTGAGGCTTTGGTTGGTCTGTCTCCTTTGGGTAATTTCTAAGATTTTTCGCCTTAGGAGCGACACTTGCTTGGTCGTGCCCCAACCAAAACTCTGTTTTTGTGGCTTGGTTCAGACCATTTAGCGTTTTTTGTTGAGAAACGGCCAGCTGTTAAGGCCACATCTGTCCGTCCACAAATGTTCCTGCCATGCTATTGTTCCACAGTATCATGTGCTTCATTAGCCGCCAGCAGAAAGGTAAGCACAAGCACAAGCACAGGCACAAGCACTGGGCCGTGGTGTATGTGTTTGTGGAGACCTCGGTATCTCTCACGCTCTCAGCGCTCTCGCCGCCCGCCGCCCGTACCTCTCCAGGTACAGGCAACCTTGCAACCATGTGCACAGCACCAACTCACTCACTCACTCACACTCACTCACCCTCCATCCACCTCACCTCTCCCCTTGATTACCTAAACACGTTCCTCAAAAAATAAAAAACAGAAAATCTCAGAGGTTAACGCACAACAAAACGCCCAACATAAAAATTCGCGGAGGTTCAAAGTCGCATTAAGGAGCAGAGCAGAGGCGCATCAACCAACCAACCAAAATTTTTGAACATCAGCACAACAAAATTTGATCTCTCTTTTGTATATAGCTACTGGTATATCACGCAGGGTAGGAATTGAGTAGCGTCTGGCGAATTTTTTTCCCGTTTGTTGTTCCATTGACTTGTTGTTTATTGTCACCGCAGTGCACTCGTTTCTATATCTCCAACTGTTACTTTTGTCTTTACACCACACCACACACAATCGTGACAGATATAGGGGCCCTTTGAGGAAACTAATAGCACCCGTCGTTCTGCAATTACACTAAGCTACACGCAACTTTCAGCTACCTTGGACCTGTAATTCATAGCCCTTGCAGGTACAGCTATCTTTTTACTCTATCTTAGAACCGCGCTGCAGTACTGTCCATAGTCCGCAGTGCATCTTTCTTAAACCCGTGCTTTATCTATCCTTCCATCCACGGAATTGAACTGTCCATTTTCAGTATTCACTTTGTCTGAAGAATGTCTGGCAGTTATACCCCAAAACACATCAATGGGTCATTGAGACCTTTGAAATTGACACATGGCGCGCTAGAATACACATTGCTAGTACCAACTGATCTTCTCTTTGTCGCCTCGGATCTCAAGGAACAGTTTGAGAAATCACTTCCAGAAGTCACCGATGACTTTGCTGGCGAAGATGAACCAGCCTCCCCTGTCGAACTGCTATCTAAGTTTCTAGGGTTCATTTCAAGCTTGATTGACCCTAACATCGGTGGTAAGTTCAACCAGGTTCTGGAATTGGTTTTCGCCGAATTTGAAGGCGCCTTTTTACAGCAGAATGACATACATGCTCTTGCAATCTCTCTCTTGAAAAGTGAAGACTACCCAACTACCTTAGAAAAGGTCAAAGGTTTGATCAAGAACTACTTTTCAGCTCACATCATCACTGAAAAGAAGGGCGGTAACAAGTTTGGCTCTGCCCTTCTCAGATCAGTCGCAAATGACGAGGCTAAGTTGGTTGCAATCTTTGGTGGTCAAGGTAACACTGATGACTACTTTGAGGAATTGAGAGATGTCTACAAGATCTACAACGGCCTAGTCAGTGATGTCATCAAAGCAGCTGCCAAGAAGCTGAACGAACTGGTCAGATCTACACCAGATACCGAGAAGATCTACTCCCAGGGATTCGATTTGATCTCTTGGTTGGAGAACGAGGAAAAAACTCCATCCAACGAGTACCTCTTATCCATTCCTATCTCTTGTCCATTGATCTGTGTCATCCAATTAGCTCACTACGCTGTGACTGCTAGAGCCCTTGGACTAACTCCTGGGGAGTTTAGAGACAACCTCTCTGGGGCAACTGGTCACTCTCAAGGTTTAACCACAGCACTCACAATTGCTGAAGCGGACTCATGGGAATCTTTCTTTGAATCTCTGGACAAGTCTATCACTTTCTTGTTCTATATCGGTGTCAGATGTTCCCAAGTCTACCCAAACACTGGTCTTGCCCCATCCATCTTGAAAGACTCGATTGAGAATTCCGAAGGTCAACCATTCCCAATGTTGTCCGTGAGAGATCTTTCTCAGGAACAGGTTCAGAAGTATATTGATGAAACAAACGCACACTTGCCAAAGGAAAAGCACATCGCTATCTCATTAGTTAATGGTGCCAGAAATTTGGTTGTGTCCGGTCCACCTCAGTCTCTATATGGTTTGAACTTGCAATTGAGAAAGGCCAAGGCTCCATCTGGTCTGGAGCAAGCAAGAGTTCCTTACTCTGAGAGAAAATTGAAATTTTCCAATAGATTTTTGCCAATCACTTCTCCATTCCATTCCCATCTACTTGAAGATGCTTATCAATTAATCAAGGAAGACTTGATTTCTGCTGGTTTGGAATTCAAGCAAGCTGACTTAAAGATCCCAGTCTACGACACTTATGATGGTAAAGATTTGAGAAACTTCAATGGTTCTGTTATTGACAGATTGAACCAATTGATTTGTAACTTGCCTGTTAACTGGGAAACTGCCACCAATTTCTCTGCTACACACATTTTGGATTTTGGTCCAGGTGGTGCATCTGGTCTTGGTGTTTTGACTCACCGTAACAAGGATGGTACTGGTGTCAGAGTCATAATTGCTGGTACATTAGATCACTCTGTTGACGACGAATACGGTTTCAAGCAAGAGATCTTTGACAGTAACTCTGCAAATGTGAAGTTTGCTCAAAACTGGTTGGAAGAGTACAAACCTAAATTGGCCAAAACCAAGGGTGGTAAGGTGTATGTTGATACCAAATTTTCTAGATTGCTAGGTAGGGCTCCAATCTTGGTCCCAGGTATGACTCCTACCACCGTCCACCCAGACTTTGTTGCTGCAACTTTGAACTCGGGATATCACATTGAAATCGCCGGTGGTGGTTACTTTGACCCAACCACCTTCACTAAAGCTTTAGACAGGGTTGTTGAGCAAATCCAACCAGGTACTGGTATTGGTATCAACTTTATTTATGTCAATCCAAGAATGTTGCAGTGGGGTATTCCTTTGATCAAGGACTTGAGGGAAAGAGGTTACCCAATCCAATCTTTGTCCATTGGTGCAGGTGTTCCATCTCTTGAGGTTGCCACAGAGTACATCGAGACTTTAGGATTGACTCATTTAGGATTGAAACCAGGTTCCATTGATTCCATTGGCCAAGCGATTTCCATTGCTAAAGCGCACCCTAATTTCCCTATAGTTTTGCAATGGACAGGTGGCCGTGGTGGTGGTCATCATTCCTTTGAGGATTTCCATCAACCAATCTTGCAGATGTACTCTAAAATTAGAAGATATTCAAACATCTCTTTGATTGCTGGATCTGGTTTCGGATCCGCCGAGGACACTTACCCATACTTGACTGGTGAGTGGTCTACTCATTTCAACTACCCACCAATGCCGTTCGATGGTATTTTGACTGGTTCGAGAGTCATGGTTGCTAAGGAAGCATTCACTTCACCTGCTGCCAAGCAAGCTATTGCTGATGCACCTGGTGTCTCTGATGCCGAATGGGAACAAGCCTACAAGAAACCAACTGGTGGTATCATTACAGTCAGATCTGAAATGGGTGAACCAATTCACAAATTGGCCACAAGAGGTGTCATGTTGTGGAAGGAATTGGATGAAACTATTTTCCAACTACCAAAGAACAAATTCCAAGATGCATTGGATAAGAAGAGGGATTATATCATTGAAAAGCTAAACGCTGATTTCCAAAAGCCTTGGTTCGCTACTGTTGCTGGTAAAGTTTATGACTTGCATGATCTAACATACGAGCAGATTGCTAATAGATTAGTCGAGCTGCTCTATGTTAGAGGCTCCAAGAGATGGATTGATGTTACCTTGAGAACTTTTGTCGGAGACTATTTAAGACGTGTCGAAGAGCGTTTCACTGACGCAGCTACCACTTCTGTCATCTCAAACTATCAGGAGTTAGAATCTCCAGATGAGACTGTTGCTAAAGTTTTCAGTGCTTATCCAGCTGCTAAGACTCAATTGATTAACCAACAAGATGTGGACTTCTTCTTGACCTTATGTCAGAACCCAATGCAAAAGCCTGTTCCATTCATCCCAGTTTTGGACTCAAATCTTGAATTCTATTTCAAGAAGGATTCTTTATGGCAATCTGAGGATCTAGAAGCTGTGGTTGATGGTGACGTTCAAAGAACCTGTATTCTACATGGTCCAGTTGCTGCCCGTTTCACCAACAAGGTTGATGAACCTGTTGGTGAGATTTTGGATGGTATCCATGATGGCCATATTACTAAACTGTTAAAGGACCAATACAACTCGGACGAATCCTCCATTCCAGTTGTTGAATATTTTGGTGGCGAAGCTCCACATGACATCAAGCATGACTTTGTTGAAGCCGACAACAAAATTATTTACCAAGCATCTTCTGATACCGATGAGGAGGAATGGTTCAAGGTTCTCGCTGGTCCAAAACGTTGCTGGAGACATGCATTCATCTCCACCAAACGTATTGTTCAAGGCTCTAGCTTCGTTTCCAACCCAGCCAGAAAGGTTTTATCACCAGCTAAAAATGTGGATGTTGAGATCTCCTACCCTGATATCCCATCCAAGACCGTTTTGACTGTATTCGAGCAGATCCAGGGAAAACGTCAAGCTGTTGTGGAGCTAAAAGCCTTAGACGAGACTACTATTCAACTCTCTTTGATTGAGACAAGAAACGTCTTGAAGGTGCCAGTTTCATTACAACTATTATACAAGTACAACCCTAACGATGGTTTTGCCCCAATCCTGGAAGTGACAGAGAACAGAAACGAAAGAATCAAACAGTTCTATTGGAAGCTTTGGTTCACTGAGGAGTTTGACTTGGACATTGATGTACACAAACCAATCCAAGGTGACAAATCAACAATCACCGCGCAAGATATTGCAGAGTTTACTCATGCTATCGGTAACAAGTGTGAGGATTTTGTCCCAAGATCTGGTAGAAAGCAACTTGCCCCAATGGACTTTGCCATTGTCGTTGGTTGGAAGGCTATCATCAAAGCTATTTTCCCAAAGACTGTGGATGGTGATTTGTTGCGCCTAGTTCACTTGTCTAATGGTTACAAGATGGTACCAGGCGCTACTCCATTAGCAAAGGATGATGTTGTTACCTCAACTGCTGAAATCAGATCTGTCCTAAATCAAGACTCTGGTAAGGTTGTTGAAGTTGTTGGTGTTGTTTCCAGAGATGGTAAACCAGTTCTCGAAGTCTCTTCCTCCTTCTTCTACAGAGGCGAGTACAGTGATTTCGAGAATACCTTTACCAAAATCAAAGAGACTCCATACCAGGTTAATCTCAAGTCTGCTAAAGACTTGGCTGTTTTGAGATCTAAGGAATGGTTCCAGTTGGAGAAGGATGTTCAATTACTTGGCGAGACTTTAACTTTTGAGATTGAAACTGAACTCACTTACAAGAACAAGACTGTTTTCAACTCTGTCAAGTCTGAGGGCAAGGTTCTTCTAGAGCTTCCAACAAAGGAGATTATCCAAATTGGTTCTGTCGAGTATGAGGCAGGTGAGTCTCATGGTAACCCTGTTATTGACTACTTGAAGAGAAATGGCTCTTCAATTGAAGAGAAGGTACCTTTTGAGAATGTAATCCCAATTGCCACTCTTGAGAATAAGGCGCCAGGTACCAACGAAACTTATGCTGTTGTCTCTGGTGATTACAACCCTATCCATGTTTCCAGAGTCTTTTCCAGATATGCTAACTTGCCAGGTACTATTACCCATGGTATGTACTCTTCTGCTGCTGTTCGTGGTCTAGTTGAGAGTTGGGCTGCTGACTCTGTTTCCTCAAGAGTTCGTGCATTCTCTGTTCAATTTGTCGGTATGGTGTTACCAAATGACACATTATCCACTAAGTTGGAGCATGTTGGTATGATCAACGGCCGTAAGATCATCAAGGTCGAGACCCGTAATGAGCAAGACATTGTTGTCTTGACGGGTGAGGCAGAAATTGACCAACCAGTTTCCACTTTTGTGTTTACTGGTCAAGGTTCGCAAGAGCAAGGTATGGGGATGGACTTATACGAGAAATCTGATGTTGCCAAGCAAGTTTGGGACAGAGCTGACAAGCACTTCCTCAACACATACGGTTTCTCCATTGTTGACATAGTCAAACAGAATCCTGAAGAGTTGACAGTTCACTTTGGAGGTGAGAAGGGTAGAAAGATCAGAGACAACTACAGTCAAATGACTTTCGAGACTATTATTGACGGAAAGGTTACCTCTGAAAAGATTTTCAAGGAGGTTACTGACAAAACTCTGTCTTACACTTTCAGAAACCCAGGTGGTTTGATTTCTGCTACTCAATTTACTCAACCGGCCTTGACGTTGATGGAGAAGGCCTCCTTTGAAGATTTGAAATCAAAGGGATTGATCCCAGCTGACTGTATTTTTGCTGGTCACTCTCTTGGTGAATACGCCTCTTTAGCTTCATTGGCAGAAGTCATGTCCATTGAATCGTTAGTGGAAGTTGTGTTTTACAGAGGTATGACCATGCAAGTTGCTGTTCCAAGAGATGATTTGGGTAGATCCAATTACGGTATGATTGCCGTTAACCCAAGCAGAGTTTCGGGTTCATTCTCACAAGAAGCACTACAATTTGTTGTTGAGAGAGTTGACAAACAAACCACTTGGTTGTGTGAGATTGTTAACTACAATGTTGAGAACCAACAGTACGTTGCTGCAGGTGATTTGAGAGCGTTGGACACTTTGACCAATGTTTTGAACTTCATCAAGCTGCAAAAGCTTGATATCGATAAGTTGAGAGAGCAATTGTCTATTGAGAAGGTTGAAGAACACTTGAATGAGATTATTGACGAGGTTTCAAAGAAATCTTTGGCTAAGCCTCAACCAATTGATCTAGAGAGAGGATTCGCAACTATTCCACTAAAGGGTATTTCTGTCCCATTCCACTCGTCATATCTAAGAAACGGTGTCAAGCCATTCAAGGCTTTCTTGGAAAAGAACATCTTGAAGGAGAATGTCAAGACTGACAAGTTGATTGGAAAATACATTCCAAACTTGACGGCTAAGCCATTCGAAGTTACCAAGGAGTACTTTGAAGATGTTTACCAGTTGACGAAGTCTGAAAAGATCAAGGATGTACTGGATAACTGGTCTAAGTACCAATAATTTTTGCATTCATTCATTCATTCATTCATGCATATACTCTTTGCAAGGGATCTGGGATCGAAGGTGCAGCCTCTTATGTGATGATGGTTAGTGTGGTGTTAATCTCATTATGATATCAAGCTCTCCCTCACATCCCCTGACACGTTTATATGTGTATTTTTAATTTTATTTAATCATTCTGTCCTCGAGAGGAGACTGAAATATATTGCTTTGTTTATAGAGAGTCTGTATTCGTCGTGTATGTGTTATATATTCTTATTATCTCCCCTTTTGCTCAGTTTCTAGTACACATCAGTGACTTCCTTTTAGGTTATTTTATGGAAAGCCAGGTCAGAAAAGGAATTTCTCCATTCGCCTTCTTCAAGCCCTTTGAAACTAACGAGCTTAGCTTCTGAGAAGTATGTCTTTATGTCTGAATACTGCAGAGTTGGCTCGATGAACTTGAACTTCGACTTGCGGTTCTTCTTTCTCTTTGACACCACTGGTTGGAACCCGTCACCCTCGTCAACCATATGAGGGCGATCTTCTGCCAGAGCTATTAGATGCACAAGCTTTGAAATGCCCGGGTACTTCTCATATAGCTCCAACTTATTCAGTCGTTCTGTGTGGGTGCTGATGTTGTTCGCCAACAGTATCACTGGTCGACACTTTTCAATCACTTCATGTGTGAGCTCCAAAGGAGCATGTGGTAAGAAGAACAGCGTATCTGCACTCACAGCACCTGTGTAGTCCTTTTCGACCACATAGCCTTCGATGCGAAAGAACTCCTCGTCTAATACTGTAAACACCGGGTCGTAGAGTGAGACCTTCTCAGCCTTGACACCAAAGTGCCGTGCAATACCTTCAAGAAGACATAACTGATACAGCGCTGCTTCTTCCTGACTGGGCGAGCCCAACGCGACACACCGTATGCTCGAAACTGTCTGCTCTCCATCTTCGATCGTCTGGACTATCTCCTTGAACAGTTGAGAAGTTTGGACAACTTGTGCCTTGTCTGCTACACACTCCCTCAACTTTTCCAGGTTCTCTTCACTGGCGATTCCACTCTCGTAAATGCCTGCCATTTTCCTCCTGCCTTTTGTTTTGACAAACTCACTCATATTCTCTTGCTCTTCTTTGCTCCAAAGACACCTGTCACCATCACTGTGAGACTCACCACAGCCTAGATAGCGAACATTACAGAAGATGTTTCTCATGTTCACTTCCAACACTTTTTTGTTTTGGTAGTGTTCGTTATGGTATAGACACATCTCATCGCCTGTCTTCGAAGAGGATGTGTGATGTGAGATGGGAAGAAGGATAGGAGTAGGGGAGTGTATACTTATATTCAGTTTTTATGTATTGCTTTCTATTATACTGGGGTTGTGGAAGGGAAATGCAGTGGGAAAGATGAAAGTATGTGCGATGTTATCAAGTAGATAGGGAATTGAACAGGACTGAAATACTCTCACCGTAGTGATCACGACGGATGCACTCAGCGAATATTGGGGAGATGTCAATAGACACAAGCTTCTTGACTTTCTTCTTTTCCTCGGTGAGCGGGTACGTGTTTGTGACAACTATCTGGTCGATGTACTCGCATCCATCCAATTCCTGAAGACACTGGTCAATGAACAAACCGTGCGTAGCAAGGATGTAGACCTTCTTAGCACCGCAGTTCAGACGACAGTGCTCTGCAGCAGCAATGAAAGACCCCGGTCTGTCAATCATATCATCCAAAATAATGACAGAACGGTCCTTCACATTACCGACCAAGGTGATCAATTTCTCTTGGGAAATTGCATCTGGCTCGTCCTCATCTGAGTCCGCTGCATCGTACGTTCCTCCAAGAGCGTATGAGCTTGTGTCATTAGCAATGGTTTCATCGTCAAAAACGGGTTCGTGTCCAACCTCTTCTGAGATGAAATCATCATCGACAACATGGCCTTGGATGACTCTGGCTGTTTGCAACCCATTGGCCAAAATAACTTCCTCTTCATCTTCCTCGCCATCTTCTCTCTTGGCACTGGATCTTCTTCTTGCGGCGGCAGCAGCGGCAGTTCTAGCAGCAGCGGCAGCGCTCTGTCTTCTCTGTCTGTTAGCCAACATCTGGGCTTGCGCTCTCTTCTGCGAGTACACATCTGCAGTACGACGACGGTCGGTGTGGATCATAGCAAAGTTGATCTTCAAAGAGTCAGCAAGAGCTGTGACTCGTTTAGTACCACCTGGATTCTTTGAGACAACCACAGCATTCTCGTAGTCCTCGACGTTCTGCTTAATCCATTTGGCTAAACTTGGGGCACCGTAAAGGTTATCCACTGGCTTGGAGAAGAACCCCTGCATCTGCGAAGCGTGCAGATCCATGGAGATCACATGGTCAGCACCAGCCATGATCAACAGGTTTGCCAACATTCTCGCTGTGATGGCACCTCTATGCTTTTTCATCTTTGACTGTTTGGAGTACGGAAACTGTGGGATCACAGCAGTAATCTTCTTGGCCGACCCGCTCTTGCATGCTGACACCAAGATCAGCAACTCCATGATGTGGTCATTAATATCACCTGAGCCACTCTGGATTACGTACACATCCTCGTCTCTGATGGACACACCTATTTGAACAGACGTTTCCCCATTAGAGAACTTCTTGAGAGTGCATGGCGCTGGCTCAACCCCAAGCTTAGCGCAGATCAGCTGCCCCAGCTCAGGGTGGGAGTTTCCGACAAAGATTTTACACTTGCGCATCTCCGTGTATCTGTATCGATGTGACCTTGAGCGAAGAGTGTTTTCTCGCTGCCTCCCTTTCCTTGGAGACTAGAATGTGTGAAGAGCAGTCCCCCAACTAGCGCAACCACTTATAAGCTATTTCGGACAGGTTCAAGTGACTGAGGTGCAGAGATACTGGTGAAGTTTTCCCCGTAGCTATCCTGCTATATACACTCAGTACTAGTCCTTATGTGGTCTTTGTGATTTAGTCCCTTTTCTTGCTTACGGGTCTAGTCTCTATAGTCTAGTCTAGTCTAGTCTTTTTTTTTTGTGTTAATTAATTTTTTCCTTTGGGACTGGACTCGTTTTTCCTTTTTCATCTCATCGGAAATGTTTTCATTGGGTCTATGTCTGGTCTGGGACTAGACTAAATGATGAGATCCGAGGGTAGTCGCACATGTGAAAGCCCATCACATCACACACATATATACAGCACTATTAGGCTAGGGGCTCGTGTACTGCGGTACAGCTGCAGCTTGCTCCATCAGGTGGCCGCAGCTGTATAGCTGTGTGCTGTTTCACAACTGGGTGGGAGAGGAGAGAAAAAAACACGGGAGTTTGCTCAGTTGACTACCAGACATAAAACGTGTTCGTATATGTATATGTGTACAGTTCATCCCTTCGGAGTGGACAACGGAGACGAAATATTGACTGCAGTGAACTTCTTTGGCAGATTGACCTTCTTGAACTTGGATTTAAGTTTTTGCGAGACCAAATCGAAGTCCAAGTGCTTTGTTAGACTGATTCTTGGAATACACGAGATGTAGTGCTTTTCGTCTAGCTCCACATCCAGTGGGTCCTGAGTATGGCACCCTGGCGATAGTTTGAATCTAATCGAATGGTTTTTGCCATCGCTATCTTCGTAAATCTCAAAAATTATCTGGGAGAGGTAGTCCAGCTCTGGGAGATCGTTCCTGTTGATGTGCAGTTGGATGCTACTCTCATACAGAATGTTCAGAAGTGTGTACATGTGACTCTCCTTAGTGAAATACGCCACAAGTCCCGGTGGTTTATCATTATCGACAATGGCTTGTAAATCAGCCATAATCTTCTTCGCCAAAGGAATAGAAGTTAGCAGACCAATTTCCAGTTTATCGCTGGGTGTGATTCCATACTCCTGGGGACAGATGAAATCGAACAGAACCTGTGATAGTTTGTAAAGCTCTCTCAAGTACTTGAAAATTTCGTCATCAAAGAGGAAGTGGTTTTGATTAGTATTTGGGATATGCCCGTTCTTTCTGAAAAGTTTTAAGTGCTCAGGATATTCGTCAATCAATAGAGATTCAGATGGCTTCTCCACCTCAGGATTAGGTTTGAAGATCTTCTCCAAAAATACTCTGTTGTGTAATGCGTCAAACTTCATGGTGTCATAAAGCTCAGAGATTTTTGAAGGATCAACTTTCTCTAAAGTGGTGAACTCTTTGAACAGCTTATTCCATCTCTCGACGAACAAGTCAGGATCTTCACCAGAACACCACTCTATGCCTAAAGTTTTCGCAATCGGATAATTTTGCTCCATGATTTTATGATGATAGTTCATCAGCTCAACTACTCTTTTGATAACAAAGTAAGGTTCTGGCATTTTCTGTGGCCAAGTAAATTGAGGCGGTGCCTCTTTTCCTTCTCTTAACAGAGGTTTCAATTGCTTTTTGACTTTATCCATGAGGTCTTTGGCAGCGTTACTATCATCTAACAGGTCCTTCCTTATCTGGATATAGTTTTCTCCTTTATTGGAATCGAACATAGAGTTTGCCCAGTAGTTTGCAGTGAGAACAACTCTTCTTTCCGATGAAGAAAACACCTGAACATTATCCAGGATATCTTTGTTCAAGAGACTCAAATCTTGTCTCAGCATTTCACCCAAATCAGTTGCTTGATACTTTGCGGAGTGCGTGGCTTCTCCACCCCATTTCAAGATGAATTGAACCTTCTCTACCTCATTCTTATCATCGAGCACAGGCTTCAGCTGGATCTTTGTTCCTGGAAAGTTTAATTTCTTTTCCAAGGTGTTGGCAAGGATATTCAACTTGTTAGCGTCTTCCAGTTTCTGCTCTTGAGCAATCTTTATTGCCTTCAAGACAATCTCTAAATCGGATACCTCTCTAATGATCACTTCTTCCTTATAGCCTTTCAGTAAAGAGATAAAAATTTCTGATCGAAAAGAGTATTTGAACTTCTGTTTTGGAGTTCTATCAGCATGTCTAATCACAGTAACCATGCCTTTCAGTACCCATTTTTGAGATTTCTCTTCAGATGGAGCTTCATGTGTGATTAACTTTCGTAAATCTCGAACTTTCTTAGCCTGGTAGAACATGTCTCTCAGAATCCTTGCACAGTTACTGTAATAATAGTCATTATCCTTTACAAACGAGAACCCATTAACGTCAATAACATAACTCTTTCCGCCAACTCTGAGAAGATCAAAGCCACAGATTGTTTGCTGGAAAATATTCGAGACTGATGTGGCAATGGTCTTTTCCACGCCTGAGAGTTCTGTTATGTACCTGATTTCTTTACCATGGGTATTTCTGCGAACAATTCCATCCACCACTGGCGATTTTCTTGTCTCTGCATGGCAGAAGTTGGGGCCAACAGTGTAGGCCTTGACATCTTCAAAATTGTTCGTGTCCATAAATTTCTCATATATGTATGAGCCAGATGTTCTGGGAGTGGACAGCTCAGGGTCAAATTCAGACGATTTATTCCCTACCTTTCTGAACAAGCGTCTGCCACCACCACCGTCCTTTGTTGGATAGTAGATATAGACATTGTGATCCTCACCATCAACAGGTTTCTCCACAAAGGGTTTAGTTAAACGTTTTCCATCAACCTCGATCGTGTCTTCATCAACCATCTTCCAATCTGGCTCAGGTATCTTCTCAATCTCAAGTCCCTGGGATGCCAGTTTCGCTTTGAGTTCATCGTCAACTCTTGGTCCACCATCTCTTGAGATCTCTAATCTTTCCGGAGTTGGAACTCCAGCTAAATCTAACATCCATAGACACAGTCTTCTATCCCACAGAGCCTTCTGCATCACCAGATCGTTTATTAGGTATGGTTTGCGCAGCTTCACGTACTTGATAGCTTTATCCAACGGGAACCCTTTAGAGAAGAAACTGATCAAGAAATCACAAGTAGGCCAGTTCTCTACTGCCTCGTCCAGTATAACTTTATCACCGAAAATCACAGTTTCGAACTCCCCATTCTCAATCAAGCGCTGAAGAATCTGTCTGCAGGGTTTACTGAGAACCTTAGTGTCCATTGCGCAAACTCCAATTTTACCAATCTTCGGAAGCTGCAGCTTTGTGCCTGAACCTGACGGCTTGCGGGGCGGAGAGGCTATGCCTGTCGATACCGAGTCTCCTACCATGGTGGTGTTGTGGGATGGGAGATGGACCTGTGAGTTGTTCTCGCTGGAGGAGGTTTTGGGCGTGAACCCTTCCAGTATAGGGGCGATGGAGGCCATTGCCTTCTTAGTGTCTTCGCCTTCAGACGCTGGACGTGAACCTGCAGAGCTTAGTTCCAAAGGTGACATTGGCGCAGACGCACTCTTGCGCTTAGGAACTTCAATATCAATTGGCTTTGACATATCTGCTTCCTTTCGAGCTCCGGAGCAAATACAAAAAATCACTCTACAAAAAAGCTGCTACCTCTCTGTGTACTTGTTTGATTGGCTGGCTGTCTACCCGATGTTGTTTGTTTGTTGTTATTAAACGGAGCATAGACAACGTGTGGCCTATTTGATTTGGTGGGTATAAGACCTTCCACGACAATTTCCTATACGGGGGCCATCACTTACCCGGCCCCAAAAATTTTAATCTGGTAAGGACTGGTGGGTCTGAAAAAAAAGCACAGACTAGACCAGACCAGACCAAACTAGACTAGACTAGACTAGACCAGACCAGACCGATAAGATCCAGGAAGCCTTGCGCAATGGGAGGAGAGGATATCAACAAGAGAAGAAGAACTTCTCCCTCTTCGCCAACAGCAGCAAAGAGAGATCATAAAAGTGGGTCTAAAATCTACTCTCCGTTCCGAGTAATCGGTAATGTCTCCAATGATACACCCTTCGCAGTAGGCACGTTGGGGGCAACTTTCTATATTGTGACAAGCGTTGGACAGTCCTTCCAGATCTATGATGCCAACACCTTGCATCTTCTGTTTGTTTCGGAGAAGCAGACAGCGTCGAGGATCACGTCGCTCACAGCCCATTTCCAGTACGTCTATGCGACATATGGAAACAAGATTGGCATCTACAAAAGAGGTAAGCTGGAGCATACCTTGGAGGTGGATACATCTGAGTCACTCACCAAGGTTGTTGTCTTCGGTGACTATCTCATCGCTTCGTCAAAGAGACACATCTTCGTGTTTAAGAAAGCACATGGCCTGAAAGTCGCAACAGAATTCTATACCTCGCTGAAGATTTCCGATATTGAAGGCGATATTGTGGACTTAGTTCATCCACCAACTTATATCAACAAGATTGTGATTGCCACCACGTCTTCTGTAACCATCGCTAATGTGAACACTGGAAAATTCTTGTACACATCACCAGAGTTTGCCCACCAACTGACCACGATCGAGTGTGCCCCTGTTTTGGATATTGTTGCACTTGGAACTGTGAGGGGAGATGTTCACCTGTTCAATCTGAAGAAAGGCCGCACCATCCGTACAATCAACATCAGCGAAAGTGATTCTGTCTCCACTGTATCCTTCAGAACTGATGGATTCTCACACCTGGTTGCAGGGTTGAGCAACGGTGACTTGGCTTTCCATGATCTGGACCGTAAAACCAAACTCCACGTACTCAGAAAGGCACACAGGGAATCACTAGGTGGTGTGGCCAAAGCGCAGTTCTTGAACGGCCAGCCAATAGTGGTAACCACTGGTGGTGACAATCAGCTGAAAGAGTTTGTATTCGATCCCTCCCTATCCTCAAATGAAGCTATAGTATCTGTGCCAAGAATATTGAGATCCCGTGGTGGCCACTCAAGTCCGCCATCTACTATAAGATTTGCAGATGCTAAATCCCATTACATTCTCTCTGGGTCAAGAGATCAATCTTTCTGGAGCTTTTCTTTGAGAAAAGATGCCCAATCTCAGGAACTGTCTCAGAAAACGAAGAAGACCATCAATGGTTTGAAACAAGCAGGTCCTACAACACGTGCAAACTTCCCTGAAATCCTCGATATTGCTATTGAAAACCAGAGAGAGGGCGAATGGGATAATGTACTAACTGCACACAAAGACGAGCTCTTTGCAAGAACTTGGGACTCGAAGAACAAGAGGGTGGGTAGACATATTCTGAAAACTATAGATAATGGGTCAGCCAGATGCGTATGCATTTCACAATGTGGTAACTTTGGCCTTGTGGGCTCTTCTAAAGGTGGAATTGGTGTCTACAACTTACAATCAGGCATAATTAGAAAGAACTATCAGCTGCACAAGAAACCAGTCACAGGCATTGCCATCGACGGTATGAATAGAAAGATGGTATCATGTGGGTTAGATGGAATCGTTGGATTCTATAATTTTAGTGAGTCTAAGTACTTGGGGAAACTGCAACTTGAGGCACCTATTACGTCTCTTGTATATCACAGATCCTCTGACTTGTTTGCTTGTGCCCTTGATAACCTGAGCATAGTTGTCATTGACTCTGTCACTCAAAAAATTGTTCGTGTGCTTTACGGCCACACCAACAGAATCACATCAATGGACTTTAGTCCAGATGGGCGTTGGATAATCTCTGCGGGCTTAGATTCTACACTGAGAACATGGGACTTACCGACAGGTGGCTGTATTGACGGTATCCGTGTCAACGATGTCGTGACCAGTCTGAAGTTCTCACCCACAGGTGAATTTCTTGCGACGTGTCATGTGTCTCATGTTGGTGTATGCCTGTGGACTAATAGAGCACAATTTAAGCCTGTTTCTACGAGACACATTGAGGAAGAAGAATTCAAAGCAGTTGCTCTTCCTAATTCTTCAGGGGAAGGTGGGTCGAATATTCTGGATGGTGCGATTGAGTCTGTCAGCACAGGAGATGATGATGAAGGAGTATTCAATCACTATGAGTCGGTCGCTCAAATCGATGAAGGACTTATCACTTTGTCCCTTGGCCCCCGCTCAAAATTCACCACCCTTATTAACCTGGACTTGATCAAGCAGCGTAATAAACCTAAAGAAGCTCCTAAAAAACCTGAAAATGCACCATTCTTTCTGGAGTTGAAGGGATCCAAAGTGGGAGACGATGCAATTGGCAGAGAGTTGGGTGAATCGTCCATTCTTTCAGAAACCAACAAAAGCACCGGTGATGGAGAATCAAATTCTGTGCAACTAAAACCAAACTCTAACGCAGTATCCTTCGAATCTATCTTCACCAGGTTATTGAGAGAAGGTGCCACATCCAGAAAAGGTGACTACTCTGAGTTCTTGAAGTTCCTCTCTTCAGCATCGCCTGCTATTACTGATTTGGAAATCAAATCAATCCACACTACTACTTTGAATGAGATTTCATGGTTTATTGAAGCCATGACCCAAGGTTACAATTCCAATAAAGATATTGAACTGGTGGAGGCATGGATGAATATGCTATTGAAGAATCATTGTGATGTTATACTCACCGGGGAAAGTGATAAGCACTTGTCTAAAGCAATGGAGAGGTGGCATGAGTCACATGACGAGAAGACAGAAAAGTTTGATGACTTGATCAAGTACTGTTCAGGTATCATCAACTTGGTTACTTCTGTATGATTCCAAACAAAGTTTTAGTGCATGTACTCCCAAGATCGTAGTCAACCGCTCAATTCTCCCAACTTTAGGGCCTTCAGTTTTGTCGATTTCGTCTGAGTACCCTTGGGAAAACAGTCTAAATGGCCACTTTTGAATTTGGTGACATTCTCGAGAGGATCGTTAACTGGTACACAGTAGGTAATGTCATTCACTGGTTTCGCACAAACTTCACATACTGCGCCTAGTTTGTAACTTTGTAGTGTACTTAGCTTCTCTCTAGCTGATAATAATACCAATGATTTGATATTTTGGGTCAACCTTGAAATCTTTTGAGTCTTTGAGACTGATGTCATAGAATGCGACAAGAAATCCTGTAGATCCGCAACTTTGAAACTTAAGCTTGATCCAACGACTAAGTTCAAAACTCTCGATATTGATAAGTCAGATATCAGAGTGGGAGTTGATAGGATGGAAATAATCGTTGGTTTGTGGTCTTTCGATTTCAAAAGAGCTTCCAGAACATAGAACAGGGTCTTATTGTATTTATCAGGCTGTTCTCGTTGTATTTCAATAAGGTAATCGATACATTTGGTATCCTGCTTATTTTGAAGGAGAATGTCGATGGCTTCGTAATGCCGCTTCAATCTGAAAAGTACAATAGTCTTCATAGAGCTCAAAGAAGGGGGTTTAATTCTATCAATCTGCGACAGGGCAGATTGTAGATCTATCGCTCTTTTTTTTAGTATCAATTCCATCTTTTGGAAAGTCTGTGAATCAGTGAGATCTTCTGTTTCAGTCAACCGATTCACGTAAACCTCAATCAATCTAAGGTTTAACTCTTCATTACACCATGGCTCGGATTCTAAAAACTCCAGCTCTAGATCTGTTCCAAATTGAACAAGGAACTGTTGAACCTTTAGGGGATTAAACTTGGTTCCTGAGTCCACAAATAACTTTCTCCCATACTGAGTGTCTTTCTCTATCAGCTCAGCAGAGTATTGAATCACCAGATTTATCTGATCACTACCCAAACGAAGCAGATACTTTAAAAGCAATTTGTCTCTGTCGTCATCGGTAACATGATCTGAATTCATCTTTATAAGGTCTAATGCTCTCTTGTAAAATCCTCTTGCAAAAAGAAAGTCATACAAATCACTGAACTTTCCTCTTTCCACAAGTTCATTCTCAACGACATTGGGATCGAGATGATTGTGCAGTCGAAGTAATGGTCCTATCAGCCCTGGATTTGTGATAAGGTATATCTGGAAAAGTTTTGTATCCAATAAATCCCAAACTTGGTCTACTGACTGTAAACTCTCAAGGAAATGATCTATGGTCGGCATTTGGGTAGGCTCACCTTCAATCGTAGAGGTCATAGAGGTTAATATGCTAGCATTGTCAGAAGGTTGGTGCCTGTGTGTAAGAGTAATGATTGAGAGTTTCCTCCTCTGTGTAGTGATATATGAAGTAATAGCTTTCAGTTTGATGACGTTACCTGGGGAAGAATCTGAAGTATTTACTAGACTGAGGATTAAGGCAGGAGGCGCGTTGAAGTCCATGAATATTCTGCATGCTTTGTGCAGATGTCCACCCTTGAAAAGTTCTAGACCCTGAGTGATCTTCAACTGCCTCATAGTAGAGTCTCTTTCTGGAAACTGCTCTAATGAGAGCAACGACACAAACGATATGGCTTGACGAAGTCCCATTGATGCAATGATTTTCCTATATGGCTGAACTTCATACTTTAAGCTTTGATCTGATGATAACTTAACTAAAATACAGCCCCTAGGAGATGCTGTGATTGATTTTATACTAGAAAGCTGAATGGTTTGCAACGTGGACAGTCGCTCAACTTCCTTCACAACTAACTGTTGCTGAGTTGATAGAATGATAAATGGCCCAAGTGAAACCAGGTCAGTAGGGATTTTCTCCCATTCAAACTTCTTCTGAGTCTTATCATCTATCACCAGTCCACTTTTCCCTCTTGAAACCAACACTTTATTATTGTCAAGAAGCACCATGTGGATAGTCTGTCTGAAGAGATATCCGCTGATTAGTATATTTTCGTCTCTATAAATTGCTGATCCATTGCTCCATATCACAGAGCCTTTGGAGAGAGTAAACTTCTCCACTCTGTGCGAGAGCTTTTTCTGTTTGACCATCACTAATGTCCCGTTGTTGCTGTTCAATTCATACCAAACAATGCTGTTCTTGGTTGCTACTGCAACTTGATTCTTTGATGCAACCTGGCAAGTGATATCCCTGAATGGGAGAGTCTCAAGAATTTCCAAGTCAGGAGACAGAAGATAAAGAGACGACTTCGACAGAGCTGTGAAGTAAGTAGCCACTGTGTTGCCATTAAAGCTATCTAGTGCTTTGACTGACTCCACAGGCGTAGGTAGTCTTACAGAGTGCCCATTAAACGCCAGTCCAGCAGATGTAGGACTTGGCAATGGTGAATTATTGCTTCTCTCAGCACCACCCCCATTAACTAAATCTCCTACCTGCTGTAGGACGGTGACTTGCCTCATTGCTCCCTGAGTTGTGGTCTCATGTAAATGATAGGGTTGTAAAGGAAGAATGTAAATAAATACAGAAAAAAGTGTCAAACTTCACCTAAACATCAACAAGTTTTATATTTATACACAGGTGCTTGGAACATCAAACGGAAGAGGCAGAGACTATATGGTTGCAGGCACATAATGGATCTGTTAGGAAAGCTCTCTAATCTCCCTAACGCGTCTACCCATGCACTGGCACAGGTGAAAAGAGCCGATCTTGTCGTCCAGAATCAGCTGGCAAATCTACAGCAATCAGACACGTCCACACAGCAGCTTGTTAAACAATACAAAACCCTGCTGAGCAAATATGGAGACAATACTAAGGTAGGGGTTGCACAATCCATGACTGAGCAGGTTGACTGTCGATTGAGGGTGCTCGAAAAGACCATGAGTATTGTAGAAGAGAACAGCCAGCTATGAGGCAGAAGAGAGCATGTACGCTAAATCTTTATCAGACATTGCATATTAATTGGTTTCTTCAGTTCACGAAGAAACAGTATGTATTCAACCTCACAGTGAACCAGTCACTACTCGTCGACTGATAAGGAGTATGATGGGGGGGGGCGAACGAGAGACCGGGAGATGCAGTAGTAGATTGCTCCTAGATAAGTTTGAAGGTTCACTCTATGGCAACCCCTGAGATGCTCTATCCCATTTACCCCCTGTAACCCATCCAGCATTGATAACTTTAAGAGCGTCTTTCAAGTTCATAGGCTTCTTCAACGTTTTCTGCTTGTCAACCAAGTTGTAGTACACAACAGGATAGCTATCTTTGGGCACCACTGAGAGCAAGCTTTCATGCTGTTTCTGTTTTGCTGAAAGTCGTTCTTCCTCTGTGGAGTTCAACCAGATCTCCCGTCTTTTCTGCCATACCTTGCACCCGCTGACAAAAGGCTCCCCTTCCACGCGCAGTGTATCTGCCTCCTCGACGGAGTTGAACTCCTCGAAGGGGGGTAATGTCATTTTACTACTACTTGTTCCTTCTTCTCTAGTGATGCTCTCTGCGATATTATCCGTTGGCTCAGTCAGCGGTTGCTCCAGCACAGACGGCGAGACAGAGGATGAAGAAGTTACAAGAAACAGCTCGTTCACAACTTCGTCACTTGATAAATTGTCGTCTGTCAATTGACGAAGTTTCTGAGCGGTTATCTGAAGATGCAATGAACACTTGGCAATGTACGACCGAACTGTCTTGAACAGAGAGCGACGGGTTAAGTCTTTGCTCATAGTCTTTAGGAAGACACCAACCAACGTACCACCCCAGATGAGTTTTCTCCTAGCTACTGAGAGTGATAGACACGACCACGATACGGAAGATCACTGTTGTTGTGTTTCGGTGAGAAGGGTGTTTTATGCCGGGTAAAGTTTAAGGGATTGTGAACTCCACAGTCTCTCGTGACACATAGGACACATAGGTATGTAGATACGGGACAAGTAACACAGTCAATGCGGAGCGATCAAACTAGAGACGAATGGAATTTACGTGGCGCAGACGGAAAAATTTACAGCTGTCGTATCAAGTTGTTTGGTCGTGAATTCTTTGTTTATGAATACTGTTCAAACAGGATGATAGTAGGCAGAGATTCTATAAAATGAGCATGAAGCGACAAAAGAGAGGACGTAGTATCAATTAGGCAGGAATTTTCAAATCGGTATCAAATTTAGCTTTATCCTTCTCCATTTTGGCGTCATCCTCCTCTCTTGCTCTTCTCTCTTTAGCACTTTTCCAAGCCTTATAACTCAGTGTCCAGCCATCGTCTCCGAGCTCATACTTTGATTGAGCATTCAGCTCCAAGTAATCGTGTAGCTTCCTTTTCTTAATATCACTGGAGTTCACACTCTCCACAGCACTATTCTTTTCTCCATACCGTACACCGTGTATAGCAATGCTTACACCATCGTGCCCCGTCAGCCAGCTTCTGGAATTGATACCGTGACGGTACAAGCCAGCATACTTGACAAGTCGAGGAAGAACAATTAAATCAACATGAACATCTCCCCCGATAATGTTGATAAACTGTCTAAAATTCTTGACTGTTTGAGTGATATTTTGCTTGTTTTCCGCATTTCCTGGTGTTTGCTTGGAGCTGTTTGCCGAGTCCTTATCTAGCTCTATGTCCTCATCGATAACTGGTAGAAACCCATTGTGTTTGAGTATCAGAATGATATCAGAATCATCAGTATAGATGTCTGTCCCCCAAATGGCTCTTTTTTCATAATTGGAGTTGTTTTTAATCTCTGTCAGATAGTAAGATGGGATGCGCACTGTGACAATACTATTAATATGCTCTCTAAGTTCCGGTAGTAGAGGTACCTTTTTATCATCAAGAGGTCCATCATAGCATGCCAGTTGCGAGTAGCTTGATCTCGTAGGTGTTGGAGTATAGATTAATGATCCCAAATGTTTTCTTGGGAATTTTGAAACAAAATCCAAGACTTCAGTGTTATCCACGTCAACCACTCTCTTAGCAAACTTCTTTCTAAGTAAATTATCTGTCTTATCCTGCCGCGGCGGATCTGCTCTCGATGCTGTATCATCAGTTTTCTTAACAGAAGGAACTGCATTGAGCCGCTTAATGATTGAGTAGCATAAAAACGGTTTGTAACTTGGATTTTTCTGGGCCTCAAGTCTTGATCTCCGTTCATGTTGAAGGATGTCATGTTTCTCCTCATCCGTAAAGTCGAGTATTTCGTACTTCTTTGAGTAGTACTCAATAATCTCATCATCAGTCTGTTGAGCAGGTTCAGGAGGTACCAACGAAGGAGATATAGGCGTTTGACTTGAATTTTTGACTAGTAAATCATTTAGCAAAGGTTGCCTAGGTTTGAATGGATCAGTTGAGAGGTTGGAAAGGAAACTAAAAGGTTGCTGTTGCTGTTGTTGTTGTGACTGGTGCTGTTGTTGTTGTGCTTGTGCTTGTGCTTGTTGCTGTTGCTGTTGTGGTTGTGGTTGTGGAGGAGGAGGGGGTAGCTGTGTGTTTTGATTCAGGACACCGCCAGCGATTCCCGATGAAGCCATGTTGATTACAGAAGGTCCCGAATCTGAAGATCTGATTGGTGTAGGCCCATTCAGGATTGATTGGATTGGAGATTGGGTTGTGCTACTTTGAACTTGGGGTAAATTTGACAGAAATGATATTGGTGGTAACCTGACACCTTGCGAAACCTTTGGGCTCTCAGAGGTGTTGTCTGGAATGCTTCTTTTCAAAATACTTTCCTGTGGTGTGCCTTCCGACATCTTATCGAAACCGACTTAATAAGAAGTAGCTACTCCACCAGATGTGTCACGTTGTCTGAATGATACATTAAATACTACTTCTTGACAGAAGTTTAGTTTTACTTGAACAATAAACAAACAAACTTTGGGATATACCCCTTCCCCTTAACACGTGACTAGTCATCAAGCCCTAGTACTGCGAAAACATCCGAACATCATATATTGAAATTTTAGCTCTTCGGTGTGCTGAGATTCTGTTAAAAAATGAAAATTTGAAAAATTCCACTCCGTCCTTTCAAACAACAAAACTATACCTATCATCAAATATGTCCTCTAACAGATCTGCTTTGAAAGACGTTGTTACCCGTGAATACACTATCAACCTCCACAAGAGATTGCACGGTGTCTCCTTCAAGAAGAGAGCTCCAACTGCTGTCAAGGAGATTAAGAAGTTCGCCAAGTTGCACTTGGGTACTTCCGATGTCAGATTGGACCCAAAATTGAACCAAGAAATCTGGAAGAGAGGTATCAAGGGTGTTCCATTCAGATTGAGAATCAGAATCTCTAGAAAGAGAAACGAGGAGGAAGATGCCGAAGAGAAGCTTTTCTCCTACGTTGAGCCAGTCAACGTTGCCAGCGTCAAGGGTTTGAACACCGTTGTTGTTGACGATGAGGAGGAAGCATAAATGGTTTCAGGGTCTTGTCATCTATAATGTGTAAATTATATATAGGGAACTTTTGGTCATTTGACAGCCATTGTCTACCAGGGAAATATTCTTTGTTTTTTACGGGATAGTTGTTGGTTAATTGGAACCTTCAATGAGTGAACCCTTTAATTTCATTAGTAGTTTTGTATGAGAAAACGATTAATATCCATGATTATTTCATGATACTTTCTTTTGTCTTCATATCGCTGCTATCTTCTATTCGTGTCGTCATCTACCTTGGATGTGTTTATTTGTTTGATTTGATAATTTTTTCTTTTGCTACATGTAGCTGTGAGGGTTTTGTCACATAACCAATACATTAATGTGGTACTTATATAGATGAGGACTTTTGGTTCAAATCTGTTAGTAAGAAACTCCTCCATGTGTGAATACAGCCAACAATTACGCCCCTCCATATGAATTTATGGGTTGCTATGATTCAATCAGTGTAACTATGACAAAAGAACCTGTCACTACAGGAAGAGTATCAAAACGATTCTCTTTGCTCCTGTTCATTGTGGTTCAAAAAAAAACTAATAAAATCATTCATCCTTTGAATCATCATACAATCAAAATCTATGTTAAGGCTTAATGGTTGGCTTGTGTTACAATCTCACATACTGTTCCTCGGAGACAATGAAACGTTGTCATACACATTGAAGTGGTAAGAAAAAGCTTTGAAGAAGGAGAATAAATTTTTGTACAGCGCTTTCCTTTTTGTTAGGGCTTGCAAACCGGGTTACCTTTTAGAATCTCTACAAATTGAACTGTGGTAACGAGTGTTACAGACATGAATTGTGCAATCAAAAATGCAACGACCTCTGGTTTCTATACTGAATATCAGTCTCTTCACCAAAACCAGCTTCACCAGATCGTTTCAGGATGAACTTCTCATCGAAGAAGTCAATCATCTGAGCCAGAGATTTGCAGTCCATCAACTCTTTATACAAAGATTTGGAGATTTGAGAGTCCAACATGCAAGAAAAATGATGCTGTATGAGTCTAAAAGGTAAACCGTAGGCTGTAGCATACTCCCAAAACCTCTCTACTGATCCCCATGGAGCCTTTTGATAGCCAGCAAAGAGTGCAGGATTGGCGAGCACTCCTCTAACAGCCATCACTCCGTCGACATTTGTATATGCTGCAATCTTGTGTGCGTCATCTAATGAGAAACAGTCACCATTAGCGATGACAGGAACCTTGACATTTTCTTTGACCAATTTGATCGCATCAAAATCTGCAGGCTGCGAGGACCTCGTTGTTCTTGTGCGACCATGTACGGTAATGAAATCAACGCCAGCTGCTTCCACTTTTTTTGCAAATTCAACAGTTCTATTCAGATCTTTGTGGATGCGTATCTTTGTCTCAAATGTAACCTTGTCGCCGAATTTCTGCTTTACGGATCTCACCATGGATGCCACAAGGTCTGCGTCCTCCATTAGTGCGGCTCCTATCCCTTCTTTCACTTGCTCTTTAACGGGACAGCCACAATTTAAACCAATTCCGTCTACATATGGGTGAATCATTTCCACAAACCTTAGCAGGTCGGTGACATTATTAGTGCCGACTTGCACTATCAGTGGGGTGTCGTAGTTATTGGTTGTGAAATCGCTTAATCTTGCAATGTCATTTCTTACAAACTCCCTAGCTAAAATCATTGGGGAGTAAACTATATCGCAATTATAATGTCTGACAAGGGCCCTGAAGGGCAGCTTCGAATAACGCACCATGGGCCCTGCGATGAACACAGGTCTCTTCTGGCTCTGGCATCGCTTTATTATAGCTAAAGGGTTGTTGTTAGGGTCTCTCTGTGTGATAGTGGTTGCCATCCTGAAGTTCACTCTGGTATGCGTTTTGGCTACTCCCATTCACCTTATTTGTGTTTCCCTGCGCTTGGCTCAATATATAGGCTAGATATATCTCGATCGCCTGCTAGTTCCGGTTATCGGTGATCCCCTTGATCCGCCGCAGCTGTAGGAATGGTGAGCAACAAATGGAAAATAGTGACACCTTCTTCCAATGATAATGGAAGGTAACTTTCTTTATCTCAGCATTGTCCTAATCTAGATAACCGGTTAGATAAAGAAATTTTTGCAATTTTCTTCCATTTTTCGATGAGGTTGATTTCGGGATTCCGAGGAAACGGAACGGAGAGTTTAAACAAGAAGGGCTAAGCAAACAATAAAATGTGTTCTTTCGTGAAATCGAGATGGGCAAAACCGGATGGTCAATGTAGGAAGGAGTATAAGAGGGGATATGGAGGATTACTTTTCTGTCGGTCTTTGCAGAGAGAAGAGAAAAATAAAGGGTCCAACGGGATATGTTGGGACAATAAACTGATCCCCGCTCTGTAAACCCTTGTGAGACTCTCATTATGCACTAAAAAATATATTTGGATGCGATGAGGATATCTATCTACACGGATATCGAGTAGTGTGATGACATGGTGACAAATATTCGTCTGTGTGGTGACACGTTCCAACCAATTCACATCACAGCTGCACGTCCACATTCTCGCCGCAGACCACTTGCCACGAGCAGGAAAACACCCTTTCCGTGTCGTGCCTCCGCCTCGGACAAGTATTAGCGGGAGGCAAGGCCACCACCATGTGGTCGGTTTAAACGCACCCACTATGAAAAAGAAATATTACTGTACTAAACTGCAAATACACACAAAACACGAGTCGTCAAAGAAGGAAGGTGTCGATGGACAAGGGCAATATGCGGGGAGTCGTTTGGGAAAGTCAACGGGATGCGAGTGCAAATTCGGTCCTGTGTGCGCCCGCCTATCCATCCTCGATCCGCCCTTCCATGCCTGCATACCACATCGCACCCTCTAGATCATTAGTAGTGCTTCTGAACCACTGACCGGCCAGGTCAGCTGAGCACTCCCACATAGAGCTTTGGCCCGCGCAAATTGCGCACGGTAAGCTACTCCCAAATCAGTTACACCAAATCACCAAATCACCGTACCACCAATATCAACATACCACCACCACCATCACCTTACTACGTAGCGGCGTTTAGGAAGACGCAAAGCCATGTTCGTTCCTTTTTCGCGGCCACAAATCTCCGAAAGAACAAGGCAAGAGGAGGAGAGTGAAATAATAAGACTAAAGACTAAAGACTACCAAACTAGAGACTAAAGACTAGATAATAATTAATATAATAATAATAGTAATAATAAACTAATACAATCATATAGGCGGCGGCGGCGGCGGCAGGAGGGCGCACACCTCGCCTTGCCTGCCTGCCTGTGGTGTGGTAATACCCTCACTGACTCACCGGTTTCATCCAGGCCGGGCGGCTGGGCGGTACATGCCCCTATTCCATGTTAATACTACGCACCGCAGCTTGCGGAAAAGTAGACAACTACAGACAGCCACCCAACGCATGCAAAAACCTCAACCCTTTTTCGCTTTTCTTAGGTTTTCTGGTTTTGTTTCGTTTTGTTTCGTTTCGTTTAGCTCCCCTCTCTTGCTGAATCTCCGACTTAATCATTCCATGAAGACTGATTGCCTTATAAAGAAGTGATTTCTCTCCTGTTTTGCAGTTGCAGCGGTTTCCACTTCCTGGTGCAATTGGAGTGTGATTTTTGGCTGGGAAAGCGTCTAGCCCGTGTACTGAAGGTGTGCACAGTGTGATTTTTTCCCCTAGTCTTATCGTGCGAACCGTTATCTTACAATGCAGCAACTTTTGAGAAGATTCCCAAGAAGAGCATCTGGTTCTCCGTCTGGTGAAGGAGACGGCGGTGGGAGCAGCGAGCGCCAGCTGGAATCTCACGATCGACTTCTTTCAACCATGACTCCTCGGTCGTACAATAGTGAGGAGACACTGGCCACGTCGCTGTCAAGTGATTTGACACATTTTATTGCTTCTTCGTCCAACAATCGTGCTGCCGCCACTGGCGCCACTGGCGCCGCTAGCCCGCTGCACTACTCCACTACAGCCACCACTAGCCCATTAGCCCAGGAACAAGGTAGTAGCTCACCGCAACATCACACACCAAGCCCTCGGTCTCGCGGTCATCACTCTCAGCAGCAGCCAGGCGCCAGTAGACCATTTCTTGTGCGATCGAATACGGTAGCGTCTATGGCTTCAGATGAAACTGCAGTTGATCTGGTCATGGGACATTCGCTCACTGAATACAATAATGTTCGGGTTCTACCAGTTGTGTCGATACTATTCCAAAAGGGCATATACATCTTCCCTTCTGAGACGAGCTTGGATCTTTTTAAACACAGTTACAAGCCAAAGGTTAACAGATATGATGAGATTATTCAGAAAAGAAGACGAGGCTATGGCCTGCCTCTGTTGCACTGCACAGCTCCGATGCTATCTGCGTTCAAGAAAAGTTCGCCGATGCTGATAATCTATAAGATCAAGACGCCAGATGAGAGACCAGTGAAAGTACTCTCAGATCTAGAGCATCAGATGAGTTTCAACAATCAGAAATACGAGTACTGCAAAGTCTATTCGAAGTTCTACAGTAATGGCTCGGTTCTCTATACCCTAAAGTTTCAACCCAACGGAATGACTAATGACCCATTGGAGAACTTTACTGTGAAGATGATGGTTAGTCCAAGAACACCGTTTGTCGATGTGATCTACAAAAGGACAAGACTGAGATGGGTCGGAACAACTTTACCTTCTTCTCTTCAGGGTTCTGGCTTCTTCAAACTTCTAATTATGAATGATGAGTCACCTGGTTTGCTAGACCAGGAGTTGAGGTTCTCATCTTATTCGAACTCATACTCCTATGGATCTGAGTCTCCATCATCTTATACCAACAGCCATTCCCCTGGTGGAGTTCACCAGCCACCCTCTCCAGATATGATAAACTCGATCGCGTCTGATCTACTCGCCTCGTTATCGTCGCATCCGCCTGTGGCCTGGTTCAGTGAAAGTCCAACCAGAAAGCAACCACGTTCTGTGAAACATAAAATCCCTAAGAAGCTATTCTTCAAGTGTAGTGGTGAGATTAAGCTGATTGAGGTCAAGGATAATAATGCGCATGAACATCCTGTATCAAACCAGGAGCAAGGACCAGATGAACAAGACAGTATCCTCAGTGTCCCTGAGACCACTCTTGTAATGACATGCATGTCTTTAGTTCTGAGAGAGCAGGAGTCGAGAAAGAGTAACGGACCTCCAAGAGGCTTTGACGCCACCCACCAACATGCCATGAGCTCAACAATGTTCGCATGAATTGTGTGTGGAACAACAAAAGAGGCAACTCGCTCCTTTCACAAACATCTAGTTAATGGATATTAGCTCCTTCTCAGTGAACCATCACCGCTTCAATGCACTTCACTTCACCTCACTGCTGTTACCCGTGTATCCATCAATTCCCCTAATAATCTTGTTATTTTTTCTGCCCGTGGACCTATATAGACTGTAATAAATGGCTAAGTGCTGGTTGGTATCTCTTGATATTTTGGTTCTCTTGTAAGCCTCTGCCCTGTTCAGTTCCTCAGCCAGCATTGTCGCTGCCACTATCCCACTCTACTGTTCCCTGTCCTGTCCCACTCCTGTTCCTGGGGCTATATCAGGAAATTTGCCAGCACCCGTATCTTTGATTATGTAATATACTTCACTTCGGCGGCAAAGAAAAGTGGCACAAAACACAAAAACAAAAAGACCAAAGCTGAAAAAATAATCACTAAAAAGCTTTGCATTTCTCATCTTTCACCAAATTCAGTATTCAACCAGCCACTTTAGGAGGGAACTGCCAATGAACAGACGCTTATGATGTGAGGATTATGCGGGCAATGTGCCCATTGAGCAGACAAGACAAGATCATTCGTGCAGTAGATGTGCAGGCGGCAGCTACCTGTTTGTGTTTTTTTGCTGGCTGTCCGTTAGACAGCCAACCACCGAGTCTAGATGAGAGTTTGCTACTCTATAGTATAAATTCTGAGAGTGTCGCCTTAATCCTCCTGGGTCTTGATCAACTTCTTGATTCCCTTTCGTTTTTGCTTCCTGTTCTCCATATACTATCAAACCACATTCACTACGGTAAAAAGAAAACCTCAACCAGCACATACTCCTCGGCCCTTTTAAGCGCGTCCAACTAACCAACTTTTGTCACTCTTTTGTCTTCACAAATTCAAGCACTCTTAACTCCAACTACTGTCATTCATTGTTAGGTGCTCACCAACTATTATTCATTCATTTTACTACTGCTACTGCGCTGCTTAATATCTTTGTTCACTCAATTGCCACAAACTAGCAATTACAGACAATATCTACTTTCTATGTTGTTTATCAGATCTTTAACGGCTCTCTCAATCCTTGCTTTAACTTACGCTGCTCCAGTTGGCAAGCCGAAAAATGTTTTCCATTACGATGTTATCAATGTCGATGGTTCCAAGCCACGACTAGCCGAGAGTATTGTCCATCTAGAGAAGAGAGATATTGTTACTGAGACTGTTGGCTATACAACAACCTCTACTGAGGTTGTGCCAGGAAACAAAAGAACTGTTTGGGTAACTGCAGGTGAGGATGAACCTGAGGTAACTGCAGAGCCAGAGCCTCAGCCTCAACCTGAACCTGCTGCTGAGGAGTTGACTGTGATTGATGGAATCACTTACAGAATTGTTGTTGGTGTCAGTACCATTCAACCAGCGAGAACATACACTTATGAGTCTACTTGGACCAGTACTCTTAATGGTGTCGTTGAAACTGGTATCGAAGTGATTACAACATCCACTATTGAGGAGACTCCAAACACACCAACTGAGGACGTCCCACCAACTGAACCAACTAAAGAGGAAAATCCAGCTGAATACACCGAGGAAAAGCCACTGGAGCCAACAACCTCTGTTGAACCAACCCTAGATGGTGTGCAAAAAGAAGTACCATCAACATCTAGTGACAGCGTTCCTTCATCAGTGATTACTCCTCCTCCAGAGGAGCCATCAAACACTGAAACAGGTATACCATACTCAACTTCAATTGGGGAGGATGGTGTATGTGAAGTTTACTACGATGATGGTGAGGAAGATGATTGGTATTATGTTAGTGGTGATGACGCCATTAGTGCTTACTCTACAACCACGATCACTAACGTTGTGTACGAAACTGTCTCTATATAACAGAGCTGGCACTCGGCTTTATTCGAGCCTTAGTGATTGATACAACCTCAATCCCTCCCAAGGAGTTGTTGTGAGTAATCATTTTTAATGTCGTTATGATCATCTTTTGTGTTTTACGCCTTCGTCTGTTTCATTTGGTTTTATTAAGTTTGTGTGTCTGTCCTTTTTCTTTTACTTCGATCCCTTTCGGATCCCCTTTCGGTGTTGCCTGTATAAGTATGATTGCATACATACATATAGAACACCACCTCAACATGTTTTTTATAATTCTTTGTTGTGGATTCTAATCTTTGAGGGTATTTTTGATATACCCAAACCTGATAAATTGTTTAATAAATAGACTCTTTTCTTCTGAGCTGTCGATCAGTGAGATGATCTCTACTAGAAGTAGTCATTCGGTTTATACATGAACGAACGCTTTAGCAAATCAAAGTGATATGTATACACCAGCCCTGTGTAAATGTAAATGTACAACAACTCTCAATCACGCTTCAATGTTCTTTGCTTCTCAGCATTCTGAACAACCTTCTCCTCCACAAACAACCCTTTCCTCTTACGGATAGCATTAACATACTTTCTTGCGATATTCTCACGCTCAGCGAACTCTCCCAGATGTTCCAGCTCTTCCTCGGTTGTTGGGACCCAGAATGGATCTTCATCGATAGCTTCAAACCCTGAGAAAACCAGTTGTGGCTGTGCAGCACCTGAGGTTCTCTTGCGGATATCCTCTGAGAACCCAAAGGCTTCAACTACAGGTATCTTGGCCACTATTTGGAAGAATGGTGTTCCTTCCTTCATCTCCTCGCTTATTATGTGACCACGTCTTTTCTGGACCGTGGTATAAACTTTACCCAACACATCTGCGGAGGCTTGGATATCACACGTGTAAGTTGCAAGCATAATACGTGGTGCCCAGTCTAAAAGTCCTTGGTGGATCGCATCTCTTGTGGTGGTTATAAGTCTCCCCAGTAGGTTGGGCACATTGGGGGTTTCTTCATCATCTGGTTTTTCTTTTGCACTTTCTATTATGACTGCACAACCAAGGACAGGCTCGTGTGCCAGTGGTCCATTGTTAGTGCTCAATTGAAACCCATTCACAATACTGTTCTCGTACTTGAAACTTGAGTGAGCATCTGTTTGTTGCACACCTTGGAAAAGTCTTCCAATCGACCCAGTGTCTGAGTCAAACAGGATATTAGGGCCCACATTCCTCGAGCCAAATGCACTTATACGATCAACTAGCAATCCTTTTTTTGACACCAGGAGCTCATTGTCCTCCATCTCGGCTTTCAACAGCTCCTGCAATTGGTTCTTGAAAGAATCAATGTCAAGAATTTTGTTTGATGCTTCTGCAGCCCTTTCTGTAATCTCGTTGCCACTGTCGACATGGTGATCATTTCCACCAACATCAAGGGCCCCACGGTTTTGTTTAGATTGGCGAACAATTCTGTTGATTGTTAGCTGGTTCTCGAGTAAAAAGTCAATCACACTCTGCGGCAATGGTAATACTCTGAAGACAATAGACACATTCCCTATATCAAGCTCAACGACCCCTCTTCCTAATTCTGGGTTTTTGGGTGGGTTCATGTCATTTATCTTGATGAATGTTTCCCTGTAAGGAATCACAGGTTCCGAAACTTGAATCTCAATTCCAGCAAATCTCTCCTTCAGGTCCTTTAAGCATCTTTCTAGATGTAGTTCACCTGCAGTGGCTAGAATATGCTCTCCAGAGTCCTCCAAAAATGTCTCAACACATGGGTCTGCGTTATTCAACAGTTCCAAACCTTTCTCCAGCTGATCCATCTGAGTTGGATTAACTGGTTCGAGAGCCACTCTCACAATTGGTGGATTGACCAGAGACACGCTCGCTATATTAACACCAGTTACACCAGTTTCAATGAGAGTACCGTTCTTTAAAATCTTACCTGCGAGCCCTCCGATACCAGCTATGTTACCTGCTGGGACTTCATCTAAAGGAACAAGCTCCTTGCCCATTATCAAGTACAGCTCTGTAATAACAGCTGTCTCAATATGCTCCTTAGGTTTTTTGGGGTCGTATCTTGGCTGAAGAACTGTGATTTCCTGGCCGACTTTAAGCATACCACTGTAAACTCTTGCGAACCCTATCAGTTCCTCTTTAACCAGAACAATTTCTTCAGCCTCTTCGTCCTCATCCTCATACTCGAATAAGTCAGCTAACGGATCAGCCGGTTTGATACTAAGATTCGAAACATCTTCATTCAGTTGATCAGTTTTGAATTGTTCAGCTGCAATGGCTGCAAGCTCTCTTGCTCTCTTACCCCTTTCAATCATCTCATCATGAGTCATCGCTGACCGCGAGTTCTTAGGTAACTCGCTCTCTGGAATAGACAATATTTTAGAAACGTATGCACTAAGAGGTCCACTGTTGTCACATTCCAGCATTGCTTTTCTCAACTCCGGATCTATAAGTTCGCTATTAGGTGCGGACTCCAATATGGCAGGTATCCTTTCACCCTGTGATACCAAGGGAGAGGGTAAGTTCTCAGTGACTGTTAATAGGACAGCAGAGGAGACTGGAAGCCACTGACCCATTACCTGGTTCAGTAGATTTTTGGTATCCTTGGATCTCAGGTCTCTTGGTGTGACTTTGATATTCAAGGCCTTAACTATCTTCTCCAGCATCTCTGTGTTCTTTTCAATGACAATGTTCTCATAGATCTTCCAGATATTTTCGAGCACAAGTGACACAAACAATGGCTTCAGAGATCTCCCTTTCAAACCTTTAGTACCTATGATCTTCTTAGTTTTGGGATCTAAATAGAAGTCTCCCCATAACACTTTCTGGAGATTCTCTCTCTTTACTCCAAGCTTTGTTTCATAGAACCTGGAGAACTGGCTGATGTTGAATCCCCAGCCATCTACTGCGGATGCAAATATGACATTATTTTGAGCAGGGTCAAAATACAGGTCTTTGTCGTCCTTCTCGATGAACTCCTTTTGCTCGCCGCCATTCTTTTCCTGGCTCTCTCTCCAGTTGTAGTCATCCTGCATTCGCTCTCCAGAGAAAAACGATCCAATCACAGAGTTAACCTGCTCAATGACTTTGGACAGGTGTAGGTAGGCCTCGCTCGGACTGAGTCTCAGCTCAGTGACAAGTCTGTCGATTTTGTTGAGAACCAGCACAGGTTTCAGCTTATCCATCCAACATTGCCTCAACACTGTCACAGTTTGGGAACACACACCTTCAACAACATCGACTAGCACTACAGCCCCATCACATAATCTAGACGCTGTGCTCACCTCGGACGAGAAATCGATATGGCCTGGGGAATCAATCAAATTGATCAGATGCTCTTTTGCTATAACCTCGCCATCGGGTTGTTTGTGTAGGACTCTGAAGTAAAGAGAAATCGCTGACGATTCCATCGTAATACCTCTCAGCTGCTCATCTGGTCGAGAGTCTAGATAGCGCACCTTCCCTGCAAGTCTTTGCGATATGATACCATTACTTGCAAGTAAAGAATCACTCAGGGAAGTCTTCCCGTGATCGACGTGTGCCAGAATGCAAATATTCCGGATAGAATCTGCGTCTTTTTGCAATCGGAGCAGTATGTCAGGAGTCACTTTCATCCTTACCAAATGCCAATTGTATACGTTCGATCTTAGTGCCAGTGAGGTAAGGTGCTGAGCACTCAATTATATGCTGTGTAACGATATACAAAGAAAGAACCTGAAAAAAAAAGACTAAGGATATCATCTCTTTATATAGTTGGAGGTCTTAGGTAAGCTCTAAGGCTGAAAATACAATAGAAACAGCTACATGTAGGATGTAATACACCTGAAGTGAAATTGTTCATTGTGTCTAATTGTTGTTGCTGGTGGCAGCCATCGTTGGAGGACAGGATGAGGCGAGGCTTCAGCTGTCATAGGGCATTTTTTCTCGTCAAGTAATCGAATCTAGAGTAAGTGTAACCAATGAAAGGTAGATCCTCTTTGCTGTCCCCGTTGCCCGTTTGGTTGTTGCCATTCTCTCTCTGCTTGTCTGCAGACAGAATAGCTGGATTCTCCGGGACGTTCTCCAATTCGTCAGTTGGGAAGAAACGTGTGTCAGTGATCGATTTCAATTTTGGGATGAATGGAGCATCGACATTCCTGATGGTGTTCCAGTCAACACCTCTGAAGAAAGGATGGCTCTTGATCTCGTTCGCACCACCGTGTCTACCCAATCTGTATTCGGAAGACGTTAGCAACCTTCTTATCAAATTCTCGGCCTCAGGACTTAGGTGAATATCGTCTGGAAATTCCAAGGTTTGCTGGAAATTGAGAATCTTTCTGTAGGTCTCTTGTGGAGTCTCAGAGCAAAACGGAGGCCAGCCCACTAAGCACTCAAACATGATTGCACCAAGAGACCACCAATCGCACTCTTGTCCGTAGCCTTGGTTGACGAAAATTTCCGGGGCAATATAATCTGGAGTGCCTACTGTTGAGTAGGCCATCAGTCTTCTAGACTTTCTCCACGTTTGGATTTGTTGTCGATTAGACATCGTAAGGTGGATAGCATCAACCATCATCGTGTTCCGAGACCCAGCTTCATTCAATGCTCTTGGTTGTTGAAGTTGCTTGCCTTGGGAGTCGTCCTGTTGTAGTAGTTTCTTGTAGTAACTAGAATCATGGGTCTTGTGGAACCCTGTGGACAAACCAAAGTCAGAGAGTTTTATGTGACCTCGAATATCGATCAAGATGTTGTCAGGTTTGATGTCTCTATGAATAAAACCTAATTTGTGAATGGCTTCAATTGCTAACACGCACTCGGCCATGTAGAATCTTGTGATGTCCTCTGTGAAAATTTGCCATCTGATCAACATTGTCATTAAATCACCTCCAGGTAAGAATTCCATTATGAGGTACAAGTATTGCGTATCTTGGAAGGAATAATATAAAGACACAACCCAGGGAGAATCACTGCCAGCAAGAACATCTCTCTCGGCTTTAACATGTGCCAGTTGGTCTTTCTTATACATTTCCGACTTCAGAAGAGTTTTCATTGCATAAATCTTTCCTGTATCTTTCTTTTGCACCAATCTTACCTCACCAAACGCACCTTTACCGATCACTTTAACTGTCTCAAAATCTTCCAAAGCTAATCTTGTTCTTCTAAGCCTCAAAAACTGCGACTCTTTTCTACCCAACGATTGCAGTTGTCTGTTTTTCCGCTCCTCAGAGCCATCCTCTGTTGAAAGTTTGTGTTCTAGATCAACACGTCTCTGATTTCTTTCAACAGCATGTGTTACACTCATTTGATAGTAGTTCTCAATACGTAACTTCACAGCAGCAGCCTTGTCCTGGGTGTGTTTCTTGAATGTATCAGGTCTCCTTTCAAAATATACGTAATTACCCTGCTGCTGTTGTTGTTGTTGCTGCGGGTTTAAGCTTGTTGGATTAAGCTGAATGGGTTGGATGGGTACATTGCTTTCGAAACTTTGCAAATTGGATCTTGATGCCAGTGAGGAAGTATTCGAAGCAACACGATTGAGCCCACCATTCGTGCTTCTAAGACTTCGCGATGGAGAATCAGGCACCTGGGGTGGATAAAACTGAGGGCTGTGTGATTGCGACTCGTATTTCTGCTGTCCGGGAGATGAACGTGAGAATGTTGTACCATAGGAAGTAGGAGGGGTGGATGGTGTTTGGATTGGGTTTGGGTTTGACGGAGGAGGCATTGTGTTCTGCATGCTCATGAACTGGTGCTGTTGTTGCTGCTGCTGATAGAGCTCATGTTGTTGCTGCTGATGCAAATGGTCGTGCAAAGATTGCTGTGAGCCTTGCTGTTTAGCATAATTCATGCTAAACTGTGCTGGTGGCTGCACGAATCCCTGTTCGTTTGATCCATATTGGAGAGTCTGAGTTTGCGGTTGGGGTGGGACTTGCTGTGGAGGAATATGATGGTTGTGGTAACTATCTTGGTTAAACATTATTGGGATTGGGCTGTATACAGAGCCTCAGGGTATGTATAGGATCCAAAATAGCTTTCTATAATCTCAGTACGGACTATCAGGTCTGGCACTCGCTCAACCTTCTATCGAATTGGCCACTTCGCAATAACGCAAACAAGAGAACAGCCAAAGGATCACTCTTCACTCTTCACTCTGATCTGCTGGATGCGTCTCTCGCAACTCTATTGAGGCAGGAAAGCACTGAGGCAGTGAGAACCAATACGCAAACAGAACAACCAGTGCTATGCTGTTTTGATAATAATCAGGCCTATAATAAATACAACGATGTCTCTATTATCGCCTTTTACTAATCCTCTCCAGCTCCAGTTTCCCCTATTTCCAGACGAATAGAGTACTGGTGGTAGCAGTTAGAGTTGGTTCTTATGAATTCTGCTGTGTTGTTGTTGTTGTTGTTGTTGTTTTGTTGATTCAAGTTTTTGCTGATTCCGTGTGTGTCTTTTTTGAGTTCTGTGAAGCATCGGTTCGATCTTCGAGGGCGTAACAAAGAAGACAAGCACAGCTTTTACGTCCAGTAGCTACAATGAGAGGAAAGGTTAGTTTAATTTTATAGTGCCGTGCAAGTGCAAGTGACGACAAAGAAATTACATATACAGAACCCACAGCTAGCTAAAAGAGCTAAACCAAATGATAATAAATGTTGATTGTATTTGTTTTTAGTTCGATTAAACTTAGAATTGCAAAGCTTGACCCTTTTGCTTCTTGTCACCACCCAACTCAAAGTGCTTACAACGCTTCAAGGACAATTGGGCTCTGGTCTTACAGACAACACATTCCAAACGCAAGACAACCTTCTTGGTAGTCTTAGCTTTCTTATGGAAAACTGGCTTGGTTTGACCACCGTAACCGGATTGTTTACGGTCATAACGTCTCTTACCTTGGGCAAACAAGGAGGCCTTACCGGCCTTGTATTGCGTAACCTTGTGTTGAGTGTGCTTGCGGCACTCCTTACCCTTGCAGTAGGTCTTTCTGGTTTTTGGAACGTTAACTGGGAGGAGAGTTAGTATTTCGTGAACTGCACAGGTACAGATTTCTGGAGAAGGAGAGATAGATATGAAGAATGGAACAGAGCACACGCGCTGCAAGAGTTCCTGCGGAAAGGAGATGCAGCAGTGCACAACCAGTACTTGGGTGTGACAGCAACCTTCTCACATAGTAATAGACGTCCCTCCTACTTGCGAGTGTTCTGTTTGAGTCACAACAGGCGTTGTCTCCAGCCCTGCTCGCCCTCCAACATGCCATGTGATCGCTGGGCCCAGTCTGGTCTGGTCTGGTCTGGTCTGCGCGGGCAAGCCAAGTGCTGTCTGCGACCGGACCTGCCTTCTGTTTCCCTGCTGGACAATAAACGCATGCTGCTCCGCTTCCTCCCAGATCACTCGCAGCAGCTGCTGCTGCTGCAGTCTGCGCACCGTGCTTCATATCTATATGTCTCTCTGTCTCTCTCTGCTTCCCTCTTCTATGAACATACCCATTGCGACTAATGTTTTTGATGGTGGATACTAGTGTGTAGTGGAATATCTTTTCAAACTGAATTGAAAAAAAATGTTAATACCTCCCGGAGCTTCGCAAAAACCTCTGTTGGTGGTCGCGAACACTAACAAATTTCACTTACTCACATAATCAGCCACCCACTCACGCTGTTTTTTGTTTGTTTTGCTTTGTTCATTCGCACAACACCCAAACACCACTAAAATCTGCGCCAGAAGAGCGACAGACCATTACACCCGTGCACCATCTTTGAGCCCTCTACACAGTCACATGACCGGCGCCACTCCCGACTGAGCCCTCTGTGTGATCTAAAAATAGCGGCCATGCCTCCTCCGCCCAGGTGCTCGCAACCATACCGTTTTTGTGCGACAGCACCAAAGTTCAGAAAAAGAAAGGTGAAGAGGTAAACAAAAGAAACAAAAAAAGGGCAGAAGAAACTGAGCAAGACTCTCTTCTGGCCAGGTTGAGGCAGCTTCCCACCACTAGTCGCACAGCACACCACATTCACTTCACCGATTCAGCAGCTGAAAGCCGGTGCTGACCATTTGCTACTGTACTTGCTGCTGTCTTTTCGTGCACCTCCGCTCTTTGTTCTGTTCCACATCGCAGTGGCCCCGTCTACAATTTGTGATAATTTTACTCAATCCCACATTTTGAATAGATACATAGCAAGCTGCCGCCCGCTTGGTCGCTCATCATACACACGCCCATACCCACTCGCGCACACGCACGCCTCCATACGCTCGTTCGCTCAGCCATCCTCTCAGCTCGGTCCAAGCGCAACTCAACTCACAAACAATGGGATATGGAGATTTCGTTGGGATCTGTAACGGAACATCGCTCCCACTCTGTCAGGTTGTGTCGCCCCGTACAGACATGTTGTTAGCAAACTTGAAGGTTGGAGTCTTGCCGAAATGCTACGCCAGACCTATTGAGCTAGCGAATACTGTCATATTCCAGATCGGAAACGCTTTTGTCAACATCTGCGCCCTTTTGATACTGTTGGTTATCCTATACAACATCAGATCGAAGTACACGGCCATCGGACGATTGGAGATGTTGCTCTACTACGAGATACTCCTTGCGTTGACTATATGCTCGTTGATTGTCGATTGCGGCGTAAGCCCGCCAGGAAGCGGGTCCTACCCTTACTTCGTTGCCCTGCAGTTGGCTCTCACATCGGCGTCTTGCTGGTGTTTGATGTTTTGTGGATTTCTAGGCTTTATATTGTGGGAAGATGGCACCAAGAGATCTCTATGGACTTTGAGAATATCATCGTTCCTCATTGGTGCGCTCACATTCGTCATATCAATATTAACCTTCCAGGATTGGGTGGGCACCGGGGAACTGAGCCGGACATCTACAACAGGCTTGTTCACAGTCGTTTACGTTATCAATGCCATCTTCTTATTTGTCTATATCATCTCCCAGATTATCCTAGCTCTTTTCATTTTGAAAAACTATTGGGTAGTTGGTGTCATTGGATTAGCGGTGATCTCGTTCATCGTTGGACAAGTACTGGTTTACGTACTATCCTCCAAAATTTGCGAAGGAGTGAATCACTACCTAGATGGAATCTTTTTCGGAAGTTTGTGTAACTTGTTCTCCTACATGATGCTGTATAAGTTTTGGGATATGACCACTGATGATGACTTAGAATTCAGTATTAGTATAAATAAAGATGGTGAGGTATCGTATGAGAAGTTTTGAAATTGCCATCTGGGAACAAGAAGCTATATGAAATAGGTTTCTCGTTTTGCTCGGCACCCTCTTTACTACTTCCTTCCCCCTTTTAAGAATTAAATGCATATTAGTATATAAGTTAGAATATAACGACATTGATGAAGTAGATGCAATTTAAATCCTTTTAGACAACATTCAAGCCACTGTTTCCCACAACATACTGTTTCAAAAACTTGTTTCTCTGCCGTAGCAGCAAATCACTGCCTCCCATCTTACTAACTTCATTGCAAGTCTTATATGGCGGCGGTCTTGAGGGGAAAGAGATCAGCTTTCCAATCCAATTCTCATCATTCGTGAGTACTTTGATACAGCGAATGGCATCCTTGAGGAGCTTACGTTCCGAAACATGTTTATGGCTTGGAATCCACTTGTCGTCTTTGTACTGGCTGTCATCAATCTCGTCGAAGGAAAACGGGTTGGCAAACTCGATGGCAGAACTATCAACCTCATCCTGTTCAGTATGTGAGTGATTTCCTTCATCCTCGTCACCTTCAGAGTTGAACAAAGAGCAGATCACTCCTGGTGTTTCATGTTCTTGATTGTTATTACTATTGTCATCATTGTCATTATCGTACTCGTAGTCATCGTAATCATCATTATTCGTATCATTATCATTGTCATTTGCATTCTCATAATCATTAATTTCAGAAGAAGCCAATCTTGAGTCTGAGTTTATCGAATCGGTGCTAGCTTGGATGAAAAAACTATTGAGAATAGCAGCTCCTTCAGTTTTTGATCTCTTACGGCCAAAGAGACGACCGATAATTCCTGGTGTGCTATTTGTCATTGCTCTGCTAGATGTTGTAGCACCGCACGAAGCGACGCTTGCTCGCCGTCCTGTATTCAGTACAAGCGGTGGGGACAGTTCCCTCCGGATCACCTCAGAGTCGGAGCAGCTTCTGGCTCTATAACTCCCTAGGTTATCAGGAGATCCACGCTGTCTCCCCCACGTACTTCTACGGCCAGAACTCCGCCTACGGCGGGGAACACTCCTGTCGTTTGGAAGAGGCCTTGCTTCAAGGTCTAAGGAAACATTGATACCTTGTGATATGAGATTTGCCCAGTGAATCATCTCATCAATGCTCGAGAACTGAACTAGAATCTGTTCTGTCTCAAGGCGGAACCGCAAACAGTAGTTACGCTTCTTGTAGTCTACCGGCAGACCCATCTGGGCATGCTGCAACGTGTATGATCTCACAATGTTCTGCGCCCCCAAGTACTTCTGTGGGAATCGATTCACAGCTTCAAGAACAAGGTCGTGTTCTGCTTTGTTAAACAGCACCGAATGCTGTTGCTGCTGCTGCTGTTTACGGGATTTGATCTTGCTCATGGCGTTGCCTCCGCCAGATATTCCACGTTTTCCAATCAAGGGCAAATCGTCAACTGCATAGAAATTCAACTGTGTGGAGTTCAGCTCCATGACAAGGGGTTTCCAGGATCGTGATACCGAAGGCTCGTACGGCGATATCCACTCGGTCTTTCTCAGCACAAGTGTCGTCGCGTACACGGCAGGCGTGTACCTAGGCAGTTCGTGTGTTTCGATCTTATCGTATACAGGGAAGCGGATATTGCCACTACTTCCGCCAGAGCCACCGAAACAGCAACGGTTGTACGTTGGTGGCGGCACCGGAGCTGGCTCGATGTACTCCAGCACGTCCATCAAGCTGTCTCAATACTGATAGATATATTCACCGCAGCAGTACCTATCGAGAAGACCCTTGTCTTGTTTATCGCATGCCCGCAGGGAAGAAGTGAAAGTTAATGAAGGGAAATATATGTGTATATGTGTATATTATATTTTTCTGATGATGCGCCTATCTTGTGGTGGTGTATGTATAGCACTGTCCCCTTTATTTTCTGGGGAAATCGAGTCCGAAGTATGGAGTAGGAAAAAGAAACTAAATCAGAAACACAATATCCGATCAGTCAAATTATAAAAATATTCCGAGACTAGACCAGACTTGACTGTGCTTGCGACTGGCGAGGAAGGAAGGGCACGCAAGAGACCGGAAGACAGGTCTGAGCTGGACAGGACAGGACAGGACTGGACTAGTCTGGACTTGCGTTTGTCTCGTCTGAGCGAACAGACAGCAAAGAAGAAGCACAAAAAATAATACATCTGGTCGCGGGCGTGTCTTGAAACGAAGGCGAGGGAGGTCTCAGACCTCCCTCCAGTCTACGCTGCACGACATGTACCATCACAGCCTCGTCTTTCTTGTGATTACACCAGAATGCCAAGTGGTGTGCGGTGCAGTGCGGTGGTGGTGGGTGGGAGCAAAAATGTCTCTCCCCCTTTCACCGACTTGGTATGTGCACGACCACGTATGGTCTTTGTGCCAATGTGCAGCTACTGATAAGATTGGAGATTGCTTGTGGCTCTACTACTCTCGCAGCAAAGACGGGCGGGTGCAACATTGCGTGGAGGGACTTCAGATAGCTGATAGCTGATAGCCGAAGACGACGGACGGCGGACGACGTTGGATACACACACTCTCTCTCTCTATATATAAATATAGATGTATCTATCTCTATCTATACAAGCCGCTATCAGCACCAAACCGGTCTCCAATCAGCCTTTTGTAAACATCGACACCATTGAGTTCTTTGAACTCCGCAGCATAGTGATCACAGCCCAAGTTGCGCACCAGGTCCTGTTCAGTGAATGTCTCATTTGTGAAGACCACCAGTCTCGCTATGCACTCCCTTCTCAGCTTTTGTCTCCTCAACCGATCGCCGATAGTCTCTCTCAAGCCACAATTTGTCTCGCTGAGACTTAGTCCATTTTTCAATAACGCAATGATATTTTGTCTCAGAATCTCTGCATTCTCGAGACTCTTGGTGAACCCTTCAAACTGTAATCTTTTCAGCTCATTGTCAGCCCTATTGATCAATATTTCTACGCTTTTTGATACCCGTTTCGATATCAGGGAAGATTTCAGGTTGATTTGCCTTTGCAAGTCTGTCTTGATCAGCTCCTGTGCCGCCTTGAGGCATTTGTTTATATGTGCAAGCACACTCCATTGCACTTCGTAGTTGACCTCCTCTACGTAACGGTCTCTGAACGCCTCGAGGCTGTCAGCCTCGGAAAGATTCTTCGAGCTTGTCTCGCTGCTATCCTCACTTGATGGAAACTTCTGCCAATGCTGAACGATTTCATTGAAATCGGTGATGAACAGTGCCTCAATTGCATGTGTGGTGAGGTTGAACTCGAATACAGCCCCTGGCGAAAGCACCAAGCCTGCTCTCCCCCCTTCACAACTTGGTGCCATAAATGCATCGCATATTTGCGATTTCATGACACCAACTCTGTTCAGTAGACTACCAAACAACGACTTGAAATGAGAGAGTTGAATGTCATTCTCTGTCGCCTCAAGACATACCTGTATGAGTTTGAGACTAGTAACGATCGAATCAAACACAACATTTGGTGTGACCTGTTCTATCACAGTATACTCTTCGTCGTTGTCTTCTTTCTCACTATCTGAAATTTTGGCGTCAGCATCTGGTGCACTTGTTTCGTTGTGGCTTTCATTCAGCCTTTCAAGGAACACTTCCAGTTCCTTAGACAACAAATCAAAAATCTTGTTGAATAACTGTACTCCGTCAACAGCTGTCCGCTCAATTTCCTCAAAGGCTATAGACTCACCATTGTTATCTATGAAATCAATCAACACCAACCCGTAGTCATAGTAGAAATCCCAATTGATTATTCTTTCGTCATCATTGAAGTGTCGTATGATGTCTTCGTGTTCCCTTTTCACATCGCCCAAAGATACCTGTAGGATTTCATGACAGTCATCAACATTTTTCAGATCAGCTTTGATATTTACTCCTAGCAATGTGGAGAAACAATGATACCTCAATCTACTCCGATTAAACCAGGCATCGAAGTTTCCTGCTGTGGGATCCAACCGAATTGAGGTAGAATAGCTCTCAAGAGCTTGGTTATAGAATCGTATGGTCTTAGACAGATCTGATATTATCCAACGGTCCCCGGACTCTTCTTCCTCTATCCCTTTTTCAAAGAAATCAGATGCCGTAACAGGAACTGGCTCTGTGGCCGGGGCCTTGAGTGACTTGATCTTCCTCAACAAGTGAGAAGGGATTTTAGGTTCTGTTTCCCAAGGAGATTAATACATGCTCACCGCACACAACAGGGGAAGTTACAATTCACATTCTCAGAATACATACTTTTTGGGGGCATAATTCTAGTAGTCTGGGAAGCAGCAAGGTGGTTCAACTCCAGTTCAATGCAAAATATCGGTCATATATAAAACATAGCTATACAGTCATCGTCACCGGGTAACATGGTAGAATCAAACTTCCTTCAACAACTCATCTATGGTGCTTCCACACTCCCAAATGATCTTCTTACCGTTTGATACTTCTATCCTACGTTTGATAATAGTGAAGCATCTTAGCTTTGCACTTTTGATGTCAACGAGGTTCTCAAATTTTGCAGCAACGTTCTTCTTATCCTCAACAAACTCATCGAAATCATTGTAGCCAAAAAATTTCATTATCCTGGCTTTGCCTCTAAATTCTAGCTCCAAACAGTTTCTGTTAGATACAAAGAAGAAGAGATCATCCACGTGTTCAGGTTTGATATTTGTGACTATAAGTCTGAAATTGACACAGTTCGGCAGGGATCTATAGGATTGGCCAAAGGGAACTATCTTAAAAGGTGACACACCTATAACGTAACCTTTGAATTGAAATGATTCGTCCAATGCGAGGGGTGTGGCATCTAGCACATTGGCAATACGATTTTGGTATTGCTCTTCGTCAATCTCTTCGTCTCCATCTAGTGGATCTTCGTCTGAGCACCGTGTATCGTCTGAGTAATTGGTCTGTGGGACATCCCCGTTCCATGTGAAGTCTCCAGGGTGCTGATCTAATGTAGAATCCACACTATTTCTCCTTCTCTTATTAGGTGTCGAGTTAATACTATTTGCCTGGTTGCTGTCTTCTCTTACACTGTTCACGCTGGTTTCTCTAGTTCGTTTGAGAGGTGTTGACGATACAGCGATTGACTCGTTTGGCGACTGCTCCCCATCGCCAGCTAATGTTAGTACTGATGCTGATGTTTTCCCTGATTCTTCGTCGCTATACAGCTCCTGGGAATCAGGGAAAATAAATTGCGACTGTGAACCTTGCGACTGAATCTGTGACTGAGCTGCGGGTCCTTCTGGTGCGTTTCTCTGAAACAGAACTGATCCGGAGGAAGCTGTTATTAACGTGGGGAGAAGTCTTTGCCGTTGTGCCTTTGTCTTGAACTCATTTATTGAGCTCATTATCGACTCAATTTGGTCTCTATTATCGAATGATGACCAGTTAAACTTCACCCTCAACCGTTCACATAAGATCTCAATCTTCTCAAAGAACTTTCTAACGTCACCAGACATACCCCTTATCGTATGTTCATCGACCACCTCTATTGATGTCATTGTGAACGATATCCCAACATTGGGAGCAAATGATGATCGGTAAGCCTTTGCTTCAACTTTTACAAAGACAGCTTTTGCGCTATTGGCATCTTTCAGGTAGTCACCCACACCAAATGAAGACACTATCCTCTCAACTTGGTGATTCACCTCCCCTGTCCGGAAAAATAAAACACTGCTTTCATCGTCTTGATGAAGCCGCGTGAAATCCGTCAGATTGACTTTTATTTGGTTGTTGGGAGTGGGCACCAGACTGTGGATTAGCATGACAGTCCGTATGTGTTGGACTTCCTGTTCGACACTGAGAGGTACCACCTCAAATATGTCCGAAATCTCTATCATTACTCATATAATTTCCACTCTATCTTCCCTTTGGCACTTCTCAGCGTGCTGTATTGTTTGGCTTCCTTCTAGAAATTGTCGTATACTCTGCAACTGTTTATGGTGAGCATCTCATAATGTAGAGATGAGTATCACCAATCAATCGCGAAACAGTCGCGAAATCAACACGATAATTACGCGTAAGCGTGTAGTCAGAATCTGCCTTTAGACGTTGGCAAAACCACTGGACGAGCGTTGCGGATCTGCTCTCTGTGGGGGGATAATGTAACTTTGGTGTAGGTCTATCTCTAGATAGCTCGCCTCCGCAAGCTTCTTCTGTAGAGAAGTGTTGCTGCGATGAGGTGAATAGTATGAATCTAGACATTATGTAATCCTGTTCAGTTTAGCAGTTTGGTATTCTAATATAAGTTTTAGCTTGATGAACAGTAGTGGCATTGCATTGCGGTATATGCCTGTGTGCCTGGAGATTCTTTGGAAGGAAAATGTCATACACCAGCTTGTATAAGGACCGACTGCTCGAGATCAGTGAACTACAGATCCCCCCGCCCCAAGTAACCCGTTACTGTGATGTTACCGGGTTATTAGTTTCAACGCATTTTGACCACGATGGGTCTCGTCACCTGCTCTTCATAACAGACTTCTCAACTAATCCAGCAAATAATGAGTATAACACGTATGAGAGCCAACCATTGGGTTTGGTGAAGGAACAGATACTGAAGGTTGTTGTCTATGAAGACAAACTAGCGCCATTTCTTGAACAATTAGAAAGTACACATCGCACATTCAACTCTGCTGGAGGAATGACCCTAGATCACACATCCGATGGGCTGTTTGTGCGGATCAAGCTGAGATATCGTGAGTACTACGGCTCTTTGAGTGCTACAGCCCATGTAGTTGCTCTATTAGATCAGAATTCATTCGATCCTACATTCCCCGTGTTCAAGAATCTGGTCAGTACCATTCCTAAGGAGTTCCTTGAAAGTCATCGATTCAACTTCCTATACACTATACCGCAGCGATATTTAGATCATTGGATTCACCCAGATAAACACCCAGATCCTAGCAGGAATCGTCAACCTGGAGACAGATCATCCGACAGTAGCAACCAATTCACAGCAACCTACTACTTTTCTGAACCTCTTGATCTAGATGAGCCAAAGGCTCATGGACAGAAGCAGATTCCCGTCAAGATGGCAGCTAATGGTGCAGCCAGTGATGGACTAGTACAAATCACAAAATCTAAATCATCTTCAGTGACTCCAAGAGATTTCCGTAAACTGAATAGAATCGACCGTGTGGACGGCATTAATTTCCAAGTTACTGGCAAAATTCTTGAAATTGAGCCTTTAGAAAGACAGTTTTGTATCAAAACGGACCCCAGACACTCCCCTCAACTGATGCCGATCACGATCACCTTATGCTGTGCTCTGGAAAGCAGCAACGAGAAGAATACAAGCAATGACAAAGATTTGGAAGAATTCAGCCTCCTACGAATATCTTTGATTGAAAAGTCACACATCCTCAAGTTCTTAGGACTTCAAGAGATCGAAGAAGCATACATTGTAAGTGATGAGATTGAGTGCTATTTTCAACAACTGCTGGCAAAGGATGAACGAATTACTATCGCTGTGAAAAGACGTACAGTAACAATCAATAGTTCTGGCTTCTCAATCCTCGGTTGGGAATCTACAGATTTGACCCTGGCAAAACTTTTGAAGCAAGATATCAGTTACAAGAGGTTGTCCTACTAACATTGCCACATATACCTGTAAGCTTTACAGGCAATGGGCAGTCAAGATCAAGTGAGTAAATTAAAAAGCTTCATCTGTATTGTGGCTAGTGACCATCGAGCCACTCCAACACCTCCGCCTTGGTTCTGTTATAAATAGGTTCAGCTTCAATAAATAATGAGTGACGTGCGCCTTCATACAGCTCAACTCTCTTATCTTGAATAGGAAGCAAACTAATAAAAGTCTGAGAAGCACCTGGGTCATTGATCCGGTCGTCTGCACCATGGAGAACCAAGACTGGTGGTGTGAAGTCTTTGACATAGTTCTTCTGCAGTAACTTTTCGCCCCGATCTAAGAAATCGTTGATCATTCTCAAAGTGCCAATCAGTGGCACTAATATTGGATCATCCTTAGAAAACTGTTTCCACTTCTCATCAGTAGTGATAAAGTTAACGTCCAGGCCTGTGTCGATTTTGACCCCAGGTGTTAATTTGAGCAATAGCTTTGCTCCCAAACGCACCAGCTTGCTTGGTCGAGTCGACTCGTGTGTGAGAATCAGGGGCCCGGTGACGAATACTCCCCTCAGCTGATTCTTGTACTTTCCATGTACACCATAATTCAACGAAATCCCTCCACCCATCGAATGACCTGCTAAGAAGAACGTTTCCTCCTTCCCCTGCTCTTTCAGCTCATCGAGGTTGCGTTTGATGAAAAAATCAAGATCATCAAACGTTTGAAACTCATCAGTTACTCCCTTGGCTTTGCCTGGTGATGTGCGCCCTGCTCCTCTTTGGTCAAAGAAGAACACTTCGTAACCCTCACCTGATAAATCGTCGGCTATGCGATGATAGATAATATCATACTCCGAGAATCCGTGGACAAGTACAATTCTTCCTTTCACGCTTAGCCCTTCTGGTACAGACTGTGAGCTGCGGTTAGTATATATTCATTTCAGACAGACGGCACCAATGTATTGGCTGTTTCTGACCCCAGACTTACCCAAAAACAAGTGTGAAAATTGGCCCCATTATACGGAACGACCTCTCGTCTTGGAGGATTCACTGCAGTATATGGTGCTGCTGCTCCCTCTTCGTTGCTAGTCATCTCTTTGTCCCTGTTAGTCTATGTTTATCTCACTTATCTAAGTGTCAACAGTCAAGAAGCAGCAACTTGTCAGAAAAACTAACAACTGAAGGTAAAATCAAAAAAGCAACACCAACAAACTATAGGAGCAACGTTGCAACGGTGTTGCGACGTATTGAAACGGCCTTGACACGGGGTCACAATAAGACAATGGACATGGACAGCAGTTAGGTACACACGAAATACTGAGCCTTACGCTATATGAAAGAGAGAAGCAAACATATAATAAAACATAATAAACACATCATCAGACGGAAGTACAAAAAGTCTCTTCATGATCACACAAAGGATGCGAGAGACAGCCACGCAGGGTGTGGAGCAAGAGGTTAAGCAGCAAATGCGCCAGGGATAATACCTTCAGTGGTACGTATGCCGGTTATTGGATTGCGATTCTTCGAAAGGTCAACATCCATCTCCTTGATCTTTTCGCCACCATCCTGGGTGTAAACCTTGCTCTTGCTGAAAGACTCACTGGCGTTTCCACTAACGGTGTTGTTAGTGGTGTTGCGGTAATACTCCGTTGGCTGATACCCGTCAGTATTAGTCAAATCTGGGGTCTTTTGTGGTACGGCTGTCTTTTTATAGGTATCATCAACAGTGCTGCGGAACCCACCATTGGTAGCTCCGCCAACAGGTAGAACAGTGTTCTTGGTCTCATACTGGCTAGATCTCACCTCTTTTGGCTGTGAATTATCGCCGGCTTTGGTAGCACCAGCACCACGGTCTGCGCCATACTGTGATGAAGAAAATGTTCCTTCCCCGTCAACTCTGTGCTTGTCCATTTGGTTATTATAGGGGGACGCATTCTGCCCCCGCTCACCAGCTTCAACATTAGCCCCTCTTAGATCACCAGTGGCTCTAGCGCTATCGTATGGAGCACCGTCTGATCTCAACTTTTCGGAAGAAACCTCCTTGTTGAGACCGGTTGCTGTTTGCGATGATCTGTCTTTGCCAGATGAAGCATTGTACCCAGCCGCAGTCCCTAACGCTGCACCTGTTCCCAAGGTCCCAGCAGTGGTACCGCTTTTTCTCTCTTTGGCATCAGTGTCTAAAGGGGCAGCTCCGGGGGTGACCACACTCTTAGTGTTTGGCTCCCGGGTATAGGTGCCATTGTCATTTCTGTAGCTTGGTTTGGAGTCACCTGCCTTCACACCTGGAATTCCAGAGTACCCGCGAGTAGTAGCGTTGGTTTCAAACCCGTCTTGTCCAACCTCCTCATCAGGGGATCTGACATTGTTATTATTGCGGAATCCAAAAAAGCCACCACGTTGATGCTTCTGCTTCTCTTGGACATAATTATTACCATAAGTGTCATGGGAAGAAGTTTCATCGTAATTGTCAGAGTGGCGCTTCTTTCTGTCAGAAGCTCCCTTTCCTGAGACAATTGACCCAGCACAGTTCAGAATAGTGGCGATGGTCAACAACGCGACAGATGCCCAGATGAAGCCAATCATAGTCTTACCCAGATGGGTTTCTTCCCCAGCATCACGGAATGCGTTACGGGCCTTGACATAACCTGCAGTGAGCAAACTAGCAGACAATGCAGTGAACAGCAAGGCAAGCGAGGTGAAAGTTGGAGTGATCCATGTGAGTGCTGTGGCTGCAGGGACACAAAAGCTGACACACACTGGTAGCAACGCAGTGACAGTGAAGAACAGACCAATTAGCAAGAACGCCCAGCCTGTCTTGGACAAGTAGTATGTCAAACCACGACTGCTAGTCAAACCTGGAGGAACACCATCAGTGGTACCGAAATTGTTTGCCGGTGACATTGGGTAGGCAGCAGAGCTCGAGGAGCAGTCCGAGTTACGGCCATTTTCGACTCCACAAGAGTTGTAATTTGTCCAACGGGTAAGCTCAGGAGCTCCTGGAATCGAGCTCGTACCAGCTTCCAGCCAGTACCATTTCCCAAGGACGGAGGTTGTAGAGGCCCCACAGAGGATGTTGAAAAACAATAATAAACCTGCACCAAGGAGTGCTAGTAATGATACAAGGAATGGCCAGCGCATGTTGTAGATATATCGCCTGCTTTTATCGGTAATGAACTTGCAGAAAGGAAGCTTGTCATCTTCTGGAATTTCAGCGAGATTTTATATATGTACGCATAACCTTCACAACCCATCCAGAGCAATTCAAAAATTGGAGCGGTCTAAGTCGAAGCTTGAAGAGAGGTTTTTTCTACTTTAGCTTATGGGGAATTGCTTTTTCCCTAGAGGAGGCCAAGATGAAAACAGCAAACGGAAACCCTGAGCTGATGGAAACCATTGCTGCCGTCCCTTTTCTTTTTCCCTTGCTCTCTATGTTACAGACTTAACAAACTTGGTCTATCTGTACTCTCTAACGGTGTATAGCTCCATGTATTCATGTGTGTACTTGTTTTTATTCAATGTATGATCAATTATGGTGCTGTTGGATGGGACCTAATTTCAAGAGGTGCGGCAGCCTTCGCGTCAACGAACTTCCGGCAAGAATTAGCTTGTTCATCCAACATACTGGTACTGTGGGAGAAGCCTAGCTGAACTTTGCTTGCCTTGCACTGTCACAAAGATTGCTTATGACAGATGCCACTCCATCTCTCCCAATTTCGTGAACGACCTCGCAACGCACGGCTTACAGGTCCATTTGCACGTCACTCCTTCTCCAATGGTATATCCGATGACTAACTATAGGGAGATCTCTACTACCAAACAATACTGCGTCGACAAGCCCCAGCTTTGTCTGTGCGTGTGAGGACCCCGGAATGTTTGTCCAAGCGTCACACCTCGCACTGCACGAATGTGTCAAATGAGCGCGCACAGCGAAATAAGATTATATAAGCATTGCATCATTGATCATTGGGGCCTTAACAGTCTGGTAGCAAAGTGGTACTTGGTAATATGCATATAGTAGTGCATGTGATGCGTTGATAGGTCGTCGGTTACGCGTTTGTAGATGTTTATGCATACAGTCAACATGTAGTTCTGAGTAGTTAGTTGTATGGTTTTATCTTTGGACCATCGACACACCGTCGGACTTGTATTTTAGCCAGATGATGATGTTGGCAACAGGTGGTTCACGACCCAGAAGAAGCGAAGTTGTGAACTGTTCACTCTTGGGCTGGACAGTTATACTATAGCTCAGAGAGGATTTTGCCTCCTAGGCAGAGCAGCAGAGTAGCAGAGCAGGGACATCATTGTTAACTCAGCAACTCTTTCAGCTTGATTCCGAGACCAACAGCTTGAACAGTTTGAAATTTACTCCACAGTTCCTTACCATCTTCCTTAGTGCTTTCGTGGAAACAGCAGCCTGGGAATTGTCTGGCTTTGGATAGTGCGGTATCATGGTGGGGTTCTTCAGGAGCTACCGCATAGGAGCCAGTACTGATCAATGTAAGTGAAGCATCCAGAGATCTGCGTTCTTTAGAAGCGGCGGTTGATGGCTCACTGGCCACTTCAGCATAGATTTTGAATACTGCACAGATGTCCAATTCGCCTTCTTCCATATGATAAGCACGTTCTGCGGCATGGGAAAGATCGTGCTGTTGTAGAGATGGTGATGGTAGTGGCAATTGGGACTTGTCCTTTCTGGAATGTGTGGCCATGTTAGCTGCATTACCAGTATAAGCAACACTGCTGCTGTTGGGTTTGCTGCTGTTTCCGGGGCCACGTCTGTGCTGGCGCTTGCTTGGTGCTGACGTGCCGCACATTTTGTTGCCACCATTGCTTGGGCCATTGCCACTGGTATACGATGGGGCCGTCATAGGCTGCTGTTTCTTTGCAGATGTTGGTGTGCTTGATAGCTTTCTCGATGTCATTGTACCTACTGGCTAAAATAGTTCACAGAGTTCAGTTACTCTCGTTATGGAGTACCTTCCTCTCTTTGCTTCTAGAAACAGTACGATTTTCCCATTCATTGCATGGGTGGCGATGAGAAAGTTGAGATCAGATATATAAGTACCCATTTGTGATCACTTATGTAACACCAAAACACTACTCCGTAAATAGATGAGCAAAGCGAGATGCAAAGGATATATATCTATGACAAGCCATGCTCACTGAGAGGCCTCCTGCAGCTACTCTGTAGAGGTCTTTTCAGCCACTTTTCCAAGCTTTTCTCGAGTTGCCAGCACTCTGTCAGCCAATCCTAATTCAACAGCTTCCTCTGCACTGAGAAACCTATCACGATCCAAGAGCTCATGGATGCTCTCTAACGTTATTCCTTCCTTGATATGTTTAAGGTATATCTTGTTCAGCCGCTCTCTCGTCCGGATTATATGCCTTGCGTGGATCTCAATATCTGAGGTTTGGCCTTGAAATCCACCACTTGGCTGGTGAACCATCACGGTTGTGTTGGGGAGGAGGAAGCGTTTACCTTTGCTTCCAGCCGCAAGAAGGAGTGAGCCCATTGAGTAGGCCTGGCCGATAGCGACTGTGGATATCTCACAGCGGATGTATTGCATAGTATCGTAGATCGCCAAACCTGAGGTGACGTTTCCGCCAGGTGAGTTGATATATATGTTTATGGGTGCACTAGACTGAGATTCAAGATAAAGCAGCTGCGCAGTGACATTGGCAGCAGCAGTATCCTCTATAGGTCCTGAGAGATATATGATCCGTTCTGATAGGAGCTTGGAGAAGACATCTGTTGTAGAAAACGATCCAGGGATGAACGGGATGCTTGCTATTCTTCTTACGGTAGTCTGCAGATCTGCAGATCTAGTTCGGGGGTGAAACCCGCTTCGCAGACTGGTAAAGGAACTCATGCAATGCCTCATCATCTCTTCTCGTAGCCACTTGGTTATCCGCCTGTTTCAGCGTGATTGGTGTCTTGTGGCGTTTCTCTAATTTTCTCCCCTTTTGATTGTGCCGATTTTGACACATCTTTTCCCGTCCAGTTATCAACAATTGACCAGAAGCAAACATGCATTTCTATAGACCCTTTCTCCATTTTTTATCTACCCAGTTACATCCAAGCTTAACGGTAGCTGCAAATGGCTACATAACCTGCTCCCACTCAAAAATAAACGACCGAGAGATGAATAGTTCAATTTACAGGAAGATTCCTTCAAAAAAAGATCACAATATGAAGATCCTCACAACCATACAGAGAAATAATAAGCCATTATAGTATAGTGGTTAGTACAGTTCGTTGTGGCCGAGCAAACCCAGGTTCGATTCCAGGTAATGGCATTATTTTTTGTATATGCTACTTTTTCCTCCACGTCAAAATAAATAGGAGAAAAAGTTGTAGACAGACAGATCATGGTAAGAAAGAGTGTCATACCCACGTATTGAGGCAGAAGAGAGAAATGCAATGGAAGATATAATGCTTGATGTGACCACTGTATTTCAAAGTATAGACTTTTTGATCAGGCTGGCTTTTGTTGCAGCTATCTCTTCAGTCCTCATTGCTAAATACAACAGACGACTGAGAGGATTCCTCAAGTATGGGAAGACATTAGATACCAAGCAGTCTAGTTCTGTGCAAGGAAATAGGATTCTGAAGAGACTATTAGCTTTGCAGATACCCAAAATCTGGTTTGCCCATTTCTATCTACTCTCTCTTACACTTTCATCTTTGGGATTTACTCTGACACACCTGATAGCCCTGCAGCACCAGTTTTTCATAGGCGATGTGATTCAAACAAGTCAATATGGACAAATACCACTAGAAATTTCGAGGCTCGTGACCTTTCTCATACTCGGCCATTCATTGAGAAGGTTGACTGAGACTCTACTCATGATGAGATACAACAACAACAAATCTAAGATGAACATTTCTCATTACCTTGCGGGAATATTCTTCTACACAAGCCTAAACTTACAGTTGATTATCAATACCAATTTCAAAGACAAGGTATCGTCAAGGAACGAGCGTACTCGGGATCGTATACAGTTTGAGGTAGTCGCTCCTGTTATCCTTTTTCTTCTTGCATCATCATCGCAGTTTTTGAATCATTTGCATTTGTCAAAGTTAGTGAGGTACACTATTCCCACCTTTGGAATGTTCAAAGTTCTTTGTTGTGCCCATTATTTTGACGAGATACTTCTGTATACATCTGTATTTGCGCTGCTGAAAACTTTTACATCTTTCCTGGCGCTGGTTTGGGTTATCGTTAACCTTTCAGTGTCTTCGATAGAAACCAAGGAGTATTACAAGAGGAATGGCGATGGGAAAGTCGCCAAGTGGTGTATAATTCCACTTGTTCTGTGACTTTCTTTCAATGAGATAGAACTTGTTGATAATTAGAGAAATAGGTTTCATGAAATGAATTTTTTGAATGCAAGTGTACTGTTGGTGCCTCCAAACCCAAAACTATTGGAAAGTGCAATGTTCACAGGCGTCTTCATAGGTCGGGCTCTCACAAAGTTTAGATCGAAGGCATCATAGCCGTCATCTCCTGTGGCACCCCCTGGGTGGTCTAAATTCAGAGTGGGTGGAATAATGCCTGTAGCAATTGTTAAAATGGTGAATATTGACTCCACTGCTCCAGCTGCTCCTAGCAAATGACCGGTAGAGCCCTTTGTTGAGGAAACGTACAGGTCATCCTTATATCTATCTTTGAAAGTGTTCTTAATCGCCAGGCATTCAATTCTGTCTCCAATTGGTGTCGAGGTTGCATGTGCATTGATGTAGTTGACATGTGATTTGTCTAAACCTTTCAAGGCCATTTCCATAGACCGTGAAGCACCGCTTCCATCAGGAGAAGGTGAAGTGATGTGATGACCGTCCCCAGATACACCGTAACCGACAACCTCGGCGTAAATCTGGGCGCCTCTTTTCTTCGCATGTTCCAACTCTTCCAGAACTAAAAGACCAGATCCTTCACTTAGTACAAACCCATCCCTGTCCTTATCGAATGGTCTTGATGCCTTTGTAGGATCCTCCTGTGGGAATTTAGTCACTACTGATTTCGCTCTTGCGAAACCAGCGAGGGCGAAAGGATGCACTGATGCTTCTGACGCGCCTGCAAGCATCACATTTGCATAGCCATCTTTAATGAATCGGTAGGCATCGCCAATTGACAGGTTTCCCGTGGCACAAGCAGCAGAAACCGAATGGTTAGGCCCTTTGAGTCCATACTTGATAGACACCAGGCCGCTCGCCATGTTAGGCAAGAGTTTTGGAATGACCAAGGGCTGGACCTTTTTGTAGCCACCTGTGGAGAACTGCACAGTGTTTGTGTAAGTGTCTTCAAAGCCACCAATAGACGAGCCCACACAGACCCCGGTGCTCTGTTGGTCCTCAAGTGTTTTAGGGAACCAGTCTGCATCTGTGAGTGCTTCCTTTGCTGCACTCAGTGTGAACTGGGAGAACTTTGCCGTTCTTCGTATCTCTGTTTTGTCCATGTACTCTTCCGGGTTCCATTTACCTTCGCTGAGGCTGCCCAGAGGGACTGCCCCGACAACTTTGGAAGGTATGTCGCTGAACTTGTCGTCATCTAGTGTACTGGTTGACACTAGCCCGGATTTGCCTTCAATCAGCTGTTTCCACACATGGGTTTTGCCGACACCCAGCGGTGTAACTAGCCCTATGCCGGTGACGACGACTCTGGCCCTTGACATAACTGTGTGTGCACGCTTGGTTGTGTGTAGCGCCTGTGCGAAGTGCACTGTGTACTGCTACTGTTACCAGACAAATCACACCATCACTGTGCGAAAAGGGAGTTCCGTACTAAGAACCGAGGGTCCACGGACGCGATGGATGCTGTGATGCGATGGTGCCAGCAGATGACATAAAAACCCTGGGAAATTGCCAATCGTATGTGCCATGTTCAGCGTCTGGCCATGATACTCCGTGTTGCCGGTTATTGGTTTCCATTTTCAGGCGAGTGGGTGTTGCCTGGCGTTTCCAGTGTCCGCCAGCTGCGCACTTGGAGCACCATGTGCCATGCGAACAACCCATTGTCGCTGCCATTAGCGTGTCCATGACGATGCCATGCACACCTACCTTCCCTAATGATGCACAGTAAATGCAGAGAGCTATTTTAATTACTTAATATAGACTTTCAACCTTTCTAGTAATACCACAACAGTCGTTTTGTTAATTGTTAATAGCTGGGCTGGGCTCTCCGATCATTCGGTTGTTTGCTTGCCACATTTTTATTTTCGTACTTGACACAACCACCAAGGTCAATGACCAAGATTAATAAATAAGCTGGAATATAGTGAGGGTTAGAGTAGGACTAGGGTCCCAACCTTTGTGCGACGAGAGCAGACACAGCAACAGACTCAGTTTAGGGAGCTCAGGACAATGAGTATTATAGTGAAAGCGAGAAATGATAAGCTACTTCTTTTGCCACCTCTTGACACGCCTAGTGTAACAGCAGCGGCGGCTGCAGCACTCTCTCAGCCCTCTGCTGTGAGCCCTAGGGCACTACCCGAGTTGGATCCTCAATTTTGGTTGAGACTGGAAACTGTGCTGAGCAAACCCTTGAATTGGTCAAGTAAGAGAAAGAGAGCATACGCAACACTGGGCCAGGCTCAGCAGCAACTGCCGCCTGCGAAACTGAAACTATCATTGAATCAACAGCAGCCATGTACACAGAGCGACAGCCAGGATAGCAGCAGCAGCAGCAGCAGCAGCGGTTGCTGCTGCAGTTCAAGACGAAAGAAACAGCTCCAGTTTCACCTCACAGGATCAACTTACAGGAAACAAAGAATTGGCCCCAGCTGCGACCATTGCTCCAGACATAAAGTGAAATGCGACGCTTTTATCCAGGTGGCCAAGGATAACATCTCAGCACTAGACTATACAACCGACGATCTGGGCAGGATTTCAGACCCTCTCACGCTCAGAAAGTTCCTGACCCCTGAAGAGGTACACGATGGCTTCACCCTCATCGTCTTCAACTCGAGTTTGATCAAGTTCAGGAAGTGCTCCTTTTGCAAAAAGAACAAGATCGAACCCTGCTACAGAAGAGGATACTTCAGAAAGAGTAGATAGCTAATTCATATAAATACACATTCCGCTTACTTTCTTTTTCATTATTTTCCATTTTCATTTCTCCCCTGAACCAACCATCAATCAATCAAACTGAACCAACAAAAGCATACGCAAGTATCAGAAACACAGGACACTGACTGTCCTTGTTGTGACATGAGTGCACCATCCTTGGCAGAGATCGAGAGTGGTATTTCGAAACTGTCTTTAGGTACACCGAAGGATGACATGGACACCGCACTTAAGCTTGTCAAGGAGCTGAGAAATCGACTACTGGCTGATAGTGGTAGTGGCGAGGACTCCTCGAAGGCATTGATGCTTCTTTCTAAGATTGTTGCTGATCTCCACGTCTCCGACGACTCTCTGGTGCAGGTGTTCGCTGAGCCTCTACTCGATGCGATATTCACACACGTTGATTCAGAGAGTCCGTCAGAGGTTGTTTCTTGCGCGTTGACAGTTTTGGCTAGTGTCGTCACGGGCTCTATCTTTGGGAACAAACCTTCGCCATCTCAGTACGCTATACCCATCCTCAACTCGACAAACACAAACCTGAAGAGAATAGAAATCATCAAAAGTAGACTGTTTGCAGATGATCTGGATATTGTACTCAATTCCATGAGGTTCTTAAATGGATATCTCGCACTTGATCATATAGCACTGAACTCAATCAACCACCTAGCAGAGTTTATCCTTCACTTACAAAAATCTGAGTACCTGGTAACACTTGGAAACCTGAACGTCCAGAACGAGCAGCAGAAGAAGCTCTTGGAAAAGCCAATCAAACAACTACAGACTGTGTTCCAAAAGAACATAAAGCTGCTCTCAAACCTGAAGGTTGATTTGACTTCAAAATATCAGCAAGAAGTACTCAACATTGTTCTTCTGGAGACGTGCACGCAAGCAGATACGAGCTCCACGAGAGAATTGATTACCGAACGGTTTTCTGTGTATCATCTCATTGATCTATACTTCTTCCTTGAAAGTTCCAACATTACGTTCAAGAAACAATTCCATCAACAGGTCTTGTTCAATAACAATGAGGAGCAGAGAAGATTTCCTCTCCATCACTCATCTTCGGCTGTGTCAGACTTGCTCTCAAATATTTACAGTATGGACTTTAAAGATAGTATCAAGTACAAACAAATCAGCAAGCACTTTTATCTGCGTGATATTCTCCAGTATAATCTTATATCCAAGCTACTTGAATTTTGGGTAGAGTCCAAAGCTGAGAAGGAAGATTTTGACAATATTTTCAGTTTATTGAAACTAGTTCTCAAAAGAATCAATGAAGAACTAACCACTGATGATGGATGCCATTCCCCAGTCACCATTGTCTTGAATGGCTTCCGAGAAGCAACTTACAATGACATTAGAACATATCAACTTAACGACACAAAGTCCTCAATTGAGAACTTGGCGAGAGAAGAAACCTCAGTTTTTGAGGAGATGTTGACCTCTGAGATATTTGAGTTCGTTAAGGATCAGAAGTACAGAAGCCTTGCACAGGGAGCATGGGTGTATTCTCAGCTGCCTTCAAGACACAGTGTTTCTGACATTGAGAAGGGCCATTGTTTTATTATTCTCTCCCCAAATTTCAAGCAGCTTCTCTTTAAAGAGTTCAAACATCCAAGACCCGATGGGAAACCTGATATCGACAAATCAGGTAACTCCATTGATATATCAGCTATCAGCAATTTTGCAGTGGAAGAAATCCTCCAGATTGACAGCCATGCTCCTCTTCCTTCAAACTCAAAACTGATCAATCTCATTGATAAGACAGTTATCTGTAAGATATCTCTGATCAATAGAAAGAATAGAAATCTATTCTCATTCTACGCAAAGAAGGACGAGTCATTGGTGTGGCTCGATGGTCTAAACCTATTGATGGGCCACTCAGAGAACTTGTCAACCGACTTGAAGAAAGACATGAAGAAGCTGTATAACGTCAGAGCGACTGTACAATTACTAAACTCAAGTCTTACTAGAGAGACAATAGTCAGCAAAGATTGAGAATATTGAGAATTGAGGTGGTAAGCAGCCACTATTGATTCATCTATATGTTTTATATAACTAGGGAAAATTCCAGATATGAATTCTATTTCTTCTTTGGTTTCTGCTTCTTGTATGCCCGCTCTTGATCCTTGACTCTATCCACCTTCGTTTTCTTATACTGTCTCTTTCCTTCAGTACTGTCTCTTGCTTCTTGCTGCTTTCTTTTTTTGCTATTGATACGAGACTTTTCTTTCTCCTTCTTCTTATCCTTCTCAGTCTCAAACCAGGTTCTTCTTGGTCTTGATTGAATTTCCTCCTTGTATTTCATCATGTTTTCAGTCTTCTTCAATTCCATTTCAGCTTGCAAGAGCTGTTTCTCAGACTTTTCCTCTTCCAAGATCTCTTCAACTATATCATTCTTCGATTCGATAACCTTGTTGATTTCCTCTACTTGCTTCCAGTCGACGTCTCTACCAACAGTCTTATTATTCTTGTTAGCAGCATTTTGGTCGTTGCTTCTAATTGCCTCTTTGACAATGGCTCTATCAGAGTTCGACTCACCGACAAAGGAAATGGACCTACCTTGTCTTCCTCCTCTGGCTGTACGACCAACTCTATGCAAATAGACTTCGAAGTTCTTTGGCATGTCGAAGTTGATAACTACTTCGATCTTTGGAATATCTAGACCTCTGGAAGCCAAATCGGTACATATCAATACCGGTACAGTTAAGCTCTTGAACTCGTTGATGGATTTCAAACGTTGCTCTTGGGTCAAAGATCCATGAAGCTCCGAAACCTTCAAACCCAATAAACCCAGCGTTATCCTTAGTTTGTGTGCTTGCTCCTTTCTGGCAACGAAGATGACAATTCTTTGGTCTTTGGTGAACTTCTTGAGGATATTGAAAAGCACCGACGCTTTCAAATGATCTCTTTTTCTTATTCTAACAAACTCTTGGGTAAGGCCTGTAGCTGCTTGCTTAGGTGGATCAATCATAATTCTAACTGGTTTATTCAAACCCAGCTGTATTAGTGATTTAATCTTAGAGTTCATAGTGGCAGAGAATAGAAGTGTTTGTCTCTTTCTGGGTAGCAGTTCCAGAATTTCAGTCAGCTCCTTCTGGAACCCTTCTTCTAACATTCTATCAGCCTCGTCCACAATCAGTACTTCCACTTGATCAACGTTGAAGCTTGGAGAGTTTCTTAAATGATCAATGAATCTACCAGGAGTAGCGACCACAATATCAGGTCTTAGTTTCAACTCCTTCTCCTGCTGTCTCAAATTTAAACCACCGACAGCTAATCCAAAGTTTATATTGCTCACGTAGTGGCTGATCTTCTTTCCGACATCGCTCACCTGGATTGCCAATTCTCTTGTAGGTGCAAGAACCACCACTCTTGTAGCTGCTATCTTCGAAGGTTTGAATAAAAGTCTTTCAATCACTGGGATCATGTAGGCTGCTGTTTTACCAGAACCTGTGACTGCACCTGCAATTAGATCTCTACCGAGAAGCGCAATTGGGATGGTGGCACTCTGGATCGGCGATGGCCTTGTGTAGCCAAGAGCCGACAATCCCTTCAAGATAGGTCTTGACAGATCAAGTGAGTTGAAAGTTTTATGGACAGATTTCTTTGCTTCATCACCCTCCTCTGATGGTGCAAAAAATTTGGCAATTTCTTCAGGTGAGTCTTCATCATCGTCGCCTTCCTCCTCATTCCCTGGTGCTTGATCATTTGGCGACTGGTCAACATCGTCATCAGAGTTTGCAGACTGATTCTCATCGCTTTCTGCACCTTCCTCCGCTGCTGATAGCTTCTCGCTAGAGGACTTGCCCTGGAAACCCATACCAAACCCATCCAGGGCAAGATCGTCGTCATCATCCTCAGCATGGTCATCCTCATCAGCACTCTCACTGTCCTCATTTTCCTGATCGTCCTCGTCAAATTCTTCGTCCCCTTCTTCTTCCTCACCACTTTGCTCCTCCTGAGACTCCTGATCTGACTGCTCAGCGCCTGCGAGTTTTCCAAGACCACCTTTTCTTCTGATGATGCTATCTAAATCCACCTCAGCTTTTACCAACTCGCCCTCTTTCTGGTCCCCTTTGAACTCCCAGCCCTCCTCTATGATCGCCCCAAAATCATCGTTAATGTCAAAGTGAAAATCAGGATTCAGGTCGTTGTCATCTTGAGCTCCATTGTCGTCTCCACCTTTGACCTTTTTCTTCTTACTCTGATGATTCTTCTTGCTCTTGCTCTTCTTCTTGACATCTATACTCCCTTCGCCGTGTAGAAGTTCTGCTTCCACAGGATCACGTTGTTGCTCGTCGTCAGTATCCAAGTCTGGGATCTCATCTTCCGAGTCACTGATAGTAGGGACAAAGTCCTCGAATTTAACCATATCTCCTCGAAAGCCTTTGCCTTTAGCTATACTTCTCAAGCTCATCTCCTGTACGTACTCTGTAAAATTTTTTTATCAAAAACAGCGATTATCTAATCGCTGCGTTTTATCTTTACTTACAATGTTGGGCTTATTGTTAGGGACATATAGCTCACAGTTTCATAGCTCATAGCTCAGAACGGGGCATTATGGGATTCAGTCTGAGATCAATATTGTCGCTTGGACGGAGATACCAGGAGCTTCCAGGGGCTGCGGAGCTGGCGTCGTTTGCTCCGTTTGCTAGGATCGTGGGAGCTTCGTCTTCGAGTGGTGGCACGGAGCAGTCGCATGATTCAACTCACCGAGCTTACTCACCTGGGACCATATTCTCCCAGATAGTTATGCTACAGGTATTCTACTACATCACAGCCACTGTTCTCTTGTATTTAATATCGCTTCTGATTGGGGTGGAGTTCAAATTAGAGTGGATTCTTAGCTGGAGGGAAATCAGTGTTGAGAACACGTTGGGATTGATGATCATAGGGGTGTGGTTGCTGAGCTCCTTCTTTGGTGTTATTTTCATGACGGTGATCGTGGGGCGCTCAAAGCTGGCATGGGACTTTGCCGTGACTGTGCATTGCATCAATCTCGTTGTTGTGTCGGTTTACACTAAGGAACTCCCTAGAAGCTTTGTATGGTGGACTGTTCAATTGGCCAGCTGTGTGATACTCGTCAGTTTGGGAACATGGTCCAGCAGGTGGCAGGAGCTCAAAGACACGTACTTCGAAGGAATTGTTGACAGCGGGAGAAGGGACGAGATTGAAATGCACGACCAGGCGGAGACTGCTGTTTAACACCAACCTTTATGCGATCTGTACGGTAGAGGAAGGGATATGGTCCCTTCCATTTGGCATCATGATGGGTATTTGGCGGGAATAGTCATACGTAGAGCATCACCTACAAGAAAGATGAAGCCACAGTTTGATGTGTCCGGTGTAGATGACATGCTGTAGAGCTTGGGGGATTTATCACCATATCGGGTGGGGGCTGGTTACCGCTTCCCGATGGTTACTGTTGGCTGTAGGCGAGCCGGTGGGCCAGAGCTCAAGATCAAGAAGATCCATGGCTGTGAGCGGCCTTCCAGCTGCTCTAAATGAAACCATCGCCTGCTTCAGAGGGAGTCGCGGTCCCGTGCCATATTGCTAGTCTTCGTTAGACAAGCTGCTTACACACTACCGGGGCTACAATGGAAATGGAGGAAAAGGTACCGGTGTTGCCAGACAACAGACTCATTTGCTACGAACTGTGAACTGTCGGGTGGAGGTCCCACCGAGACTGCTATGAGGATGAGGGTTGTTGTCACACCAGACCTGATTTCGCGTTCAAAGGTACATACACTCTATTACAGCGGGTTTAACCAAATGAAGTCCGACCGTCGGTTGGAACATCGTCGCGAGGGCACCGTCGGCCTGCTTTATCCTTTTTAGTGAAACGCAGGGTGGTCTTCAAAGCACGGTGATGCAACAGCAGTCTCTAGTTGCTGAAGGTCTCAAACCTGTTCCCCCCCCCTCGTGTCTGGACGGGCGCTGGTGATAGTAGCAGGTCCATTCTAAGCAGCCTAGTACTCCTGGTACTGGTGGTCCTGTACTCTCTGGGCGCGGACGCACCAATTCGATACGCGATTGGCCTGCGTACAGAAAGGAACTGCATAAGTCAGATTATTTTTTTTTTCGCCCAGTCCATAGTGTGAAAAAAGTACTATTAACTCACTGTTAAGTGGGTTGTGATATCGTCTCGTCATCTCTCAGCGCTCATCACTGAATCATAGTATTCCGCCAGACCAGACCGTGGGCTGTGCGGTGGTGGCCTATGTTTCTCTTCCACGCAAAAAGATGGGTGAAATCACTCCTGATGAGATCGCTACAGGTACTGAATTACACAGGCGCCCACCATGTACTGAAAGCTGACGACAAAACTGGCAATAGAAACAAAGTGAGCATCAACACGCTTGGTGGAATACCACAGCACATCCAGTTCAGATCGAAGATCATGCTCCTGCTTGCACTACTGGTGCTTTCAACGGTCATTCTCCTGTCTAATATCTTTACCTTTTCGTTGGCGAGCTTCAACAGTTTCACAGCAAAGTCCAATAGCCTTAACCTCTATCTTGAGATCGACAGAGATTTCTTCAGCTCTCCAAAGTTTTCAGACCAATTCAGGACCTTGGACGATGCCATTGCGTATTATGATGGTTTTACCGAAGAGATCAGCTCGTATCTGCTGAAGTCGTCACCTTCTCCAGAGCACGGTCGTCCTTCGAACTTATATACCAATCTGTTCAATGCGAACTATTCGTCAACTGCTCTCACAGGCTATCTGAAAAACGTGTATGCCAATGAGAAAGACCCAGAGGAGTTTTTAAAGAATAATAAGATTCCCTTCCACTGGGGTGATTGGGTGGATATATCCCCTGCCTTTCCGTTTGTTCAGGCTTATCACAAGATCTTGGATAGCCCGAAATTCAAAGGAGATAAGGACCTACTCTATGATAACGTTCACACACTCTGCTATGCAGAACTGGAGGACAACAAAAAAGCCTGGCACAGCGAGCTTTTGTACAACAAAAGGACCACTGTCTTTCAAAAGCTTCAAGATATTGGTATCTGTGCTGCTATTTTCAAGTACTATTACACACCAATTCCTGAGAGGATACTTATAGAGTCTGATGTGAACTATTTTACTGTCAAAACTGAGGAAGAAAGGCTCTTGAACCCATTGGGGCTGGAAGGCCTATCTAAGATTTATCACAAAGAAGCTTCTAATAGAGCAGGAATGGTTTCCGATTTGATTGCAGCATCCCATGAGGGCAGGGAGCACGTAATGAACGAGCTTCTAACGATATATGAGTCTAAAGGCTATTCAATGGAGCCAATATCGTTAAAAGCGGAAGTCACTCAAGACCAATCCCATTTTGAGAAGCCTGATATTAACAAATTGATTGCAGACTATCAGTCAATCTCCAATCCAACAAGAGAGGAAACAAAGTATCTAGACTTCCTAAAATTTTCGAGAGACAATGTTGAAAAAGCTGTTAAATTCTATTACACTTTCCCACTCATTAGAGCAGATGGTAGATACGAGCTGCATCATTATTCGTTTCCTTGGATAAAGCAAGTAATTTCACACAGAGAAAGATCGGTGGTAATTCACCATTTAATCAGAAGTTGGTTCAAATTTGCTGAGCACGCGGGGATAATCTCTTGGTTCAACTTCGGAAATGTGATTGGTTGGAATTTCAATTCAATGAACCTACCTTGGGATAATGATGTGGATGTTCAAGTCTCCATTAGAGATCAGGATAAATTGGGGAGATTTTTCAATAACACGCTTGTTGTGGAAGATCCTCAGTATGGGGACCACACATTCTGGATCCAAACTACCCCTTATTATATGCAAGCAAACAAGAAGCAGTTCATCGATACCCGTTACATAGATATCAAAACAGGTATCTATATTGATATATCTGCTTTATGGTACGATGATGCTCCAAAACCTGAGAAAATTCATGTCAAGAAAGATGAAGTAGCTATACATTGCAAGCAGTTTAACTGGTTTGCCTACAGCGAGATATTTCCACTTCGAAGAACTTTATACGAAGGAGCTCAGGGGTATGTTGTGAATAAACCTACACAAATACTGCTAAATAAATATGGAAAGAAGGCTATTGAACAAAGAAATGAAAAAGGTCACAATTGGCAAGCAGATCTTGGTCTTTGGGTACCTAATGTCGTGTGTGATAAGGATGCGATACCACCCACAGAGCAGCGATTTGACGAGAATGGAGACCTTACTTTGTACGGTGCTTGTTATAATGAAGAGCTTCTACAGGAATATAGATCATCAAGGGAATCTTGGAGAATACACCAGGAAGAACAGGAGCTAATTAAAAACGGAAAAAATACCTCTGAGTTGTCCAAGAAGTCTCTACCTGTGTTCAAGTATTTCTCGCATGAAGAATTACGTTAAGTTAGTAGAGGTGTGAAAACTCTTGTCTTTTATAGTCCATTATAACAACAGGTTCCGTCTTATTCACTTGATACTTGAGTTTCAGTAGTTTCAGTTTTGCAGTTGTATTAAAAAGTGTAAGGCTACGCATCTGTGCAGATGTAAAACCATCGTATATTTCTATACTTAGACGAAGGTTGGAATACCAAAATCCTTCCAAGTCCAAGGGTCATTGAATCTGATACCCTTGTCAAGACCAGAAATGGCTTTAATGTCTTCCTCAGCAAGAGTGAAATCCTCAACATGCAAGTTGTCCAATAGTCTGTCTTTGTTGGAAGACTTTGGAATAATTGCTAAACCTCTCTGGTTGGCCCATCTCAAAAGGATTTGAGATGGTGACTTCCCATGCTTCTCAGCAATAGCCTTGATAGTGTCATGCTCGAATAATTTTGGAGTGTCCTTGGCAATTGCGTGGTCCAGTTCCAAGAAGGATTGTGGACCAAAGGAGGAGTAGGCAACAACCATGAGACCCTCACGTTGAGCGTACTCAACCAATCTAGGTTGAACCAGGTATGGGTGGTGTTCGATCTGCAATGCAGCTGGCTTGATTCTGGCAGATCTTATCAAGTCCTGTAGCAAAGAACCTTGGAAGTTGGAGACACCTAGGGATTTGATCTTACCCTCGTCAACAAGCTCCTCTAGAGCTTTCCATGTAGTGGCGATTGGGACATTCTCAAATTGGAAACCTTCCTCCTCTGGGTCCCCGAAACCTGGTGGGTAGAGCTCTTCAATTGGCACGTATTTGGTGTCAATTGGGAAGTGGATGTAGAACAAGTCGACATAGTCCAAGCCCAAGTCAGAGAGGGTTCTGTCCAACGACTTTCTGACATTGTCTGGGTGGTGGAAGGTGTTCCACAACTTGGAGACAATGAAGAGCTCTTCTCTCTTCACAATACCCTCGTCGATGGCTCTCTTGATACCCTCACCGACTTCCTTTTCGTTTCCGTAGTCCTGTGCACCGTCAAAAAGTCTGTAGCCGAGCTTGATAGCGTTGTACACCTGGCCTGGTGCGTCCGCTTTGGAGATTTTCCAGCATCCCAAACCGATAGCTGGGGCTTTGAGACCGTTGTTAAGAGTAATGTAAGAAGACATCTTTGCTCTGGATACACCTCTCCCACCCAGAGTCAATCCAACTTCGGGTAGGAACCTCTCTTTATATATGAATCAAGCCAAGCACTGCTGGTTTGCGGATGTTGTGGCCTTGCTGAAATTCTCCCTAAAACTGGGAAGGATACGCGAGCTAATTTGACTCCAAACGGCAAATTCCGACCCGCCATTTTCCGCCTCCAATTCCGACCGAATCTGGACAAATGTGGCATGGATTGAAATTACAAATCACAGAAAAGAAAGTGACGGTCACCCATCTTTCTATCTGCTACACTAGGACTGACACTCGCTAACAGAAACCCGCATAGATCATGTCTGAGCCAGCCAAAGCACAAGAGAAAAACAGCAAACCAAAGCCTTGCTGTGTTTGCAAGGAAGAGAAGCAGACCAGAGACGAGTGTCTACTTGTTAACGGGCAGGACAGCGGCAAATGCGATTCCTTAATTGGCCAATACAAGACCTGTATGAAGGGGTTTGGATTTGAGATTTGAGAGTGGATGCGGCGGCAGTTGAACATAGAGCTTTATACCACCGTGTGGTTGTCTTGTATATAGTTGAATCGACATAACATGGAACATGCGTAGTGTGTGCGCGGGCACCATGCCGTGCCTGCGTAGCGTTTGTCAGTGCACTCACTACACCGCACTAGCTGGCCAAGGAAAAAAAAACATTGGCAAAACCAAAATGATTTTGGATTTGCTGGAAGAGGAAAGCGAAGCGAAGCGGGCGAAAGAGTGTGAACGTGGACAGTAAAAGTACAGGTGCAAGGTATTCACGCTATCAAGACGGTTCGAATCACTAGATCACTGTTCCCTAAACTCAAGCTTGCAATGTCTCTACACAGAAACGAGCCTCTTCTATCGGGGAGACTCCCAACTACCTTCGATGAGCCAATCGAGCTTGGTATCATAGGTGGCACAGGGCTATACCACCTTGAGTCCCTAACACCAGTTGCTAAACTCACTCTTTCTACTCCATGGGGAGCTCCTTCCTCTTCGATCACTGTGTCTAAAACCAAGACCGGGTTCAACGTCGCATTTTTGGCAAGACATGGAGTCCATCACGATCTTTTACCAACTGATGTCCCTGCTGTAGCAAACATAGCGGCTCTCAAGAAGCTAGGCGTTAAAGTTATTATTGCGTTTTCTGCGGTAGGCTCCCTCCAGGAGGAGTTTGCACCTCGTGATTTTGTCATTCCAAACCAGATCATCGACAGAACCAAGGGTCTAAGACGCCATACCTTCTTTGAAAAGGGATTTGTCGCACATGCGATGTTTGGAGAACCATTTGATCCAAAATTGAGTACTGTCATCTCAAAATTCTCTCATGTTATGGAGGAAGGCGGCAGAAAGCTACACAGCAAAACCTTGAATGGCAAAGACTTGACCGTTGTGTGTATGGAGGGTCCACAGTTCTCTACACGTGCTGAGTCAAGGATTTACAAGTCTTGGGATGCTTCTGTCATCAATATGTCTGTTCTACCTGAAGCTAAGCTAGCTCGTGAAGCTGAAATTGCATACCAGATGATCTGTATGTCAACTGATTATGATGCATGGAGAGAAGATGAGGAACCTGTGACAGTAGAAACCGTGGTTGGTAACTTGAAGGCTAACTCTGAAAATGCTAACAAGCTTGCAATCTGTATCATTGATGAGTTAGAGAAAGAGATAAAGTCTGGTAATATTGGTAATGACTTGACCGGAAGTATGAAAATGAGTGTTAGCACAAACCCACATGGAGTCAAGAGGGAACTCCTAGAGAAGATGCACTACTTATTCCCGGGTTACTGGCCATTGGATTAGACCCTTTCAGCTTATAGAATATTAGATTTCAAATCAGTTTCTTCTACCATTCTTTAAGTCCTAATTGTAAGTGTTTTTGGTCAGTTGTTATACACATTTTGACTTCTTGTATAGTTCGTTCATGCTCTTCTAGTTTTCGTTGGAGAGTCCATGTGGTAGTAGTATTTTGGACTCGGGATATAGGTTGGTGTGAACACACCAGAATTAGAAAGAAGAGGATTGGAAGATTTGGAATTGATATAGTTTGGTAGCTGAGATCTCCCTGTACCTCTTTTCGTTGTTGCTGTTGTTGTGGATGATCCTGTTGTTGTTGACGGAGGTCTACCGGATGGGGAGTTGTTGTAACTGGAACGAGTAGATTTGATTGGTGACGGAGATGACATTGGGGAGGATATTGGTGTTTTGTTTCTATTTTTTAGAGGTGTCCTTGATCTAGCAGCACTGATATCGCTGCTGTTGTTGCCAGTCACAGTTCGAGAGATGTCGAATATAGAGTTCTTCTTAGGTGAAAGGGCAACGTTTCCATTTTGTGAGGATGTTCTCGGCTCTAGCCTGCTGAGTTTGATACTCGGGTTAGCCTTTGCTGTCGATGCTGAAGCTGTTGCTTGCTCATCAGTGGAATCAGGAATAATGGGAAGCCCCAACAGATCCCGTTGATGTCTGGACAGTTTTAGATTAGCGAACCCATCACTCGGTTTGATTATACTCCGTACTCCTGCTGCGATATTGTACAGGAACAGGATGTTCAGGAGTAGCCTGATGTACCAAGCAGTCTGGCTGTCGAAGTCAATGGCGTTGGAGTCAAGCACAAGTAGACCCAGTCTAGCGAACTTCTCCACCAGGCGGATCAACAGAAGAAGGATGATGTTAGTCAACACTTTCTTCATTTCAAGTTCCTTATTTACAGAGCGACGCTCAATAGCAGACAGTGCCGGGTTGGACCATTTCGTCTCTATGCGGTCCATATTGTCCGTTGTGTCGCGTGTGTGGCTATGGCAGACTACTACTGAGGCTACAATAACAAACTGCCCTGTTTTTTTCCCTATAGCCTGGGGCCATAGGGCAGAGTCACGTGACTCCTAAATAGTCCGCCTCTGCCCCTACCACAGCCACTGCGCTGCACCATCAACCAACCACTTTCAGCATAGTTCCACGGTATGTTCCACAGATCGATACCAGCCTCATTTAGCGCATATCCAGCGTGACTGCCATCACCTCTTCCACGCGTTTTCGTACTCTCCGTCGTTCTTCGTTCTTCGATCTTTGTTCGTTCCTTCGTTCGTTCTTTCTTGTTTCGGATATGACTCAAAGGAACGAACGAACACAAAACACAAAAACAAAAACTAACCACCAGCGTTTTCTTGTTTTTAATTTTTATTATTTTTTCTTTCTCTTCGTAGTGAACAAACAAACTCAACCCACCAGCACCACCACACGAAGCGGTAGCAAGAAGTTACTTCTCAGGTTAAAGGAAGACACTCAACCTTTCTATCTGGATCAGGGCACTGAGTGGATTGCCCTTTGTTCATTCTTTTGCATCGGCCACTCGTTCACCTTCCGCTCCCCATTGCAGATCCCTTTTCTGGGTCTGTTTGTTTGTGACTTATTGTGATCAAGCCAGCGGGTGGGGGGTTGCCTAGAGGAGAAGCGAAAGCTGCGAACACACAGGCACACTTGAACTTGGCTTGTGCTGCTCCATTGACTGATTGATATCTGGGTATCATATCTGGATGGAATTAAGGTCATTATGGGAAATTTCATCCAAACGATCTTGTGCTGTATTGATGACTCTGACCATCTGAACGGCAACAACAACAACAACAACAACAACAATAGCAACAACAACAACAACAACAGCGACAGCAACAGCAGCAAAAATATCAAGTCTAAGACCAAGCACAGAAGCGGCAGCAACAGCAAGAACAGTGGCAACGGCTCGTATACTGTTAGAGACCAGCCTACAGTAGCAAAGAAAGGCTCAAGTCTTCAGATCAATTCGAAGCAAAAGAAGAGCAGAAACACCAATCATAAGAGCGGAACACAAACTAAACAATCCACCACAAACAGCAAACACTCACAGAGGAATTTGAACATGAATAACTCCAGCAAGGAGGAGAATATGAAAACCGATATCACTGTTTACGAGGCAACTGACTCCACAGTGGAAACTGGGGGCACGTATGAACATCCTTCTAACAGCAATGAGTACAGAATCACTACAAGCTATACAGAAAAGAGCTCAGACGCTGATGTCAGTTCAAGTGAAGTACAGATAGAGGAATACCAATGTAACGATGAACTATTTGATTTAACAAAGTTGCAGCCTGGTCAGGCCCATGCAGAGTCAGGCTGGTTGTTGAACCCTAAACCCTCTCACCTGGGAAAGAAAAAGTGTCTAATTTTGGACTTGGATGAAACTTTAGTACACTCGTCTTTCAAATATTTGAGACAGGCTGATTTTGTCATACCTGTTGACATTGAAAATCAATTACACAACGTTTATGTTATCAAAAGACCTGGTGTTGATGAATTCATGAAGAGGGTCGGTGAGCTATATGAGGTAGTGATTTTCACTGCTAGTGTATCAAGGTACGGAGACCCTTTGTTAGATGCACTTGATATCCACAATTCCATCCATCATAGATTGTTCAGAGATTCCTGTTATAACTACCAAGGAAACTACATCAAGAATTTATCTCAGATTGGGAGACCTTTAAATGAGATTATCATTTTGGACAACTCCCCTGCTTCTTACATTTTCCACCCACAGCATGCAATACCTATATCGAGCTGGTTCTCAGATGCCCATGATAATGAACTACTAGATATTATTCCATTTCTCGAAGATTTGGCTACGGAGAATGTCGAAGATGTTGGTGTGGTTTTAGACGTTAATTTGTAAATGTCGGGTTGGTTTTTAAGCATTTTCTGATTTAACAGAGATTCGGGTACAAAATCACTTCACTTTTACCATTTCGTGCATCACACCATTCCAATAACCTTTATAATTACGGTTTCCAACCAATGAAATAATCATTTTGCTGGCTCAAACTGATTCAATGTTGTGATATTTACCTCTGAGGTGATTTATAGATGTTTAGGAGAAGGTGAACTACTGCATCATGTTCCCACAAAGCCAATCTGTATTTACTTACTTTCTCAATAATAGATTAATACATTGATAATTGTGATAACACTGACTAGATTAGTCTATGATAAGTGTTCATTTGTCAATATAACTCTTCAACCTACCGTATGATTAAATCCAGTTTTTTCATTATCACCTATTATATATGGCCTACTCCTTAAACTTTCTAGTCTTCTTTTTTGAGCCTCCTTCATCATCATCTTTGAAAGCAGTACGTACAATTTGTTTCTGTCTTTCAGAAATATATGGTTTAGTTCCAGGTTTGCTGTGTCTTCTTTCGTTTTCTTCCCTTCTCTTCAAAGACTGTAGCTCAATAGCCTTAATCTCCTTAGCATTTTTGATAACAGATGGTAGATGTCTGTGTCTGGAAATTCTCTTGATCTCTGGCATATGTTTGAACCTCTTTTTCAAAGCAGCGTCATATTCTAGCTTAGCTCGCAATTTAGCTGATTTAACTTGTGGTGTTTCGCTAGCTTGTGATCTCCACAGTCTGACATTACCATCATCCGAACCAGTGAAGATATACTTAGAATCCATAGAGTATTTCACTTGGAACACGTGCTGCATTCTCTTTGTGTGATATATATCTCTAGAGTGACCTTCATTAACGTTGAAAATCCGTACAGTCTTGTCATACGAACCCGAGACTATTTCTTGACCTGTTGGTGAGAAGTCGACATCAAGAACAGCAGCAACATGGTCTTTGTAAACGTTTAGAGCTCGTGACATATTTCTCATGTCATAATAGTAAAGGTTATGATCTTCATTGGCAGTGACAAAATTGAATGCTTCTATTGGATTCCACTCAAGAGCATTGGTTCTCATGGTTTGAACAATCTTTTGTGTTGGCGAGTTCGTTCTGATATCATACAGCACTATAGAGTTGTCTGAGCCTGCAGAGGAGAGAACTGACGTCTCTGTTTTGTTGAATTTGACCTTCGTGACGTTGTCGGCACCCCAACTTAGATTTGATATAGCTCTTGATCTGTTTTCATCCCAAAGTTCAATCACTGCACCTGCTGTAACAAATAGCGGGTCATCTCTGTGGTGGTCAATACCTCTGAATGCATGATCTCCTAAAAATTGTTTCTTCAAACCCTTTTTGTTCACGCTGTCTTCATCTGCGTCTTCAAACTCATTGGAGTCCACACTCCAAAGCTTCACACTTTTATCATCTCCACATGACAGCAGCAGTCCTTGTGGGGTCACACATGTCCCCGACACATTACCGTAGTGCGCCTTGAAGCTAGCCAGTTCTGTGGATGTGGTTAAGTCCCAGTATTTGATGACACCATCTGCTGAACCTGTAGCCAACTTGTTCAAAGAGTGAAAGTTCTTGCTCATTGTGTAGATACCATCTCTGTGCCCGTGGCCCAGCTGGCCCACAAACGGCTTGGCAAACATGCGCTCCAGCTTTGTGGCGTTCAGAGCCTTCGTGTACTCCCTCGCTCTCTCGAAGTGATGAAGCTCCGGGTTTAGGTTGCGGGAAAGGTTCGCCTCCTGAGTATTACGCACAGGGACATAGTCGTCTGCTGATCGACTTATTGTTTTAATTTTCTGCTTGTGGGTTAGCCATATGAACACTTTCCGGGACCTTTCCGTAATAGCGGAGTCTGACTTACCATAATAGCTGATATTCACACACAGGCGGGCTTCAGCTGGGCTCTTGGAGACGAAGAGTACTGCTGGATGTAAGACACATCATCTTCCTTTAAGAAAAAACTTTAAGAAAAAAAAAAAAAAAATTACGATGAGGGGTTACGAGCACGCACACCATGTCGATGTGCAGACTTACATAATCAAGAAAACTCTTCTCTCTTCACGTATATTTCGGAGTATGTACAAACAATAGGCGAGAGGAACATGGACATGCAAGAGCCAGGCTTACAGGACATCGTTTATGATCTTGGCAGCTTCCTTGTACGTTTCTAGTAGTTTGCTGCATTTCTCTCGTTCTTGCGCTAGGTTTGCGTCCTCTAGGAGCAATTCCTCGAATAGCTCTTCCTTGTAAAGTTTAGAAACAAGTCTGTTTTGCACGCTTTCTTTGGAGTAGTTCACCAAGAGACACATGATGGCCTTTGGGACTTGGTCCTGGATCATTTCCCGTACGATTCCAAAGTATGAGGTGATCAATCTCTTGATCAACTCGCATTCTAACTCCTCACGCTCGCTGAGGACAGGCTCCTCCTGTTCAAGCGTTAGATCGTGAGGCGGCTGCTGAGGTAGAATTGGATGGATCTGTGGGTTTAGTGGTAGGTCATTTGATGATTCTGAGTTCAGCGCGAGGTCTTCAAATGCATTTTTCAGCTTGCTTGGAACCGACTGTCCATCATACAGGTTTTTCTGCTGTTGCAGATGCTGCTGCTGCTGCTGTTGCTGGTCCTTACCAAAGAAAAACTTTAGGAACGATTCATTAGATTGATGATGATTTGCAGGATTGAACTGGGTTGTACCATTGGTGATATCGCTTGAGGCTATTTCTGAATCATCAGTATCAAAACTGTCATTCAGCGTCATACTAACTGACCCGCCGTTTGTAGGCGTGGCATCGCCCAGCTCCAGTTTGCTTGGCCTCTTGATAGTGGAAAGGGGATCAACTGGAACAGGGTTAGCATGAGAGTTCTCCCTTCTTTGCTTTTTCATAGCAGCACGATCCTCAACAACGCTAGCCATAGCAGCGGCAGCCCCAACAAATCCTGGATGGTTGGTGTTAATATATGATCTATGGATCTCAATCAAGCTCTCCACATATGATATTGTAGGTCCAAGCCTCTCACGAAGGAGTTCACTAATTACTTCAATGAGACGTTGTTGGAGCTTTGGGTAGCGAGCTAGATCAATGCTGCCACTATTGTGGCAGATTTTCATTAATTCTTCATACACGAGTTCAACACATCTATGAGATGGAGCCTCGAGCAGTTTTATCTGTGGCTTCACAAGAAGATCAAACGCCAATTCAGGAACAAACAAGGAAGGTCTTGGACCTGTGGAATTTCTGATAGCGGTTCTGATGTCGTTAGTGGAGAGATTTGCGGTGGGGTCAATCGATGAAAGAGATGAGCCAAGAACATCATTGTAAATGTAATAGATTCTAGCACCACCACATAGTTCTTTGGTATTGATGTCCAGAGAAGAACCCTCAATGGAGTTGATAAAACTGGTGGCAAACTTGGTCATCAACTGCAGGATTAGCGTACCTCGGTCAGATTTCTTGAAGCTTCCAATTCCTCCATATGAAGCAAGTTCTTGTTCAGTTTGTCCCATCAGTGTATTGAGTCTAGCTTTTATGTCTGGTAGCTTTTCTCTGATGTGGTTCATCAAAGTTTGGTTCAACAGTTTTGCCAAAAACTTCGTACCACACCTATTCGAAATAGTTCTGTAAGCAGGATGACTTCTGAAGAAGTCCTCTTCGTCAACTAACCCATCCTCCACAGATTTGTTATGAACAATATCTTGCTGAGATCGATTGACGACACCAACAAAGCCAAGTTTCAAAGGGTAAACTTTACCAGCCAAGATATCCAGAGCGTTGGTTCCATGGTCCATCAGATCAAGTTTTGAAAGGATGCCAATGGTTCTCTTACCCTGTGGATCGACTTGTCTTGCGAGCTTCAAAGACTCTGAGTTCACCAAGTCGACATTCGCAGGTGATACAGCCAAAATGATACAGTTTGGTTTTGCAATGTATTCTAGCAACAGGTTTCTGATCTGTTTCTCGATATCGGTAGGTTGGTCGCCTATAGGAACCTTTGTGATACCTGGTAGATCCACCAAAGTCAAGTTCAAGACTTTTGGGGAGAAAATCTTCAAGTTGATTGGGATTCTTGAGATACCTTTGTTCTTACCTGCGATTCTGGCAGTTTCATTCTCAATCTCGCGTCTGATCTCATCGAATCGGTAGAACCGCTTCCCAGGGATGTGCAGAAACTCTCCCCATTCGTTCAAAACTTCGGGCTTATAGCCCTGCTGTTGCCGTAGATGGTTCTCTAGCGTGAACTCGCCTTCAGGCTCTGGGCTAGGCGACGATGACTGAGCGTCGTACTGGTGGATCAGAGGCGAGTCTTCAGCCACGTTAGTGAGCTGCAACACGAGCGGACGACGCGTGACGATCCCTGTTCCTCTCGGCAAGAAGTCTTTGCCCACAATGGTCTCCAAAATCGAGGATTTACCAGAAGACTGAGATCCGATTATCGAAAGAATCGGCAAGTCTAGAGAGTCGATCCCCGCGTCGTACGTAACATCCTGTAGTTTGTTGACTGTTGGAATCAAATCTTCTAGCGACATCTTGACCGCCCCTTGGTAGATTTCCCTTTGTTCTGTGGTGTTGCGTGCTGTGTTGGTGTTGCGTATTCACTCTTTTTTTCCTGGTTTTGGTTTCACCACAAACTCTCCCTCCACCCATACAGAGGTGGTTGATTTGTTTTTCACTACACAATTCCGAGGGAGTTACAGTATTGGTGGTTATGACCATGTATGTACGTATAATGTATAATGTCTAGGGAAGCGTGGGGAAGCGATGGCTATGTGCTATGTGGTGTAGATAACAAGCGTGGGGTAGCGATGGCTATGTGTTGTGTTGCAGTTAACAAGCTTGCCCTTTGGGGACTTCCTGCGCGCGTAGTGAAGGACTCAATGGCCAATGTCCAATGTCCAATGTCCAGTGTCTGTCTACATCTGATTCACTAGGCTTGCACCTTCCTGGTCTTTTTCCTGACTAGTGAAGGATTCAAAGTTGCCACTGCCGGCCGCTTTACCTGATCCGTTTTCGCAGACTGTGTCATTTCGCCCCTGACCGTGGGTATCGAGTAGTTGAATTTGTACCTCAGGTAGGCAACGACGTTTGCGTACGCTTCCCGAGAGCCGTCTTCCGAGCTGTAGTCTTCCCCTACCATGTAAGTCTTCAGTTTCATGAACTGCTTGTGCGAGAGCAGCAGACCGCTCTGAGAAGCGGAATCTTTCGACGCCAGCTTGCCCTCTATTCCAATAACCGACACAGTCACGCCCAGAGCAAATTCCTGTCTGATCTGAAGCTCGTTCCAAAACTGGGATAACTTGATCGATTTGATTCTTCCCTCCACAACTAGGTGTTCCAGGAATCGTGTCTTGGGATCGTCTGGAAGCAACGGGATACAGTTCATCGCCAGATCGTCATTGCTGCCGAATATATCACCCACAGACCAAGCAAAATGGAGCTCCCTTAGAAAGTTGGATACCTTGTGCTCTTCCTCGCCAGGAATTCGGACTTTCGCAGATGTTGACGAAGGCTCGAAGTCATTAGCAACCACATTGTCGAGCACTTTCAACCACCACTTCAGAAGTTGCTCTCCACTAAGGACGTGTTTGGAGTTGATACGCTCTGAGCCGGGGAACAGATACTGCGGTTCCGGTCTTGTAAAAAGGAGTATCGTTGCTGTGTTTTCGTAGTTGTTGGTTGCAAGATCAAACGGCAGTGGTTGCAATGAAGATGCTGGCGCAGTAGAGCCATTTCTTGTTCGTTTTATCAGTTCAGCTAACGCTGACCTAGTAGATGTAGAGCGGGTTATTGACCCAGTGGAGTAATTGTGTATCTTCCTAGGGACAATAGCTCGCAAATAGTTTGTGACGGGAATCCGAAGTATGTACTTCAAGATCTCAGTTGTCACCAATCCCACCTTCACTTTACTATGGTTTTGCCCGTTGCTATCTGCTTTTGATACAAACAGTAACGATTCTGTGCTTTTCTTCTCATCATTTACAATGACGTACACAAACAGCTCCAAGGCAAAGAAAACTTGTTGGTTATGTGATAGTGAGATAAAATGCTGTGTTTTTATTGTTTTGGTGCCTTTCTTCGGGATCAGTTCATGGCACTCTCTGGGGTTCGATTGCATATGGAGAACATTGTACTCTTCACAGGGCAGGACAGGTTTCAGAAAGGTATGCAGTGACATTTATATATTGCCAATTCAACAGTAACCAGCTTTATGAACGCATATACACATAGTTATTTAAACAGAGACCATGGTATACTTGGTTTTTTTTGGCGACAGGGAAAATTGCATAATACACGGTAAGGCATACTCTTCTCATATATATATTACCTATATACATGCACACAGAATCTAAGCATCCACGGGGTTGATCATCTCTCTTTTGTAAATTCATCAGGATAAAACACCAGTCTCTCAATGCCATCTTTGGTTAGTAACACTTGTCTTATGACACCACCTGAACTTCCATCCCACTGGATGGCTTGGCTGATCGCTGTCTTAGCGAATTCAACTGCCTCTTCTCTTGTCATGTCATCTTTCCAGTGTTCATCTGTCCAACCATATATGAATGCGGAACCAGAACCAGCAATGGAGAATGGCTGCTTGTGTATTGAACCTCCCAATGGTATGCTGTAGACCTCGCCGCCCGTTTTCTCGTCATAACCAGCCACGATTAGTCCCGCAGTAAGACCATCTTTGTTTGTGTAAGTGATTTCCTGGAAAATAGAAGCGGCGATCTTGGCTGTTGGTTGCTTGCCATGTGAGGCGACGTACATGTCTAAGTGGTACTTCACGATGTCTGCAACTGCTTGTGTATCGGCTGCTGACCCTGAGCGACAACACCAAATTTTGCCATACACTTGAGTCAGCTTGTCCGTGACTCTGTTGGCGATGTATGACCCTGTGGTGGTTCTCGAATCAGCAGCAAGGAGAACACCGTCTTTGAACTTTAGCGCCATGATAGACGTACCAAGGTTCACTTCTCCCTTCTTGAGATGGTTGATATCCACAGAAATGCCGTTCATTGTCAACTTTATATATCCTGAGATCAATTGCTCCTTCAGCCAGTCGTTTTCCCCACGACTTTCGCTTTAGAATGATGTTCGCCCAGCCCTTCCGTTGCCTCTTGGTATGTGATGCTATTGGATTATTTTGATTTTGCCACCATTATAGTCCACCTCGGAACGCTCGACACTCCTCACCAAATACCGAGGTAGGGCCTTTGTTGATGAAGAGAAAAAAAAATTCTCTCTGAAAAATTGCCTAACACGAAGGGGAGTAGAGCGCCGTTCGATATACAGAAAGGCAGAAGAGAGTGCAGCAGATGTTTCCATTCAACGTTAACGAACTCGCACCAAAGGCCAATATATGGGGGCCGCCGGCAGCTGTTCCAGCTGCGTTATCCTTTTCCGACATTCCTTACGCGCCGTACTCCAAGGGAGACCGTCTTGGTAAGGCAGCTGACTGGCACCAGGAGGATAAGGACATCAAATTCAAGCAAAGAAGAGACCAGTTCCATGCCTATGGTGCATCAGCAGCGTCACAGTTTGCCAGTGAAGAGAAGCAAGACGATTTCGAAGTCGTCGAAAGCAATAAGCCTTCTGCAAAGAACAATGGCCAGACAACCCTTTTGAAAGGTAAAAGAGGTCACATGGGCGGCCAGCAAGGACGCCACCAACAGCAGGGCCAGCACCAGCACCAGCACCAGCAGAAGCAAGGCCAGGGATTTTCTGGGCCAGCAAAGAAAGGTCAATCGAACGTGCCAAAGAAACAGTTCGGCTTTGGAAGAAGAAACTGGAGAGATGACAAACAGGAAAGAATCCGTGAATTCTCTATCAAGGTCGATGAAGCTTGGAATCTTGTCTCTGATATTGAGCTACACAAACTAACGAAGCTTAACTTTGAAGTACCAAAAGCTGAAGTCGCTCAAACATGCGGAACTGTTAATGCTTACAACAAAAGAATTGAAAAGACGACAGGCACTTTGAAGACAATTGACAAATCCTTCTACAATCCAACTGCTTCGGAGGATCCAATTATTCAATCTTTGAAGGAGTCGAAGGCAGCTAATGTTTTCACTACTGACTCTGTTATCTCCCAGTTGATGTGTGCAAACAGATCTGTATACTCATGGGACATTGTGGTCACTAAGAAGGACGGAATCATTTCATTTGACAAGCGTGAGGGATCATCTATTGATAGAATAACTGTTGACGAAAACTCGCATGACCCACCGTCTGATAGTCATGATGCTAGTATCAACAACGTGGATAACTTATCGTTGGAGGCTACCTTCATCAATCAAAACTTCCTTGCAAACTCTGTTATCGAAGAGTCCTCTACTCAATTGAACAAGCCAAATCCATTCCACGATGGTCCTAGTGATAAACTGTTATCGAAGGGTTACAAGTATAAGAAGTTTCTTTTAAAGAATTCTGATGAGGATGAAAACCCTATCTCTGTCATTATCAGAACCGAATTCGACTCTATTGACCCAAGCAACCAGCAACAGATCGCCATCAAAGCTGTTAATGAGTATGCTCTAACCAACGCATCTTTGGACTGGAAGACTAAGTTCAACTCACAACGTGGTGCAATCATTGCGGCTCAATTGAAAAACAACAACAACAAATTTGCTAAGTGGGCCACTCAGGCTTTACTAGCTGATGTTGAGTCCATTAAGCTTGGTTTTGTCAGTAGAGTTAACTTCAAGGATAACAAGAACCACACCATCTTGGGTGTGGCATCCTACAAGCCTAATGATCTTGCCCTGCAGATCAATTTGAGTATCGGAAACGGATGGGGTATCGTTAAAAGTTTCATTGACATCATCAGTGCTGAAGATGATGGCAAGTTCCTCATCTTGAAGCATCCAAACTCACCAAAGGTCACACTTTACAGAGTTCCAGAGAACTCCTTCCAGTATGAGTAATCGTGTATATACTCAATTGTGAAGATAGATTGATTTCTCTACATGTGTGTAAATAATTTCCAGATGGAAATGGTACCTAGGTATCTCCGCCAGCTACGGCTGGGGCTAATAGGAGCTTTGCGTTTACCTTACAGTTCACTGGATTTCTAGGTGTAGTCATGGAAAGTAGGATGAGAAAACTCCCACAATCAGTTGGAATATCTGATAAACAAGCAGCACCAGTGGTTCGTATTCACGCTAGCCTTCAGGCACTGGTCGCCGGGATAGCAAATGCATTATTACAATTTTTACCTGTTTACAGTAATAGTAGTAGTAGACAACTTGTTTAGCTTCATTGAAGCAGTTCAACAAGAGGGAAGCGAAGACAGAATCATCCATTTATTTCCTATATATTAACTGTCACTTATTCTCTATGGTGAACGGGGTTAGTACAGAAACTTGTTAACGATGCATAGCTCGCACACACAGCATATCATATCACCAGATCCATTGGAGGGCACAAGCAAGCCCACCACGTTTTCCAGATAATAGAAGGCATTATCTTCAGGTATTAGTCATTAAAGTTGTACTCATCGAGCCGGTAATTAAACAAGCCCTAACATTAGAGATGCCAGAAAAAACATACTTATGATTGGGTGATCATCACTTAAGAAAAGGTGGTGTGGATGTGAATATGGATACTGGCTTCTTTGATATGGCAGCTTTGTGAATGTTTTGTGTTCACTCGTTCCCTCGACGAGCGGTGTGCGTGGGGGGTGCGTATTTGAGTGGGTGGGCACTTACGTTATATGTTTTAGCAGAGTGCACGTGTGATGACAGCCATCACACCAATGCAACGCTGGATCAATGATTCAGCTATACACCACTAGGAGGAAGAAGAGGGAGAAGAGGAAGAAGAAAAATTTTCAGCTTTTAAAGTGAGCCCTGAGCCCTGTTTGTTGTGTGGGTGTGAGCATCGGCATCGGCACTAGGACTTATATAATCAATCATTGATGGGAATATGGCGTAGGTAGGGAACATGGTGCCGTGGAGAAGGTGGATAGAGCACCCTGGGGGTTGGCGATCGACTAGTGCTGACCTGGGAGGCCAGGGGTTAACGCTGTCGGAACAGCTCTCACCTCGCGCAGAGCTTGACTGCAGGCATCGCCAGGTTAACCTCCCTATACGAGACTGCCATAGTGCGTACATACCACGGTCAGCACCATGAACTTCTTGGGATTGAGTGATAAGCATGAGCATCTCCGAGCATGCCGTGTCCTCCAAAACTAGAGCAACCTTCCTAACACAGCCTTCCTTAGACACACGTTGCGAGGTAGTAGGTATTTGGAGCCATGGAACAAGCCGGAATTATTAATACCCCACAATAGAATTAGGGGGGTAAAGACATAAGTAGTGATATAAAAGGGAGTTTCACGGCACTATCTTGCCCCAGCTGGTGTGCATTGGACAGGGGCATAACTATCAGGAACAAGCCTACGTGATGGCCGGAGAGACTTACCAAGAGATCACCAGGAGGAAAAGAGAGGAGAGAGATAGCCAGCTGAAACAAGAGTGGCTCATCGCAGCGGAACACCTCCCAACATCTGGTAATGTTGTAGATTTCCCAGCTGCTAGTGGGTACTTGACCCCTGGTGAGATAGCAATTACTGAGTCTTCAGCAAGCGAGATCTTGCTGAAGATCAAGTCAAAGGAATGGTCTGCGTACGATGTTGCATATGCGTTCGCACACAGGGCAAGCATTGCCCACCAATTGGTTAATTGCTTGTCTGAAGTATTCTTTGACGAGGGATTGAAGATGGCACAGGAGTTGGACGAATATTACAACACAACAGGGCAGCTTAAAGGGCCGCTGCATGGACTACCGGTATCTCTCAAAGACAACTTGAATATCAAGGGACACTCTACCACAATCGGTATCGTTAGCTTTGCATTCAACCCACCCGCATTCGAGTACGAAAGTGTGATGGTAGATGTACTGAAATCCATGGGTGCGGTGTTCTACTGTAAGACAAACGTTCCACCAGCAATGATGATGGCTGAAACCAAAAACAATATCTATGGAGAAACCAGAAATCCGCTGAACCTTGCCCACACTTCGGGAGGATCCAGTGGTGGAGAATCCGCTTTATTAGCCTTAAAGGGATCTCCTCTAGGCATTGGATCTGATATTGGAGGCAGTGTCAGAATACCTTCTGCTCTTTGTAATATTTTTGGTCTTAGACCGACTTTTGGACGCTTTCCCGTAACAGGAACCCGCTCTGCACTTCCTGGCTTTGAGAGCATCCCATCAGTTGCTGGCCCGATGTCTACATCCTTGGAGTCTCTATCACTTTGCGTAAAGGCAATCGCAGACTCTGAGCCTTGGAATCTGGACCCTAAACTTGTCCCTATCCCCTGGAGGGTGTGTGACCTTCCTGAATCTTTGAACTTTGCAATATTGAAAGATGACGGTGTTATCAGACCGTACCCAGCGGTTCAGCGTGGTTTAGACATGGTGGAGGCTCGATTGAAGGAGCTCGGACACGATGTTATCGAGTGGGATCCGGCTGACCACCAGGAATTGAACAACCTCACGTTGCAATTCTTCACTTCAGATGGTGGCAGCCATATAAAAAGCTACTTAGAACAGACTGGAGAGCCTTTGTTCCCTGCCATGGAACCATTTGCCGCTATCACAGATATCCCAGTTTCAAATCTCTGGGACTTACAAGCGAGAAGATCCACTCTAGCTAAAGATTATCTTGATCGCTGGAATGCAACCTGTAAGAGTACCAAGAATGGGAAGAGAATTGATGGACTGTTACTTCCAGTAACTCCATATTCTGGATGTGCCAGTGGTAAATTCAGGTATGTGGGATACACAGCAGTGTACAACTGTCTTGATTATCCTAGTGGCACTGTGCCTGTTACTTTGTCTACAAAAGACGATGTGATGAAAGGTGATGGATGGACTGCGAGAAATGATCTGGAAAAGGAACACTTTGCACTTTTCAACGTAGAGGAGCTAATTGGTGGAGCGGTTTCAGTCCAAATTGTTGGGCGTAGGTTTGAGGAGGAGAAAGTTTTGGCCATGATGAAAGTAGTCGCTGGAGCTGTTGGCACTGGTAACTACTGGGCGACTAGTCACTAGTTTCCTCATCTTAGGTTATATGTATTTATCTTTTATACAACATTAGTTCATGAAATGCGTATGATTGTCCCTAATCTCTTTTATTCATGTATTCAGAGAGAGAAAAAGCTTTGGAGAATTGCACCGGGGTCATTTCCAAACTTTCTTGCTTTGAGCATACCATTGGATATCAGGTCATGTACAGGAAGCTGGGGGTGTGATACAGCGATTCTGTGATTGATTTCAATGATATTTTGGTCAAACCTCGCAAACTCACGGATTATAGGGCTCACATCTTGTGCGTATTGTGAGGCTGGAAGTAAGTCAAAGATCTCATCAATATTGGCTTCTCTGGTGAATTGACGGACTTGGGTATTCAAACTTGCGCGGGATCGTGTATTGCGTGTATACTCAGTTAATCTCGACATAACAAAGTCACGACCAGCTTCGATGAGAGCGTCTCTATATGAGTAGTCTGCTGATAAATCAAGGGAAGGGAGATACTTGTACATGCCTTCAGAAAAGTTGAACTCGAAGTAATTAGGTGGTGCAATCTGCCAGTTTTCAGTAACGTATGATTCTTCGCTTTCACGCAAGAACTCTTGAATGGGACGCTCACAGACCAGAAGTGTGTGCTGTCTAGACTCAACGAGATCTGATAGGGACAGTCCATCAACAATGGATGCATAGTTGTGAATGTCAGCAATTTGATCAACCGAAGGCTTTTCTTTAATTCCATCTCTGATTTTCAATAGCTTGAGGTCTGTACTTGGTGGTTCATCATCTTTAGGTTTGCACAAAAACTCCAGCTCATTTAAGCAAGCACGTATGTCCATTTGGTGGTCGTCGATAAGCTTTTCCAGCACGGTATCATCGATGAGAAAGCCTTCAACTAGCCCAACAAGGAACATATATGACATAAGTAATTTCCTGTCTTGCCTCTTGAATTCGAGAACAACAGCTGCGTTAACTAGGCTGACAGGCATAGCTTGCAAGTTTGAGCATGTCATTATGATCGGTCTTCTTGAGATGCTCAAAAGATTATCTACCACCGCCCAAAACCCTCGGTCTTGTTCGAAAAGAATGTCAATATCTTTGAGTAATATGACACCTTTCATGAATTCATTTCCACCATTTTGGTGAACTAGCTGTGTGGTACTCAACTCTTTAAGATTTCCCATTATATCTTTGCGGCTTCGATTTTGACTCGCGTTGATCTCGTAGACATAGCCATTCATTTCCTCAACTAGTGCATATATTGAACTGGTCTTCCCAACTCCGTGGGCGCCATGGACAATCAAAAGAGGCATATAATCCTCATCTTCGGTAGCTTCTGAATCATCGTCAACAATGAAATCATCCATAGCGTCTACAGACTCCTTTTTTCTTTTCGTTATCTTGCGTCTCTTTGCTGTTCTCTTCAACAACTTGAACGAGTTTTGGAGCCATGTCTTCATATTGTTCACCAATACATAGTCTGCTAATATATCATCAGCTTTCAACGGTCTATATGAGGTGGTCCATATATCTGTTGCTGTATCATTGTTCTCTAGCATCTTGAATAGTCTAGTGAAGTAGCTAAAGTTGGAGATATCTTGGAGTTTACTAGTCGCTATATCGACTGAACTGCGAATAGGACTTATAATCCTTTGTTCATATGCTTGCTGAAGCTCATCCTCTGGACATCTAAGTTTTGGAAGAGTTCCCAGATTGACCTCTTCGAGATCCTTATGTACTCGCTGGGATAATTCTAATTTTCTGTGCTGTGGAAGTGAGGATGGATACTTGACATGGTAAGAGTGCGGGGAGATATTCAGTGGGTATATCTCAGTAAGTTTTGATATTGGATGTTTTCGTTTTGTACCTCCGCCACTGGATAACAGTGACAATGTCCCTACGCCTTTTCCTGTTTTAGAGGGGTCTGGGGCTCTTGCTGCGAAGAAATCAGTCGAACCAACACTGCTGTGCGTCTTGTTATTGGAAGCCATTCTAATCTTGTCTTCAATCTCTTTGATTTTTTGCTGATGTGTCTTGTACTTGAAGGATATGACAAGAGAAGCTTTCTTTTGCATTGTTTCTCTATCTTTATCGACCCTTTTGGACTTGCTCTTCTTTGGTCTTCCCCTCTTGGCCTTACTCTGTTCTTCGTCAGAGAGAATTTCCACTACGCTTCGTCTTTTAGGGATACCTGTCAGTAGTTCTTTGGCAGTGAAGAGCTCTTTTGCATCCACCTGATCATCGGTATCATTTTCTATACTGAAAGTTCTGTGCTGAATCTCACTGATCATTGGAGTAGCTTCAATCTCTTTATAAAAAGTGATTGTGGGCTGCTCAGCTGATAGATACCTAGTGGACTCTGTTGAGTACTCTGAGTTCCTGGTATCAGATTGTGGAAATATTTCTCTCACTGGAGAGCTGCTCTGGATGAGCACTGCTTGATCACTTCCCATAGCGGATTCGGGGCCAACAGCACCTCCTCTTGACTGTATCGCGTCACTATGCTGGTCACTTTTCTTTGCAGCTGTGCTAGACCGCACCATCGGAAGGATGTCGGTGACCTTTACCTTCTTTGCAGCACTCTCCGTTGGCATGACGCCTGCTCTTTCTGACTGTGCGTCTAACCAATTGGTTCTTGCATTCTTAGTAGTGGTACATTGTTCCACCCCCATCACTTCTTCATTGACGCCAATTAAAGATGACGCACCAGACGCAGACACGTTGCTACAATTCCCTGGATCTTCCCTGTTACAAAGCCATCCATCAAGCACCCCTTGAGCCATTAGCACAGAGAGCACACAGTGCGGTGATCCTCGAAGATGAACACTGCTCTCAGATATGATGTGCTTGGTACAAGTGTTTGGTATAAGATGTGTAGTGACGCGAAAATAAATTATGAAAACTGGTTGACTTGATCATGATCATTAGAATCGTCGTTTCTCATTAAAATAAATATATAGATGTAGATGTTATTTATGTACAGTAACTGGTTACGGGAAGAGTCTAAGCCATGGCACCAAGACCAACGACCAAAATCTGGGACGCAAGAGCCTTTGACCAGTTTTCCATTTTCTTGTACCGTTGCTCAATCTCAAAATCATGGACATGCTTAGTTAGCTCAATGTATATCTCGGTTGCAATAGAGTCGAGCAGTTTCGATTGCCGCAGAGTGCTGACATCTTCTAGATCACTCAGCCTCTTTGCAACTCTGAAGGACAGAGGCGGCAAGTTGCCAAGTTCATCGGAGTCATTTGGTTCCAGCCGTTTGATGTTAACGTAGTTTATGAGAGGCTTGAGCTCCTCCAGAGTGATAATTGGTTCACCGTTAGAGAATGTCGGTACTTCTGCTGGTATCTTCGCTCTCAGGTCACTGAACTGGATTTTCAAGTCAATCACAACATATCTCATATCATAGGGTATGTCCGTGTCTGAAGCTGGAGGCATGATATCGGCAGTGATCTCGACTTTCCCTCCATCCAGCAGCCAGTTGAACTGTGGCCCTGTGAGTCCAGCATCCTGGATATTTATTTGATCCAGTCTGAGTCTGGATATCCTCTTCCATGGGTTGTTATCGTCTTCAATGTCGTTGACATATGCATACTTGTGTTGGCGTTTGTGAATTGTGAATAGGGAGTCATTGAATGAACCAGTTATTGAGCAAACATTCCAAAAGTCAAAGAAGATCCACTTGAGACGAAGGCGCGGAAGTTCACAGTTATAGATGGATATGTCCAGAGGCTTTGACTGCCCCTTTCTCACAACCTTTATATTGGAATCGAGGACCTTGACGTTTCCCAGTTCGTAGTTTTCATTTGCTTGCAAATCGCTTAGTCTTGGCAAATGATCTTCCATTTGGGATTCATCAATTACACCATACATTCCCTGAATCTCGACGTCCTCAATCATTCCTTTCAGATCTTTCCACTTCTTGAAAGATAGTGTCAGCTTTAGTGATTCGATCTCAAGATTCACCTTCAACTGCTTCGAGTTACCCACAGTCTTGATTATGACTCTTTTGAAGTCAATCATCCCCTTTTGCCACTCTGGTACTATTGCCTCTTCAAATTTTATATCCAGCCCCGGACTCAGCCAAGTCATCAATTTACCTGTCAAGTTACCCACGAGCTCTTTGGCGAATATCGAGTTGAGTCCGTAAAAGAGAAGAGAGAAGAACGTCGTCGTACCAACAATAACCCATATGATATGTGAAAGAATGAACCATGAGAAAAAAGCTGTGATTTCGGAAGTATTGAAAGGTCTATAACCTTTAATCAGAAACCACTTTGATCTAATGGCTATTCTTTGCCATATTGATCCGGCCTGCGATAAAAGCGTCTCTTTGCTTTGCAGTGTTGAAGGTTTAGGGGGGAAGACTATCTTGTTTTCACTAGGTTTCTGTTCGGATTCATGCGTTAGTTGGTGGTTATTCTCTGTGCGCCTTGGGAGAGGCGAAGATGGCGGCAGTGGTGGTTCCCTTGATTTCTGCTGGCATATCACAGACGAATGGTAATGGCGTTGAGGCGCCACACGGTTTCTGCAGCTCAGTGCTGAGTACTTCCACGTTGGTGTCAACTGTACATGTTTGTGTCCAAATGAGTGCAGAGTGCTAGATCTGGACACCGGAAGCATCCTAGTCTTTAATATCCTTGACAAGAGCGACATGGTTCCATGTCCTTCCCTGACCGCTTTTTGAAACAAATACTGCTTTCCAGACACGCAGCCACACACAGACCCAACAAGAAAACTTAGTTTAGTTTGAGCGGTAGCAGGATATGACAGAAGTAGATATCCTCTTCAAAGGCTGATAGTCCAAACTCGCTGCGTCGCGGTGGAGAATCGATGGTTTATAGAGTTAGCAATGCTTTGTGAAGGGTTCATAGAGGGATAATGAAAAAAAAAAAAGATAAAAACGCTTCAGTGGGGCAAGAAAAAGAGTTGAGTGCGAGCAGCTCTGCTAGTAAAGCAAATGCCTACCGCTGTGAGTACACAGAGACCAATATAATGGCACTGGGAAGCAGAGAGTCAGCTTTCTGTATCGTGATTTGCACACTTCCATATTTCTTGGGCTGAAATGCCTATCTCTCCTCAGACAGTCCGTGGTAGAGGTACCTACAATTAGCTCTTGGTGGTAGGGTATCCCTTCGTTATAGTCTGCTAGCTCATCGCGATAAATAAATTAAGGAAGACAAAATTTTTTTTCTCTTCACTATCACTAGGGTCATACAGTACAGAAGTAACACAATATGGCTGCTCCTACCGCGTTGAAAAGGACCTCTCCTTCCACAGAACAGGCTCGTGATAGTATAGCGTCCTCAGCGGCAGCAAACCCCGGCACTATAGGAGGTACCAGAAATAACCTTACGTCCACTCGTGCTGACGATGATGACGAGGTGCTGATTGATGCCTCAGGAACTATTAACATTGAAGAAGACACAGACAAAAGCCAGAAACCTGGAACAGAGACGAAGGGGATAGTGCTCGATGTCGATGGTAGACCTCGCTTCTCGTCAGCGGCGAACTCTGGCGAGCGTGTAAAGATTGAAAATAGAAAGGTACCTGTCCCTCCCCATAGAATGACACCTCTGAAGAACAACTGGCCCAAGATATATCCTCCACTGGTCGAGCATCTGAAGCTGCAAGTAAGAATGAACTTGAAGACCAAAACAGTAGAGTTGAGAACATGGGCGAAGACTACAGATCCTGGTGCGCTACAGAAAGGTGCGGACTTTATCAAAACTTTCACACTGGGTTTCGACATAGACGACGCAATTGCTCTATTGAGACTGGATGACCTCTATATCGAAACCTTTGAGATCAAGGACGTGAAAACCCTTCAGGGTGACCATCTGGCGCGTGCTATTGGACGTATCGCTGGTAAAGATGGTAAGACTAAGTTCGCCATTGAGAATGCCACAAGAACAAGAATTGTCCTGGCTGACTCTAAGATCCACATTCTTGGTGGGTTTACGCATATACGAATCGCAAGAGAGGCTGTAGTGAGTCTAATTTTGGGTTCTCCACCAGGGAAAGTCTATGGAAACCTGAGAACCGTGGCCTCCAGAATGAAAGAAAGATATTGAGCTAGTGGATACGAAGATGGCTCTTTTGAAATACCGGTATATGATGTATAGGAGATTAATAGCAATAAAGCATTTCAGGAGTTCTTTTATCGGCCGAAGTCTGTAGGAAACACTCTGTTTATGTCTGTTATTTAACAGTTGAAACTGCCACACGTACACATCGTATTATCCTCACAATTGTCCAGTATCGCACCCTAATGATATTAGAGTGGTGCATTGTTTTTTTTCTGTTATTTCCTCACTCCCGGTTGTAATATTAAAAACAACAAATTGTTGTTTTCAATATTGTTTTCATACCAACTACTAGACACCAGAACTTTGTTTCATCGTTTCTCAGTATGAAGGTCATCTCTGTGCTTTTGACAGGTTTATTGGCTGCTTCCAGCAGTGCTAGCAAAGTTCAACTTTTTGTCCGTTCCCAATCTCCAGAAGTCGAACTGTCTGGTGTGGTTGGTCTTCATGAAGGAGCTGGAATAAACTATCTCACATTCAATAAGAACATAACTAGCAACCCTGTTCTCGAATTTGATGAGGAACAAGGGATTATCTATCAGGAGATCCCTGGGTGGCAAGACACACCAATGAGGTTCTCCCTGGGCATAATGTCCTCCAGGATTGACGGAGCATTCCCATTCCTCGAACTTGGTGTGATAAACCCAGACACTAAATGGAGTACTCACAATGGTAGATTAGTCTCTAGTAATTGCACAAGATTCTTCGCTGCCAAAAATGTTGATGATCCATACAACTACTCGAAGAATACCTACCTCATTGGATCTGGAACATCAGAACAAATTTTGAAGACTGGCCAGAAACAGGTTGTTCAAGGCACAGGTCAGCTAGGTGAGCTTATCAAGGAAATTGATATCCTGGTAGTCAAAGTGAATGAGGAGGGTGAAGGTGCTGAAACCGCAGTCTACAACCAGCTATTTTCATAGACACTCCGTTGATCGCACTAGATTAGATAAGACCTAATCTCTATTAGAAGCAAAGAAATGAGGCATGTCGATTCTTACGCCGATGATGGTTCTTGATATGATGAAGTTTGAAGTAACCTGTATTCTTGTTAAACATAGGTTGTAAGTATCATTGATGCAAAATTTTGCAGTAGGACAAATTTGATACCTTAAGCTACAGAATTAATGAATCATGTACATTTGATAAAATAGCTTTTATAAGTTGACCATTCTCTTTTCTCTTGCAGTATCTATCGTTTTGGTTTACAATAATCCAGCTTTCTTGAACTCTTCAACCAAACCCTGACCTAGTCTGGCAGGAGATGGTTGTACCTTAACACCAGCGGCCTCCAAGGCTTTGATCTTGTCAGTTGCTCCACCTTTACCACCTGCAACAATGGCACCAGCGTGACCCATTCTTCTGCCTGGAGGAGAAGAGAGACCTGCAATAAAGGACACAACAGGCTTTGGCTTCTCACGGGTCAAGTTGTGTTGCACAAGGAAATCAGCTGCTTCCTCTTCTGCGGAACCACCGATCTCACCAATCAAAATGATCCCTTCAGTTTCAGGGTCGTTTAGGAACAACTTCAAGGCGTCAATAAAGTTGGTACCAGGGAATGGGTCACCACCGATACCAATAACTAGGGACTGCCCCAATCCAGCTTTTGTAGTCTGATCAACAGCTTCATAAGTTAGAGTACCGGATCTTGACACAATACCTATCTTACCCCTTTTGTGGATGTTGGAAGGCATGATACCGATCTTACATTGACCTGGAGCAATGATTCCCGGACAGTTTGGACCAACTAAACGCGTCTTGGACTGAGTCTTCAAGATGTTGGCGATACGCAGCATATCATGCTGCGGGATACCCTCAGTGATCGCAACAGCAAGGGAGATCTCAGCTTCGATTGCCTCCTCAATTGCCGCTGCGGCAATGGATGGAGGAACGAAAATTCCAGTGGCAGTGGCGCCTGTTTGTGCAATGGCATCTCTCACTGTCGCAAACACAGGCTTGCCCAGGTGCTCCTGCCCTGCTTTCTTTGGGTTGGTACCACCGACGACATTGGTGCCGTAGTCAATGGCCTGTTGCGCGTGGAAAGTCCCCTGTTTACCAGTGAAACCCTGGTAGATGACCCTGGTGTCTGAGTTGATCTTGAGGTTCTTGATTGTGTCGGCGTACGAGGCACGGGCAGCGGATGTCGAAAAGCGGCGGGCTGTGGTGCTGAGCATTGTGGTGGGTGCGGTCTGTACTCTTTGAGATTCCTGTCTAGAGGTGTGTGTTATGGATATAGTTTAGAAGAGAAAGATGAAAGAATGTTGTGGTGTTGGTGTGGTGTGGTGTGGTGTTGTCGCTTTTCACTGCCTACAGTTCCTCCGCCTGCCTGAGCCCGGACCCACCCCCACCACCACACCACAACTCCTGCCTGCCTCCTCCACCTGGCTCAAAACTGCAAGTACAAAAAAATAAAAAAAAAGAAAAGATGTACGTACAACGACCAGATTGAAGTGGTGTAAAGAACTGGCTGTTTGCTGTGCAGAGTAAAAGAGGGGCATTTTGCTTGGCAACAAAATTAGCTTCATGGTGTCAGTGGGAGTGGTAGGGTAGTGGTAGGGTAGTGGTGTAGAGAGGGAGGCGAGGCGGTGTGGCTGCGCGCGAACTGGGAACGGGAACAGCAGCAGAACAGCACAGCACAGCGACAGACGTAGAAACAGAGGAGAGCCTGGAAGTGCTGGCAGTGTATGCATATTTACGGCACGCCATCACGTTATCCAGGAAACAGCGTCTTTGACTGGGCCGCGTTTGTTTGGACCTGGTGTTAGGAACACGACTGATATTCCAAATAGAGCCATGGCCAGTACACGTAGTAGACTGGTGCCGCGGTGGTGCTAGGCCAGCAACACCTGTCTGGTGGAGCGAGTGAGTGCGAACGGAACGCTGCCCGACTGCTGTGCCTCACACGCACAGCCAGCAGTCGCCGTCCACGTCGCATCTTGTGGACACCTGACGTGCCGACAAATACCAGTGCTCACAACCAGCAGTGTGGGACTGAGATCTGGAACTGATCCCACTAGTTTATGTAACCTCCCTCCTCACAAGCAAACGGTTCGCAGATACAACAGCAGAATACATGCCCTAGATATACGTGCCGCGCCTTGTTTTGCAACGGGATGCGTACCGGACTCATTCTCACACTTTCTCTCTCTTCACCTTTACCTTTCCTTCGCGCTGGGATTTTTGTAAACAAAAGCATAAAGGCATAGTGACTAAGCAAATCAACCAAGTTTCACAGAATTCAGCTAGCCTTTTGGTGGATGGACATTTGGTTAGAATTGTTGATGTAAAAATTGCTCCTAAACTCAACCACACGCACCAGGACGTTTGAAAGCTTTTGCGTACCAGAGCCATGGCTGATAGCACACCATCCTCTCCACAAACAGAGACAGGGGATCCCACACCTGTCCCAAGATCTCCGTCTGCGGCTAATGAATCGACACCAGTGTCAAAGAAGGCTAAGAAGGTTAATTCTCAGAGCGGGAAGAAAGTCAGCGCCGAAGTCTTGGAGCGCCGTCGTGCGGGTAGACTAAAAGCAGCGGAGACAATGGCGCGTAAGATCAAGAGCTCTGGGATTGAAAGACGTGAGAATCCACTAAAATATTCTGTCTTTGAGACATTAAGCCTAATCAACCAGAAGAACTACTTCACAGACTACTTAAAAAAGGACGAACAGATGTTCGTTCTTAGAGAAAGACGTCTCCTGAGATTGAGCAAAATGAAGCCTGCTACCAATCAAAGAACTGAATCAACTCCCCAAATTGAGGACGATGAGCCTGAGGAAGAGGACGAGGAGGACGAGGAAGAAGGCGACGGTGACGATGAAGAAGCCTCGAACGATGCAGGCGTAGAAAAAAAGGTCAAGAAAAGAGCTGGTTCTGATATAGTGGTTATACACCCGGGATCTAGAAACTTGAGGATTGGTTTAGCTGCGGACATTTACCCGAAGACCATCCCCTTTGTTGTAGCAACACCTGGTAAATTGAAAGTGGATCGATCCAAGCCTCCTTTAAGCCCATCAAAGCAGACCCCAAAACAGCAGAAGCAAAAGGATGCGCTTCAGAGAGACTTCAGAGAGAGAATGAAATACTATAAAAGGCGCGTACTCCCTAACTCGAACGAACTTGCGGCAAACTTCAATAAAAAGGTGGAGCCCGAAATCATATCTGAGATCAATGACATACACAAACCTGAATATATTAAGCCTAAAGAGGAGGAGCGAGAAAGGGCTTATTTTGGTGAAGAGGCATTGAGGCTAGATATCGAAGATTACAAACTACGCTGGCCATTGATTTCAAATGGTATTTTCAACTATGATGAATATGATTGCACCGAGGAACTTGTTGGTGAAATTCAGCAGCTACTCCTACACACACTTAACACTCACTACAATATAAAGTCATGCAAATCTTTGCACACAGTCTTGGTGATCCCTGATCTTCACGACAAAATATATGTTGAGACGTTCATTCGCCTTTTACTTCAACTTGGATTTTCTGGTGTTGGTATCATTCAAGAGTCATTAGCAGCAACCTATGGTGCTGGTGTTACTCAAGCTTGTGTCGTTGATATTGGAGCCCGAACTACGAAAATTGCCTGTATAGATGACGGTATGATCGTTCCAAATTCAAGAGTTATGTTAAGCTATGGTGGTGATGACATCACAAGGCTGTTCTACCAGTTGCTAAAGGAAAACTCATTTCCAATTGATTATGACGAGTCCATTGAGAGTGAATGGCAGCAGATGGAACAACTAAAGGAAAAGTTCATCACTTTTCAGGATGCAAATATAACAGTACAACTATACAACTTTATCAAGAGACACAAAGATCGATTGTCCGAAAAGTATGAGTTCAAAGTGTTTGATGAAGTGATGCTGTCTCCCATGGCACTGTTTTTTCCGGGTGTGTTTCCCGAGCGTCAGGACTTGGAAGGGACTGGTTTTGCAGAAAAAGTGTCTGTCGACATCTTCACAGGTGAATGCAACGACCCAGTCTCCACTACTCAAAAGAACGCGCATGAACAGAACTTGTTCTCTGACAAAAGTGACATAAAAACTTTAAAAGATCTTCTCAGCAACGAGATATCTGAATCCGGACTATCCATAAGAAGTACTGCACTAGCGGAACTTGACAAAGCGATTATTCAAAGCATATCGAACGGTTCTAGAGCAGATTTTGCTAAGATGAAAGGCTTTTATGAAAACCTGTTAATTGTGGGAGGATCCTCCAAGATTGAAGCACTGGATCTCATCCTCATCGATCGAATCAACATATGGAGATCCAAAATTTTATGTTACGCACAGTTTGCTGAGTTTTTCAAAGCTTGCGAAGTAATTGTTAGCAATTTTGAAAAGGAGTATGAATTGTCCAAGTTGCCGGAAGATGATGAAACCCTCCCAAAGCTGAAGAAGAAGCTTGATGCTCTTCTGAACTCTGAGATGGAAAGCTACCTAAGCACAAATAGTAACACTATCCTGAATGTGGACGTTCTTCCTGCACCTAGGGATATCGACCCTTCCATTCTAACTTGGAAAGGTGGGGCTGTGTTTGCCAGATTGAAAATCGCTGAGGAGTTATGGATAAGTGAAAGGGACTGGGACCTTTTGGGAAGTAGAACTCTCCAGCACAAACTGCTGTTTAACTATTAGAGATCCCAAATATCTGGACAAACTTGAGTCGTATCGCGTAGTACAACCAGAATGCAGACTGGCTAGGCTGGTGTTTGATATCTTGTAGCTATGCTAGCATGTGTAGCAGGGTGCAAAGGGATCAAAAAATAACGACCCTACGCAGGATCGAACTGCGGATCTTACGATTAACAGTCGTACGCCTTAACCAGCTTGGCCATAGAGTCAAAATTCCCTAGGAAAGTGAACTGGTTAGGATACATTTTGGTGTGGCCATAGCGACCCATTGCATCTCTTCCTTATGATGATCTATAGTTAGGTGGTTATTAGTGGGTATGAGGAGAGAAGTTGGAGACATGTCCAAAATCTTGCGTCCGTTTTTTATGCCGCATCCATTTGATCAAGGCTCTCCACTCCAGATGCCTATCAATCGTAATCACGTCTACGGACGGCTTCACAGCATTCTGCCAGAGAAACGTGCGGGAATTTCTTTAAGTAGTTGAAATTATTAACTCTCCTTATGGACGATTGTGCCTAATCTACTAGATTACGTCTGCCTCTAACATAAACAGAGGCAGCTGAGTTGTTGTTGTCAGCTTACAAGTTTTGGCAAACGCATTGATGCACATCCCAAACGACTCCTCAATTGGCATCTTTTTCGGCTATCAGAGCAAGGCCGAGATACCACCAAATATAGGCAATGGGTACTGAAGCTTAGCTTATTATTTATCTGATCAGCCACTTAGTTGACTTCGCTGTCTAGGAAAGGAAAGAGGGTGAGCACCCAGCTATAAATAATATTTTCTGGTCTGACCCAGGGGGTAAAATAATAATCTTCGGAGTATAGAGTATATAAGGGGTGCTTTGCCAACTGACGGGTCGCTCTTTCTACTCTCCCCTTACTTGAAGGAGAACTGGCTACAGAAATTGTGAGAGATAATGTTCAGATCAATTGCAAAAAGATATGTATCGACAGCCAGAGCGTTGGTGTTCGAGGGACCTGGGAAAAGAGCCCTGAAAGAAGTGTCGTTCCCACAGATCATAAAACCAACAGATGCCATCGTGAAGTTATCTGCAACAACAATCTGTGGGACTGATTTGCACATCTTGAAAGGCGATGTGCCGGAAACAACACCAGGTACTATTCTGGGCCACGAAGGTCTAGGATATGTACACTCAATTGGATCCGAGGTGTCGAAATTCAAGGAGGGTGACAAGGTATTGATATCGTGTATTACATCCTGCGGTGAATGCAGTTATTGCAACAAGAACTTGCAATCCCACTGCCTTGACGGAGGATGGATTTTGGGTCACACCATCAATGGGACACAATCTGAGTATGTGAGAATCCCGCATGCAGACCGTTCGTTGTACGACATCAAGCCTTATGAGAACAAGGTTCCTGATGAGGCTTTGTTGATGTTAAGTGATATACTGCCAACTGGAAACGAGATAGGAGCAATTGCAGGAAGAATTGAGCCAGGTGATATTGTGGCTCTTGTCGGTGGTGGATCTGTAGGGGTGTCTGCTTTAATTGCTGCTAAGACTTTCAACCCTGGGAAAACAATTGTGATTGACTTCGATAATGAACGTTTGAGAATTGCAAAAGAGGAATTTGGAGCTGATCATACTATCAATCCAGCTGAGGTCGCTTCTGTCAAAGATGAGATCTACAAGATCAGTGCTGCATATAACTCTAGCACCAGCTCCAGAAAAGGGTTGGAAAATGGTGTCGATGTCGCCATAGAGGCCGTTGGTATTCCGCAAACTTTCCAAACTTGTCAGGATATTATAGCACCTGGTGGCCGTATTGCAAACGTTGGTGTTCATGGTGTGAAGGTTGACTTGCAATTACAAGAGTTGTGGATCAAGAATATAAACATCTCCTCTGGATTGGTTTCAGCTAACACTACATCTGACTTACTGGCGAAGATTGATGAAGGGGCATTGAACCCGGTAAAACTGGTAACTCACAAATTCAAGTTCGCTGATATCATGAAAGCATATGATGTGTTTTCCAACTCAGCTAAGGAAAAGTGTATCAAGGTTTTCCTGCAGTTTGATAAATAATGAATGAAACTGGCTTATGATTATGTTAAATTACATGGCATGTAAAAGAATAAAAAAAATGGTCCCTAGCAGGATCGAACTGCTGATCTTGGCGTTATTAGCACCACGCCTTAACCAACTGGGCCAAGGGACCGATATTACAAACGTAGAGATACATGCTAATTCCTATCCTATGGATGCGTAAGAATATATGTACCCTAAGTTGGCACAACTTTTACCGGATGACGAAAGATCCTTCATTTGTACTATACTGTTTCCCAATAGTATTGTGGCTACTAAGTAAAAATTCTACAGTTTGGTGCGGACTGAATTTGTGCCAGTGAGTAGAAATGTAGATGCCTGATGGCCCACTAACATGATGATTTGTTTTAGCAAGGAAGCTGAGTTTATGCATTTGTTGATTGGTTGCTATGCCATGGCCTTGCCGAGATAGAGCTGAATATGGAAATGACTTCCAATGCAAGTCTGGTATGCTCCGAGTGCAGTATTAAACTTTCGCTTCTCTACTGGCTAAAAAGGTTTTTAGCTACATATTTAATGTGAAAAGGAATATTACGGAAGGTAACATAGACTTAGACTCTTTCATTATTTATAATTGTTACATGATTGTCTTGTCCTGCAAACTATTCATCATTGTAGTATCTCAAAACATTGATAATCGTGAAGGAAACCACCTCAGCTCTGCGACAAAAAGAAACAGTCCATTATACTTCGGTTGGAAATGTTATCATCTTTTCATTCTTTTGTTCGATTCCTTACTTTCAGGATTCAGTAGATCGTGTAGTCGGGAGTTATTTGCAGGTGCCTGAACCTGAGCATGAGTTAGTTTTGCATTATTAGTTTCCTGACTTTCCCTCTGGAGTTGTCGGGATGGATACTCTGCGATATTGTGTGAAGCTGTGGACGTCTCAGAAGCTGAAGTTGTTAAGTTTCTTGAATGGTTTGAGCTTGTGACACTGTCATCACTTCCTGTTCTAGGCAACGAACGAGGCATAGTTTCATAAGAGTTCCTCTCAAATCCTGCTAGGCGTCTTTTCATAAGTTCTTCTGGGGTCCTTTCGCTATGAGGTGAGCCAAATGGATGTAGTGCCGACACTGAAGGCGACCTGCCATGTTGATGATATGAGGGATTATCTGCGTATGAAGGCGAGTGAGCAATTGCTCCGCGATTATGCGAAGGGGGTGGTGATTCACCGCTGTGAGATTGTGAAGGATATGCATGCGGTGTATGTTGAGGGAATTGTTGGTTGGCATTATATTCTGGAAAGTAGCTCCCGCTACTGTGATTAGGCGTATCAGCAGTAGGTGTTCCTGTAGTATTACTATGGCTACCCTTGTCCGAGTACACTGCCTGACGATACTGTTGATGGGGGTACTGTAATGATGGAGGCTGTGGCATTTGGGGTGACTGCTGTTGGGTATTGAGTGGCTGACTAGAACTTGGTATGGTTTGTAAGGGATCTTGAAGAATAGACAAGTTTCTTGGTTTATGATTGGCCGTACCTGCAGGATGCGTCCCAAAAACATTATTAGATGATTGGAGTGGAACTTGAGTAGTAATGCTAGACGTAGGATATGGGTAGGGATAAGGGATAGGTGGACCAGCTTGGTCAGCAGGGGAAATGGAACCACCATTGGATGAATTTTGGTATGGGGATTGTTGTCTGTTATGGAATTGTGATGATTGCTGAGAGGGTCCTGCGACATTTGTGGGTTGACTAGTCATAGATGACCTTGGGATTTGTTGGTTGACTTGATATGATGGAGCAAACGAAACTCTAAACTGGTCGAAATCCCTTGACGTGGTACGCTGGAGAATCGAAGAGCGTAATTTTGCCACTTCTTCATCGATGCCTGAGAGAGCATCCTTCGGTAAAGAGTTGCGGGATCCAGGTGACTCTGTCCCTAGTGATGTGGAATTTGACTGCTGATTTGCATTTCGCTTCGTTGCATTCATTAGTGACAGCACCAAGTCAACAAGGAACACCATGTCCAAATTGGTTCTTCTCAGTTCTTCAATAGCATTATCATGCATTAGTTGTAGCCGAGCATGTTCATGTCTTAATGCAGCAAGGTTGTGTCCCAGGTCTGCTAATCTCACATTTAACATTGGATCAATAACAGGTACACCGTTGACATGTTTGTTGGGCTCGTTGTTTAGCTGACTCAAGTCTGTGCCGGAGCTCAACTTATCCGTTTCAGTGTCTGATATACCGGACTCTGTGACCAGCGTGTTCCTTTGAGACTGTCTTGAAGATCTACGTTTGATTGTTTTCAGGCTATCGACATCGCCTTTGCGGAAACTGCCAGAGCTGTGCTTGAACTCCCACATAGGCACATCAGACTCGCTGCTGTTGTCAGCACTGAGCTTGTGGAAGCCATACATATTCAACTGGCGAATGAACGAGGCAACGTTAGTGTGCTTGAAATACTGAGCTAGCGCTTTGCTGAACTCTTCCCCTGGGACTATGAGAAAGGAGTCGTGCGTACCTGACCAGAAAATCAGATGGCGAAGCTCGGGGTCTTCCAGCATGTTGTACAGTTTGTGGATGAACACAGTGTGCAGTCCCTTGGTTATCGATGGGTTCAGCGCAGGCTTGCTCTCTTGGTGGCTCATTTCTTCAGTCTTTTCGTCATTGTTGTCGGTGTTAACACCACTTCCACTTTGACTGGAAGAAGCAACGCCAGGCATCACCTCAGAGCTAGCAAAGGGTCACAGCGGCGCGAGTCGCTCTACTCTTGTCTGTCTGGCGTCAGTGCTGGCTGCAAGATAGGTGGATAGTCTGTAGACGTATATAGTGCACACTCAGGCAAACGAACGGGACCAAGAAAGCTAATTTTAAAAAAAAAAAGAAAAAGAGTACAACACAAAACCACAAAAAAGTTCCAAAAAGGTAGAAAACCGTCCATAAAAAAGAACATCAGCGTGAGAAAAGAAAAAAATAATACTAGCTGGTGATGTACGAGTGAGTGATTTAGTATGGGATGGCCTCATCTGCCTGTAATCGCATAAAGGCGAAAGATCACTCACAGGATTTGACCGCTTTTGCCAAGATTTCTTGGGTGAGACAAGAGCACTGAAAGCCTGGGCGGGTATCACGTGCAGGAATCTGCTACAGATAAGAAGACGAGTAGGAGTACGTGGTGTGCATAGCGTACGGAGTGCGCATAGCGAGCGGGAGCGAGTGGGAGCGTGCTATTGTCACACTGCAGCGCATGAGTCTTGCCAGCAGTGCTGGTACTCCTGGGTGAATGGAATGGAGGCACCGCTCAGGGCATTACATTATTCTCCCTCCCTCCTCTCTGTGCACCCGTCGCCGCCGCCCGCCCGTCCAACTTTTCTTTTCTTTTTCCCCTTGAATGCTGTGCAGTTTGTGTCAATCTCTATTGTCGATGAGCGGGCGGCGACGGCAGGCGAGAAAGGGAAAACTGAGGAAGAAATGAAATTGTGAAGGGAGGAACTGGTGAACACAGAAACGCGCTTGTTCCTGGGGAAATGTCGGGGATGGGAAATGGGCTGCGTGGTCCTGGCAGGTCCCGCCCGCACAGCGCGCACACCAGCGCGTGCGTAATGTGTTGACGTTATTGCCGGAGAGTTGCTGTCCAGGTGGACAGCTGGGATTGTTGCGTCCAGGAACGTTGCGGGCACAAGCACAACAGCATACAGAAGTGCATGCATCCAGTGCTAGGTCCGTCACCGCCCAACGTCGTGCCTGTCAATAGTGCCAATGCCGATGTAGATGTGCGGGCGGGTGCGGATGTGGGTGGTTGCCGATCACACACAGACAGAAATGAAACCTCAGGTTTGGAGAAATTGGAACAGCCCCATCTCGTCATCACTGCGATGGTACCCCGGCGCGGGTGCTGGTGTCGGTGGCTCTCCCTGCGAAGATGATTCTGCGAATGTGCCCGCAGTTCTCTTCTCTTCACCCCTGGCCAACATACCAGCAGCCACTGCATCCTGTCGCTCACCACGTTCATCGCTTCCAGCACTGCCACTCGTCATTGACGTGCATCTTGAGACTCTGTACAGCTCCTCCTGCTCCAGCTTAGGAGTTCCTTTCGCTTCAAGCCTTTTCGTTGTGAAGTTCCATGGCTTTTCAGTGACTAGAAAAATTATTGTGTCCACGCAGCAGCTTAGTGGTAACGTTAACGATCTCATCAATCTCAACGCGAAGGGATTTCTCTTATTCCCATATATGTAGAAGATCTGCGATACAACAGTGGGAATCCAGATGAAGCAGTATCCGAGTGGATAAACCATCACGCTCTTGACCTCTTTCATCGCCAAATGGAGACTTTCCTCAGTAGATTTAGAGCTTACCTGCGCAATCTGCATTAGCTCATACTGCAAGCTGGCATCAAGGTTTAGCTCCAAATAGTTTTCGTTAGGTAACCAACTCTCGTTGAACACTTTCTCTCTCTCCTTCCTCATTTTTCTGAATTCCCAGATGAAGAATATGCAGATTGATACATATATAATCAGGATAGAGATAATGTTAACGTATTTGAACACCATATTGTTAATCAACCGTTTCCACGAAGGATTTATGGGTACTGTGCATGCAAAGTCTGGTCTGTAGTGACCGTTTCCAACAAACACAAGTCCTGAAACTATGAAAGAACAGGAGTAGAAAAATAGCCTTAGGTACCAACGTATTGCAAAAACACCTCCCTCGGTGATATAGATGACTCGAGTGTCTTTTGTGTAGAAAACATTAGAAAAGGAAGGAATCAACTGAAAAGTTACCATCTTCCTTATGTTCTCAACAGCTGTTCGGAATAGCACAACTCTTCTTCTGTATGTTCGGGATAACTGAGGTAAAAAGACCATTACCCAATTATGAACAGCAAGACATAGAATCAGCCAGTCTGAGTTATATGTGCATACTGCTGTAACGAATCCAAATCCGTCACAAAAATCATTCTGGATGTCTCCTTCGGAGGCAACAAGCTCTTCCAGTGACACAATCCGTGACGCACCAATGCAACAATAACAGAAGGCCTTCAGAAAGTCCCAAAGTATCAGTCCTAGCAAAAGCTGCAGTCTAAATACCATTCGTCTCCTGGCGTCCATCCTCATCCAAAATGTCAATCCAACTATTCCCATGAGAAAGCTCAGGATGGAGACACTCAATTGTACAGAGTGCAAGACGTGTATTTGACTGGTGGAGAAGCTACTGTCAGTGTAAATCGGCTGATCAGTAGCCATCTCTCCTTTGTTTCCCTGTCTACAACGCTGTACTAGCGTTACCTCCCTCAATAAGCCCACTGAAGCAGCTGGAGAACTATCCACAGTCAGAGTTGGACTGCAGACCTTACTTCAAGGCTGCTTCTTCTCCTTCTCCTCTGTTTTGTTTTCTCTCACAATACAACTACCCCTTTCCCTGGTGCGAAGTGATATTTCCATCCATTGCATGTTCTATCATGAGAACAATTAATCATCAAATCATGTCCAAAGCAAAGAAACAAGAAAAAGGAAAGTTCTTCATGCATAGAAGCAGCATAGAAGCATAGAGGGAAAATATTATATGTCAAATGGAAGCCAACCACCATACAATGCTTTAGGATTATTCAGTAGAGCACACATTCTCGTTTCTTTTTGATGCAGTTTCCTACAAGTGTGTGGGGAAGTAAAATGTCAAAATTACATCACCTCTAAGTCATTATAAATTATCTCGAGATTCACTACTTGACGCTCTAGCTCCTTCTCAAAAACTCCCAGAAATCAACATCTCTAGAATCTTCATGTCGGTCTAGAGACATGTTCAGATTAGTGGTTGCTTTGCCTTCTAGATTGTTGTTGATCATCTCCAAAGAGGTTTCGGAGTTGCGCGTCTCTAAGCCTTCCTCATTGTCGTGGGCGTATTCATGCCGTAATGAAGTATTACCGTAAGGGTCCTGTGGATCGTCTTTGTACCGCCACGGCTTCTCTCGAGCTAAGAAAACAATGGAGTCAACAACACAACTTAGAGGTATTGTAAGGGCTCGGAGCATTCTTAGTGAAAAAGGATTAGACTTCCCTTGATATATAAAGAAAAATTGCGACACAATACTAGGTGTCCAAATGCAAACATAACCAATTGGATACAGACAGAGTGTTTTGAGTTCCTTCATTGCATTATGAAGCTGGCGTTCGTGTGTTTCGCTTTTAGCCATCTCCATCAGTTCGTTCTGTAAATTAACATCAATAGGGCTTCGTATTTCTTTATTCTCTTTCGTTTCAGTAGAGAAAAGTTGTGGATGGGGCTTATCTGATACCCCTAGTGGATCAATAGCTGGCACAGCTTGTATCGTGTTTCCGTAGTTGTATAGTTTGTCTCTGTCTTTTTGTAATCTTTTGAACTTGACGGCGAGGTATATTATTATTGCAAAGTAGATGATGAAGATGGCGATGATGTTGAAGCAGCTGAAAGCTAGATTATTGAGCAGACGTTTCCAGATAGGATAAACTGGAACTGTAGTGGAGTAGTCTGCATTGTAGTTGCCTCCGTTGACAAAGACTAATCCAGACACAAGAACTGATAGTAGAGAGAAGGTGACCATCATATACAGCCGAAATCTAAACAGCCCTCCCTCCCTTACATCTATCATATCGGGTTGAGGTCCGCCCGGAGGGGACGACAGCAGGTGGTCAAGGGTAGGAGTTAGCTTCAGCCTCGCCATTTTCAATAAATTTGCAAATATCACCCTCCACCTTATGACATGGCGTCTATAAATCTTGGTTAGTTGGGGGTAGAATATCATTAATGCGTTGTGTATCGCGAGCATCAGAATTAACCAATCTGAGTTTAGTCTAGCGACAGATATCAGGAAGCCAAAGCCGTTGAAGAAGGAGAAGAACACTGGAACATTTATGTCTCTTAGGGAATCCAGTTTAATTAGTCCCCCTGTGCTCGACCCGATATAGAGCAAGGCCTTCAGGAAGTCCCAGACTATAATCGTCCCGAGCAGCTCAAGACGAAATATTATACGTCTTGTCGCAGCCATCCTAATCCAGAGTATCAGTGTCACGGCCCCCACCAGTACACTCAGTACTGACACAGTAAGCTGTGCGACAAAGAGGCTTTCGACTTGGGCTTTTGAGTACTGGGACATGAACACGTTGGAGGCATTTTGGAGTAGCTTGGCCATGTAATACCCTACAGTTGTCGTCCTGCAAGCTCTTCCTAATCCCAAGGAAGAACACAAATTGTTCACGACTTTTTCAAAAATGGGGAAGAATGGAAGAAACGGCTGAGGGTCATTTCATACTGTCTCTTTCTCTCTTATATACAGCGACACCATCAACGTGGTAATATGAGATAAACCAAGACGTCAACCTCACTTTCAAGCGTCCTTGCATAGAAGCCGCATCGTTTTGGCTACGGAATTTTGACGTATGAGAAAGTTTATTCAGATAGTACTCATACAAATGTAGGATACACGTCATCGGAGCGAAAAAATATAGGATTGTGCAGCCGTGCCTATTATTCTTTTTTTAGGGTCGAGGAGCAAACAATAGATATGCAATCATCACATTATATAATACAGACAGTATGCGTGTGCGCCTGTCAAAGCCGAGGATGCTTTGGCGCGTGTGAGAGGAACTCGATGAGATCAAGGTTATCTTCGCTGCTGTCATTTTTGAACAGCACGTCGTCACTCGGTGGCGCAGTCGCTTTGTAGGGCGCAGTAGTACTCGCCATGATTGGGGTGCTGACATCTTCCGTGGTGGAACTGAATGCAGAAGAAATGTCAGGGGCCTCGTTCTCCAGACACCCTTGCTTGTCCATGAAAAACAGTCCCTCTCGCTGCTTCAGTTTCGCAGCTGTGCATGCCCATGGCTTTTCTCGTACCATGAAAATTATTGTGTCAACGAAGCAACTTAAGGGCACAGTTACCACGCGCATTAGCCGTAGTGCAAACGGATTAGTTCTGTTGCCGTAGAGAAAAAATATCTGGGACACAATAGCGGGCATCCAGATGAAGACATAGCCTAGAGGGTAGAGCATGAACGTCTTCAAGTCCTTCATGGCCCCACGGAGTTGCCTCTCCCGGTTATTTCTGGTTTTACAATTGGCAATCCCCATCAGCTCCATTTGCAGGTTGGGGTCCAAACTGATGCAAGCGTTTGGTATGCTTCTGTTGTAGACTTTTTGTTTATCTTTCCTTATCTTTCTGAACATGAGGAAGACGTAGATTATGATAGCAGTGTATATCGTGAGAATTGAAATAATGTTGATGTATTTCAGGATAAAGTCGTTCACCAGACGGTTCCATACTGGCTTCGATGAGACTGTGCATGAAAGATCTGAGTTGTAGTGGCCATTGTTTATGAATATTGATGAGCACACAACAATGCCAACAGAGTATAGGAAGATCTCTATAAACACACGGATACCGAACACTCCTCCTTCCTTGATGTATACGAATTGCTGATTGTTCTCGTAATAGATGTTTTGTATGGTGGGTGCTCTTCGTGACTTTATCACAGTCCATATGTTGTTGCACAAGGTTCCAAACCTTATTACCCTTCTCTTATAAGTACGGGAAAGCTTGGGCAGGAAAATCACGATCGCATTATGTATGGCAAGAATGAGAATTATCCAATCCGCGTTGTATGCGCAGTACGACACGAGAAACCCTAGACCATCACAGAAGCGTAGATCTAAAGGGATGTCGGGACTCAAAAGGCTATTGAGATCAGTCAGGCGTCGTGACCCGATGATAAGGTAGCACACAGCTTTGAGAAAGTCCCAGAGAATCAAAGACAGTAACAGCTGCAGCCGGAAGATAATTCTTCGGCGAGGGTCCATTCGAAACCAGAACACAAGGCTCAATATGCCCGATGCCACGCTAACTGAACCCACTGTTAGCTGGACGATGTGTAGAGTCACGATCTCCGATCGTGAGTAAATGGGCATATACACCATTGACGCTGGAGCAGATGATGCCATGGTTCCATGCAGCCGCGTGTTGATCAGTCTGGCCTAGCCTGTGTTCTCTAGCTGAATTCCCCCAAGGTTTGCCACTATGTGCACACACTGGAACGGGCGGGTTCTATATGTCCAAGACCGCGTACTTCACTCGACTCAATTCGCAAACCCAAGAAAAACAAACTAACGTGAGATCGACCACAAGCAAAGCAGTCGTGTGTCAGACTAGGTACCGCACTATTCTCAAACTTGGGGTTAATATAACGCCACGCTGGTGATGGACGGTGGAAGGTAGAATATCATTCGCATAGCTCCTTCGCTCACTCATTGTGAAGAAAAAAAAATTCTGAGCACCGCCGTAAACCAGCGCAGCGGATCTCGGGGTTGATCCCTTCCTTTTTCCGGTGGAGTCCGCGGGAGGCGCAGAAAGTGCGGCGGAAATACATAAGCTTCAAAGGCGGCAAGCAGGGCGCGCGTTTCTCCCGTTTTGTCCTGCTTGCTTTCCGTGGTGACGCAAGCGGTGACGCATATGTTGAGTTACAAATATGAGTGAGTGAATAGTACTGGCGCTGGGGCTAGGCTTCCAGCCATTTGGTGTGTAGGTGAACCAGGGATGTGGACCGAGGTCTCCCACTCGTGGGCTCGGTGGAACAGGACCTGGTGGGTCAGGTGTGTGTGGCAGAGAGAGATTCAACTTGATCCTTGCATCCCTACCGCAAAAGCGGTGTAGTAGACTTCCGGGTAAGCGAGGGTGCTAACTCAAATTCACTTCAATAAAAAAAAGCAGACAAACAATAGGCATAGGCAATACTAACCAGTCAGTTAAACTCAAAAGCAATACCAGTGAGTTAGTGAGCGGGTGAGTGACATATCAGCCCAGGTACTGGCAGAAAGACAGCCTTTTGACACTTATTCTCCTCGATTTTACACGGCAGGCAGGCGCACGGGTAACGAAATGGACTACAACTTCCAGGACCCAAACTCACAATGGCTCCAGCAGCAGCAGCAAACCTTCAACGCTATGAACGATATCGGCGGGCAACCCTCGCAGCACGGAATCTTTCCCAGTCCTCTCAACCTCCAGAACGATACCAATAAAGGCTGCGACCTGATAGAGAGCCAGTTGTTCAATGAGTTCAGCAACGGAATCAAGCAAGAATGCTCTTTCAATGATCTGTCAGTCCCAAGTATCAGTTCGGACAATAGCTCGCCTGCAGCATTACTGAATGTCCCGCTCTCAACAGAAGACCTGGAGAACATCAACTCTAGGATTCATCAGGACAGCAATGAAGACGAAAAGCTGACCGAAGAGGAGCTAGCGAACAAAAGAAAGGCTCAGAATAGAGCAGCTCAAAGGGCTTTCAGAGAGAGAAAGGAGAACAAGTTAAGGAATCTCAAAGATCAGCTGAACCAGTCAGAGGCGGATAAGGCTCTGCTGCTGAAACAGCTGGACGAGTTGAAGAAGCAAAACATTGTGATATCTACTGAAAATAAACTACTTCTTGAAAACAACTCATCGCAGCCCAACCCAAACGCCAAACCTATATGTCCTAATGGGCATCACCCGAACAGCGGTACCTTTACGTTCCCAGAAAGGTCACACTCAGAAGATTTAACTGAACGATATTTCCAAACATCAAATCAACTGAGCGATCCTAATATACCGTATGAGTTCAAAAGACTAACAATTCCCGAAGTCTGGGACTATCTTTCGTCCTTAAACGAAACACAAGACTTTGAAATTGATGTTATCATGAATGAGATCAAAGGTCTTGAGGTGTGCCATGAGAGAGGGCCTGCATATCCTCTTTCTACGGTGGATCATATTTTACAGACGCATATCCAAAAAAGCAATTGACACATAGCACAATATACTTATTTTTACTTTTATCCAGACAAACTAGTAACTTCTCTGAAATCAGTCCAATAGTGTACCGTAAAGTCACATCATTCGCAAGATCACTGTCTACTTTTTGTACAAAATGCGATATCATTTGAATTTTACTAGTTGCTATTTATTTGTAAAATTCGAACTTATCCACCTCACTGCCTGTCTTCACTTGTGCGGTGTACGCTTCCTCCAGATCGCTTTGCAGGATTACATATCTATTCTTTCTCACAGCTCTCAATCCTGCTTCCTGCATGATAGCAGCAATTATCGCACCACTCAGTGGGTCATTTCTAATGATAAGAGAGTCTAGATCAACTTCAGGAGACAATGACATTTTGGATGCAATGGTAGTAAAAATTAAACGACGCTCTCTTCTATCTCTTAAAGATGGGAACTCGATCTTTCTGTCTAAACGACCAGGTCTCAAAAGTGCAGGATCTAATGTATCTGCTCTGTTAGTGGCCATGATCACCTTCACATTAGATGTCTGATCAAAACCGTCCATTTGGTTCAACAACTCCAGCAATATACGCTGCACTTCACGGTCAGCACCAGTCTGTGCATCGAAACGCTTTGTTGCTATGGCATCAATTTCATCAATGAAAATGATTGAAGGAGCGTTCTCACGGGCTAATCTGAAAACATCTCTAACCATTCTGGAGCCTTCTCCAAGATACTTTTGTACAAACTCTGATCCGTTAACTCTTATGAATGCAGCAGTAGAGCTATTAGCAACGGCCTTGACAAGCATTGTCTTACCTGTACCTGGAGGGCCATACAAAAGAACACCTCTTGGTGGATCGATACCAATCTGTTTGTATAGGTCCGCCTGTGTGAGAGGTAGCTCTACTGCTTCCCTGATTTCTTGCTTTTGCATATCTAGTCCACCAACATCAGCGTATGTGACATCAGGCTTCTCGCCTTCTGCTAAGATTGCAATGCTTGAGTCTGCTTCTGGGGGCAAAATATCAACAAGGGCATTAGAATGACGGTGAAGAGCAACAGAGGCCGATGGTTTCAACAGTTCCCTATCCAGGGTGGACAGAATTCTCACGACATAGTTTGAGCCGGTAGTAGAGGAGACTATGCCGATGTTCTGGTCAATTGGTTCCAGAAACTGTCCAATCACTAGTGGAACAGACTGGATTCTCTTAACCTCTTCCTGAGCTCTCACTAGCTCACGTTTCAGGTGACGGTGTTCATCTTTAACATACTCCTCTTGCAGTGTGAGCAGGCCCTGCTCCTTCTCCAGCTTCTTCAGCTTAAGGTAGACATCTGAATCCTTGGAGTTCGAACCGCTTCCAGTGCCGTTGTTCTTCGTGAAGAAGAGGCTCTCGAGCTTCGACTTTTCCGATGTTGGGGGAGATGATACACGAATCCCGAGTTCTTCCATACTGCAGCTGATATTCTCCCTTGCCTTGCCGTGCTACAGTCTACTGTTTTTGTGATTTTACCACCTTGGTGAAGTAAGCTTGTGATCGGTTACGCTTTGTTGTGTTATTGATTAATGAAATGTACTTGGCTTCTTCTTCCGGTGGCGATTTCACTACAGAAGTGGGTGTTAGGATGTTAGAGCGAAACGGGGATAATTTGATTATGTAATCACACATGTGCTATATGGAACAAGATGAGTGTGTCATGACAACGGAAGTCATTGGTGGGCTTCTCTGTATGGGTATGGACTTCAATCAAGATCCTCTTGCTCCAAGTCGTACATACCATCGACATAGTTGTCATTGGCATCTTCCCAGTTCTCTGAAGAGTTATCAAGAGCGAGTATCTGGTTGATAATGTCTCTCCCACGATTAGCGGGGTCGAGATCTTCACCATCTGCACGCCCAATAGTGATGCGGAAACTGATCTCCGGCCTAGTGTCGTCGTCGTCGCCATCGTTGTTATTGTTTGTATCATCATCTTCTTCATCATCCTCGTCGTCGTCGTTGTCGTCGTCGTTGTCGTCGTCGTCGTCGTTGTCGTCATCGTCGTCGTCGTCGCTGTTGAACAGATCCAATGCTCTCAAGATATTCATCTGCGCAGGTCCCCCAGCACCGTCAATCACCATCTGAACGTCATTCGCGGTCAAAGGAGCTCCGTTGGTGATCATGTCGAAGAAATTGTTCAGAAAGGTGTTGTTCTGCCCTTCAGCTGTACGCGATAAAATCTCGTCTAGGTTCAAATCAAAGTTTCTCGCAAGGTCATCCTCGTCTCTAGGCCTATCGTAAGCAGAAGGTAGGGTACTTCGAGATAAGAATGGATATATCCCACCGCTTAACCAAAGCTGATTCAAATGCTTGTACCTGTCGGTATTCAACTTGGCAAGGTGTCCATTCTGAATGCCCTTTTGACCGCTTTGTCCATGGCGATTCAGGAATGGAGCATTTAGTCGTTTACTGTATAGTAGATTTCCATGAATGCTGATTATGTTGATCAGATTTTTACTCGGATAGAATGAAATTCCACACCCAGTTTTGTAACAATCAACATCATCACGATGGTGTACTGGCTGGCTGTATCGAGGAACACGAAGAAATTTCTGACCGCAACACAAGCAAATACCGTAATCCATCTTATTCTGTAAGCTATTCGAGTATTTTTCAGACACAGGGAATCTCAAGGATTGGTATGGATCGGAGTTATCCACTGTTGTGCTGGTAATTCCAGTAAAATACTCCAGGCTGGAAGGTAGATCAACTAACTTCACTACACCTGGATATGGTAAATGAGCTCCCACGATAGAACGGCCAACTGCTTCATCATTCTCATTGGTCAGTATAATTTCCCGCAGGTTAGGTAAGTGCATAGCTGCAAGTAAAATATCTGGTGTGAAGGACTCATTCAGATTTTGCTCAGAAAGTGACAAACTGAACGATGGATTCAACACTTTCAGTAACAAAGCCAGCTGTCTTATATCAGGTAGAAGAATAACTTCAATCCTCGAATATACATATTCCACAAAGGCATCATCACTGAAGAAGCTCTTAAACGTCAAACTCTCCAGGGAATGATCACCAATCTCGCGAGTGGCAAGGTGTCTTATGCAATCAATTTCATTCGATGTCAGGTTTCTCGCATCTGAGGTATTGACCCAAGATTTCATCTCTTTGAGTTCAAATAAGTACAAAAATGTGTTCAAATAGTACTTGAAATAAGCCCTTATCCACTTCACTGTAACATTGTCCATAGATAGAGGTTCAGACCAAAGCTCATCAAGTACATCATGGATCAAACTAGACCACGAATTAGGCTTAGTGGATGTCTGTTGTGATTTCACGGTAATGCCTGTTCTTGCAACCACCCATAATCCAAATATCACTCGAAGAGATTTGTAAACCTGCTCTGGGATGTTCACCAAGAATTCAGTGTACGAAGTTTCTCCATCAGTTCTAGTGGAAATCTCTGCTTGACAAATGGAGCTTTCCAATAAGGTGGAAACTGCACTCAAATGGCTTTTTTCGGCATTTATAGATGTTCTCATTAATGATTTCAAAGTGTCGTCAAACTGCGTTTGAGGAGATGGGATGTCTGCAAAGAATGCCCTCACATAACGGAAATATTCTTGTAAAGAAGGAACAGAGTCGTGTGTTTCAGTAAGAGCAGGGAAATAGCTGTCAGACTTGGTCTCACACAAGGGGCAGCTCATATTATCAGAAGTGAGTTCGTTTTCTCTAAAGTAATTATCCAAACAGTCAAGGTGCACATAGTGGTTACATGAAGAGCCTACACACTCGGCATGCACTGTGTCTTGTTGGAAGTTGGACAATCCAATTGTGTTATCAAACTTCTCAATACTGTCATCCGCCCAATTTCTGAAAGCTCTTTCAAAGAATATCTTATTCTCGAAGGACAAATATCTAAATACATTGTTGATGCTGAAAGACAGAGGTGCGTATAAAGGTTGATTTGTTCTGCTCGCACTTTGACACAAGACACATATATGATCAACCTCTTCCTCATCAGTTTTGGTGCTCTTTTCGTCCTCATCTTCATTGTTATTTTGGAGAAATGTGCGCTGCTTTCTTTTCATCTTCTCCAAAATCTTCTTTTGGCGCTCTTTTGCTAATCTTCTTTTATGGTCGATTGGTTCAGCTTCGTCAATAAGTATTCCAGCATTCATTTTCTGTCTCTTATAGTCAGCTATTTTATCTCCATAGTAGTTCTCCAAGACACCTAAAACCAATTTGCTATCCTCTGAGATAGCAAGTGACAAGATACGATCAGCTTTTGCCTTAGTTGACTTTGCAAAATCTGACTGAGATACAATCAAGAAGAGCTTTTCCAGGATTCCAGCTTCGCAGAAAGTTTTGATAAAACTTTTCCCTTGTCCAACATTCAAACTGTTAACAAGTGCTGCATGACACAAGTGGAGAACAATTGGTGTGAAATTCTCATTTCCTGTACTAACCCTATCATTCAAGAGTTTGGAGATCAGTTTTGAAAACTCTGGTGTTGTAGTGAAGTCACCTAGTTCTCTAAAATCATCCAATTTTGGTAGAGAAGGATTTATAACAATGCAGTCAGGATCTTGGTCAGTGGATTTGGCCAACTGTTTGGTTAGGCAAGAAACAGAATTGTTGAAGTCTATAAATTGGGCCTCCAGATGTAAAGGATCAATGGATCTCAGAATTTCTGGTTTCAGTGAGTAGAAACCATCGTCATTCAATCCCTTTGGTGGATTGAAAACAGCGACAAAATTCAATGCTGATTCAAAATTCTTGTCGTCTGATATATCCTCATTTATCATGTTTTCCAGATCTGAATATGGCTTTGGAGAGATAAGCAGAGTGTACATTAATAGACTCTGGTATCTCAAAGTCATTTCTTCATCAATAGAATTAGACTGAATAAATCCCCCGCGGAAAGTGAGCAAAGCATATAAAAAGGAAATGAGGCTTCCCATGATATCATAGACTTTCTCCTCGTAAATAGTGTGATCCAGTGCATTGATGTCTGTATCTAAAAACCAATTTGTTAACTCAAACCTGTCAATTATATTTAGGAGAACTCTGGATGGATTGCATGTCAACATCGCAACTTGTGTGAGATACACATCCATGTGGTAACAATATGTTCTCAGTGTGATATGCTCACTATAATTGTTAGATAAGTTCACAACTTCAGTTCCATTTCGAATCCAGAAGGAGCAGTCAATTTGTGAGTGCAGAACGATTGACCTTATAGCCAAATCAGCTATTGGAAGAAAGTCAAAATTTTCGAATAAGTTTCTCATAACTTCAGTAGAGGTTGAGTATTTCGATATTAGCTTGCTCAAAAGATTGATTGAAGGATTGAAGAATGAGCAAACTTCTTGGGATGTTTTGAAGTCCATGATAGTAAAGTCCAGAACTCTCTTTGTTGTGAAAGTACGTTTACTAGACATGATCATTGCGGATAATAGAGTGATGGGATCTCTTAACATCGATTGGTCCAATCCCTTGAAAAGGGTTGCATCAGTAACACTTTTGATGAGCTGAATCACATTGACCAAGAGGGTCAGATATAGTATGTATTCAGTACTCTCATTTTGTACATGTTCTCCCAATTTTCTTTCAGTCTCCCAACAACGATCAAAACATTCGACAAGTTTGAACAGGAGACTATAGTTTTTAGAGTCCGAATATAAGGGTTTTAATGTGGAAGTTGTTTGAAAAATGTAGTGCAAATCATTCAGTAGTATTGTGATAGAAGATCTTTTTGAATTGGAGATATCATCCTCTAGGGGATATCTGAATACTGGCGCTCCATTGACTTTTTCCATGTGAGAAGTGATAATGTCAAGATGTGGCTGCAGAAAGCATGTGAGGCTATGCGACACAATGTCAGAAGCATTAGTGGGACAGGTATAAAACTGCGTTGCGATTTGTTCCATCACATTCAAATGGGGCTCTCTATCCAGTAATGAAAGGTTTCTGAACAGTAGAGGATAAATCTCAACAATTTGTTGACATGCTTTCAGCTTGAAATTCAAATCTGACACAAGAGTTGAAATCAAAAGTGAATGGACATTCTTCCGTAACGACTTCCACAGGCGAATATCTAAGAATAGAAGATACTGGAGCTTTGAGCTACTATTGTAGGGTCTCGGGATAGTGATGGACGCTGGATCGGGTAAGAAGACGTCATGCAGTAAACCCGTGTAAGTATCGAAATGATGATTTGCAGTATTCCAATAGGAAGCAGTGTTACTTTGAGGCTTATAATTTGCACATAAGGACTCGCAGAATGCACTTCTAGCAATTGACTGGAAGGTAGCATCAGGATGGTTAACAGAATTGGAGATCCATAAGACCAAAGTTTTTACCAATTCTTGCTTCGAAAGATCTTCGCTGGTGATTAGAGAAGCTGTGAAGTTTGTTTTGATTGCACTTTCAAAACCCCGAGCCAGAGGGATGAAGGAGGAAGAGGTCTTGAGAGAGGCTCTGCCAACAGAATCGATTTGACTAGCTAGGCGCATGGCTTCTGCGTTGGATACTCCAGAGGCTGTGACAATAGCATCCCTTGCATTAGGAAAGTTGTGATATTCATCATTCCAGAAGAACAGGGAATATTTCTTGTCCGTTCCATCACTAGAGTAACTGTTTCCTTCTGGATCAGACTCTGGTACAGCTTTTCTTTCAATTATTTCTTTGAGAAGAGCTGGGTTCCTGGATATCTCATCGAGAGATCTCTTGAGTTCCTGCTTCACCGCAGGTAATATCTGATCTTCCTTAATGAGCACCTCAATAATGAACTCAAGACAAGCGTTATACAACATCAAGAGTCTATCTTTGAGTTCATTATCAAATTTGAAAGGGGTGTGATCCTGTTGCTCTCTCTCTCTGTTGCAGGTCAAGGTCTTGGTCCAAGCTTCAGGGTCTCCACAGTCGCATATTCCACTGTTGAAGCTACTGGCTGTGGACGATACGACACGATGACCAACATGGTCATCCTTATTGAAGCAATTCACACATAGAACACAGGTGGCATCAAAACCGCAGTCAACACATCTGTAGATTGGTTCGCCATTCTTGAATTTGCTTCCACAGTTCCTCCCTTTGTGAGAGTGTAGCGAGTTCTCGTCATGGAGATACACCGCATTGTTCTCCCAAATATCATCCAGAGACTGCTCCCAGCTCTGCGGAAGGCTTTTGACCTTGGAAAGCGGGAACAGATGGACATACTGCTCCACGTCTAGAACTGTAAGGTAATACAAACATCTGAAAGTAGGAGATGTCAGTCCAGGGGCTGAGTTCGAGAGACATGTGGCTAGCTCGCCAAGACGTTGATGGAGGCCAATGAGTTCCTCTCCTTTGACCATCCTGCACCGTCCCAGTTTGTAATCGGCTTCTTATACGTTAACCAACTGGCACTACAAGAAAGATAGGTGGGTAGGTGGCTGATATTATTGATATTATTCACACAACAAATATAACTTAGAAAAAGCTGAAACAAATTCCGACTGACATGATAGGGACATATCATACAGGCCAAGACCACATCTCTCCTTATCTATGCGGTATTGTTGCACGATATGAACAGACCATCACAATTGCAGATTACGTCTGAGGCCAAGCTCATCATAGTCACAGTCAGATATTAACAGAGTGCCAATAATTGTCAACTGAAAACCGTAGCCGACAGTAGAAGGGAAGGCGATTTTTTTTTGTTCCTTCGCCTTCGTGCTGTTTTTGTAACCATCAAATCAAACTGCTGATTCTCTCCACGGAGAGGTACGGTTTGTTGTAGAGGAAAGCGCCAACCGCGGAGATGTCCACCGTGTCTGTTTGCTATGGGCTAAAAACTATCAAGGTGAAAGTCACGCCGTCTACTGCCACATCGGATATCCTGCGCAAAGCGGCGGATCACTTCAAGCTAGACCATCACAGGTTGGGGTTATTGTAAGTGGCTACGCGGGAGGCAAATCTGCGCATCTACAGGGAAATGTACAGAATACTAACATTCTTGACTCCAGCTACAATTCAGGTGAACTGTCCAAGAGTCTCCCTGTTCGGTTGCTCAATTTGCCAGCAGGAGCTAAAATTACGCTGGACATCTCCACGTTGCCCGTTGTTGAGGATATCACGGTTAAGATTCAGTTCATCAATTTCGATTTCAGCCACAGCTCGACTGTGCAGACTTTCAGGATCTCACAAACCGTCAAAGAAGCTATTGAGTCTGTCGAAAAGCAGTTGGATGTGAGCATTCTGGATGACGGGAAGATGATCAAGTTTCAAAGTATGGGGAAGGTCGTTGGGCAAGGCGAGATCAGTGGTACAACTCTTTCACAACTGGGCTTGGAACATAACGGCGTCATGAGAGTTAGTATGCATGTAGATAAACAGACAGATAAGTCGGCAGAGGGAACCCTAGTTACAGATGTGGACAGAGAGAACAATCCTCCTCCACCAAACCAGGATCCTGAACTCCCTCAAGAGTCAGTTGTGCCAAAAGATGTGGTGGAAGATTCACCATTGGCAACATCTGTTGAAACCTCTAAACATACGCCATCAACTGGTTTCAATGATAAAAGAGCATTGAATCAAGAAGATAGCATCACCCACCAAGCCAAGGATGAGGTCGCAACTGTTCTGCCGCTAAAGAACAGTGGCCCGAACGAGAATCCAAATGTACAGCATGTCTATGCATACTTACCTGCGTCAGCTCCTATTCCACAAACTTCTGTGACTGATTCTACCTATGACTTGACTGTTTCCCAAGCTCAATTATATCAAAAGATGCTATCTCAAAAGGCAAGGGAAACCCACAGGGATAGAAAGCTTCGTGAGAAACTTCGTGATAGTAACAAGAAGAAGCTCAGCAATGTGGAAATGAGGATCAGATTTCCTGATGGGTTCAGTTTACAGGTGAATTTCAAGCCATTCCAAACAAACTCCGATGTATATAAGTTCGTACGAGGAACTTTACTCCATGACAATGAGACGTTCACCTTGCAGATCCCTCACCCTGTCAGCGATTTACCAGAAAATAACACAATGCTCTCGCTAAACTTTGGTGCTAGAAATCTATTGATCTTCCATAGTGGAAGAAAGACTGGGAGATTTCTGAAGGATGAGTACATAGCACAAGCTAGGGATATCAAAGATTCGGAGGACGTTAAACTAGAATTGACTAGACATCTTCTCTCTGATGAATCGGATGATGAATCTACTAGTACCAGGAAGATCAACCAAGTGATGAAACCCTTTGTATCTGGCAGTGCGCGTGCTGAGGGAAAGAAAATGCCAAAATGGTTAAAATTTGGGAAAAAGTAATAACTACATTCACATTACTCATCTAGTCTACTTTGTTTATGTTCCAAATGCTATAGGGCTGCAATCAACACCCGTGAAAGTCCCCGTTCCTGTATATCTATAGATGGAATATGTTGAAGATAAAAAAAAAAGTATTAAACAACTTGGACAATGGCCTCATCATCAGACTCTTGATCTGAAGCAATCTCCTGAATAGCGTTTTCTTTCGTTTCAGCTTCTTCGTCTCTTGCCAGCATCTGAACTAGTCTGTCACATAATTCCTCAACCTCTTCATGTGTAACATTTTTATGGAGTTCTCTAATCAATGGATACACAGACTTAGCTCTTAGTTTCTCTCTTGTCTTTTTGGTCGAACAAAGCAGCAAAAGAGATTCCAGATGAATTACGATGATCTCAGGTACTGGGTCTCTTGTTTTCTCAGGTGGTAGTAGCTGAAGTTCATCTGGCAAGTTAAAAAGCTCTTCTTCATCCAGCTCGACATCTTTAGATGATACAATTGGCAAAAGCAGATATGGGAGTAAGTTGACATCTTCGGTCTCATCAATCAAAAAATCATGGGCATCTAGCTCGAAGAGTGAGTTTTTAATCGTGGAGCACACACCCTCACGTCTGATTTTGGACTGGTAGTATTCTGTGAAAGCAAGCACCTTGGATATGGGTATAACTCCGTCGTATTTTTGTCTCGTCACTAGATACTTTCTGATTGAGGAGAATCGAGAATAGTCTGCAAAAAAGTATGCCAGGTAGTCGTAGTTAGCCATCTTGTTCAATGACTTGTCGACCCCTTTCACAAAAACATCGAGTAGCAAGTCTGTTACTCTACCACTTTTGAATACATCTTTGCTCGACACTTCGAGCTCCCAGTCGTGAATCCGCTCAATGTCGTCACATTTGGAGATATTGATCAGGACAATGCAAGCAAGATCGGCATTCCTGTTGTCAAAATCCAGAATGATGGACAGCAGATTCTTCAAGAACATGTCGTCTTTGGCGATAAGATCTCTCACATTGTTGTCACTGCATAAGTTAGCTAGGATTGTCAACGATTGCTGGACAATGGTCTTGCCGACATCCAAGGTTAATATTTTCAAATCCTTGATGGGTCTATAGTCATCCCTGTGGAAAACCACATTCTGAGGGCTGGTCGAAATACCGAGTAGGTAATCCAGAGCAACAGTTCTGATCTTTGCATTTGGTGAGTGTAGAAACTCGACCAGCTCTTCCAGTTCTTTAGAGCTTGACATATTGGCCACTCTGCACTGATCTACGTAGAAGAAGGCACCACCAAGTCCAGGAATCTTCCAGAAAATTTTTCTCTTTTCCCTTCGTCTAAGCAAACCAAAAAGTCGAGGAAGAAATGAAATTGAAAGTTGGCTTGAGCAAACAGTCATACACTAGAATAACACGTAACCGTACACTAACGAAAAAATGTCATCAGATTGGGATACTCCTGCTACTATTATCGGCTCCAAAGCACGTCACGGCAATGGCGGCCCTCGTGCCCAGGTTGCCAAAACTCAAAGTCAGATCAATGCTGCCAGAAGAACAGGTGCTGTTTTATCGGTGGACAAAAAGTATGGTTCCACAAACAAGGCCACTGACCCTAATGGACAGAGATTGACCATGGTGGACCGTAGTGACGACGTGGTTGCTGTCAAAAAAGTCGACGCCTCTGTTGGAAAGGCTATCTCCAAAGCCAGAACGGAAAAGAAACTATCTCAAAAGGATCTTGCCACCAAAGTCAACGAAAAACCAACTGTTATCAATGACTACGAGGCTGGAAGAGCTCAACCGAACCAGCAGATTCTGGGTAAACTGGAGAGAGCGCTGGGCATCAAATTGAGAGGGAAGAATATCGGCGAGCCCTTATTTCCTCCAAAGAAATAGGAGAATCTCATCTCCATCTTTTTAATGTCATTTAATGCTATGATGTCCATGAAAACAACGCATAGGGTAGCTAGTGGCTAGCATCTAGTAGTAGCTCCATTGTCTCTTCAAAACAATTTCTGCACTGTAATTGAACATTCGTCTCCCAGCGCAGTTCTCCAACACCACGGAAGCTCGAAGGCGTTACTTGTCCACCATCAATGCTCTATCACGTGATATCTTCCTCTGCAGTAGTGGATATTTTTTCAGTGATTTGTTTACTTCAAACTTGTTCACTCCACTCACTTCTTGAGGTGCTTCTTCAATAGAGCAGAGATAGGTGACGCAAAATGGCAACTCTGGACTTTGAAACGTCGTACAGTGACTCAGAGATATACTCTCTTGCGCGTAAGTCAATCAAACTCGACTCAGTAAGCGACATAGAGCCTTACCTGGATGAGCTTAGAGTGTTGAGTAATGTTAAAAAGATTGACTTCTCAGGTAACACCATCGGAGTTGCTGCTTCTGAGGCGCTTGCAAAGGCTTTAGTCAAGCACCAGGACACTCTGGAAGAAGTGAACTTCTCAGATTTGTATACTGGTAGATTGAAGGATGAGATCCCGCAGTCTTTAGAGTACCTCCTCCCTGTGTTAGTCAAGTGCCCAAAATTGCATATCATCAACCTGAGCGATAATGCCTTTGGGTTGCAAACAATCCAGCCTATAGAGAAATTTCTGTCAGAGGCGATCTATCTGCAACATTTGATATTGTCGAACAATGGTATGGGTCCTTTTGCGGGCTCGACTATTGGTAAATCGCTCTACAAGCTGAGCATTCTCAAGGCGAAATCCAATCAACCATCGTTGAAGACTTTCATATGTGGTCGTAACAGATTGGAAAATGGCTCTTCTGGCCATTTGGCTTTGGCATTCAAAGCTCATAAGGAGCTGAGAGTAGTGAAGCTGTACCAGAATGGTATTAGACCAACGGGTATTGCTAATCTAATCACCCAAGGGTTGAAGTTCAACAAGCACTTGAGCGTTCTCGATTTACAAGATAATACCATCACAACCAAATCAGCAAAAATTTTGGCAGAGAACTTGTCCAACTGGAATGAACTTAAAGAGTTGAACGTCAATGACTGTCTCATGAACCCAAAAGGGTGTGTGAGCTTAATGGAATCATTTGATTCTAGAGTTTGGGACAACATGGAGACCCTTAAATTGCAGTATAATGAGTTGGATGAGTCCTCCTTGAAGATATTGGAGCATGTGGTGCAAGCTCAGATGCCTAAGCTCAGATCCTTAGAGCTGAATGGAAACAGATTCGAAGAGGAGAACAGTATAATTGAAAGTATTGTGTCTGTTTTTGAGGAAAGAGGGTTCGGGGAGCTAGATGAACTTGACGACTTGGAAGAGGTTGACAGTGATGAGGAAGAGGAAGAAGAAGAAGAAGGAGAGGAGGAGGAATTAATTGACTTTCATGCCCTCGAAAAAGAACTCGAAGCTGAGCAGGAGTCATATCATCCTGAGACTAACAACCAGGAAGTTGACGAACTGGCAATTGATTTGGAAAAGACTACTCTTGAATAACTTGTAAAAATAGAAGAGTATACAAAAGCTATAATAGAAAGCTTTCTAAACTTGATCTCATTGATGTTCATCTTGTAATTTTCAATTGCTTTTTAATAGCCTCAATCATTCTATCCTTTTCGACCCAATCATCTTCCAACCACTTTTCCAATTTACGAGGTTTGATGGGTAGCTTCGATATAGGTTTTAGTTTGAAGTCAATGTGAATAATCAAGACTGGCTGTTTGACAGTTAAAATTTCCAATACTGTTGGGTTAGTGAAGATCTCTTTGATTGGGTGGTAGTAGAGTATTGTTAGATCTAATAACGACTTGAAATAGGTATGGTCACTATTCTGTTGTGATTCAATGACATTCGTGAAATTTCTGAACCTTGGGTATAGCAACTCATTATACTTGGGCAAATAGTTGGCGTCTGCTTGCTGATGCTGTATGAACTTGATGCTATTGTCAAATATATTTACTTCAGGGAAATGCACCAACCAGTTGTTTCTATTCTTCGTTAGTAGAGTGTTCAATTCAGTTTTCAACTTCACCCTTCTCATGCACCAGTTCTCATCATTTCTGATAATCGATTTGAACTGTGACTTCAAGGGTATGGACCATATTGAGTTCCATGAGAAGAAGTTTAGAGCGATTCTTTCGCCAGTTGCCTTCTCCACCAAATTTCTCAAGTAGTTGATTATCAAGTAATCAAATAGAGAATGGTGGTTGCTGATCACAACGGAACTCAAAAGGAGATCGTGGGTCAGAGGATCTTTCAAGTTTATCCCACTAATGACAATTTTGATTCTTTTCTTAGTGACTAGGTACTGGAATAGCATCCAGTACAGCGATATCAACAGCTGCGATACCGAATCGACAGTGGAGTGGGGAATGAATAGAGATATAGCAGACGCGACTACCCCGAAGAACACCATGTTAATCAATGTGAACATCAAAAATAGTGCAACTAGTATCCACCCCCTTACCACGTTGGACGAAGAGAGGCCATGCGGCACTGGGTATATTCCCAGTTGGGCTAGCCATTCTTTCACAATAACTGCCTTCATCATTGCACTAGTATTTTTCTAGACACTGTAAGCCTCAGCCTCGTTGCAGTACTAAGTACAAGTAGCTCTTTCTCCAGGACCCAGGACTGTTCAGGAGTGTGGCATACCTCTCTATATACTCTCCAAGCAAAAGAGCAAAAGAATTTAGAGAGCCGTGAATCGCAACAAAACAAGCAGGAGAAAGAGATCGTATCCACAAAACCCACCCTGGCCTCAAAGGCCTGCTTACGCCGCAGCCCACTTCGCCCACCACCCACTTTCTTCCACTCTTTACACTACATTTGTGTTAAACCTAGTCCACAGTGAAGCACCGATTTCTTTGTGTCAATGTGTCAAGCCAAACGTTCTCAAATAGGCAAGTCATCGCATCGCCCTCGGAAGTCGTCTTGTTTTCCTTTTTGGTGTCTGGTAAAAAAAAAATTTTCTGGTACGTCTATGGTTATGTTTGACTGAGTGGTGTGGTGTGTTAGCAGAGAACATAGTATCTAATGTCACGTATTATTGTCAAAGGGCTGCCAAAGTACCTCACTGAGGACCGACTAAGGGAGCACTTTGCCAAACAGGGTGAGATTACAGATGTGAAACTGCGTGTTAACCGTCAGGGGGAGTCTAGAAGATTTGCGTTTCTGGGATATAAGGATCAAGCAGACGCTGAGAGTGCTGTGAAACACTTCAATGGGTCCTTTATAGATACGAGCAGGATCGAGGTTGATCTAGCAAAGAGTTTTGTGGATCCCTCTGTTCCCAAGTCGTTCAGAGAAAAGAGAAAAGAGGCTCTGGAACGGGTGAGAATCAGAGAGGAGAGGATGAGGGAGAGGGAGGAGAAGGAGAACGAATACAAGAGACAGAAACGAGAACGGAGTCATAAGTCAATCATCGACAGAGAGATCGAAGAGGACACCAAACTGCAAGAGTTTATTGAGGCGACCAAGCCGTCCACACAGGCCAAATCCTGGTCCAACGATATCGTCGTCAACAAGGGGGGTGCGCCATCTAACTCCCTTCTAGAGCATGCGTTGGCTATGAAAGATGGCGCCCAAACACAAGGTCAAGACAACCAGTTCTCCAGTAACGCTGACGATGAAATCTTCAAGCTACCAGAAAATGAAAGCGATGAGGAGTATAACAATTTCGATCAACTGATACCAGGCAAAGACGAAGCAGAGAACGATGAAGAAACTGTGGACGACGTGTTCCCGCAAGATGACAAACCAAATGATGCGAGTAACGAAAGTAATCTTTCTGATTTGGAATGGTTGAAGCAAAGAAGAATACGAGTGAAAGAATCCGGAGAAGTTGTCAAAGCTCAAACTAATGATGCCTCCACGCAAGAATTGCCAAGTAAGACGGGGGAGGTAGTAGATACACCACCTGGGAAAATCCATAATTCCGAAGAGGAGCCAGAGGAAGAGATCAGCGAGGAAGAGAAGAATATTATCAAGATCAAAGAAACAGGGAGACTTTTCCTAAGAAACATATCTTACACTGCAACAGAAGATGATTTCAAAGAACTCTTTGAGCAGTATGGATCCACAGAGGAAGTGCATATTGCAATAGATACGAGAACAGGTAAGTCCAAGGGATTCTGCTACATTCAGTACTCAGACCCTGAAAATGCTGTCAATGCTTACATTCAGTTAGACAAACAGATTTTTCAAGGACGCCTTTTGCATATCCTTCCAGCTGAAGGTAAAAAGGATCATAAACTGGATGAATTTGACCTCAAAAACTTGCCATTGAAAAAGCAGAAGGAACTAAAGAAGAAATATGATGCATCTAAATCTCAATTCAGTTGGAACTCGTTGTATTTGAACAATGATGCTGTTATGCAGAGCATCGCATCTAACTTGGGAGTCGATAAACGTGATTTGTTCGACCCTGAGAACTCTAACTCCGCAGTGAAACAGGCTTTGGCAGAAGCCCATGTTCTTGGAGATGTGAGAAAGTTCTTTGAGAACAAGGGAATTGATTTGACCAAGTTCCAAACTAAGAAGGAAAAAGATGACAGTGTTATACTGGTTAAAAATATCCCCTTTGATACTAAGGAGTCGGAGCTAATAGAGCTATTTCAACCTTTTGGCGAAATAAAGAGGCTTTTAATGCCACAATCTGGTACGATTGCCATCATACAGTTCAGAGATACACCAAGCGGTAGAGCTGCGTTCACGAAATTGGCATATAGAAGATTCAAACAAGGCATCCTTTACTTGGAGAAGGGACCAAAGGACTTATTCACACGCGAGCCTTTATCAGAAGATACGATAACAAAGATTGACATCAAGGAGAATGTGAAAGAAATTCAAGATAATACACTGGCAACAAGTGGTAGTGAAGATGTGGAAGTCTTCGAGGGTGCAACCGTCTCTATCTTCGTCAAAAATTTGAACTTCTCAACTTCGGTTGATTCATTGATTGCACTGTTTGATAAATTAGAGGGATTCGTTCTTGCTACAATCAAAACCAAACCTGATCCAAAGGATAATACGAAAAGACAAAGCATGGGTTTTGGATTCGCTGAGTTTAAAACAAAGGAGCAGGCAGAGTCTGCTATTTCTGCGATTGATAACACTGTTCTCGATGGTCATAGACTACAATTGAAACTATCGCATCGTCAAAATGTTATATCATCTAGTAAGACATCTAAAGAACGCTTCAAAGCCTCCTCCAAAATCATTGTTAAGAACTTGCCATTTGAAGCATCAAGAAAGGACGTGTTTGAGTTATTCAACTCTTTTGGTCAATTGAAGTCAGTTAGAGTGCCTAAGAAATTCGATAAATCGGCGCGTGGTTTTGCTTTCGTGGAGTTCCTATTACCTAAGGAAGCAGAGAATGCAATGGATCAGCTTGAAGGAGTTCACTTGCTAGGAAGAAGACTGGTTATGCAGTACGTGGAGCAAGGGTCTGATGATGTCGAAGCTGAGATAGAGAAGTTGACAAGAAAGACTAAAAAACAGGCGGCAACTAGGGAGTTGGGTGCAATCAGGTCCAGTGGGAAGCGTAAGCTGGATCTTGACGAAGACGATGATGATATAAACAATATAGATAACGTATGACCAGGCTAATATAGATGTGGGAAGATGCGAGTACTACTGATAGTAGCGGACAATCTGCTGAGTTTGAAAACACACAGGAGCGGTTCACACTAACGACTGGGTTACGAGATGGTGATTTCTTTCCCTACTGACTCACACAGTATAAGATGTTTAGATGAATTCTTATACCTCACCCAATCTTGGTACTCTTGATAAGAGCTATATTTTCATCTATCCCCTCATGATTTTGAATGCATTTGCATATAGTATACAACTAGTTTGATGTAATATTTGAATACTTTACTATAGATCTTTCCACTTTTCACGATTCCAACTTCCGAACACTTCTACCAATAATTTTTCTGGAACCATTATAAACTTCTATCAACTCTTATCAAATAATAAAGTACCCTGAATTTCATCATTAATACCGAAAATATTCATAAATTTAATTTATTAATTCTAAAATTAAATAAGTGATGTCCTATATGTAAAGCATTCCCGCTGTTTGCTTCCAACTGGCGCAGTTATTGCTAATAAAAAATTTCGTATTTGCTGGTTGTTTGCTTCATATTCCAATGCAGCCACTTCGACATTCATTCGGCTTAAGCTAGTATCATTCTACTTGTCCGCGTAGCATACCCCTCACAACATCCACTTAAGAAAAAATAACGTCGGTCTTTTACAATAGACAAACGTATACATCTTAGTTCTCCGTATCAGACACATCGACATCGGCATCGGCCAACTAACGCAGCCTATTCTATGGCTTTGCAAACGCGTACACGTGAGGTTCTGAACGCAATGACTAATGACAGGCTTCCAAGCAATGAATAACCTTAAACGTGAACCCATTCGTTTCCTGTTTACAGATCCAGATAGGACTTTCCTTATGGGGCACTCAAACTCGCATGAGCATGGTATGGTGATGGAAAGTCTGTTTAAGCGGCTGTGTGTGGAAAGAACAAAAAACGAGTTGCCTTTTCTTGGCGTGCTTTAAACTTTTAAAACTTAAACTTACCGAAACGAAGGAAAAATAGCATGGCTGGGATATGACATCATAGTCAGGAACTCTCTCATCGATATACCCGTGTACACCAGATACTGGTTTCAAAATGCTCCTTATCTTTACCGACGCAAACTCTCGTCCACACGGCCTTGGAAATGATAAGTAAAGTGACACCAAATGTCCAAATGTAGTCAATGTCAAGGTAAGCCGCCTCATGCATGAGTTTCGAAAAACCGTGAACCTCGTGTTCGTGTGCCTACGCGGGAGCGCGAGTCTAGTCTCATTTGTCCCGTACAACAGATACAGTTTTCGTCTCGAACTCTATTTGTTTTTCCGATTTGTCCTGCATGGAATCGCTCCCCCTCCTGCCCCAATATTTGTTTGGGTTTTTCCCCATTCGGAAAGTTCTTTTTTTAGCTCTTCATAGGTGCATTTTTATGCACCAATGAGAGGTGCGTGTCTCGAGAAAAACTGAAAAGCCCACAGCCCACAGGTATATATATGAAAATGGATATCACGCGTTGGTCTTTTTTTCACTTTTTTTCTTGGTCCTCCTTGTTTTATCTTCATTTAAGACGAACACAAACACTCACCCCTTAGACTCAGGATGAAGTTCTCTACCTTATTCAAGGCTCTAGCACTTCCTGCGTTGGCTCTCGCCAACGCAGATTTGGACGAGCCAGATGTTAAGATTCCAACTATCGAAGTCTCTGGAAACAAATTCTTCTACTCAAACAACGGTTCTCAGTTCTACATTCGTGGTGTTGCTTACCAACAGGATACCTCGAACTCTTCCTCTGGATCCGGTTACACCGCTGGTCTCGGTGCCACAACTTTCATCGATCCACTAGCTGATGGTGAGAAGTGTAAACGTGATATCCCATACTTGTTGGAATTGAAAACAAATGTCATCAGAGTGTACGCTATCAATACCACCGTCTCTCACAAGGAATGTATGGACGCTTTCGCAAAGGCAGGTATCTATGTCATCTCCGATTTGTCTCAACCATCAGAGTCTATTAACAGAGACAACCCAGAATGGAATGTCGAGCTGCTGACTCGTTACACAGATGTCGTTGACACGATGTCTAAATACACCAATGTTCTAGGGTACTTCGCTGGTAATGAAGTCACAAACAACTCTACTAACACAGATGCTTCTGCTTTCGTCAAGGCTGCAGTGAGAGATGTTAAGGCCTACATCAAAGAGAAAGGGTACAGAGAGATCCCTGTTGGTTACTCTTCAAACGATGATGCGGAAACTCGTGTCGCTATTGCAAACTACTTTGTTTGTGGTGATGAAGAGGATCGTGTTGACTTCTACGGTATCAACATGTACTCCTGGTGTGGTGATTCCTCTTTCCAACGTTCAGGATATGATGAACGTACTAAAGAGTTCTCTAACCTAACTGTGCCACTTTTCTTCTCAGAGTATGGTTGTAACGAGGTCCAGCCACGTAAGTTCACTGATGTCTCGGTTCTATACTCAGACAAGATGACCGATGTGTGGTCTGGTGGTATCATTTATATGTACTTCCAGGAAGCTAACGACTATGGTTTGGTCACAATTGAAGCTGATGGTGATGTGAAGACCTTGGCTGACTTCAACAATCTAAAAAGTCAAATGGCGTCTATCTCACCTACCAGCGCAACATCCTCTTCAGTTCCAGCTACTACATTATCCTGTCCTCCTGAAGATGAATACTGGAGTGCTTCCCCAACTCTTCCACCAACTCCACAGAAGAATGTTTGTGAGTGTCTAGACCACACATTCTCTTGTATTGTCAAATCTGACACAAGCAGTAAGGACTACGGTAAGATTTTCGGATACATTTGTGGTGAAAGTGATGTATGCGGTGCTATTTCTACCAACGGTACTACTGGTGTTTACGGTGAATTCTCATTCTGTGATGATGAGACCAAGTTGAACTACGTTATGGATGCGTACTACCGTTCCACTGGAAATTCTGCTGATAGTTGTGATTTTAGTGGCAAAGGTGAAATTGTTGACGCAAGCGAACCATCCTCATGTTCAGCTATCATTGCTGGTGCCTCCGTCTCTGGAGGTAACTCCGGTTCTAGATCTACTTCCCGTTCTGAAGGCTCTCAGACAGCATCTGGTTCTTCTACAGCTACTGGTTCTTCTGCCGGTGTTGCTGTTAGACCAAGCACTCAAGGTCTCACCTTTGTGCTATCTTCATTTGCTGTGGTGTTCTTCAGTGGTTTAGCAGTATTGCTAATCTAGATTGCTAAGAGTGTTAATTGTTACATAGTATACTGGTAATTGTAATGAGTCTCTGATCTATCTGTAGATTGAATCTACTATCTAATAAGAGCGGAAAGATGCAAATATGAATTAAAGTGATGTTGGGAGTTGTCTATCTAGTTTGCGATCATAAAGATCTCATTAAGAGCCTTTGGGTCTAAAGTAGCTGCCCTCTTCTGCTTTATCCAACGGGACCTCACACTCAAACGGGTTGTTAATGCTGGGGACTCTTCTCTTTCTTGGTTTGGGGCTAACATAGATTCTTTTGTGACTTTCTCCTTCTTGTCCTTTTTACTCTTCTTTTTCTTGTCATGTTTCTTTTCCTTAGTCTTCAACTTCTCTTTCTTCTTCTCCTTCTTCTGTTTCTCCTCTTTCTGCTCCAGTTTCCTTTGCTTTTTATCCTTCTTTTCTGTCTTCAAATGCGAATCGCCATTATCGCCATCATCTCTTGATCTCTTTTTCGACTTTGACTTCTTTTGTAGTATCAAGACCTTTGACTGTGAGTCCCAGGTACTCTGCAGAGTATCGCCTTTCACAAATCTCATCCCCCACTTCCCGTTTATTATATTCTCCTTTTTCTGAGTATCCAATTCCTTGGCTATAACCTCCTCCTTTCCGTTTAGTCGGCCCAAAATTCTCTGAAAAGCGTCGAGACCAGCGCACTCACCACTATCAAACTCATCAACTTTCTGCTTCTTCGCGAGCTTAGCACCTAGCCCCACATTTCCGTCTTTAAACGCAACTTTAACATGCGTGGTCATCGCATGGGAGACCAAGCCCAGCCCATTTCCTGGTCTCCATCCCAACTTCTCCAGGTACTGGTGCCCAAACCGCGAGGTATTGTTCGCCCATTTGGTATTTCTTGGGTCATTTCCGAATCTCTGTTTGACCTTAGTGCCAGCTAGACCCATCTTCGTGTCCTTATGCGAGGGTATTCTCTGTGGTCCTAACTCCAAATAGATAAGAACAAGGGATATGCCCTTCCTCAAAAGTTTTTTCTGATAATGAGACCTGAAAATTTTAATCTGTTGATAATCACTTATATAAGCAAGAATGGGCATGTGGCTGGAATACTACACTCGCACACAAGAATAAACAAGAATAGAGAAACACACAGGTACAACAGTATACATGGATCAGGCAGCACTCTATGCGAACCATTTCTGAATCACCTGCTGAGTGTCAACAGGATATCTTTGGATCAAGGCCATAGCGTCCTGCTGAGGAAGCTGGGATAACAGCTTCTTAGTAGAGTCCACTACAACCTCAGCGGTTTTTCCAGCAAGGGAATCGTAAATCAAGGCCTGGATGACAGCATCAACAATGTGTGGAATTTGGGTGGCAACAGCGGGATTGCCGGCATTGATCAGCTCACTCAAGAACCTGTAAGCGAATGGAGCAGCCTCGGCATCTTGTGTGATTGGGAGAGTTTTGATCCAACTGTCAATGACCTTTTCTGAGTTTGGGATCTTCCCATTGAATGAGTGCAATACCTTTGCGATAGAGGAAGAAGCGTTTTCTGTGGCAGTAATGTTCTCCTCAGATCTGGCATCCTGAATCTGGGTCATCTGAAAGAGGGGCTCAAATCCTGCTAGAATGAAATCATGATACGCGCTAGGAGCCTTCTGCGCCATAACCCCTAAAATGAAGGCGCCAACTTGTCTGATGGAAGAAACTGAAGATGTCAGTGACTCTGCAACTGCATTGATGAAAACATCCTTGAACACAACGGACTGCTCTCCTGTGTATTCGATCAGGTCAGCAACGACACACAATCCGAATAATTTTGCTGTGATATTCTCGTCGTTGATAAAAGCAGCCAGAGTTGGAATCAGAGTTTGGAGCGGTTGTAATAGGTTTGGACCAACAGATTTGAAGACGCTCGCAAATGCTTTGTTGATTTCGTCACTTAGCTCTTCGTCTGTATAGTCACCGTCCTCTTCGTCAATCTCGTCATTGTATTCATCTTCTTGACCCTCACGATCTTTCAAACGTTGGTATAACTCCTGTAGATTGGAGTTGACGTTCTTGACGAATAAATCAATCTGGTCTTGGGATAATGAATCAGCACCCATTACAGCAACACAAAGCGATAATGCTGAGTAGTACACAAACAGAAGGTCAACAACTGGTTCACTACCAATTGCTTTGATCAATTTTTCAGAAATCAAATGCCAGAGCTCAAGAGTTTCAGTAGATCTTGGCCCGGTTGCAGCCTGTACGGACAATAATAAAGGTGAGAATGAGCTGGCTGCTGCTCTTCTGACATCATCGTGTAAATAAAAGTCGATAGCTGGAAGAACAATATCAATAACAATCTCTCTTGTGTATTGGTAGAAGTCGCCTTTCAGAATTTCAGCATAACTCGAAATTAAATCAATTGCAGCGGCCTTGTCATCAAGCAAAGCTGTGTGGACAGCAATGTGTTTACCCGATAGTTGAATGACATCCCATTCTTCATTTTGATTAAACTCTTCAGCTTCATCTTCTTCAAGTAAACTAATATCCTGTGCAGCACGAGCAGACTCCAATAAAGACGGCAAGACAGAAGGTAGGAATGGAAGGAAATCTTTTCCTACAATTCTTGCGATTCTGCTCCATCCTTGCTCCAAGTAAGGTTTCACAGGATCGTCGTCCATCAGTTGTGACTGTTGAATAGCACTGAACAGTTGCACAATCTCTTGAGAATGCTGTGCGAACTTCTCTGGTCCCACTGCAAGCGCAATCAAAGTTGAACACTCGATACACTTAGCTTTCAAAAGTCTACTCTCATCACCCATATCAGTCTTCAACACGTTGATCAATAGAGGCATCAATGTATCATAATACTTGATAAATTTCTGCTCGGCTGCATCTGCAACAATCGCAATAGTAGTTAAAACTTGCTCTTGAACATAGCGTTTTGGAGATTGCAACAAAGTCAAAAGGTTCGTCAATAAGTCGTCAAGATAGGGTTCAAGGACTTCTTTTGTAGCGTTCTCAGAGAAGTTGACCAAAGCAGCGGCAGCATGTGCCTGGACTCTTGGAACAGACTGATTAGTCAACTTGGAAACTAAAGCAGGAATAATTCTATCCCCAGAGGTCTTCTGGATTTGATCAGCAAAGTCTGTCGAGATTTGGCCTAAGGCATTGCATGTAGCGTACTGAACTCTTGGGTGAGCATCGTTGAGCAATGGGATGATCAAATCCAATATTTTTGGGGTTTCATTGATTAGCACATCTCTACAGCCTTCTGCTGCTGATGATAATGCCATCAGTGCTGCTTGGCGCTCTCTCCATTCAGCTGACTGCAGCATTGGTGGAATCAACTGAAACAATGGTGCTGCTAAGCATTCACCTCCCAATTTCAAGGAAACACGATCAAGTGCTTGTCTGGCGGAATCATACTCGACTTCCTCGTCATCGTCCTCGGAATTATCATTATTGTTCCATTCAGCAGCATCATCATCGTCAATACAAACCTCAGTCATCAGACTCAGTGTGATGACAACGATGGATTGTGTATAATCAGGCTGTTGTTTGCACATCTTAGGAGAAGATTCGGAAAATGTCGTTAACAATTCCAGAGCTGACAGTCTTGCACTTGAGTCCAGGTCTTTGTTCTTTGCAACAGCAGTACAGAATTGGATTATTGTCTCAAACATATCTTTGAACAATTTTGGAGCTAAGTCCACCAAATCAATCAGAGACTCTAGCAAGGAAGCTAATGACTGGTCATTTCCGTTTTGCAAAAGTCTTGGTAAGCTATTCAATAGGTTTGGAAGTAACGATTGGACACTTGGCCATGCCTTCTTTGGCAGAGTCTGAAAAAATCCAACGAATGCCGTACAAGCAGCGATTCTAACATCGTCATCAGAGTCTTCAAACCCGGCATGATAGATTGGCAAGACGTCATTGACGAACTTCAAATTGATGAGAGTTGGGTTGGCTGCAAAAATTCTGAAAGCTGATTCTCTGAAGCTCTTATCCTCGTTTTTGGTAGCTTCGAAAAGTGTTGGCAGCAACTCGTTCCACTCAGGCTGGATATCGTCTTTGGCCAGCTCTGCAATTGCATCCGCCAACTTGTGTCTGACACTGTTGCTCTGCTGGGAAATGAATCCCTGTAGAAACACTTGACGGATCTGGAGAATAGCTGCTGGGTTAATAGATGATATGGTTCTTTCTGTCACTGATTTGATCTTTTGTGGTGATCTAATTGCAATACGTCTAAACAAGACAGCGGCAAAAGACTTTGTTTCATCTGACTGGCCGTTAGTAGCCTGTTCAGCGAGAAACACTAGAAGAACATCCACATTGTCCTTTGCTGTCCAGTGTGAGTAGAGCAGCTTTTCGGCTGAAGACCGAATGTAGTTATCAGCTGAGGACAGCCCTTGGAGAGTGTTCAAAAGACTCTCTTGAGTTTCAGCTGACAAAGACATGTGGGAGCGAGGTGCTGTGCTTCTACTCTATCAAAATATTAGCGTTAAATTGACTAGCAAGAGCAGGAATGTCTCGATATTACTCCTTCTCCTTCAAGCACTACCACTGCTATGCCTATGCTTCCTGGTACTTTCCTTGTCTATGTTTGGAACAAATGAGAGAACTTCGTGTTGAAAAAAAAAATTAAATCAAAAAAAGCGTCTAAGAAATCTGACTGATCAACAAACAAATTTGGAGAAGGTGAATGGACCCTGTTGTATATGCCTGGATACACCTACAAATGGGTAACAGTTTGGGATGAGATTAATCTCTGGTGTACCACGCTAAGGACGACGATGCTTGCCTGAAAAATAGCTAACCTGTGACGTAGCAAGCTCGCCAGCCTGTACTAAACATAGAAGGACTACATTAAGGGAAATTATCCTAGTTAGGAAATTGGCTGAAATGTGCAGTAAAATATGTGTGAAGGAAAGAAACTGACTTGACTATTGTAGTACAAAATGACGTATGTAATATTGCTTTCTTGCTTCGCGTTGGTAGTGAGTTTGCATATGTAGGTAGATTTAGTGCACGATGTTCAATCTAGTTATCTGGATGCGAGACCAAAGCAAAGAGCGGGTTTGCCTTACTTGCCCCAAGTCAATCGCCATACCTCGGTTCAGGATAAGAATTAACAACTTACTGTGTGAAAATCTCTTCCAAAAACAGACAGAGATCAGTGCTTATCTCCTGTTCGCCCAGTTTGGCAAGCATAGGCTCCTGAATGATTGATTAGTCTTCTTCACAACACGCATGCACGTATTGTTCATGCATCAGCATCGATCCAAACGGTGCAGTATTTCTTCAGAGAAGAAACTTCTTCTGAGAGAATGTAAAGCCCAGTAAAATCCCCACTGAAAGAACAAAAAAGGTCCCCGTCACAATCGGTGTCGATTCAGTGATAAAACTGAAGTAATTCAAAAACTTTGTCCCACAATTGGTTAGGAAATCACTGATAATTTCCTGTACACCTTGTGGTTGACGTTTCTTAATGCAAATATCAACATTTGTCATCTCTTTGCCGGTTTCAAAACTCCTCTTGCTGTTATTTGCAGATCCTATAGCTTCAATCAAATCCAATTCATCAGTTAGACTCACCAAATCTCCATCTTCATCAATATAAAAAATTTCATTGACATCAAAGTCGATGTTCAACTTCAGCTCAAGTTCTGACTTCAAAAGCTCAAGGAATTTTATGTCATCGAATATAGTAGCCTCTTGATTCACAGTCATATTGATATTATGAGCCTTGTCAGAATCATATCTCACTGTAAAGTTCACAGTTTTAGTTTTTATGTAGAAGCTGGTTCTGGTCAGCGATTCTGCAGATTGGCCCCTCTTTAATGACGAACTAAAAGTTGAAGAGCCTGTCTCGGAAAGAGAATCCCTGTGTCTATTGCTTAGTCTTCTCGATGTATTGAAAGAGGATCTTCTTGATGAATTGTTTATATTTGTTTGGTCCCAAGAAGACCTACGACTGCCACTTTTAGGGGTTTGTGACCTGGACCCACTAGGTGATTTTGCCATATAACTTTCTAGGTTGTGAATATCATCAGTAGACTTCTCCAACGAGTGCCAAAATTTATCCCAAGTGATGTTTTCGTCACCTAAACGTGCCTTCACCTCAACACAGACAGCTCCAAATGATTCTGCTTCGATTACTTCATCACTTTTTGATAATTGAGTCAACATGGCGTATGTCAGCTCTAATACATTAACGATTCCAAGAACATCACTGGTATTGGAGTCTATAACAGGTAAATTCAAAAAGTTCCCTTGAAACATTAATCTCAAAGCAGTTGATATAGTCATGTTGTCTTTAGCATATTCAGGACTCGTAGTAAGAAATCTAGCAACTGTACACGTGAAAGGACTGTATTCCTTAGCCAACACCCGAAAACAGATATCCTTACTGGTGAAGATCCCTATAATTTTTCTCGTTTTGCTTGTCCTATCACGCACCAATAGTGCTGTGGTGTCTCTCTGCGACATCAACTCAGCCGCTTCCCTAACAGTGGCCGATGAGTCAATGAAGACAGGGGGGCTTGAGCGAGAAACCACGGACGCAATTGTTGGAACTTCAATCAACTGTCTCAACCTCTCAGTATCCTCCATGATACGCTGTGCTTCCTTTGTATGAACATCTTCGTACTCGTCTGCAACATCGCTCAAAATTGCATTCAACTTGACCGCGTTCCTGTTTATTCTTTCTAGTCTCAGCATAGCTTGTTGGAAGCACCTAGTAATATCTAATACCCCCTTGATTTTTCCATGATCATCTGATAGAGGCAAGTGTCTTATTTTTCTCTCTACCATCACTTGTAATGCTTTGGTTGTTGGTGTATGTATATGCAAGGTTACAGGTTCCGTTGTCATGATATCTCGTACCTGTGTATGTTTTGGATCTAGCCCGTTGGCAACCACTCTTAGTGCAAGATCCTTCGCCGTGAACAACCCGAGCATATTCCCTGTCTGAGTATCTTTGACGAGTACACAATGGGTGCGGTTTTTACTCATTAAACTAGCCGCGTAGATCACATAGTCAGTCGGAGCACATTCGGTTGATAAATCAGGTTTGAGATGAAGAATTGTATTCTTTCGACCACTAAATTCCATATTCTGTCACTGCCGTAGCAAACTGATAACGATTTAAAATGAGAGCTTGTGCGTTCAAGGTATCAAACAGCTTGCTTGCACCGGCTTGAGTCGTTGCAAGTCAATCAACGCCCCAGCCCTCGTCTGTTTCACCTTACAGAAGAAAGAGTAAAAACACTTCTATGCGTGTCAGGTACGTCCCTGGTCCAGCTCTAAGTGTTTCCTCACTCACACACACTAGCAGCAAACCCCGAAGCTCTTTACAATACGCAGTGTTGCCTGTATCTGTATAAGGAGATGTGTTGTTGACGTTGACACTTCAATAAAATTCGCCTTCACAAAAAAACATGACGCAAAACTAAAAAATAAAAAACACACTTTTGACACCTTGGAAAGGGCAAAAAGGCTACGTCACGTGAAGATAGGATAGGACAGAGATTGTCATTCCTTTACAGAGCTCTATACAAGTAGGTAGGTATACACAACACACGTTACTTGAAGTACTTCAAAACAGATGCAGGCAACTTACCGGATGACACAACCTCGGCGGCAGCTTCTTGCAAGGTGCCTTTGGCGGCAGACAGGTCAGCAAGCTTGGCGGCAACTTCAGCCAATTGGACATCCTCAAATGCGTCAACCAGTAAACCGATGTCAGCATCGATAGCCTCAGCGTTGGCAGCATCCCCGAAGTAGTCGGAGTCCTTACCAACGTTTCTGATAGCTCTCTTGTTCTTCTTCTTAGCGGATTTAGCGGCTTCCTTGGCCTTCTTGGTGTCGGCTTTGGCGGAGGCAGCAGCCTCTTCCTCAGCTTTAGCTTTGGCGGCGGCTTCGGCCTCAGCCTTTGCCTTTGCCTCAGCCTCAGCACGAGCACCTGCTTCACGCTCCCATTTTCTCTGTTCCTTGGCCTTCTTTTCAGCATCCTTGAAAGCTTTGATACGAGGATCTTCTGACAAAGCTCTGTCGACTAAACCATACAAACGGGAGTTGTCCTCAGACTTCTTCTTCTTTCTGGCTGCAACATTCTTACGCTCAATGTAACGCTTGTGATCTCTGTTGGAAGAGTCATCTGGAACATCTTCATCCAAGAACTCAAATGACCTCCAAGAGTCAAACTTACACCAGAAATTGTAAAAGGCTTCAATCTCAGCCTTAGTGCTGTTGTAGTCACCCAGTGATGGGACTGGTTGTTTTTTGGAGAATCTTGCCTCGGAATCAAAGAAAGGTCCCCAAGCCTCGATGAAATCGTACTCAGTACCCTTAGCTGGAGGCTGAACATCGGCATTCTCATCAACAGAGTCGAATTGTTGACGCTTAGTTGGGTTCATCAAAGTTTCATTGGCCTTTTGAATGATCTTGAAGAAACCATCTTTGTCCAGGCCACCTTTTTCGGCCTTCTTGTCTGGATGGTGTTTCAAGACCTGTTTTCTGTGAGCTCTTCTGATTTGATCTTCCGTGGCCCTCCATCTCAAATGAGAGATACCCAAAACAGCGTACAAGTCAGCAGTTTTCCAGTCACGAGGATCGTGATCCAGCAATTCTTCAGACTGTTCCTCATCGCCTAAATCAGCATCTTCATCAACAGTCTCAACATCCTTAACATTTTTCTCGGCCTCTGCCCTCTCGTATTCAGACCAAGTGTGACCTCTCAAAGCTCTTGTAGCATGAGCCAAGAAGAAACGGCCCACAGGTTCAATTGGGCGTCTCACGGGACTAGTATACTTAGCATGCGCTTTAAAGTTTTCAGAGCCAAAGCTAGCTGGTAGTGATGGCAAAGACATTTCCGTTCGGCTTTAATTTAGTTACTTCAGCACTTGGTAGGTTCTTAAGAGATGAAAAAAAATTTTCATCATTTTCCTTATAGTCTGTTGATATTTTTTAGAGCTGTAAGTATGTGATGTTTTCCCTTTCTTGTACTCTATATAAACCATAAAATACGTTTAAGTTCAGGCCCGATGACAACAACGCAAAGGCAAGATCTGGCCTTCTTTGCTGATAATTCCATCTTTCCACATAAACACCTTCAACAGGAGCATCTGTTTGGTTTAATAACACACATACAAGGGACATCACCTTGTTGGTTGCTGAATCTTCTAGTAGAAAACGCCCTGTTTGACACCTGCTTTATAAATCATGGAAACCTCCAACAGAAGACACTACAGTCAAATGTTATTCTGATTTCGTTTTTGCAAGATCTGCAGTTTTATGAGAGAGATTTGAAGAAGAATGGTGTGGAGATCGACTCACTTGATAACTTTCTTTTCATTGACATGTTTACAGACTTGTTCAAGTCTAATGACCCGGATTACCATGATAAGCTGTTTGCTGAACTTCAATTGCAAGTACAGAAAGTTGAAAGCCCAATAATTATTGTCGAAGGGATTGAATTCCTGTTAGCAGCTACAAATTTAACCTCTAACAGGCTGTTGAATCATATCAACAGGCTTCACAAATCCTCCAAATCACTATTTATAGCTTCAGCAGTAGACAAGGAGTTGATAGATTCATCCAACTTTCCTGATAAGAAAACACCTGAATTCAAGATGTTTGATTTTTTAATAAGGATTTTGCACAGAGCACAACTCAATATCTCTCTCAGACCTTTGGAAACAGGACGGGCAAATGATGTGACGGGTACTTTGACAATCAGTAAAGGAGCAGTCCCATATGAGTCATCAGAGATCCTAGAAAAGGAATATTTATATCATGTATCAAAGGATCAGTCTGCAAGGTTGTTTTACAGGTGAGAAAAATGAACTCTTTTTACTTAACTAATGAATACATTGAGAAACTCCTTAGTGAGGATTTTCACCTTTCACACCACACTTCCTTGTCTTCTTCTCCGGCTATATAAATCATCTAACGTAAACTCAACAGCACAGCGTGTCCACAAGATAGGCAGTGTTGGCCAAACGCTTCTCTCACCTACCAATATCCAATAGGGAATGTTCTCTAATGTTCTATGAACGTCGAATACTCTTCCAAAGTCCTTCACAAGCGCCCTTAGCTCAGGTACTATCGTTACCTCCGTTGAATTCTTTGGCGTTTTCTCGTCAATAGCTAATCTCTTCACAAAAGATAATAAGAATCCAGCTTTATCCAACAAATCTACACGATGTTGAAGTTCCATACCAATCAGACGATGAAACATTCGTTTGACTTTCCATCCGTTTTTATGTTTAATGTCATTGATGATTAATGGTGCCAGGTAAGGTCTTGCCAAAGAGACAATGAAATTGTTAACATTGAAAAGCTCCGTGACACGCGTGTACGGGTACTCGCGATCAGGGAACTCGCTAGCCTTCTCAGGTGTTAAAAACTCGTACTTATTTTTGGTGTTGAAGCTGTAAGGGACAATGTTATTTTGCAAGTCTTTGACGTAAAGTGTCACATCGTCTTTTAGAACATTAGAACCGATGGATGCATAGACCGCAGACCAGATTAAGATGTTAGGAGCAGAAACATAGTTCAACAAACTGGGAATTGCCCTATCAGTTGGATGAACAATAATATTCAGAATCTTCTCAGTTTTGAGATAGGCTTCCTCAAAAGTCATATCACCTACTACGCCTTGCACATACTTCATAAAGAGTAGAATATCCTGAGAGTAACCTTTTGTGATGACATTCTCAATAATTGAGCCATATCTCTCATCAACATCAGTATTCAGTCTGTCAATTTTAGATATATCTTCAGTAATTGAGGATAAAGTAGTGGCAAGTTCCTCATTGGTTAGGGCGCAGACCAACGAGGCAACAGCAGCTCCCATGGCAGATCCTGAGATGATTCTCGGTAGAAGACCTTTGAAGTATAAAGCTTTGACCACACCTAAATGGCATAGACCGAACAATGACCCGCCTTGCAGTATGAGCGCAGTGCTTCCAAAAGCCTGTCTTGCGTCATGGAAAAAGTCCAGTTTCAGCTGATTTGAAGTCAGCGTATGTTCGTTGAATTCCACTCCGTCCAGATAATGCAAGCAGTGAAGAACCTCACTTATATAATCTTCAATCAGCGTCTTAGTCCCAGAGTAGGACCGGTTGAAAAGGCCCTTGTTCGCAATCCCACCAAAGTTGCGGAGGAACCCACCAGTTCTGAACAGTTTCAGGAGAAGGTAGACATCTCCATCCATTCTGGCCTCTCTCAGTGTGCTTAGTCTATCAGAGATCAGTCTATAATCATACTTTTTGCTGGTGAAGTTATGTCTCCAGAGGTCGTTCCCGATAAGCCTGTCGATGTGAACAGCATGGTCTTGCCATTCCTCATAAGTTTCGGAGTTGAGTAAGTCCTGCTTCACCTCGAGCACAGGGTTCTTCCTACGCCATAGCTGAACCAGGTGCCTAATCCAGTATGTGGATATATCAAAGAAAAAGTCGAACAGTGTCCATATGAATGGGGGAATGTGGTTCTTGCGGTTGGGTTAGCGTGTGTCAACAGATGATGATAAGCCACCAGACCTAAAACAGGGAAAAAAAGAAAAGGGCCACCCACAATGGCAGCCGCCTGTTAACTTACCAGTACTATAGATAGCACCGTTATCAGAAGGGACTGGGGTATCAGAAACATGATGGTGCCCTCCGTTACACTGGGAGAAGTACGATGAATGGAATGCGATAAACCTCAAATGCAAAGAAGAAAAAGAGTGTAAGTTCTTGTACGGATATTTATTTTAGATTTTTTTTCTGCCTACGTACGATGCTGCCTGCCTCTCTTGGTGTTAATTGATACATGTCTTGATGTCTGAATATTTTCTACGTGTTGGTTGGTGGTGTGGGGGGCGCGGCGGCGCCAGGCCACACAGAGCCACCGGGTAGGAAGGCAGCGGCGTGTTGAGGCCTCGGGCCACCACCACGAGGCGGCGGTCGCAGAAAAAAGAAAAGAGGAAAGTGGGAAGGTTGTGAGCGATGCGTTGACGTAAGTTTGCGGTGTACTCACATCGCTTCTAACCATTGCCTGATTCAGAACGCATCTCATCCCGTACTTTGAGCCTAAAGGGGACAAACAAGAAAAAATTTTTGTGATGTGTATGAGTGAGTATATATATGGCTTCGCCAGACAGCATACACGGGAAGCAATGTCGTCAACTGTAAGTGTACGCAGACACCTGGTATTTTCTTGGGACATTGATGCTAACAGCACATAAATTGAAACGCAGGGAAGTAAATCTGAGGAGAGAGCAGGAGGGCAGCGGGTTGCAAATTACTCACTGGCCATCCCCACCAGCATCATCAATTCCAGCAATGCACCTAACTTGCAACAAGCTACATTTATCCTCTACCAGATTGCCAAAGCGGCCACCATATTCAATGTGAGTGAAATAGTGATAATGGATACTCTAAAGGATGTCAAAGAGGAGGCGGTGGACATAAGCGAGATTGACAGCATTACAGGAAAGAAGAAAATCAAGTTTGATGAGAGCAAGGAGGATAAAGTGGTGCAGGACCAAGTGACCGACCAAGCAATGATCATTGCAACGATTCTCCAGTACTTCGTGACGCCTCCCTACCTAGCAAAAACCATCTTCAAACAGCAATTCTTCAAGTACTTTCAATATGCGAAAACGTTCCCAAAGCTCACAGCACTACCGTTCATGAGTGCAGATGTTAGTTCTGATTTCCGTGAAGGACTCACCGTACAGATGGGCAAGATCCACAAACCTCAAGGTCCTGCGAAGAAGAAGTCGCAGCCTTTAAAGAGCACGAAGTATGTGAATATCGGCTACGACAAATACCTGGAACTTACAGGCCAACAAATTCCGACAAACGTCAGAGTGACAGTCAACACCAAAACGAAAAAAGTTGTATCACCACTCGAGGCTTACAAGGATAGAGTTGGTGCCAAGTCTTCATACGGCTACCATGTCCGGATTGCCAAAACCTTCTCATCTATTTTCACAGAGTCTAGTTACCCTCAAGGCTACTCTCAAAGTATATGGATAAATAGCTCCGATTACTTCCACAATGCCAAAGAAACAATGCCAAAATTTAAACTTGCTAATTCAACGGGAGAGTCGAACCTTCTACTCATAGTTGCAAAATGGTCTGATATTGAATACAGTTTCATCCAAGACAGGAAAAATCTCGAAGGTGTGAGCAGTGCTAAAGAACTTTTTGATGGATGCTTGGAAATACCGTCAGGGACTAGAGTAGAAGATGGCTGCATGATTGCTTTGTCCAAACTGGCATGATCCGGCCACTATACCCACAGTTGATTGAATCTATTTACAAAAGCATGGGTATCTGACCTCTAAAACCTAGTTTGAATATACGATAATGTGACGTCTTTACTCATTTCCCATATGTAAGTGAATTTATATAGTGATTTATACCCAATACCAGTACCGAGATCCTCGCTAGTTTCTGCCTTTTTAGGCTTTCTATTCTTGTTCCATTCCGACGGTGAGAAAGTTTTTTGGTCCACAACTCAAAAATTTTTATAGGTTAATTGATTAAGAACAGCTAATAGTGCATCTGTCCTCACACCACTCGATAGAATACGCCTACAGGCTATATAGGTAGAAGTCTGCGGTGAAGATTAACAGCCGTGGAATGGCTAGGACTTTAAAAGCGCGGTATCTTATTTTCAATGCTCCTAACCAATTATCTGAAAAAGCCATCCACAGTATTCTTTCTACCTACATACAGTATTACTGTCAGCCAATGTGGGAATGGATAGAGTCATAAAGCCAGCAGCTCTCATCAAGCCTAGAAATAAACGCCATCTATACCGGAAAGATGAGTCTAGTGACTTCAAAGTCGGTATGACAATACTAATCACGACCTGGACTGTCTTTATAATAGGAATGGGTGCTGTTTTTGATATCTTGCGAATACCCAATACCATCTTTCAGAGTATCGCCAATGGCGAATGGGATGAGCATGGCGATCCTATAGATGACTTCCCTGTCAAGAACTACTACTCTCTAGCATTGCTATTAATTCCGGTTGGTTTTTGGATATGGAGTGTTGTGTCTTGGACTGCTCTCAAACTCTTCAAGCATGCCAAAGGCGCTGCAAATCTGAAAGCCAATCCCCACTCATCTAAAGCTAATACATGAGGTGCGATTTCCGCTGTGAGTTGCTCTTGGCTACTACAAAAATGCATTGGGATTTACCAGCACATCATACTATACTATACCGAACTATCAATGTCATGGTTTCTCTTTTCTTTTTTTCAGCTGAGTTTTGTTAGTTTGCTTGCTACATGAAAATATAGCAAAGTGGAATGAGTTAATATGACTGAAGGAGAAGTGTTGGTCTTGCCTTTTAAAGTACGCGATTCCGCTTCTTTCGTTGCCTTCTGTTGTTCCTTTTTTTAATACTTCAAATAGAGACACTTTTTCATCACTCTAAAATGGCTTTTACCTGTTCTGATATCTTCAAGATCATCTTCGGTGAGTAGAAAGGAGGTAAGAGGGTCAATCGGTCCCGGAAACTCAAATGCTAACTGTCAGTTTCTAGCGATTATTCTCCCACCTCTGGGTGTCTTCCTTGAAGTTGGGTGCTCCTCCCAACTTTTCATAAACATTCTTTTGACTTTGCTAGGTTACATTCCGGGCATCATCCACGCTTTGTACGTCATCCTGAAGTATTGAAGTAGCGAAAGCTGGGGAACTCAAATGCAGGACTCTTACCCCATCGCTGGAAAAGAGATGCATCTACGGACAAAAGTTTAGATTTGGGCTTTTATGTCTTCGCTACATGCTAGAGTATAGCATTGTGCTGTTAGTTAAAAAAATCAATCAACATGAAACTTTTGTTTCCTGTTTTACTACTAAGTTAATCATTCTTTTTCTCAGTAGAGTCTTTGTCCTTATCAGACTGGGAAACATCCAGTGCTCTTCTCGCCTCAATTACGTTCTTAATGCGCTCACTAGAAGTAACTGGCCCAAACCTTCTGAAATTCTTGATGTCTTGGTTGATATTAGTGGACTCATTATTTAGGTAATCTTCAAACACCGTCCCAATCTCAGTAAAGAAATCATATGTTAGGATAAACTTTGATGGATCTTTCTCGATATCAGCAAGAGTCAACTTATTGTTGATGTCGGAGTCAAAGCCTTCACCTGCAGTCAATCTGATGGCTGGATTTACCAGCTTCTCAAATAGTCCCAACTTGGAAGCTTTAACAATCCCACCGGCTTTCTTGATCTCGTAGTCCTTTATGAACTCTCTATATTCGTCGATAGTACCTCTTCTTGATCCGGTCCAACCGATGGAAATCAACTGTTCCCTTTTAGCTTCGTCCAGCTTTCCATTTTGACTCCGTTGAGGATTATGGAACGGCATCAAGCTATAAGGGTTGACCAGGCCTGTCCAAAATGACAAATAAATGAAAGTCACTTTAAATGAGTGGAAAGCGAAAAATAACAACTGCGCAGTATAGCCAGTTTTATTTGGCACAGTTTCTGCCAGTATATCGTCAGCCAGATCGTGCATTCCGTGGTTGTTCAATAAATATCCTATGACTTTGGCAGCTTGATTAGTTAGGGAAATACCTGGGGTTGGACTGTAATAATCAGGCATATCAGTATACAACCACAAGCCCAATATCAATAACAACAGATAAAACGTCACCCTGTCATCTTCCCAGACTGGCAGGATTAATTGACCTGGCCAGGCAAAATCAGATATCTTGTCTGTTAGCTGGACATCTTGAACTTTTCTATAGGCAGAATGATGAAACAACAAGCCACCATTATCGGTCAGAAGACCTGGATCCTTCGAAACTTGAAAACCTATTGGCACTTGCTTATAGAATGGTGAAGGTCTTAAACTCAGTTTCAACGTGTCAAAGATACGTAATAGTGAGCCGAATGTGTCGTTGATACCAACACTAAAACAGTAATCCTTTTCAAAATCATCATTCATGCGAATATAAATTTCCATTCTAGCATCATCCGCTTCAATCACACCTTTTCCACTTTCATTGCTAACACTATTCTCGCTAGTCATATTGACGTATAGACTAATGGCTTATGAATAACCACACGTTGTTCAAACAGTTATATAGTCGTCCTGTGAACAAGCTTTTTTTCTTTCTGTCAACAATGTAATGTAAGATTTTCGGTAAATTCAGCCATTCCACTCTTACAATTCGGAAACGTGAGTTTAACAGAGAGGAACAGGCTGCGGGGGAAGGGATATTCACTCGTTAATCTATTTGCATACTTCGAGATGCTCATGCTATCAAGAGGCATATACTATATAAACTTATTATCGTATTATGTAACGTTACGAGTATCTTGGAGTGCTTCCCCACATCACAATGGAGTAAGTAAACAGTACTTACCCAACGGAAAGAGAAAAGTAGGCAGGTGGCTCTACAGAATACGCAGCTAACATAGTAATTCATGAGCACACACATTCTTTAGGGTGGTGGGGAGATGGACGTTGTATGATCTGTGCTCCCACTCATTATGCACAGGACTGTCTCTGTTACAGCCCAGATTTATTCACTTCATCACCATCCTCCTGATCGCTTTCCAGAGGCTCAGCTTCACTGGAGTCACCCACAATCGTTTCTGAGTCTGTCTCAGCCAGCTCTACTTCTACTTCCTCATCCGAGCTATCAACACCAAAAGTCTCTCCAATGGAAACCGGGTGTCTCGTACTCACATTCCTCGATTCCAGCTGTATCTTTTTGGTATTGCCCTTGTCACTAGCTTTGTCTTTGTACGCAACGCTTAATGGAACAAAGTCCTTGACCCCCAAAAGATCAGAAGAGTTCCCCTCATTCCCTCGCAGTAAAAACATAACTTCATCCATCCTAGTCTTCAAATGTTGTTTCGCCTTTACCAATGACGAAAACTGGCTTTGGTCCGTACAGTCTTTTCCAATGGAGTCAAGGTTACCCAAAACTTCTTTTCCACCACTCAGGGTCTGTACCTGTCTCTTCAAAAAGTCATTTTCACTCTGTAGTCGTGATATTGCCGCTTTCATCTCCTCACGTTCATTGGCCCATTGAATACGATCCTTTTCATTGCGAGTCCATTCTGATTGTAGATAGTGAACTATCCCTGGGAGCGAGTATCCTAAAGATTGTTGCTGATTGCTCATTTCTCTAGTATATCCAATACCAATCCAAGCAATCCTGCGCTGGATCTTTGAATGGTAAGAGTTTATCAAACATCAAGAATCATTCTGGTGATAATGGTACATTGTTTATTGGTGTTGTGATGTATGTGCTGTATTTCAAGAAATAGAGAAAAATTAAGAGCGGTGTAGTTAGAACATCATCATCACCACCGAGCGACTGTGTACTGTTAATGCCACGCAAGGGCCAATCCCAAGCTCTAAGATGCCACTAGATACGGAACTCTGTCTGTACCATCGGACATTGACTAGACAATCCAATAGCATAAAGTCATGTTGTGGCAATTTCAGCGGGAGTAAGTCTCAAGAAGTGATTACTGCTACATCAAACACACTAACCGTGTACAAGGCTGATACAAACGAGGGAAAATTGGTAGCAATTCTATCAAAACAGGTGTTTGCAACAATAAGGACTATCTCAAATTTCAAAATTGCAGGTTCTGGCAAAGATTACCTCGCAGTGACTTCTGACTCCGGGAACATGTCAATTCTAGAATTTGACTTGACTACACTCTCATTCAAGTCCCTCTTCAACGAACCGTACTACAAGACAGGCATAAGAAGGCTCTCCCCGGGCCAATATCTATCAGCCGATACAAACGGAAGAGCGCTGCTTGTCACTGCTCTAGACAGAAATAAACTTTGTTATGTTTTAAACCGAAACTCGGAGAATGAGTTAACAATATCCTCGCCACTACAAGCCAATCGAACAAATTTGTTAACACTTGAAACAATAGGACTGGATGTCGGTTTCGAAAATCCTCTCTTTGCCTCGATTGAGATCGATTACACAGACTATGAAAACGATAATCTGAACGAACCTCCACAGAGGTATTTGACATACTACGAACTTGATTTAGGGCTTAATAATGTTCTGCGTAAAGGGTCCGAGCCAATTCCACAATCATCCAACTATATGGTTCAAGTTCCAGGTGGATCAGACGGCCCATCAGGTCTTCTTTTATGTCACGCAGGCACCATAAGCTACAAGAACCTGTACGATAACAGACGTGTTGCCATATCTATTCCTCAATTGAGAAGCGATATGAAGTCAGAAATATTTGTTGTTTCAGGTACAGTTCATAAGATGAAAAGAAACTACTTTTTCCTGGTACAAACGAACTTGGGTGATTTATTCAAACTGGAACTTCTAGAGAAGGAGCATTTGACCCTTACAATTTCATACTTTGACACTATTCCTCTTGCATCGTCTTTAATTATCCTAAAGTCTGGATTTATGTTTGCTGACACTGAGTATGGTGATAAGTTTTTCTACCAATTTGAGCAACTAGGAAGCGAGGACCCGTTTGTGTCCACTGTTGAGTTCGAACTAGAAGGGTTTACATTTGAGAGATCAGAGGAGCTTGAAAACCTCCTTCTTGTCGATGTTATTGCATCAATAAATCCACTAATCGATACCAAAATTGGAAATGATGAGCTCTCAACTAATTTATATGCAGCTGTGGGGGCAAGGAACTTATCATATCTCAAGATCCTCAGGTATGGTGTTGCTATCGAAGAGATCGTTCAGTCTGAATTACCTCCTCTTTCCACTAAGGTGTTTACTACAAAGACCCGTAAAAGTGATCAATTTGATAAATATTTGATCATTGCATTTGTTGATACCACACTCGTGTTATCTATTGGAGAGAGTGTTGAAGAGGTTGCTGATTCAGCAATCGATTTAAATCAACATACTCTTGGAGTTCAACAAATTGGCGATAAGTCTGTTGCCCAGATTCACTCCAATGGGATTGAGATAATCCAAGATAGTCAAGTGGTTAATCAGTGGCTCCCTCCTGCTGGAATAAAAGTTGTCTGTGTGAGTACTACAAATAAGCAGATAGCTTTGGGCTTATCCAACGACGAGTTGGTTTATATCGAAGTTGATGACTCTGATAGACTAATTGAATACAGTGAGAGAATAACTTTCGAATCTACTATCATATCACTTGCTTTAGGTATGATACCCGAAGGTAGAGTAAGATCACCTTATCTAGCTGTGGGATTCAATGATTCAACTCTTCGAGTTCTTGACACGTCACCAGAAAACACACTAGAATCCTTGTCTTTGCAAGCGTTGAACTCCATTCCAAGATCTCTCCTCATTTCATCCTCAAAAGGCTTCATGTACCTCCACATAGGTCAAGATAATGGTGTTTATATCCGAACTACCATTGATGATCGCAATGGATCTTTGTCTGATTCGAGAACCAAATATCTTGGCTCCAAGCCAGTCACCCTTAACCATGTCGTAAATGAAAACATTGGTATTACAATAGCATTTTCCTCAAGAGCTTGGGTGATCAATAGCGGAACAACACTTGAGATACAGAAATTATTAGTGGAAGATTTACGGCACGCGTCATCGTTCAATAGTGAAGATATAACCAATGGTGTGATTGGGATCCATAAGAGAAAGCTTACAATATTTCAAATAAAAGACTTATTGAACCCTTTCGATAGCAGTTCGATTCAGCTGAAGGCTGCTCCCAAAAAGATTGCCAAATTTGAGGATCACCTCTATGTTAGCGAAAGAGATGGTGTTCAAAGCTTGATTGAAAAGATCAATTCAAAAAGTGGTGAAGTTGAGGCATGCATTTATCTTGACAAAGGTGAACAAATTATCGTTTCCGAACTCATTCAGTTTGATTCAAGAAGTGATACTTACCTGCTTGTTTCCGTCACTGGAGGGTTGGGAAGTACAAATGAATCGCCCAAATCATGGGTCCATGTTTATGACTTGAGTTTAAAATTTTTGCATAGAACGGCTTTCAATGATACTGTGCTCTCCTTGTCTGAATTCCAAGGAAAATGCCTTATTAGTACTTCTAATATCTTGAGGCTATTTGACATTGGTCTGAAGCAACTTTTGAGTAAGTGTGTTACAAGAGTGGAGGCATTAACGAAAATAGTGAAGATTGAGACTCAAGGCCTTAGGGTTTATGTTGGAGATGTTCGGGAATCCATCACATTCTTAGTTTATAAGCCTGAGCTCAACCAATTCATACCTTTTGTTGATGATCAACTGGCAAGACATGTCACTTCTTTGAAAGTTTTGGATTATAACACTGTCATACTTGGCGATAGATTTGGAACACTCAGTGTTTTAAGGTGCGACTCCAAAACCAGCGAGTTGAGTGACCACAATACAACGTTTTTGACTAGCCAAGGTGGCTCACTTAATGGAGCACCCAAGAAACTTCAGAATCTATGCAACTTTTACATAGAGGATGTAGCCACGTCGTTCCACAAAGGGTCTTTGACATCAGGCGGTGAAGACGTTGTGATCTACACTGGATTACAAGGTACGATTGGGGTTCTCATCCCTGTTCCTACAAGAACTGATATTCGATTTTTTACAAAGTTACAAAGGGCCATGAGACTATATGCCCCTGATCTGCTAGGCAGAGATAACTTGAAGTATCGAAGTTATTACCAACCAATCAAAAATGTAATTGATGGTGACTTGGTCGAACAGTTCCATGATCTCCCACCAGACGCAAAGGCGTTGGTTGCAAAGGAGGTCGGTAAACTAGTCAAAGACATTTCAAGGAAACTATTCGAGATAAGAGCTTTATCAACATAGATCTACTGCTGCATGACTCACTATTTTCATTGATTTTTGCTCCTAAAATCTATACATATATATGCACGAGCCACGACTTATTCATTACTTCAATAGCGTCCCCTGTATAGAGATTTAATAATATTCTTCTTGATAATAGTCTCTGAAATTATTGCGTCAACATGTTTGGATTTTACACGACCATACCAAATCGATAGGCCGTTTTCATCAAAGTAGAGGACGTTTCCTGCAAATGCATGTCCACCAATATGGGATACTATGCCAACCTTAACTCCTTCAGGGTTAGTGTCCTGAGAGTACAGTAAACCTCTTTGCTGTAAATTGAACGTGAATTCTTCTTTAAGTGCTGGTCCCATGATACCACAACGTAAATCCCTTGCTGTGTGTCCACAGATCAACAGGACCCGTGAGTCGTTTGGAGTTCCAGTGAAGTGCTTTTCCCCAACTGGTTCCTCTTGCTTGAAACGTAGGATTTCGTTCATGAAGCCCTGAACATTAGACTCTGATACATCATAGTATTTGTTATCTGGGTAGACAAGAACGTTGGAGAACCGAGAAGCAGCACTGCCTGCCAAAGAGGGCGCTGCTAATTCTACGTTGGATATGAGGACCGGATGCATTGGATCAATGAGATCTCTCTTGTGCTTGCTCATATTCGATATCAGCTCGTTCGGCATTAGCTCAACCTTGGAAGCCCAGTCAACTGCTGGAACGTTGGAATGGACCAGGACATGTTTCCACACCATAGATTTGGTTCCGTACAGATCCTTCTCGTAGTCGATGGGCTTGGGCAGTTCGCATTCACAAAGCGTTTTCCCACTGAGAATTGTAGGTGCTGGGATCTCGTCTTCCATAAGCCTATACCTATCTGCAACCCTCAGCGATCTTTGTAACCTCACCAAGCTCTGTCTCATCTCCTTCTACCACAGTGCCGAAAAAGACTTGGACGCTCTCTCCACGAGCTCCAGGTGCATTTCTCTCTATATTTGGTAGACTAAACTACTGTGATTATAAATGATTATGGCTACCCTACAGAAGAGCTTCCACTCCGCCTGTAAATTATATAAGGGGATCTCTAGCTTTTACACGGAGATATCTTCTGTATAGGGTAAGGTATCGGAGCCCTGTGTGCCAACCAAAGGCGCGACCTGTTACCTAGGTAACACCAGCTGCAGATGGTTGCTTAAATAATCAACCAGAACAACACGTGACTGCCATATTCACAAACAAACATCATCCGACAAACAGAAGAACAAGTTTTTTCATCACTCACGTGGAAATCACGTTCCCCAAGAGGAGTAGGAAGCAAGAGAAAACAGGATAGGATAAGAGATAAAAAGATATGCAGGTTAACAAAAGAACAGCTGGCCAAGAGAGTAAGCATGTGAAGAAGCTGAAATCGAAACACAGTAGCAAGCCTTCGAGAACGTCGCTTGATGACTCCTCTTTGAAATATGCAAAAGAGGAGGTTGAGCAACAACAACAACAACAACAACAAGGTGGCCACGAGGATGATGATGCCAACATCGATGCTGAGTTGATCAACCAGGCACAGGATTATGCTGATGCTCATGAGAAAGTCAATGCGGCAGTGGCCGCAGCAGCAGCAGCTGCTGCTTCCTATGAGCAGAATGTTACAGGGAACGAAGAAGCCCAAAATTCTAGCTCTAACACTCAAACATCACCTCAAGGACAAAGTGGAGTCGAGGAAGAGCTCGGAGGTGCCACTGATGTGTCATCTGCCCACAGAAGCTCGCAGATAGTTCTTCATCCAGTCGGCGATAAGCCTCCTGCTGGTAGCGAGGAGTGGCACAGAATCAGGAAGGATAACCACAAGGAAGTGGAGAGACGCAGAAGAGAAAATATCAGTACTGGAATCAGAGAACTGGCTGCTTTGCTTCCAACACCAGAAACCAACAAAGCCCAAATCCTTCAGAGAGCGATTGAATTGATCAAGAGATTGAAAGAGAACGACAATAACAATATTGAGAAATGGACCTTAGAGAAATTGCTCAATGATCAAAGCTTGGCCGAGTTAAGTGGTGCCAATGAGAAATTGAAGGCGGAGCTGGAAAGAGCTTACAGAGAAGTAGAACACTGGAAAAAGGCCTGTGCAGCCAAAGATGAAAAGTAGTAGTCGAGCGCTACGTCTTTTGAAATCCTCTTTTTTTAGATGCGTTAGTTACTTTATATTTCATGTTATGTTTATGTTTATGTTTATGTTACCGTGAAAGCATCCTGTATCGATTATTCTAGAGACTAATATCACGAATTAGAACTCCTTCTTCTCCTTTTCCTAAAGCACCAAGTACTTTGATATTGGTGTTTTTGAAGTTGTATGTGCTTTTAAATTGGTAAGGCTCATGCATGGAGCTGTCTTTCCCATAAAACTGCATCATGGAGCTTGTTCCGCAATATAAAACATCATCCTCGATACCAGATCTATTATTGAGAATGACTGTGGTTTTATATGGTAGATTATTAGGAGTGTGTGGAAGGCTGACGAACGGGAAAAACCTTAAAATCCAGTAGTTTAGCGTCTCGTAATCTGGTTTGTCCAAGAGCTCAAACTTTGCATCGTCATAGCTGTCGTACGATGTCAATTCTTCTTGATCCTGATCAATGATCATGTTACGCTCTTGTTGTTGATGCGCATCTAATCGTTCTTTCAGCTGGTTGCTTCTTTCCTTCCTGACCTCCAGAGTTATCCTCTCCTCCTCCGCTAATATTGAAGGAGATGCTTTGTGTAGCCATGCAGTAGGACAGATCACTAGATTTGCACCTTGTGCTTTACAAAAGTTGCTAAACTCAAATTTCTGGAAAGGTGCTTGGAACTTGTATGGGTTCAGATCCATGCAGATGCCGATAGCAGCTTTTACACCATCCATTAGTTCGAAGGTCTTGAAACCAGGTCCTTCCTTCGCCCCCCATTTCTCATCGGTTTCGTAGAGGAATGACTTCTGATAGTTGTGAATAATCTGGCCCTCTTGGTCAAACACAATGGCAGAGTTGTAATATACAGATTCATCTTGGGTGGACTCAGGATAGCCCAGCACAGTAATGCACCCGTACTTCAGACTGATTTCCTTAGCCCATGTCAGCACTGGACCTGGTTTGCTGGGCGACTCTAGGTAAGGCTTGATATGGGTTGGCGATGCGTAGTTGTAACCCGTGAGACCTAGTTCCGGCAGAATGAGGAGGTCTGGTTTCCGAGACTGGACTGGGAAGCTCTTGGTCAAGAGCAAGTTAGCCTTCTGAATGTTGTCATTGATAGCGCCTATTTTTGGGTTCAGCTGCAATGTTGCAATTCTTTTGGTCGTCATCTAGCTACTTTCCCAGCTATTCTCAAGTGAATCGGCTGGTATGGCCTTTCTCTGGTGATGGTGTGTTTTTTTCCTAAAGTTGTTTTTGACAAGCCTAGTTGATATGGGGTTGCATGGAATCAGTGTACCAGAGTCAAGATCTCGCACTACGACGTAGTACCGAGTTGTGGGAGCCCTGGGTATATAGCTTACAAATCCGAAGACAAGCTCTTATCTGAAGTGTACCACTCTACTGCTGCATGTGCTCGTTTGTATCGCACTTGACACATTCCCTTTGATGCGTTGCTCTCTCTATTTTTCGCTCCTTTTCTTTTTGTTCCTTTCTAGCGCTCGCTCTCTCTATCTTATGGTAAAGCTTTGAAGCCAAAGAATGGATAGCGATTACATAAATGAAGAAGGTAGGCTGAAAATGACTGTGATGGCTTCTTATGGCTGAAAGTTTACTAACAACACGCCCTCGCTTGTGAACAGAGCTGCAGGCTTTCGCTGAGGCGATCAGAAGCTCTAGTAACCTAGACACTGTTGAGAAGATCTCATCACAGAATGATTGGACCCCTGTGAGAAAAAAGGTACGCAAGGAGCCTGTTGATGGCAAAGATGAGTTCTTCCAGAGCTGGTGGTACAAGATTCTCAGGTTCCCAATCCTGATACCCATTCTGCTGTGGATTTCTGTCCTGATGGTCACTTATCTTTGCCTCCGTGGGTATATCGCAATTTATGAATGGTTCTATACATTGAGGGGACAGAGACGCAGGCTAAGATCCGAGCTGAGACAGTCCAGAAGCTACAAAGAGTGGGTTGAAAATGCTTGTAAGCTGGACAGGTATCTGAAATACGACGTGTGGAGAGCAACTATCAATTTCTACTACTACGATTATAAAACGCTGAAGTTTACAATAACCAGACTGAAGTCTTACAGAGAGGAAGGCAGAACTGAGGAGCTCTGCAACATTCTGCATAACTGCATCAAGGCTAACTTTGCTGGAACTGAAAATCCGATATTGTACTCTCGAAGCTATTACGGGACCAAAACCCTTGTTGAACAGTACAATGCGGAAGTGGTGGAGGCATTACAGTACGTCATAGAAGAAGAGAGTATTGAACCAATATTCAAGAAAAATCTGCTCAAGTCTATGAGCAAGAATTTCGGAAAGACAGCGTTGTGTCTCTCTGGTGGTGCTTGCTTTGCATACAACCATTTTGGTGTTGTGAAGGCCCTTCTTGAACAAGACCTTCTCCCGGATATCATGAGTGGGACGTCCGGAGGGGGAATCGTGGCCGCACTAGCCGCAACACGGACCAATGAAGAGCTGAAAGAGCTGATTGTTCCAGAGCTAGCTGATAGGATCACTGCATGCAACGAATCCTTTTCAGTATATATGAAAAGGTTCATCAAGACTGGTGCTAGATTTGACTCTGTTGACTGGGCAAGGAAGTCCATGTGGTTTACTAGGGGGTCAATGACTTTCAAAGAGGCATATGAGCGTACTGGAAAGATACTCAATATATCCACAGTCCCAGCAGACCCGCATTCGCCTGTTATTCTTTGCAACCATATAACTTCACCAAACTGTGTGATATGGTCAACTTTACTAGCATCTAGTGCTGTACCAGGTATTCTGAACCCAGTAGTTCTAATGATGAAAGACCCCAAAACTGGGAAAATCTCTCCGTTCAGTTTAGGTACTCGTTTCAAAGATGGATCATTGAGAACCGATATACCTGTTGAGGCGCTGAACATGTACTTCAACGTGAAATTCTCAGTGGTGAGTCAAGTGAATCCTCATATATCGCTGTTCTCCTATGCCCCTAAGGGCTCAGTAGGTCAACCAGTGTCAAGAATGAAAACTGGTCTTAGAGGAGGGTTTATAAGTGCTGGAATTGAGAAATACATCAAACTTGAGAATAAGAAGTGGCTCCAACTGATAAAATCCTTGGATTTACTCCCACATATCTGGGATCAAGACTGGTCTAATATTTGGCTACAAAAGTTCAGTGGAACAGTAACTATCTGGCCCAAAATCAAAATCTCTGAGTTTCTTTACATACTGAGTGACCCAACAAGGGAGAGGCTAGCTGCAATGATACGAAACGGAGAAATCTCAACATATCCAAAACTTTTATTCATTAAACACCGATTCAATATAGAGAGAGCACTTGCGCAAGGTCTTGAGAAGGCACGGGACGTTGCTCGTAAACAGTTGGAGGATGTAAGCAAGGAGGAGCTGTTGAGAAGAGAGTTAGAACAATTCGACGATGATAATATCTGCCCTCCAGTGAAGGTTGATTTCTCTCTTGACAGTTCGAAGGCTGTTCAAGGTCTACAGTACCAAGCTGGCTTCGGTTCGGAAGACGAGGATAAAGAGGCGAATGACTTGTTTCTTGCTGTTGACTCACCAAGCGACGATGAAGGTGACATCACTGATAATAGCCACTCTACCACAGATAGTGATTCTCTTCCCGGTGCTGGTGATGGCGGAGAGGAGGGTGCCCAGGAAGACGAAGATGGTATCGACAGTGATTATGACAGACCAGAAACAACGTCTACGATTAGGACGAGGAAGTAACAACCGTGCGAGTGATGTATATAGGCACTTTATGATTTTCTACAGCGTTGACAGCGTTGATAAAAATAGCCCATTAGTTCGTTTAGAGGAACGGTACTTATTCACATTTCGCAGTAATCTTAACAACATCTCCCAAAACCTTTTAGAAATACCTCCTCTTTTCTTCCATTCAGGATTTGAGCAGAAGCCTTTTACTTCTAGATGTTATGTTGTCGCTGTGCCCCGTTATAAGGCGCTTATGCCCCCTGTTTAGGAATGATTCTTGTCCCCGGTTTCCGTTAATTATTATCTGCGTAGGTCTGCGGGTTGGGTACTGTAAAGCAGAAATTGCAATGCTACCTACTACCTAGGCTAAGCATCTTGGAACAGTTACCAAGTAATAAAAAGCACAAGAGAGTCTTGCAAGTATCATAGGTGATACGGAGTATCTCTTAGGTCCTGCAACTTGGTGTGATTCTAGATGGTGGCTTCTTCACAAAAAGCGGAGCTGCAACAAAAGCAGGAGCAGAAGCAGCAGCAGCAGTTCAAGAACGATAAGCTACACTCTTCGCTATCTGATTCTGATGAGACTGGATCAGCCCAACCTGGACCACCGGTGATTCAACCCAAGAAGGGCTTCTTTCTCATCAAATGGATCTCTGGATCAAAACCGCAGCCTATTGTCCAAAATGACAACCTCTACCCTCTAGGTAGTGCTAGTTTGTTCTCAAGACTGACTTTCAGTTGGGTAGCGCCCATCATCAAGAAGGGATATCTACGGAGGATTGAAGATGAAGACATGTACAAGCTGGACGGCAAGTTTGCAATGAAAGAGCTTACTGATACATTTGAGCATCATCTCGAGAAAAGAGTCAACGCTTGGAAGGAAAAGTATCCTGACAGAGCCTTCAGTAAGACCCTTGTCATTCTAGCCCTCAACGACACTTTCAAGAAGCGGTTTTGGCTTGAAGGTGGTGTATGTAAGATAAGTTCTGATCTTCTTCAGGTATTCATGGCACTGTTGGTTAGAGCCCTTATCCGATATGTTCAGCTGATCGGTAGCGAACAAAGCAACGTGGGAAGGGCTAGTGCAATAGGATATGCGATTGGTATCTCTTTAGTGCTGATTTCTAGCTCTGTATTGATCTCGCAGTATTTCCATGGTGCAATGTTGACTGGTGCCCAAGTGAAGGGAGTTCTGACGAATGTAATATATAAAAAGTCATTTGTGCTTAGCCGGAGGGCAAGATTTGACTTCCCCAATGGAAAGATCAATAGTCTCGTGATGGCAGATCTTTCTAGGATTGATCTCTGTGTTGCAACATTGCACTTTATCTGGACATTCCCCGTGTCATTTTGTGCTGGGCTGATAATCCTATGTGTCTATCTCGGGGCACCTGCTCTCCTTGGGGTCCTGATTATCCTATTAGTGTTGGGTCTAGTATTTTATGTCAACACGCAATTGAAGAAGCTGAGGATAAAGTCAATTGTGTTCATTGACAAGCGTGTGAATGCCATTAATGAGATAGTAAGTAATTTGAAGATGATCAAACTTTATTGCTGGGAGAAGCCATACTTGCACACAGTACAAGCTTTCAGGATCAAAGAGAAGAAATTCATTGGAAGAGTTCAGTTCTGGAAGTCAAACTTGAATGCTTCGATAAACTCTGTTACTTACTTCTCCTCCTTGGTTACATTTGTCACAATATTCTATACAGAAGGGAGTGCATTTCAATCTTACAACATCTTCTCAGCTATTACTTTGTTTAATATGCTGCGAATGCCTCTAAACCTGCTACCTTTGGCAGCAGCCTTTGCAGTTGATGCCTCTTTAGCACTGGATAGAGTATCAGAATTTCTACAAGCTGAGGAAGCTGCTTCTCATTCCCAGGTTTTCTCCAATAGGGAATCTGTGAACTCTATAGAGATAGAGGATGCTGAATTCCAATGGGAAACGCAGGATTATAATGAACTCCCAGAAGAAAGTATCAAGACAAAAGACTTCAAACGACAGGCAACATGCAAAGGTGTGACTAAGGAGAGTGAAGTGCAACTCGGATTCCCAGGATTGACCAATGTCAATTTAACAGTTAAAAGAAACGAATTCATTATAGTAACAGGTTCTGTGGGCGCCGGGAAGTCGTCATTGCTACATGCTATTGAAGGAGGTATGGACAAGAAGTCTGGATCTGTCAAAATCTTTGGATCACTAACTTTCTGCTCTTATCCATGGGTTCAGAATGCTACGATTCGAGAGAACATTCTATTTGGTAAAGCGTACAATGCAAAATGGTATCATGATGTTATCAAAAGCTGCTCACTCGATATTGATTTTGGTGTATTACCTGACGGAGACATGACTGAAGTCGGGGAGAGAGGAATAACCCTTTCGGGTGGACAGAAAGCTAGAATAAATTTAGCAAGAGCTGTATATGCTAACAGCGATATCATTCTTTTAGATGATGTGCTAAGTGCAGTGGATGCTTCTGTAGCAAAACATATCATGGAAGAGTGTATATGTGGGCTACTAGGCTCCAAGACTAGGGTTTTAGCCACCCACCAACTCTCACTGATTGACTTCGCTGATAGGGTGGTAGTGGTTGATGGATCGGGGGCAGTAGACGTTGGCACACAAAAGGAGTTACTAGAAAGAAACACAGCTTTCGTCAACCTCATCAACTACTCAAGAGATAGCCAGTCAAGTGAAATAGAGGCAGAGAATATCGAAGAACAAGGAGAAGTCTTCGAGCTCACCCAACTGGACAGAAGCGGAAGTTCAAAGTCTCGAACGCAGTATAGTCTGAAAGAAGATGAAGAGCAGACTTTTCAGAATACAGGCACCAAGGAAGCTAGAAGTTCCAAATCTATTTCGATGCAATTATACGTGAAATACCTTCAACTAGGGTCCGGCATAAATAGATGGATATCAGTCCCATTATTCGTTTTCTGTTTGTCAGTCAATGGTTTCTTGCAAGTATTTCAGTCAGTATGGCTTTCCTTTTGGCTGTCACATAAGTTCGACTACTCTAACGGCTTTTATACTGGTATGTATGCACTTTTTGTTGTCCTCGCAACTCTTTCATACTTTATGCTCTTCTACTTGATGGCAAAAGTGAACAATACTGTCGGATTAAAACTGTTCAACATGAGTGCAGAGAAATTATTGAAGACACCCATGTGGTTCATGGACATCACTCCGATTGGTAGAATACTGAACAGGTTCACTAAAGATGTTGACGTGCTAGACTCTGATATCAACGAACAAATGAGATTATTTTTGAGTTCCAGTTCATTGGTAGGAGCTACCATCATATTATGTGGAGCATACATACCATGGTTTTTCATTTCTGTTCCCATAACCTTCTTCTTCTATTGGTGCCTTGCTAGTTACTATTCCGCATCAGCATTAGACCTGAAGAGGTTGGAAGCGAACAAGAGATCGTTTGTCTTCAGTCACTTCAATGAATCCCTGAATGGGATGAAAGTGATCAAATCGTATCACTGTGAAGAAAGGTTCAAGCTTCTATACGAGAGATTTATCGATGATATGAATGCAGCCTTCTACTTGACGATAGCGAATCAGAGATGGCTGTCTATACGATTGGATCTTGTGAGCTCTTCAATGGCATTATTTGTGTGTTTGCTATGTGTGTGCCAAGTGTTTAACATAAATGGTGCGACATCTGGCTTGTTGGTTTCTTATATGATCCAAATATCCTCCATGGTGTCATTGATGGTGAGAACTTTTACACAAGTGGAGAACGACTTTAACTCTGCAGAAAGATTGTTCGAATATGCGGAACAACTACCCGAAGAAGCTGCGTTTGATATCGCCGACACCAAACCACCTCCCGAGTGGCCAAGTTGCGGTGCAATACAATTTGAGAATGTATCAATGAGATATCGAGAAGGGTTGCCACTCGTTCTCAAAAATGTTAGTTTCAATGTCAAAGGGGCCTCAAAGATTGGAATCTGTGGTAGAACTGGCGCCGGTAAGAGTACTATCATGAATTGTTTGTTCAGAGTTAATGAATTGAGCAGTGGTATAGTTAGCATTGATGGCCTGGACATCTCTACATTGGGTTTGAGTGATTTGAGATCCAAGTTATCCATCATCCCACAGGACCCAGTTTTGTTCCATGGAACCATCAGACAGAATCTAGACCCCTTTGGTAATTCCACCGATGAACAACTCTGGGACGCATTGAGAAGAAGTTGGCTGGTGGATTCAACAAGTGCAGGGCTTGAGCCGTTCCAGTACGGCGACAGTTTGAGGAATTATCATAAATTCCACTTGGACCAAATGGTCGATGATGATGGCACAAATTTCTCACTTGGAGAAAGGCAGTTGCTAGCACTAACTAGAGCATTAGTGCGCAATTCAAAAGTTCTGGTGCTGGATGAAGCCACATCATCTGTCGACTATGAAACTGATGCGATGATCCAATCTACCATTGTGAATGAATTCAAGGACTGTACAATCCTATGTATTGCCCATAGACTCAAGACCATTTTGAACTATGATTTGATCCTGGTGTTGGATAGAGGAGAGATAGTGGAGTACGATACACCTGTGAACTTGTTCAATACAGACGGCGGTACATTCAGGGAGATGTGCGAGAGATCAAACATTAGAGCAGAAGATTTCTGATAAAGATAATGATCATCAATTGAGATGGAAATAAAAAAAGCAAATAGAAACCAAATGTACATATATATAGTATTGCTGGTGTAGATTACACAGGTTGTATTATCCTAGTAAAACCAAAAGCATGTCAAGCTCGAGACCTGTGAAAGCTGTTATACTGGACATCGAGGGTACAGTTGCCCCGATTGCCTTTGTCAAGGATGTTTTGTTTCCGTATTTCCTCAATAAACTACCATCTCTTATCAACGGTTTGAGATTCCCATTGAGGGGTGAGGAAAGTAGCATCAGTGAGATACTAGCGCATTTTCCACAGGAATTCACTACTGATGCGGCCTCTTTGAGAAATCACATCGAGTCTCTTGTCGAACGTGACGTGAAGGACCCAACACTGAAGTCCCTACAGGGCTTGGTGTGGCTGAAAGGATACGAGTCAGGGGATTTGAAAGCACCAGTATACCCTGATGCGATAGATTTGCTGAAAACCTGGGCTGTAGCTGGTAAAAAGATATATATCTACTCAAGTGGCAGCATCAAAGCTCAGAAATTGCTGTTCGGATACGTGGATGTTGGCGATGGTGAACAAAGTGTCGACTTGAACGAGTACTTGAGTGGTTATTTTGATATCACCACTTCTGGTTACAAACAAGACAGCAGCAGTTATGTCAACATTGTGAAGGATATTGGACTCAAAGCAAGCGAATGCTTATTTTTGAGTGATAATGAGAAGGAAATTGAAGCTGCGTTACTGGCTGGACTCCAAGCTTATGTCGTGATGAGGCCAGGAAATCCACCGTTGGCACACGCTAACCATCCAGTTGTCATCAATAACTTTCATCAATTAGAAAGCATATAGGGTTGAAGCACAATGTCAAGAGAGAGCACTGAGAATACATATCGATTGAACAGTTGTAATTATAGAGAAAGTATTATTAATATTAACATTATTCTTCTTGGTCGTATAAGATATTCGCTGCATACTCCTCGTTCTTTTCGCAAGCAAAATACACTTGTATCACTAAGTTCTTGTCGAATCCCAACTCAGTCAATCTTGAAATTGCAGCTTCATCTTCTGGGGTTATCTGAATTTCCACAGTTTCACCACCATCTGTATTAGCGATATCGCCCTCAACTCCACCTTCCTCGCTAAGCACCATACGCAGAAACTCCTCTGGGTTTTCCTGGATAAGTTCACCAATTTCTGGGTACTGGGTTGCCAACTGCTCTAAGATAGGATCTAGCATCTCAGGATTAGATTGTATAACTTCTCTTAGTTGGGACATGCGCGATGATCCGGATTCTGCGGCAGCACCGATGGTGTCCTGGATTGAAGATGTCGGGTTTCCAAGGGATGTGCTTGTGCCTGCTGGAGCAGCTGCTTGTGCAAACAAATCACCCGCATGTTCATCATCATCGTCATCGTCAATGGCAGTTGCGTTAACAGCGGTAGTGCCGGTAGTGGACGGAGCGCTTTCGTCTCTCATTTCATCATCTTCATCGACTTCCTCTAATGCCTGAGGCGGTGGTGGGGCATTAGCGTTAGGTGTAGCTGCACTAAATGATTCTGGCAAACCATTGAGAAGATACTCAACTGCCCTGTCAGGGTTGTTGAATGCTGCTCTCAAAGCCTGTTCCACCTGAGCACGCTCATATCCCATTTCCATAATGCTGTTAATGGCAGCTTCGCGCTGGGAGCCTGTGGCGAAAGTGGACTCATCAAAGTCAGATACAGCGTCACCTGAAGGGTTAGTTGACGGGTTTGCTGTGTTTGCAGCTGGGGCAGAGGTGGTGGAAGCGGAAGTGGACGCGGCAGCGGGCTCAGAAGAGGAAGAAGAAGACGACGACGAAGCGCCAGCAACAGACGCAGCAGGCGTAGGTGTTGATGTAGCTGGAACAGATGATTCTGGTGTCTTCTTCACCACAGGAGGTTTGGACACCATGAATATAACTTGATCATCGGCCTTGATGGACGTAGACGCAATGGTTTTGTCATCCTGTAGGACTTTCCCTGAATAGACAAACTTAAGCTGCTTTGCTTCGATCCCTTTAACCTCAGCTAACTGTTTCTTCACATCTGCTACTGTCGATTCAGGGTCAACATCTATTGGGATTTTCTCCTTCTTGAAATCTTTGAAAATAATCTGCATCGCTTTGGTATGTATGTTTGTGTACCGCTTTCCGTGATGTCTTGGAACGAGCAGATATCACCTGTCACCTGTCTTAATCTGAACAGATAAGCCCTTCTGCCAACAACGAACTGCTATTGTGGTGCGTGTTCATCAACTGTTTTTGTTTGGTTGAATTTTTCCTTAGTTTTTTATGTGTGTGCGTGTGCAAAGTCATCAAGATTTTGCCACTGAAATACTACTTAGTACAGGTACAGGTACAAGAGAAGGTTGTGGTTGAGATTGCAAGAGACAGCTGTGATTGTACCATGAGTAGACGGCAGCTGAAGTACCGTATAAATGGAGCGGAGCACAGTGCAGGGGTTGGTGGCAGCAGTGGCGATAGCAGTGGGATTCGGGGCCCCAATAGTGCGTTGACGGAGTTCTTACGGCAGCAGGGGATCAATGCAGAAGAGATCAGACAAAGGCATTTGAGAAGACAGCTACAGGCAGAGGGTGGGGATGCGGAAGAGCAGGACGAAGCGGAGGCGGGTCCAGAGCAGCTGGCGGGGACAGGAGCTGCAGAGACAGAGGCAGAGACAGAAGCAGAAGCAGAAGCAGAAGCAGTGCGGATGGGCGATGAGGAAGAACTTGAAATACGCATCGCCGCCAGACGGAAATACAGAGCAGCAAAGGGTAAGAACGAGGACGATGAATACACGGATGACTCTGACAATGATAGTGACAACGAAGCCACCCCAATCAGAAAACGTAAGATCATCGGGGAGGTTACCTGTTGCCACGATTGCAATCAAGAGTTCACCATAGCTTTAAAGTCCAGGACAGTAGACGGCCAGAATGGGTATTACTGTCCGAACTGTACCATGATCCATGAGGAGAATGATAAGATAACCAAGAGGCAGCAACTGATTTCGAGGAAGAAAAGACAGAGACTTGCAGTTGCACTGCTTGACAGACAGGATGTGAAGCTTCCTTCTCTCCAGGATCTCTCGATTAGAAAGATCACAGATAGGATCGAAGATGTTGACGAGTTTGGCGGGATAGGGTCTATTAATAAGGAAAAAATCGCACGTATTCTATGCAGAAACAGATCCTTATCGGATCAAACTTTGAAACTATTTCTGGAAGTGAACTTGACAAAGCTCGAACTCTGGGATTGTTCCAAGCTTACGATGAACTCATACAATTCATTGGTCAGCTTCTGTCCAAACTTGAAAGAGGTAACACTGCTCATGTGTGGAAGATTGAACAATGATAACCTTGACTATTTTGCAAGCAACCTTACGCATTTGACCAGTTTGGAGTTGGACGGACCCTTTCTCATAAGTAATGAGAAATGGAGGAGTTTTTTCAGTAAAATTGGAGGAAGGCTTGAAAGCTTTAAAGTCAGTAATACGCACAGGTTCAACAACGAGACCTTTGAACACTTCCTAGAAAGTTGTGGTGAGAATCTACACACATTGAAGTTATCTAGACTTGATGGTATTAATGACAAACAGGCATACGACTTGATGCCAATATTTCTAACCAAATTGAAAGATTTGGAAATATCATACCCACACCACGAGGATCTAGTTTCAGACTCCTTGCTTATCAATCTTTTAGGAATTAACGGCGAGTACCTGGTACGTCTGACTCTCGATGGTTGCTCTGGACTCACAGATGAGTTTCTCATAAATGGGATTAGACCGTTCTGTATCAATTTACGTTCCCTCTCCCTCCAAAGATTGGATCAAATTACTAATGAAGGGTTTGTGGGACTGTTTCATGGGTGGAAAGCCAATTATGGACTAAATGAAGTATATTTAACGAAATGCTTCTCTCTCGGGGATGAAGGGATCGTTGAAATGCTTCTTCACTCAGGAGCATCTCTTGTTGAGTTATCTATAAACTCTGTAAAAGACCTGTCTATTGTTTCCCTTGAACTGCTGAAATGTCCCCATTTAACATATCTTGATGCTGGCTTCGTCAGAGCTATAGATGATGATGTTTTGGGGCTTATAGGTAAAAACTGCTCTCAGTTACGTGTGATGGATTGTTATGGAAATAATAGATGCACATCCAAGGCTGTTATCAGAGATGGGTTGAAAGTGATTGGGCGCCAGAGTGATGTAATTTGATGCTTACGGCTACATAGATAGAGTAAGTGATACTTGTAATGTTCCTTACATGTATTGGAAACTTATTAGCAGTTTTCTCTATATTACTGGGCATTGCTATCATTCTCATGATCAGATCCTGGTTTTAATCTGAGAATTAATCTTCTATCTTCGATGTATTTATCGAGAAACTCCAGAGTTGCCTTTTGATAGTTGATTTTTTCGTTGAAGATAGGATCAATAAACCTTGGGTCATAATCACCTGTTAACATCGAGGTTATCTTTAAATTAGGATCATCAACAAAGTCAAGTCTCTCATGAAATAGATCATCTCCCACTTCATTATCCCCATCAAGAAAGCTGTCACCTTCGGTGAAATCACTCATCAAATTAGTTAAATCTTGAGATAAGTTAGAGTCTGTATGGCTTTTGTAGTGATTTATCGAATAGTGTGATACAGTACCTGCTAAATTCTCAGATACTAAGGACTCAGATGGATAATGAATTTTTTTGATGAAGTTATTTTTGAAAGATTTTATGGAAACCTCATGAATATCCAGAGCCCTTGTTTCAAGTCGCTCTTTGAGATTGATGAAGTTAGGGATAGGGTCGTTCAAGATTGTGTTGTGGAGGACGTATCCATGTCGTCTTTTCAAAAAAGCAAGAATACGGCATAGATAATTGAGGTACCAAACCAGTTGAGTGTCATGTTCCATTCCCTTCAATATTTGCGCTTTATCAAAGGGAAACATTGTGTAATAGCCATCAAGGAAGAATGTGAAAACATAGTTAAAATCACCGCATAGGTGTTTCAATATGTCTATCAGGGTGAACCAAAACACGCAAAGAATCTTTTGCTCATTACGAGTATCTGAACCAACAGTGTAGAGGTAAGATGGGATTGAGAATAGGCCCTTTTGGAAAAATTTGAAGAGCTTCTCGATAGGAAACTTCACTACATAATTTGGTAGTGTTTCGTTCTCGAAGAGATTCAGTGTATAGAGAATGAACTCAAGACACCGGTTATAATCTTTTTGAAGTTTGTGGTCTGTGTCTCCAAAGATGTAACGGTCTCCAAACTCTTTGAATACATCCAGAAACTCATACAGTATATCGGGTTTGTACTGTGGGAACCAAACATATCTCGCTGTAAACATGAATCCATCCGCGTATGATTGCATTAAAGGAAATGTCCGTGGAACAAGTTCAGGGTTTTCAAAAAGGACTTTGAGATACACTCCCGGGCCACAAGCCAGCGCAAAGAAGTCTTTATACGTCGTCTTCTCATAGAAGCATGAACTTTGTGATAATATGGCCGTCAGATGTAGGGTCGTTTTGGAATTGGAATCAGAAGGTTTCACCAAATTGCGTTGGACAGCCTTGATACAGCTACCTCTTGTTCTCAGGAAAAACAGGTCTAATTTGGGCACAAAAGGAAGAAGACATGCTGTTGCTTGAAGCATACTCGCCTGAAAGAGATCTTCGGATTGTGTACCACCAAGCACTCGGCGGTGAACTTCTATAAATAGATAAAGCCTTGAGAAGACGAAGGTTGTAGTTTCACCCATAAATTCCGGAAACTTTTGAGGTTCATAAGTTGGAGTATTCATTTTGTGAGGTATGAGGGCAATGCTATAAGTTCCAGTGTATTTATTGAATTCAGGTAGGGTGGATTTTGGAAGTGAAGCAGCTGGGGAGATGACAGGAGTTTGAGTCAGAGAAGTTGGGCGTGTACTTCCGGAAGCGGATGACACGCTACTATCTGCAAATCTTTCAACCATACTAGTTATAGGGTGGATGTAACTGTCCATTAAAAACTTCTTTGACTGATGAGAAAGTGGAGAGTTGGTAAGACTCTTGTGAGTAGGTGAGTAGTATGGTGCTGTGGAGGGCGCACTTGTGGATGGCGTCAAGAGATAGTTCTGTGCTCCTGGAGGCTGCTCAGATACAGCATGACCAGCATCAACTACCGAATGACTGGCAGTATTGGGGGTGTTCAGAGAAGTATTAGGTTCAGGCTCGAAGTATTTTGGGTGTGACGAAGTCGACGGCACGAACGGTTCTTCCTGTTCTTGTATAAACGGCTGATTATGTGGTAGTTGCTGGTTTTCATTGAAGTAGTTGGTTGTATAGAATACCTGCTGGTTCTGCAGTTGCAGTTGCAGTTGTTCTTGTTGATTCTGGGGATAGAATGTGATTCCCGCTAAAGGTGGTACAAATGGGACAACACATACTGGTGCTGGTAGAGGGGGTGGTGGTTCATTCTTATGTTGCCTGTTTGCTAACTGTACCTGCCGCTGCGCATGGGCTTGCCGTATGGCATCCAGCTCCTGATCTGTATAATCAAGGTAACCGCACTCCACTTTACGAAAGATACACCGTTTGCAAGAAGGCAGCGACTCGTCACACTTTATCCTTCTCTTGCGACATTGCGGGCAGCCTAGACGGGAGTTTTTGTGCTTCCGCCGATGTAGGACCTTCTTGGGACCATTCGAGTTACTTGTAGGCGAAGGCGACACATTGCTTGATGAGGGGGGCTGTGGCTGTGGTGGTGTCATGGCACAGATTCTATCTCAGCTTTGCCTGCTGTCAGAACCCACCACGAAACCGGCACCGACCAGACGAAATAAACCCACGCCTAAACCACAAGCCTGCCTGTCAGTCTAGTCTTGTCTGGGTGCGAGACACTGAGTGCAGAAACAGAATCACAAGACAAGGAGAGTCCAAGCTGAAGAACGCAAGCGGGCCTCTGGACTGTAGCCGGTTTCCCGTCTGTATAATACGCTGTAGACAAAGTTACAAAGTCGCAAGGGTCAAGCTTGTTGCTTCTGTTCGAACGGGATGTCCTTCCCTGCTATCTATGCTATATATGTTCCCTGGTCTTTGGGTTCGTTCGGGACTGGCTGGGCGAGAAAAATTGATTACTGGAAAAAATCTGATTTAGCATGTCTCTCCATGCTAGGTTTATGTAACTTTACATGCGCAAGAGACAAGAGACACAGACAAGACTCGTCCGCCGTGGCGAAGAGCTCCGGCCTAGCCGAGTAGCTTCGTGGACGAGATAGTCAAAGACAGGGTGCGGTAACGCGGCTTATACACACGACCGCGCCACCCACGCGCTAATCCGTGATGCTTTGCGCTCGGTGGCCATCCACACCATGATGGAAGGTCCATCGTCGGCCATTTGTAGCATGCGAATATGTCTGTATTCCTCCTGTTTGTACATTGTTTGTACATTGTTGGGTTGCGTTGTGGGTGGGTGTATGCTCGCCCACGGCCCAACGCCACAGAGAGAGGGAAAGAAATATACACACGAGACGAGCGATGTACGAGCGAACGTAGTATGTCGGCCTGGATATATTGTCAGTTCCGCTGAATTTCCTGAAGGTCATAGCCATGGCTCACACACGGCCAGAGCGGCAGGGAAGGGCGGGAGCGGCACGAGAATAATATCAACGCATTTTTGTCACATTTGGCCCGCATCGCACGGGACACACACCTGAAGCGCGCGTTTATGTGCCTGGATGATCAACCCATCACGAACACCCTGGACAAGTTGGAGCACAGATATCTTCAGAGCTGCGTGGTAGACGCCTGCCAGCAGCCGGTAGTCTAAAGGACCGATCGATCTCCTTTCTCGACCCTGTGTTGGCTCGCTCTGTCGCCTACATACCGTGTCTGAACAGTATAGTGATAGACGCACCGCGACTTACCCCATACCTGACTGGCCGTACCAACGCTGCCCAATTGAGCATATGCCAGCCATCTATTATTGGAAAACCGAGAAAAAAGAAAAGAAAAGAAAGGGAAAAAGTGTGCAGAAGTCAGTGGAGTGGTGACATGAACCTATAAACACCAATACGACTACCTCCCAACCTCACAGTCACTCAGTCAGCTTGAGAGTGTATATATCTGCCGGTCAGTCCTTTTGAGATACTTGGAAAGAAGTAAGCAGGTGCATACATGGCTTCGGGGACCAGTCTCCAGCCGGGGTACGATGCTGCGTTATTGCGACACCACCCACACTCGAGTCTGATGAATGGAACACAAGGCCACAGCTTCAACAGGAGTGGCACTACTGCGAAGAGCGAAGCAAGGCTAGTAAGCCAAAATCGTCCAGCGGCACCAGACCTCGCTCCTCATGAGCTAGTGTTCCAGGAAAATGCCAGGGAGGAGCGGCGGAGAAGGAAGAAACTAGGAAAAAGCGACAGCTCACACATGCTTCAGAAGATCAATCCATTCAAGTCGAGAAAGCTGCACGCCGCGGGAACTGAAGAAGACTGGTCAGCAGGTGGTGTTTTCAAAAGTGAATCTGTGGAGGATGACACGTCTTTTGATTTAATGCCAACGATTGCTCTTGGATACGAGAACTCCATTTCCAAACCAGGCAAAACCCCAAACCATGGCTACTACTACATAAATTCGGGTCCCAGAGACTCATCTAAACGGAGCATCTCTGAGCTTCAAGTCAAACCGCCGGGAGGAACAGTCTATTCGGAAGCAGGCAGAGGCGAGAACACTGGTGAGTCTGCTGATACTCAGGAAAACAACGCCCCAGTCGAGATGAATCCAGTACCGGTTGCTGTGCAGCCTCAAAATGGAATCAGCTCCTCTTTTGATAATCAGCTTGACGATACACCCTTCAATTTGCCAATCCCCTTGGTACCCGAAGAGGGGAGGAAGATGAAGAAGGTGACACTCATCTTGAAAGGAATCCTAAAACCCTCTCACAAGGCTAGCAGGCAGCATACTGATAGCCAGCAACAAGAGAATGCAATGATAAATGAGGATTTCTACTCTTCTTCGGACGTTTGTGGGACCTTTGATGATAGCCACGACCAAGACGCCTTTGAAGATGAACACTACCGTTCGCCCTTGCTATTAGTTGCCAAGACCATTCTCTTTGGTTGGATTGATAGAAACGAGACTATGACCCACCGACAAAAGCTATTGATCAAAGGAATAATACTTCTATGGCTCCTTCATGAGCTTTCCGGTCTCTTGGGCCTAAGATGACCCATACAGATGACACATACATACAATAAATACACTATAGACTATAAACGCTTTCAATCACGTGAGTGAGTGCTACCGAAAATGTTGAGATGTAAACAAAAAACTGTCTTCTAAATTCTGTTTATATCACATCATCGGCTTCATAGACTAGTGAAACACTAGTACTATAGGGACAGTATGGCGCACCGACTCTCCGCTCTTGGTCTTTCTCGAAATCATCAATTTGAGGATCTGCCACCAGATGAAGAAAGTACATTCAATGTAATAAGCACATCACTCGAGACTCCATACGATACTGTAAAGAAGCGGCAATCACAACAAGCCCTGGACGGAAAGAACCTAAGATTACCAAACAGAGATATAGACATGAACAACAATTCCCAGTATGAGGTGCTGGAATATGTTCCTAAGAGAAAAAAATCAGCCTGTCGAGTAAAGCTAGTTGTTGTGGGGGACGGTGGGTGTGGTAAAACCTGTCTCTTGATATCGTATTCAAGAGGAGAGTTCCCCACAGCATATGTCCCGACCATCTTCGAGAACTATATTGCTCACGTGGAAAGCTCGAAGAAGAAACTGGTCGAACTTCAGCTGTGGGATACAGCTGGTCAAGAGGAGTATGATCGCTTGAGACCATTGTCCTACCAAAATGTTAATGTAATACTAATCTGCTATTCCATTGCAAGTAAGATATCCCTGAATAACGTAATAGAGAAATGGGCACCAGAGATATCCCACTTTTGCCCTGGGATTCCCATAATCCTAGTTGGCACAAAATCTGATCTGTTGGGAAGTGATATGTCCCAGTTGAATGACCCGACTCAGATAGTTAGTTTTGAAGAGGCTGAAAAGGTTGCAAATTCTATTGGAGCAAGAGCCCATATTAGATGCTCCGCAAAGACTACTGATAATGTTCATAAAGTTTTCAACATTGGTGTTGATATAGGATTGGAAACGGGGGATGTGAATAATAAACCGAAGACCTTAAGAGAAAGACTTTTCAAGAAAGAGGCCCAAGGAGGGGATGTCATTGTTTCCGAATACCACCAAACCCAAAGGAGAGGGAGAAGGCAACACCGCTGTAGTATACTCTGACATTGTGGAACTTGATGCTTAACATAGCCAACTTCAGGAACTCGTCGCAACATGAAAAGGATGAGATGATACATAGTAAAACTACATCAACATGATCTATAGGATTTTATTATTCTAGCAAAACCTTGTTAGCTTTCATTCTGAAGAACCAAATGTAGCAGAGTATCGCACCTCCCCCAATGGCGCTAACAGTTGCTAAAGCGGGATACTCAAACTGTTCAGGCTTATTGAAAATAAGCGTAGAGACATAACCAAGGAGGAGGAAAACGTTGTTAAAGATCTCTTCGAAAGAAGTAGCTGTAAATCTATCAAAGTCATCTTCTATATAGAGCTGAATTGAATTTTGCAATGCAAGATCAAAGCTCCATAAACCGATTCTCGAGAAGGGAATACAGACACACATGATCCAACGTGTGTACTCGTACTTCAAGAAAAATGCTACAGCAATTGGAACCAAAGCGAGAAACTCAAAAGTGATTGCCAAGAGTCCAGTGTTGACAAGCCCCAATTTACTCGTAACAAGAGGAAACATTGTAACGGAAAAAAGCTCGAATATGGTGGAGATTGACTTCAGCACACCGATGGAGAAATTTGAGATGTCATCGAAGGACAAGAGGTATGCCACCGTTGAGCCACCAAATGACAAAACTGTGAAATATGTCATAGAGACTGCTATCACAAACATTGATAAAGGAAGTCTGATAAAAATCTTGAACTCTTCCCAAAAAGACATGCTCTTAGCTGCTGCTGGAGTTTCTGTCTCGAGATGGTGTTCATGTGACTTGTTTCTCAGAACAGGTACAGAGTTGTAAACCGCTAAGATAGTGGAGAACTCAATGTGACTCGATCCGAGGAAAGAAACAATGAAGAACATAGCAGTGACTTCATGGTTGGTCAGGGACAAGAATGTTGAGATGAAGAAAGGACCAACCAGTTTGCAGAAAAGATCAATCGATCTCAGCTTGGTGTTCAGCTCGATCATGAAGTCCTTATCCTTGGCACAGATTTTCACAATCCAATCTCTAGATATAGACATTTTGTTTGCAATGCTGGACATTGTTTCAACAACACCACAGACAATCAAGACACATAAGGATACATGTTTCATCATGTCATTGTTTTCGAAAAACGTATAGGTCACCAGCAGTGTCGCTGCAGATAGTACACCAAAAGATCTCTGGATAAAAATAGTTTGCTTGATGACTTGTAATCTTTCACCCCTGTTGACAATTTTGGTCAATGGGCTGGTGAGGAAGACTGCGGACAGCGTGCAGCACAGGGAGAACAGAGAAGGCTGCAGTAAGTTATTGGGGTACAAGTTAATGATAAACAGGATTATACCAAACTCGTATACACGGGCATTCCAGACAAAGAGTGTGTGAGAGATGTAGAGCTTACTCTTTATGGTCGCTTTTGTAGCGGCATCTAGTTGAGGTAGTCTCAAGTTAGCCTCCAGGTGGTTTTGTAGGAGCGTCGTTGTTTCTGACACTGCAGACCCATCGTCCTTCACAGGGGTCACTATTGGTTCTGCGGTCTCCATTCAGCGGGTGGAGCGTGATAAACCAGCCTCTGAAGGTTTAGTGCCAGCTCCAGTTCCAACATGCGAAGGAGAAGATGCTTGATTCATGTTGTTTCCCGAGTTACTGTTAGCCTCTCGGTCAAAAATAGATAACACCCACACACCCACCCTTTACCCTTCTACCACACTACCACCACAGTGCTTTTTGTCGCCCTGCCGCGCCTGCCCAGCATTCAAACCCCCAGAGGGGGAGGGACAGAAAACAAAAAACCGGCGACTGAGCAGGGGTGGGTGCAGTGGCTCACGTGACTCAACCATCCCAATCTTATCTTATCAGTTGGGTTGTGGTGCGGTTGCGTCATTATTATGAGTGCTTTTCTGGCAGACCGGAAGTCCGGAATTAACCCCCCCTGCTAGTGTAAAAAAGAGGAGCACTTTTGCCACCAACATATATAAAGTCTGGATCCCCAAACATAGGCCACCCCTTTCTACATTGCAGTCAATCGTGTCAAGAAACAGAAAGTGCAGTCTTCACACTTTCTTTTCTCGATAAGACTTTAACAAGCTATGAAACGTTCGAACTTACTCCCAATCGCAGTGCTGGCTACTGTGGCTCACTCGCTGGTGATCCCCCAAATTGACCAGGCGGTTTTTTCTGTCATCAACAGTGTCGCGTCCAGCAGGGTGAAGGACATCTCCAAGGAGGAGCAGCAGCTACAGAGCCATCAATACGAGGTGTCGTCGCTGCCTGAGTTTTTGAACAGCGAGGAGGATGCGGCGCCACTCGTCTCCAGCAACGATCCTAACTACAGTGTCATCCCGCACCGCTACATCATTGTGTTCAAGAAGGGCCTTACCCCTGAACAGGTTGCTTCCCACCAGCAGTGGGTCACACAAGTCCATCTGGATGCGGTGGTGCCTCAATTTGAAAATGACCCAACCCACCCTTTCTTCACACAGGTTGCCAGCGAGAACCTCGGTGATGTCTTCAAGCGCATCTTGGACCAGTTCAATATTGACGGGTTGCTCTCCGGTTATTTTGGCTTCTTCCTGGACGATGTTGTTGAACTCATCCGCCGCAACCCAATGGTTGAGTTTGTTGAAAAAGACTCCACTGTCTACGCATCTGAGTTTGACACGCAAAATGGGGCACCGTGGGGGTTGTCCAGAATTTCTCACCGTGACCCATTGAATTTGGGATCTTTCAATAAGTATCTCCATGACAATGAGGGCGGTGAAGGTGTGACCTCCTACGTCATTGACACTGGTGTCAATGTTGATCATGTGGAATTCCATGGCCGTGCAAAATGGGGTAAAACTATTCCAGCCGGCGATCAAGATATTGATGGCAATGGACATGGTACCCATTGTGCTGGTACTATTGGGTCCCAAAAGTACGGTGTAGCTAAAAAAGCTAATATCGTTGCTGTTAAGGTCTTGAGATCCAATGGCTCGGGAAGTATGTCAGACGTTATCAAGGGTGTTGAGTTTGCAGCTAACTCACATGCAAAAGCCGCTAAAAATAAAAAAAGAGGTTTTAAAGGTTCAACAGCCAACATGTCTCTAGGCGGTGGAAAGTCACCAGCGCTTGATCTTGCAGTGAATGCTGCTGTCAATGCAGGAATCCATTTTGCAGTTGCTGCAGGAAATGACAATGCTGATGCATGTGATTATTCTCCGGCATCTGCTGAGAAAGCAATTACTGTTGGTGCTTCAACATTGTCCGACACCAGAGCATCCTTTTCCAACTACGGGAAATGTGTTGATATTTTTGGTCCTGGGTCTGGAATTTTATCAACCTATATTGGATCTGATAGAGCTACTGCTACGCTATCCGGTACATCTATGGCCTCCCCACACGTTGCTGGCTTGTTGTCGTACTTTTTGTCCTTGTATCCAGACTCGAAGTCCGAGTTTGCTGGTAAAGGCGGTCTCACCCCTGCGCAATTAAAGAAGAAGATCATAGAGTTCTCAACTAAGAAAGCATTAAAAGACATACCAGAAGATACCCCTAATCTGCTAATCTATAATGGTGCTGGTCAGGGCTTGGAAAAATTCTGGGGCAAAGCTGATGAGCCAGAATCTCTGTCCAATATCAAGGAGTCTGCATCTGATTATGTTGAAGCAATCTACGACCAAATCGAAGAAAAGGCTGAGAATTTCCTAGAAGATGTTAAACATTTTATCTCTCAAAACATTTAACCTACGGGTTATAAACGTGTTTTCAACAGGATATAATTTAGAGCCACCAGTTGTCAGTTCAATGCATTACTCCCGTGGGCTAACCGGAATTTGCTTCTGCTGCACATAGCGTGCTCACAATTGTTGAGCAAAGTGAATTCCTTTCTTGCTTAATGGGGCTCTTTCTCTACTATTCCCTTTATGATGTTTATGATGTGTGTTCTGCATGCTTTCTTTATTAGCTTTATGTTCAAGTCTTATTCCTTTATACTATCTTTTTATACTACTTACTTCGATGATATTTCATTTCTACAGTTATTATTGCTGCCTTCATAGGACTGATCTTATAATATATTCATTCCTTTCATTAGTTTCACAATGCAAAAACACTTATGACTAATGTAGAGATCAAGGAAAAAACCCTCATTGGAGAAAAAGTGTTGATGTAACGAAAGACTAAGCCTGTAATCATAATGACAATGCCCAAGTGGGACAAAGACAGCGTAATGACCAGGGAGAAGGTATTGGAGATTGACTTTGAAGACAAGATTGAACTCCCAGTGGTGTCTTTCCCACCTTTCAAATTGAGATCATCTATGGTGGACACAGATCCTGTGATTTGGGTACATTTGATCGAAGTTTACATACAGTACATTCAAGCTTTGCTTGATTTATCCAGACCAATATCGGACCGATCTGAGGACCAGCTTCGCTTGTTTTTGAAGAGCTATCTACGTGAGATAGCCGATGAACAAGATCAAATATTATCGCTCGGTCTAATCAATCCCCAAATCCTAGAGAATTTAGAGATACTCAAAGCATGGGTGCTTGAAGTGATTTCGCAATACGGTGCTACTCAGTTGAAGCTTGATGCTGAGAGCGTATGGAATTTCACGCGTATCTACTCCGCAGCACACTCAAACTTTGTACGAGCAGTGATCACAGGCTCACACACTCCTACCAAACGGCCAAGGAATGTTGTGGGTTTTATACCTAGCTTACAGAAGCATATTGAGCATTTAATAACCCATGGAAGATTCAAGAACTACGATCTTCAGATCTTCTCGATAGTTTTGACAGAGTCTAAAACTCCTCAAGACTCCAAATCCCTGAAAGTACAAGAAAAGGAGTTTTCTGCAGTGTTTGTGAATAGTCGATGGTGGGAAACATTAGAAAACCTCTATGCCGGAGGTGCGGGTCACTTTGCTGCTATTTGTAAGAAATTAGGAGTATTATCAATGATACACAGCTCTAATTCCACCATAGCTTCCTTGGTCAGTGAGTTGGGAGTTTCATCCTATAAGGAACTATCTTCTTTTCCACTACTTGGTGGTATATTAACTAGTGATGCTTATGAGAAGTTGAATCCCAGCTTATCCAAGGATGTTCCTTTTCTGGGTTCTCCTATCACTACCAAGATCACAGTTAATAGAGACGATGTGAATATGCTGATCGAGTTATTCCCAACCTTAAGTGTTGAGCATGCCGAAAAACTTCTAAGAAAGCATAATAACAATGCTGAGTATTTAACCAATATCCTTTTGGAGAATCCAGATCTCTGCGTTCCAAAAGATAAAGGATCACTTCGTCATGTGTATGAAGGGGGCACAGATGAAGTTGAATTCATTGGCAAAAAGGTTGTTGGTTTGAACGTTAGGACGAAGCCAGCACATGTCCCTGATGAGCATAAGAACAGAACATTGGCTGCTGCATTAAGACTGATGTATGAAGCTGATGAAGATGAACGAGACGACACTTACGATGAGGCGGAGCCAACCTCGTCTAGTGGTGACTCTTCAAAGGCAGACCGCACCGAGATGTACTTGTGGAACCTCTTCAAGAAGGACCCAGTGGCTTTTGATAAGAGTTCAAGGAAGAGTAGACAGCGGAAAGAGATCAAAAATGAGACAAGTTGGTCAGACGAGCAAATAGAAGGATGGGCTAAGATGATCCAAAGAAGTCCTAAAAGAGCTAAAATACTGGAAGAAAAGTACATGTTCAGAGGGAATAAAGCTGAACTAGTCCCGCCTTTGGAAAGGGGTGAGAAGCACATGGCAGGAGTGGTGCTCGAAAGATCTGGAGACAAGCAGCAGAAGGGTGAGTCTACCAATAGCAGCTCAAGTAAAACACAAAATGCCAGGAAAGAGAAGAATAAAGCATCTAGGGCAAACCATAACCGAAAGTCTGGACATGACAAGAAAATGTCCAAGGGCTATTGAGAAATCTTTTTAAATTCAATGCTACATTTTAACGAGATGAACTTTTAGGGATTGGCATTATATTCTAAGTTCTTCTAAGTTTTCCTTCTTTTGGTATTATTCTCCAACTCTTTCCACATATTATCATCATCTCTATCATCGTAAACAGGTCTATTTTTCTTCTTCTTGGCTTTCTCTTGTACTGGATCATCAAGAGCTTGTGGTATGTTATCTTTAGGATCGAGTAACCAAACACAGCTAATCTGTGATCCAAGGAAAACTTTTACAGCCTGCTCTCTTGTTTGGATATTGAAAGCTCTCACGTATCTATCCAAAGCCCCTGTGATCAACAAACTTTTGCTTCCATTCATGTGGGTGAATAAGTCTTGCACTGCACCAACAGAACCTTTGTATTTAGCAATGAGTGTCCCCTTCTCAAAGTCAAAGATGGCAGTAGTGGCATGTGTATCGGAACATATGATTTCGGTTTCATTAGGGGTACTGGTTAAGCAAATTAGAGGCTTTTGCGATATCTTCTTGTCAAGAATAGGTCTCTTCCCACACTTGGTATCGTATTTTCTCACCTGACCGTACCTGGTGGTGGTGATTAATCTCCACGAACTCTCAGTATGGTATGGTATTTCCACAAATTTGATGTTGGTGATCCAAATTGGTGCTCTTATGTCCAGTTTATCATGTTTGACGTTCTTTCCTTGGAACAATTGCTCCGCAATAAGCTCGCTGTGGAATATATCTTCGCTGTCGGACGCAAATAGTCTTATGATCTTGACATCATTCTCTTTACCACCATATGCGAAGACTCCTCTTTGGTCTGGGTGAGATATGAATGCTGAAAGAGGAGCTGTGAGTGATAAACTTGTTGTCTGAACTTCTGGTCTATCGACGGATCCTAGGTCAATTAATGTGATTTTTCCTTGTTCCGTAGCTGTGTATATGATACCATGGCATTCCCCTAAAGCTATGAATCTATCCTTGTTACTTTCAGTAGAGTTCTCGCGGAAATTATCAGTGATTGTGTGCATCAAATCATAACTATCGTTGTGCTTGTATACACAGATGTTGCCATTGGCTCTCGCCGCTATGACAAATTGAACAAGCGAGTCATCACTACCCGGTTGATTCACTACTATGAGCTTCTGTATCTTGTTTCTGAGCCCTTGCTGGTGGAAAGTTTCTATCTTGTCTGGTTGCGGAGCAGTTTGTACCGATGTATCAGTACCTCTTATACATGTTATCTCTGATTTAAAAGTTAGTACAAATCCTGTGATGGTGGAGCAAAAGAAAAAATAATTTGGTTGACATACCTCTCAAGCTCCCGTTGTCATCAGCAGCGACGAGTAACTTCATTCCCACAGTTTGTTCAGTTTATTGCTATGTATTGTGGAGTATACTATCTCTAACTATCCATTGAAAGTAAAAAAAAATTTTAGTTATTTATATATATTGGTTGTGGGCGATGGGCAGCGATGAGATGAGTTTATGGATATAGTTCATACTCTACAGGAAGGAGTTCAGAGAAGGTCATGTCATTGTAGGAACTCTCTACTAAGGCGTATCGTGCTTCTGCTCCGCAGTTATCACCGATAGACAGTGAAACTCGTTATTGTAGGCTGCTTTCCACAGTCTTACCTTACCGTCGTCCCCTGAACTGCTCAGAATGGTGCCTGTCAAATTCCATGAAACAGACCAGACTTCACCTTTATGATCATCGTGCTCGCTCAGCAACTCAATATCAATTGTCACTGTAGGTTTGTCTGAATCCTCTAATGTTTGGATGTTTTTCTCCTCTGCCCACTGGCTCTGCTGTGTATTATCTTTGCGGTTTGTTAGTCTCTCTGTGAGCTTGAAGATACGTACTTTGCCATCCTTGCAGCCAGTGGCAATAAGCTGGTAGTATCTTCCCATGGAGGGTGCCCAAGAGACACATCTGATCAGCCCGCCATGCTCGGGTAAGGTTGCTGCCTGTACTAGTTTCCCACTGGCGTCCCGATGGTAGATGAACCCTTGATCTAATGCGCAAACGACTAATTTTTCTGGTGAATAGCGGGATGAGCACCACGCCAGAGCAAAATCAGATTGAAGGTGGGACGCAGGTGGTGCAGATAATATAGATAGCTCCGAGGTAACTGTCCACGATCTCAAGTCGGCCGGCTCCAGTGCATCGTATACTCTGAGAACACCGTCGCTACCGATAACAGCAATTCTCAAGCCCAGGTGGCTGGGAGCGATGGCAATATCGTACAGTGGACCTCTGGCGTCATTCAGTGTGGCTAGCCTCTTCCAACGGCGACCAGATCCCACCGGCTCATCCGGATCCTCTTCCCAAATCTTTACTGTTTTATCATACGATGCGGACGCTATTATCTTACCGTACTCTGGCGATGCCCAGTCTAGTTTCACAATCGATGAGTCGTGCGCCTTCCACGAGTCATTGAGTATCCATTCGTTGGTTGCGGAGTCCAGGTCAAACACCTTGATGTGCTGATCTGAAGAACATGACGCTAGCTGCTTCCCGTAAAAATCATACGCGACATCGTGTATCAGCTCTTCGTGGTTTGTAGAGAACGGTTTCATTGATAGGCGTGTGTGAATATTCAAGATCAGAGCCGCTCGGTCGACTTCCTGGAGTGTACAACGATCCTGCCAACAACAGCAAACACGACTTGCCCTTCTCCTTCTTATAGTTCGATATAGTTGATATTTGAGTAAACAAAAAATTGCATTTCGCCGACCCTCGGAACTTCAAGCTGGGAGGTGTGAAAAATGGCTGATAGGAGAGGTGCTGCACTCATGTGGCAGTGCCATTGAGAGAGTGGGAAGGTGGACGTGTGCAGCTAGGGTGACAATGAGCGAGCTGCTGAGAAACGAGAAGGTTATCAGGAGTATTGCAAGACATCTTTCGGTCAGCGACTATATCAACTTCGCCCAGACAACCGAGGTTGTGTCACAAACTACCAAAGCCCTTACAGACGATGAGTACTTCAGAGAGAGATTGGATAACCTGCTGATAATATATGACGAGAACTTCACCGAGGATCTACTTGTGGAGAACGATGCCACGACGATTCTCGATATCAAGAGAAGCAACGACCCGAAAGGCACAATTATCAGGGTGTTCAGCCTCCTCAGGCCATACCTGAAAAGGCTGGAGTCAGTTGAGTTTAGGTCAGAGCAGGAGGTAGAGGAGTATGATTTCGCCACGCTCTTCGACTTCGTGGAGATGTCGTCGCAGGACAAGGCTAAGATTCTGAAGAATCTAGGGAGGTTTGTCCACATGGACAATTGTGACCGTGAGCTGCACGCCAAACAAGTTGCAAAGGTAAGGACACTGACAGACCTGTTCGTGAAGAGAACATTTGAAGACCTCAGAAACAACTTTGAAAGAAAGGAGTACTCAATTGTCAATCTGCTAGTCGAAACCTTGAACATCTTAGATCAGGAAGACCTCCTTGTTGAGTTTTTCATTGAAGAGAACACATTTCCAGCAGATTTCTTTCCCAAGTCAATACTCGATGCCGGGAACAAGTTCATACCCGAGTCTTTGGATGATGTGATAAGCGACTTGATCAAGTTCTTCAACGACCAAGCGTCTGTGATTGATCAGTGTTTCAGCGATCAGCTTCCGGTCATGTTCATGTACTCAGAGTATGTGATCGATAAACACATCGTTAACAATTTCATTCTGCAAGAATCTACAAAGGATATTGAAATAGTCCCATACGCATACAAAAAGCTCTTAGTGGATTTTGTCAGTGGTCTGGATCCCTCTAAGAATGCAGGAGAGAACTACAACCAAATCGTGTCGCGATTCATCAATCTGTACTTTGAACCACTGGTTGAGAAGTTCCTAGAGATGAATGTGGCTAACTTCAAGGAAGAATCGATTGGCAAAATCAGGACATTCGAAAATGACTTCATTGCAAGTGAGAAACAAGAGCATGATAATCTGTACAAGTCGATCTTGACTCAGTATTCCACCGAAGAAGTTAAATCGAACAAGTTTGAGCTCTTGACCAGTTTCACCAAAATATTCACTGCCAAATCTAACAAAGAATCCACAGAAATCAATTTCAGAGTAAACTTTGAGATGTTGAACAAGAATCTCAGAAACCTGAAATCTTTCATCAACTTTGAGCTATCATACCAGATTATGGAAGAGGCGAAGAAGAAGATCGAACTCGTAACACAACTCAAGGAGATTGAAAACTCTTTGCTCAGTAGCACACAGATAAATAATGAAATAGAGGAGATATTCAAACATCTAGTCTTGATAATTGGTCAAGAGCATATCAAGCCTGGTTTTGAGAAGGCAGTAGAGCTGCTAACAAAGTATGATCCAAACGAGTTCAAAAATTTGGATAATTTAGAGTCAATAAACACAGTGGAACCTCTAGTTAAGTTCACTGAACTCATCAACGTGGGTGACTTGATTCAGCAAATGATTGAGATTTTCTACTCAAATGAGTTGGTGTCGAAAAAGATTCTAGATAAGAATGAGTTCTTGAACAACACCAACCAAGTCAAGAAGCAGTTTGAGGCAATGCTAGATAATTTTGTTGCTAATGGCCTGAACATTGGTATTGACAAGTTAATGGATGAGATTGACTTCTTATTCAACACACTGCAGTTGATCAACGATTTCAATCCGAAGTTGAAAGATCCGGAGAATCCAGACATTATCAACCCTGGTCCGACTAAATGTGCCACAACAGTAGTTGAATTGTTGTCAAATCATATCAATTTATTGAATGGCTCCACTGAGAAAGGGATTATCGATGTCTTTCAGCAGGAAATCGGAGAGCGGTTCTTTCAATTGATTTGCAAGAACATAAAGAAGAGGCTAATATCCAGTACAGGGGCCATTATCCTGATCAGTGATTTGAACTTGTATTATGACTTCATTATAAACGTTTTGAAACAAAAGAACATCACCCCGTTATTTGTTGGGTTGAAAGAAATAGCACAACTCTACTTGATACAGACTAAAGACTCAAAAGATCTTGGGAAGTTGATTGGTGATCTGAATAAATTTAACGGGATCTTCAAGCAGGAAGAGATTTATGAATTTGTTCAGAGAAGAACGGACTGGTTCAAGATCAAAAAGCATGTTGAAAAGGCGATGTATGGGTTGGGTTTGATTGATTGCATCATTATGTGAAGTTTTGACTGATTAGAGAGATGCCGTCTGATCTTCTTTATGTATTGCTCTTATGTACATCGTATCAAAATTACGTCAAACAATCCCTCCATGCCCCTCATGCTCCTCACTCATGATCCTTTTCGAATAAACCCATAACTCACCTAAATAATCGTAGAATTCTGATTGCTCATCGTCGAACTCGATCAGAGTACCAGTGTGCTCTGGTTTGGTACTGTTTCCAACGTTATCATACGCACAGAATAGATAGCCATCGCATCCATTCATAACATCCCAACCTACAGATGGTTCTCCAATACCGATCACATCAAGGATTTTGTGTTCCTGTGCTGGTGGAACAATCAATGCCTTGATCTTCAACGGGCCAACATAAGTCTGCCTCAACTCATGTGCATCTTTGAAAACATTAACGTAAAGTTTGTTGTTAATATCTGTGACTGCCTCATCAGGTCTCTTGCAGGTCACAAATCCAGAGTTCATCCATAGAAGTGTCATGTCATCAACTCCTGAAAGATGTGCAGGATGTGTAGTACAAAGCATGTGGGATTTGAGGGCCATTCTTCTTGTATCGGTTTCGTCCTTAATCAGCCTGTTGGAATTTGGATTCAGAGTTCCCACAGCAGCTGTACCATACTTATTCATGTAGTAATCTTCATCTCCTGCAACTGAAAATCCCATCCAAAATAGCTCTTTGTCGCCATGTACTTTTGCCGTTACAGCATCCCAAACCTGAAGTGCCATTATTGCCAAAATACTTCTCATGTGTCTTTTTTTATCAATCGCCACCATTCCAGATTCCTGGTAATGCTTGAACTTGTCGCCAAAGAATCTATTTGCATATGTATGATTGGTCAATCTTGGGATGTTGAAAAATGCAGTGTCCAATCCTGTTGGCAATAGTTTACGAAAGTAAGCAATCTCCTCATCACTCTCCCGGATATTCAACTCACGGTCCTTAAAGAAAAAAGCCCCTAGATCTTTATAGACAGATGATTCCAAGATATACTCGTTGATGTCGACAAATGGTACTGTATCTGTGTCGATCAGAACTGTGTTATGGAAAGAACTGAACAGAAGTGCCACCAATTTAGTTCCATAACTCCAAAATCTTGTATCATGAGGTATGATAGTCTCTGAAGCATCAACGTACCAGATTTCTTGTTTTGGGAAAACATCATCAACTGTGACAAGATTAGAGTCCTGATAGTTTTTCTGTATTATGCTCCTGAAATAACTGACAGATCCAAGGTTCAAATCTTCGGATCTGGCAACTTTGGTCAGTTTATCTTGAACTTCCATGCTCAGGTCCCCCCTGTGCACAATCTGAATTGGTAGCTTGTTTTTCAGAGCTCTGAGAACCAGTAATAAACCTGTCAATTCTGTTTCGTGTGTGTCGAAAGCAGATATTACAAGACCTTTACCATTGTAAGAGTTCCTTATGTCACGGGTAAAGCATCCTGTAAGTATCTCAGATGGTTCCTGCTCTTCTGGTGGTGTCACATAGTTCTCATTCTCTAGATATCTATCTATTATAGGGGGCGTCTTGAGTTTCTCGTCGTTCCATCTTCGGTATATAGGGAACTCTTTAGTCAAATACCTGAACAGTTTAGCCTCCTGCGTAGAGCATGAGATATTTGCTTCTATCTGGTCTTGTACATCGTTCGGAGTATCCTGATCTAGGTAGCACTGGCCAAAAACTCTCAGATTTGTCATTTGATCTGCCATGTAGACTTCTGTCTGACGGGATTTCTTCAAGAAGTCTTGGTAGAGAAGTTCCCATTCTGCATCCATGTGGTACGTTTTGATCATTTCCTCGATTCCCTCATCTGTAATGTTTCTCTGCTTCTTCATCTCACCGATGTACTTGTCTTTGAGCTTTTGTATGAATTTACCTCTTCCGTCAAAGATTGAGCCACTGTAGGTAAACTCCTCGAGTGTTCTGAACGACCAGTCTGGATCTTTACGGTAAAGGTTACCGAAGTAGCGAGCGCATTTAGATTTCAACGATTTAGAGGCAAACTTTTCGGGTGTCATTTGATCGAGGATGTATTGATATCCTTGGGCTATAGGCCTTGTGTGGTCAATAAACACGTAGCGCTGTTCCAGATCTTCCTCCTGCTCCTCCTCCTCTTCTTCTGCTGCCAATACATTTGGACCCTCTAGTATGAAGGTCGCATTCGTGCCATTGTATGGACCCATTACAGGGGCACTAGCACCGGCTATGGCTGGTAGATCATCAGGTGTGATCGTATCGTCCTCCACTATTTTGACTTGCTCGTAGTACACAGTCTCATCCAGCGAGTAGCCCGTGGACAGCAAAAGCACCAGACCAACAAGCAGCGCTATACACGCGACTATCCTTCCTGATCTCAGAAATCTATAAGCCCCAAACTGAGAGAGATTTTGGTGCAATTGGAGCAATCGCCTCCTCAATTCATTCATCCTCTCGAGAGAGTTCTATATTCTGGCCGCGCGATTTGTTCCCCTACTTATCGTGATTGTGGTTGTGATGATCGTTAGTCTGATAGGGCTGTTGCCAATGATAATGTGTGACAAGGCGGTAGTTCTGAATGTATTGACTGATGCGCTAGTGATTGATTTGGAGTTGGCTACGTGTAAAAATTTAATCTCGTAGGTGTTCCCTTGCTCAGGCAGGAGTTTTTTTTTTGTTTCAGGTGTTCGTGTTGATGAGAAAAACTAAGTGACAGTGACAGGTACTGATGCATGATACAGGCATGAGTATTAACGTAGACGGGTTCTGGTGTACACACTTGTGTGCAATTGTGTGCACCTGTTTACATTTCGACTTGCGATAGATAGATATTAGAGTATTGTTTATTATAAGGGTGATATTAGATTGGTAATTATTTTTTACTTGCTTTGGCCTTAGAGGTTGGGACTGGGGTGGATGTTGCGGCATTGGAAGTGGTGACAAAGAAACGGGGGTCGCGGCAGTCTTTAGGTGTCTGTTCGATGACATCTTCAACATTCCATCTTGGCGCAGAGCCGTCCAGGCTGCCGCCTGCAATGCCTGAACTAAACTTCAAGAACAGCTTGTCGCCAACTTCAGACAGATGTCTCAAGAGGTAGTCGATATCCTCTTTCTTCAGAGACGCACTCACACACAGGCGCACACGGGATGAGGTCAACGGGGTTGCTGGATAACCCACCACAACCACAGCGATCTTTCTTTTGTACATCATTCTGGAAAATGCAGGCATCTTGGCAGGTGCAAAAAGCAATAGTGGAATGACTGGTGAGTCGTCAACACCGTACACGATGAAGCCCAGTCTTTGCAGTCCCAGTCTCAGGTATCTCGAGTTGAATGCAATTCTCTCCAGCCTTTCTCTGCCTTCGCCAGGATTCACTTCACCCATAATTATTCTCAAAGAGGTAATGATCTGAGCTAAAACAGGAGTAGGAATCGGCTCAGAGTAATTTTGGGCGTTGATATCAATCCTCAATCTGTCAATGATTTCTTGGCCAGCTGCAACGTAGCCACCAGCTGCACCAAAGGATTTGGTGAATGTTCCCATCAAGAGATCAACATTTTTGGGGTCAATTCCAAAGTAGTCGCAAACACCACGGCCATTTGGTCCAATAGCACCGATAGAATGGGCTTCATCGATGAAGAGATAGAATTTGTACTTCTCTCTCAGCTGAATTAGTTTTGGTAGGTTACACATTGTACCTTCCATGGAGTAGAGACCTTCCACAGCTACCACAATCTTTTTCCATGGTCTATGACTTCTTGGCTGTCCTTGGGAGATCTGTTCTCTAAGCAATTTTTCCAAAGCGTCCATATTGTTGTGCTTGAAAGTCTTCACCGCACATCCAGACAGTCTCACACCTGTTCTGATAGATGTGTGATTCAGTTCATCTGAAATTATTAGACACTTTTTATCCAGCAGAGATGAGAACAATGACGCATTGGTAGCATAACCCATAGAGAAAAGGATAGCATCTTCCTTGCCAACGAAATCAGAGATGATTTTCTCCGCATGCAGGTGCATAGTAGTGGTACCTATCACGTTTCGAGGACCACCTGAACCAACTCCAAATTTCTCAACGGTTTCAACAGCTGCAGTTGTGCAAGGGCCTTCAGATTGGGCAAATCCCAAGTAGTTGTATGAGGATAAGTTAAGACATGTAGAAGTGGTGCCCGGGAACGTGAAGTACTTGTTGTAGTCATGAGCATCTCTGTCTATACAGGTGATTACTCTCCCTGGAACACCGCATGTTGGTCTGGCAAAACAGTCATCAAGCTTCTGCTTCATTCTTCTGATGTAAAATGACTCGAATCTCGAGTACCATGGCGCAAGCCCGTCCCTCTCGAGCAGATCTCTGTAAATAACAGGCTTGAAGTGAACTCCTAGGAAGTCCTTGATGTGACCAGATATAATGAGGAGCAAGTAATTAAGGTATGTGATCAGCAAAACATAATATGGAGGTTCATCTTCAATGGGGTCTGGCAACGGTTCTCCGTTTCTCGACACAACTTTATACCTATAGTCAGGGGATGTCAATGATCCGAACTCATTCTCCTTCTTGTCTTCAACTGACAGGCCAGACAGATCAATTTGCGGGATTCTTCTACTCATGGCTTATAGCGGTACGCCGGGTGTGTACGCGTCAATACAATATAGGGGTTTGACACACAGAGGAAAAAAACAACTAAAACTAACAAAGAAGGCGTGAGTGCGTGTGGTGTGTGTCTGAACACTTACAGACTGCCCCCAGGATGAAACAGAACCTCGCCTCCCAGATATCGATTGATTGGAGCAGCGAAAACGAATGAATCAATCGAGGGTACGACTTAGAAAGAACTGTTCGTGAATGTGAATGCTGTATACCGGGAAACAAACACGTTAAAACTCTAGAGGGAACAGAGAAAAATCGCCGACAACAAATCTCCCGAGAGAGTGGATATGTGCCCTGCGCTGATGAGAGAGAAATGGTTAGGCAGCACTGCTCAGATCGGATCTCTCGTTTCCACATACGGAATGGTGTGGTTTATGTAGTGTATAAACAACGACGGCAGAGACACCAGCACAAACACCATTCAGTGTGGTTGGCAGGTGCTATGTACAGACTAGTCTCAGTGGGTGCAGCAGCTGCAATCATCTATCAGTCTAAAGGCCTGTACCGGCCACTAATTGCTTCTATTGGGTTTGCAGTTCTTGGCTATGTGTCAGCCGACTTCCTCATTCCCAGGTTATCGCCGTTGTTCGTGTCGAAGGGGTTCATGGGGAGAGACATGTCGAAGAAGGGTAGGCCAGTAATCCCTGAGTCAATTGGTGCAATACCTGCGACAGTGTACCTTTTTATCATCTTTTTTTTCATTCCTTTCCTCTTCTACAGATATCTAGTCACCTCAACAACAGGTGGTGGTAATAGAGATCTGGGATTTGAACAGTTCCACGACAGCAAAGATTCCGAGCTGTTCCCTCACGCCAAGCTAGCTGAGTATCTAAGCGCTGTTTTATGTCTTGAAAGTACTGTGCTGCTTGGCCTGGCCGACGATTTATTCGATATCAGATGGAGGAATAAGTTCTTTCTGCCAGCTATCGCAGCAATACCGTTGCTTATAGTCTACTACGTGGACTTTGGCGTAACACATGTGCTAATCCCGTCTTTCTTGCAAAGGTACTTCCAGAGCACCACGATTGAGTTGGGTATCTTCTACTACGCATACATGGCCAGTGTTGCCATCTTCTGTCCAAACTCGATCAATATTTTGGCTGGAATCAACGGGCTGGAAGTAGGCCAATCAGTGGTTTTAACCATAGTCATTCTTCTAAATGATTTCTGCTATCTCCTATCTGGATCCCCTCCTGCTATTGAGTCGCATATGTTTTCTGCCTGTTTGCTCGTACCGTTCTTAGGTGTTTCCTTGGCCCTTCTGAAATATAACTGGTGGCCTTCTAGAGTGTTTGTGGGTGACACGTACTGTTACTTTGCTGGCATGGTCTTTGCTGTCGTAGGGATCTTGGGCCATTTCTCTAAAACCTTGTTGTTATTCTTCATTCCTCAAATCTTTAATTTCATATACTCAGTTCCGCAGCTGTTTGGATTGATTCCTTGTCCTAGACACAGGTTGCCAAGGTTCAATGAGAAAGATGGTTTAATGTACCCTTCAACGACAATTATTGAAAAGAGGCTGAACCCACTCGTTACAAAAGCTCTCAAAGTGCTGGCAAGAATCCGTCTAGTGAGCATCACAGTGGAGGAGAAAACGGGTAAAATTGAACAGGTTAACAACTTGACTCTGATAAACTTGTTTTTGGTGATATTCGGTCCCCTGAGAGAAGACAGGCTATGCCTATATATACTGTGTACTCAGGCAGCTCTAGGTGTTCTGGCAATTTTCGGTAGACACTCTGTTGGGCCATGGCTTTTCGGTTATGACAACCTGTGGATTGTGCAATAGAATCATGTAATGACCCAAATCCTCAAATGCCATTAATGAAAGACTACACTTCATCTCTCGCATGCAGAATTTTTTTTATCTATATATGTCTAGCCGGTTACTCTACCCTATTGCAGAACCCCTTCCCAGAACTTCTGTCTTTGAACCCACAGGTCATTAACCCACATCTTGACCTCATCAGTTTTGACTGATGATCTAGCGCTCCAGAATTGATCAAGCTTTTTTTCACCTTGAAACTTCTTTTCATATTCGAAGCATTGTAACAACATTTCAAACTTATCGATATCTTTGACGTATCTCGCTTCCAAGGTTCTGATTTCTTCATAATCCAGCCAATACTCGAGAATCTCATGACCTGCCTTCTCGTCATACTTCTTCACGAGGTTACTTAAGTAAAAAATAGTTTCCTCCTCCCTTCTGTGCTTTTCCTCTTTGCTCACACCACCAAATGGAGTGATATCACCAACAAGAGACTCGGCAATATCATGGACTAATGCTATTTTTACACATTTATTGGTGTCAACCGAAGGATCTTTGATAAGCATCGTTGAAACTCCCATACGGTACATATGATCGCTGATAGACTCACAATGTTGAATACCGTGATCTACCCAACCAGTTCTTTTCTGTGTTTTCAAAAGACTCACGATCTGAAGGAAAACCAGTACATAATTGGTGGACGGTGAGCTATCGGTGCTCTTCTTCAGGATTTCCTTGATATTGTCAGGAATAGCTGATTCAACAGTCCATCTCCCATCAGAGGACGTCATGGTCTATACCAAATTATCAACTTTTGTAGGAGACTCTTGTGTTATTTATTGGGTTTGTTTATGTTTGTTTTTTTGTCTATTTATGCCATTGTTTCTGATTTCTTTTGTTTCCAAGAGAAATTCACTTACATGTTGAGAGAATGAGAGATTGGAAATGTCCTGGAGAACCTGTAGGAGAGTGGCCAGTGCTTTTGCGTGCTAAAAACAGCATGTATCATTGGCTTTCCGTTGGGGTACTATGTCACACCAATCTACACCAGTTCGTCTTCTTGTGAACGTAACACCAATTAATGATAATTATTTTTATACATGCCAGTCAGTTGATTAAGCAACCAATTCGACAACACCACCAACCTCTCTGATCTTCTTCTCAGCCAAAGCAGAAACAAATCTAGCCTTAACAATAACTGGAACGTTTGGCAATCTACCCTTACCCAAAACCTTACCGTAACCGTGGGCCAAGGTGTCAATAACTGGGGCAGCTGAGGCAGAAGCAGACTTCAAGTATTGGTCCTTCTTGTTCTCGTCAACCAAAGACCACAACTTGTCCAAGTTCAAAACTGGTCTCCAGAAGTGCAATTGTTGCTTGTGGAAGTATCTTTGACCAACCTTACCGAAGTAACCTGGATGGTATTTATCCAAGTTGGTTCTGTGGTGGTGTTGACCACCGGCCATACCTCTACCACCTGGATTCTTTCTGTGTTTACCAACACGACCCTTACCGGCTATTGATAATTAGTTAGTATGACATTCTCGATACAAAGTAACGGTTTTGAAACAGCTCGATTAAACGAAGGGTTGTCCATTTGTTTTCTGTTGACAATTTGCGACTTCTGTGTGACTTCTGTGCCTGTGTCCGCCTTCTGGCAGCGGTCTGGCAATAGACATCCCATCCGCTTATGATGAAGGGCCGGGCCTAGAGAGATGGATTTCAAACAAGTATTAATGAGGCTATTCACTCCGCACGTATCCTTTCAAATCCTCGGAGATCGAGAGCTCTATTATCTTCGTAAAAGAAAGCTCCCTCCTAGACGTTGCGCCCTTCTCACAAACCGCATAAGTGCGATCCTTGTCTATCCTTCCATGCTGTCAACTTTTCCTCCTCCCTCTGGTTTAATCGAGTCTGTCTGTTCAATGTGTATAGCACATACCGGAAACGTGACCTCTGTGCTTTCTAGTCTTGGTGAATCTGGTAGGCATCTTTGGATGTTTCTACTATAGTTGATAGAGTAAGAGCTAGGAAGGTTGTTTCAGAAAGATTTCACTTTTCGTTAAAACTTTTTTGCTTGGTTTCGCAGCAGTCACAAAAAATTCTTCACGTTCACATTCAAGGTAAACAACACTCGCTTTTGTTCTGCCTACTTGCACTTCAGCCCGCTCGCGAATTATCAAAGAACGAAAAAATATTATGAGAAAATATACCACTGGGTGTCCAGATGTGTAGCCCTAGTGTCTATCACGTGCTTCGATGCATACATACCCTTACGATTACCAATGTTTGGATTAAAGAAAATATGTCAAAATGTATGTCAAAGTTGTATAAATCATAAATCATTCGGTTCTCAGACGCCAGACCTCTTCATAAGATTTGGCACCCCTGGTCTCAGGTAGAAAGGTGTTCAAGAATAAAACAAAAACCACACATATGAATGCAAACATGAAGTATACGTACCCTCCCAAGATACCGTCCAACATCGGGAAAAGGTAGCCGACCAAAAAAGTGGCAATCCAGTTAATACATGTTCCATAGCTCTGAGCAGTGGCCCTGGCTTCAGGTTGAGTGACTTCTGATAACATTAGGAATGGGATTGGTCCCAGGCCAATGGCAAAGAAAGCAACATAGCCAAAGGTGGCAAGCACTGTGATTAGAGGGATTGTTTGTAGGATACCAAGTGACAACAAAGCAGACATAACAGCCATAACAGACACAGATATCAACAAGCACGGTTTTCTCCCGTATTTGTCAATCATTGGGGCTGCTGAGAAAGTGATAATTGCGTTTCCCAGAGAAATGAAACAATTAATAGTAACGGCATGATCTGGAATCAACTTCTTAATAGTTGAAACCCCATAAAAGATGATTGAATTGATTCCACAGAACTGCTGACCAGCCATCAGCGAAGTCACAGCTATCAATGAATTCCTGAAAGTGGATTTAGTCAAGTATTTATAAGCCGAGACTTGTTCATGTTTCACTGCAGAACCTCCTGGCAAAAGTGGTCTGCTTTCTTCAGTATATGAGCCCAGCTCTTCCTCGATATGCAGGTGATCAATACCTCTGAGTCTCGTCAATGCCATTCTGGCTTCTTGTTTATAGCCTTTGCTCATTAACCACTTTGGACTTTCATCAATAAAGAAAACTGCCAATACGTTGATACCACCCAGAAGACTCCCTACCAGCATCAGCCATCTCCATTGCACAATGTTGGCCCATCTTATTGCTAACAGTTGAGTTAGCAGAATACCAATGTTAATCGCAACTTGGTTCATGCTACCGAGGAATCCTTTGAGCTCGTTAGGGCTGATTTCGCTGATATACAAAGGGGTTACCACGATTGCACATCCAGCTGCTAAACCTGAAATGAGTCTCCCTACAATGAGACAAGTTCCATTATTCGCAACGCTTTCTATAAATGACCCAATTGTGTAAACGATACCATTAAAAATGGTTGTCTTCTTTCTTCCCAATACATTGACAAGGTATCCTGCGTACAATGAGCTAACTAACCCACCGATAGAAAAAATAGCTGTAGCTAAGCCAACTCCCTTCTCATCCATACTCAGACATTCAACTCTACCCATCCTGCCCCAAAATGAACTGTCATATGCATAACCTGGAAGGGGTGCCCTATCCTCGCATGATATGACAGCACCTGGTCCATTAAGCTCGGACATGTGATACCCATACTGAACAGATGATAAGCATGCCACAAGTGTAGAAATAAACAACTGGTAATTGATACTTGGCTCGCCCATCCTGTCTATTGCACTTCTTCTGTGATATATATATGAGGTATACTAGCTCGTAAGGGGTCGTCATCTTTTTTCTATTATTAACTACACAAGAAAAATGACAATCTCGCCTAGAAAGGCGGGATAACCAGAGAATACTTGCTAGGGTAGTCGGTGGAGAAGGGAAATGGACCGTTTTGATTTAGATCCAAGACTACGAGTTCCAGGAATAGCATTCGCTACCGGACTGTTTGGTTTTCTGCGTGGAGCGAGGTTGGGCTTCCAAAGTACTAGTGATCGATACCTTGTTGAGAACTCACATAGACTGCCCAAGACCAAAGGTGGATGGTACTTCTACCACAAACGTAAGAACTGGATCTGCTTCAGAGAGGCTGTACATAGAGGTGTCAAAAGTGGTCTCAAGTTAGGCTCGCTTGTTGGTGTGTTCTTCTCATTTGAGGCACTTTTGGACTACAGTAGAGGGCAAATCGATTTCATCAACACGGTAGTGACAACCGTAACTTTTGGCGCTGGCTACTCTAAATGGTATGGTTTGAATCATCAGTCAACAAAGCAGGTATTGAAAAAGGGCTTATTTCTAGGTTTGGTTGCTGGAATCACCCAAGATGTTCTAAGGAAGCTGAGAAATGGCGATGTGTGGTACCTTAGAAGTATTGCATTTGAAGGGTTACAGCATGAATGAACAAACGAAAGATAAGATCCAATACAGACGATTATATACATTTATAAATAATTTATCATCCCAGCTGATGAAGATTTCTTTTCTGTTGGCATTATTCATCTTCTTCGTCTTCATCCAGGTCAGGAAGTGGGTAATTTAAAAGTACTGCGGCGCCAGTCACTTGGTCCAGTTGTTTCCCAGATTCATGTAAACTTGAGAAGACGGTTACATCACCACCACTGTTCTTGACAATCTCCCCTAGCTCGATATAGTGCTTTCTAACGTTAACATCATCACTTCTGAAAAGTGAGTCTGTAAGCAAGAGGTGTTTTACTGCACCTAGGTTAACTGCTTTAGTGCACTCATCAGGTCCATACCATGCCTTTCCATCATCATTATTCAAAACCTTGAAGAATTCATCCAAAAGAGCCACATCTCTGGTGAACTTCGTATCCGCGAGTTGCTTCTGGACTTCCGGTTTCTTCAATACTTCATCGAGGCCTTGCAAATACCCTGTGGAGCAATGGCTGATCAGGAACTTTGATTTCATTTGCAGTAGCTCCTTGTTGTTAGCTAGCATAGCTAAATGAAAGATTTTGTCAAATAGTGCATCAGCAACAAACCCTGGAGATGCAATTATGATTGCCTTGAAATGAGCCAAATTCAAATCCCTCAACAGTGTGTCATTGACAATCTCATAAAACTTGTCTAATGACTTATCGTGGGCAGAGGAGTCACCTCGTTTCTTCTTGGGAATCTGCTTCTCTATTTTCTGTCTAAGAACAGTCATATTCTCAGTGATGAGACAGATATGTGCCACTCCTTCTTGTAACACAATAGCTGCAACCTCGGCCTTCTCCTCAACATTACAGGCTTTGCTTATGAGATCGTATGCAATTGAATCCCAAGACTCCTTGTACAGAGTGAAGGGGTACTTGAAGTCAATTTCAGCAGTATGATAAGTGCCCACGGGAACATCTTCAACACTGTTGGTAGTCTTGCCTCGTAGTCTCATAACCTCATCGGTAGGTGTAAACTCAATACTCTCTATATCTATTCGCAACTTCAGCAGCTTCTTCTCCTGTTTGGCTTTGCCCTGGCCGTCCTTCGAATTTGACTTTTTTACATTACGCATAGTCTTTAGTTCAATCTCATCGCCCTTCTGAATGAGATTGTAAAGAGTGAAGAGATCCTCCTTGTCTTGTGCAACCAAGGTCACAGACCCACTTGAGTCCTTTTCAAAGTGGTTGGCTACCAGTTTCATTCCTGAATCTACCCTGATGTACAAGAACCTTCAATCAAGATACCTGACTGGTTTGCTGGACATAAATGGTTGGTTGATTAATATATCTAAAATTTTGATGGTTTCGCGGAGAAGCAGACAATCATCAATCATCTCGCTTGGGGAAGAGAAGGCTACACCTGGCAGACACGAGGCTGATACAAGATTATATGTTTATAAGTGATTATGAGAGTGTATCTAGCTCACAGTACCATGTGTGATAGATGCAACTTTGAAGATCTCACCCTTAGCATTAGTCAACTTAGCATCAGGTTTACCTTCTTGAGTGTAGACAACTTCGGAGGCTTCGCTAGTAGCGAAGTTTGGTTGAATTTGTTCCCAGATCTTCTTCTTTGGGTTCAGCTGTTTCTCTGGTGTACCATTGAAGCCTTCGAAGAACACTTTGTCACCAGGTTCAGAACCTGCAGGTGGTTCGACAAATTCCACTTGGGTATGGTCCTTGTTAGAACCACATAAAACCATAGCTGTAGACTTTACACCTCTCATATTGACTGGCTTTAGATTTGCAACCACAACGACTTTACGTCCTTGTAAAGCCTCTATCGGGTAGAATTTCACCAACCCAGAACAGACTGTTCTAGGGCCGTCTTCGTCACCACAGTGTATAGTGGAGACATACAAAGAGTCTGCATCTGGGTGTTTGATAGCCTTCTCGATCCAACCAACCCTCAAGTCGATGAGGGCTGGAGTTGGTGGCACAGCTTCGGCAGCCTTTTTGGCTTCAGCCTCTAGTGCAGCCTTGGCCTTCTTTTCCTTCTTGGCCTTAGCAGCCTCCTCTCTCAACTTCTTCAAGGTCTCCTCATCTGGTTTACCACCGGCTTGTTTAGGTTTCTTCTCTTTCTTCGCTTCGGTATTAGAGGTATCAGCTCCTTTTGCAGCTGCAGTTTCCTTTTTTGGCTTCTCTTTAATCTCTCTTGGCAGTTGAGCAGAATAGTCAATGACTAGTTTTGACTCCTGTGGGACTTCTACCAAAGTGTTTTGGATCAAATCAGCCCATCTCAAGATATGGCGCTTGGATGCATAGTCCTCTGCTGTGTATTTGCTGGCAATTGGTAGCACTCTGCCGAAGACAACGACATCAGCAGAGCTTGCAACATTCCCAGCGATGTATGTGTTTCCTTTCAAGTGCTCATTGAAGCTGTCAATAGCCTCAGGAAATCTCTTGGAGAGTGTCAGCCACTGGGACTCGACAGCTTTTTGCTCATTGGTCAATTCAGCGAACTTTGATGGATCAGCCTTTATCGCAGGGTTCTGGTTAGTAGACGGCCACAGGGGTTGGCTTGCCTTGCAAGAGCTTAGGGAATAGATTGAACTTACTGATTCGGACTCGGAGAGCGACAGTTTCTGGAAAGACGCGGTTATGTCACTCATTATGATTATGCCCAATCTCTATAGACCTATACAAACCAGTGAGTGTGAGTGCGGTGGATTGATTGTATGGGATTGTCTCTACTGAATAACTGACTACTGGAAGAAATTCCTCTAACAGAAAAAAATCTGGAAAAAAGTGAGAAAAGAACTGACAGTGTGGTCCTGGTGGGAATCGATCTGATACCACTAAGCTCACATTCGGAAACCACACACGCCCTCGGTTGTCGGAAGTCGCCACTAACCAAATCAAAACAAATCATCAAATATGTGGAAGGTTACAAACACCACAGGCGGAAGTGCTTAGATCAAGTTAGTTGATATAGAATATAAGAACCCTCTACAGGACTATGGTAAGTGACTCAGGTAACCGAAGGCACTCTTTCTGTGCGCAATGTACTATGGGACCAGCGTTTTGACTAACATATCTTCCAAGTCTTCGTCAAATACCAAAACTTACAAGGATGCGTTCTCTCTTTTCGATAAGAAAGGCACGGAAAAAGTTTCACCAGACGCACTTGGAGACTTGCTAAGAGCCGTGGGACAGAACCCAACACTTGCAGAGATCGCAGATCTTCAATCACAGATTAAAGGTGGCGAGCTTGATTTTGATACATATGTTCAAATAGTTAACAGACCAGATGGTTTCAAGCCTCTAGGTGAACCGGAAGACTATATCAAAGGTTTTGAGGTGTTTGACAAAGAAGGTACTGGGTTCATTGGCGTCGGTGAGCTCAGATATATCTTGACCTCCATCGGTGAAAAGTTATCAGACTCGGAGGTTGATGAGTTGTTGAAAGGTGTGAATGTAACTAAAGATGGGAATGTGGATTATGTTGAGTTCGTGAAGTCTATTTTGGCCCAATAAATCGTACACATTGTATATTTACAAGTACTACTATTAATGATTGGTTTTTACAACTGTAAGCTTACGTTTTGTCATTCTATTGGTCTATATATACACAGGCGGACTGAGTGAGAACTTGCTCCCACAGACGTGGGTCATCTTCCTACCGGGATATAATCGGCAAGAAATTGCCAATTATCATCATGGGAATGCCGAAGACATCTCTTTTCAGTGTCCAGATGCAAGTTGTTTTGATTCTTGAGTTTTGTGAGGTAAGTAATGTACAAGAACCCATAGTTGCTGCCTTAAAGTCACCATATGCAATAGTAGAAAATAAGTCAAAATACTCGATGACAGAATCGTCATCCATCAGCTCTACTATGAAGGTTGTCTTCTTTATCAGGTCATCTCTTGTCCATCCAGTCAATATAGAAAATTCTTCACTGACATAGGATATCTGACCTGTCCTTCTCCAAACAATTGTAGGTGTAGCAGAGATGGAGATGAACTTATCGTATTCTAGCAGCGTTCTTTGGAAGCACTGCTCCATGAAAATCAGATCCTCTTCTTTAAGTGTGTTCGTACATGCGATGAAGGAAGGTCTATAACTTGCCATGCTCTTGGCCATCTTGATCAGGTCAGTAGGGTTGAATCTTTGCCGCAAGTATTGGATTAGTGCATGAAACCCCGGCGTGTAGCTAAAAGGCTTGTCAATTTTCGCATAGATGTCTTCTGGTTCCATAAAACGGAGCCCTCTTGGGTTTTCCAGTGTTTGATTGTCAGTGGTTTGGTTAATAGCAATGGAAAAACTTAATGTTGGCTCACCCATGGTAGATGGCAGGTCTTTATGAGAAATGGTATGCGGGTTAGATATTGCGCTTTCTCCATCAATAACTTTCATCACATCAGGGTATGTCACCATCTGCTCAGAGATCATTCCCAGCTTGTATTGGTTAATAGTTTTATCAGCTTGCTTGTGAGCATTATATATATCATGCTGAGATCGCGTGGTAGTATCAGAGTTTGGTGTAGGTGTTGAGTTTCTCGAGATCAATGAGTTAGAGCTATGGTGTGTTAATCTGTGGATTGAGTTCAAAGTATCTGTAGGAGTATGGTGGCTATTGGGTGGGGAGACTGTTGTCTCAGACACTACACCAGGATTGGAATTGTAGAACTGGTAATCTTGTTTTATGATATCACTCAAGATAGAATATTCATTGTTTGCGGCGTTGGACATAAATGTAGTGGCAGGTTTGGGTGTCGGCGCAATATGAATCGTGCTGTTGGGTGTATGAATGCCATGAAAACCAAAACTGTTGTTCTCGTGGAAGTTACTACTTGGGGGAGCATGCTGTGCATATAAGCTATTCATCCCTGTAGCGCTGGGGAATGTCAGAGGAGCTTCCTGCTTAACTTTTCCATTAGAGACCATTGGGTCAATGGGTATGTCTGTTGATGAGCTTGGTATATCCTGGGGCTGTGGCGAGTTCAGGCTGTCCGGAACATCCATAAGGTACTTCTTCTTTTTGCGAGGGGCATCGACACATGTATCCTGCATGCCTCTCGCAATGCATCTCTTACAAGGTCTTCCTTCATCACAAGTCATATGAGACCTGTTGCAGTCTGCACAGGCTCTAGCAGTTTTCCGTCTTTTAGGTCTGTCCTTTGCTTTTGTCGCAGTGCTAGCTATGCCTTTCTTCTTTAGATCATTTGCCAAGGCAGCCGGCTCATCCATCGCCTGAACCTCTGTCATCCTCTTCGGTGTGCGCCCAGCGGCCTCAAACAGTGGCGCCGGCAATAAGACCAAACACCCAGTCAATCGGTTTTTCACTGATTCCTCCCTCAACGGCTGGATCACGGGTTAGCCAGCCCTCCGTTACTCCAAATTTCTCTGTATCAGGGCGATATACAGATCCCACTAGTGCCTCCTGTCCTATACGTCTGAGAGATGAGCTAAATCCTAGGCGTAGAGCGGCTCTGCTTACTCAAATTGGTAAAGTACCTTATTTTGTTAGGAAAACACAAGAAAATTTTGAGGATGAAAACGGAAGTGATCAATTCAGAAGACCTGATAAGGGCCGCACCTCGAGGGAAAATACGGAATCCGGTGAAACTAGTGAAGCAGTGGTGATAGTGCTAGTGCTAGTGTGAGATTGGTGCTGCTTGCTTTACACTTCACGTCCTCAGTACTCTCACAGCGGGGTGCTGAGCAAATGGATTCTAGAACAAAGGGCAGTCGTAGAATTATCACCACAGCTTTTGTCATCAATTTTAATAAAACTGGAGAATTGATAGCCGGCGTTAAATTGACACATCCTCTCGAATCAAGGAGGCGCGACCGAAAACAAAAGAAGCTTGTGCTTCACCAGCACAGTTCAGTCAGTCCCTTTTGACACACACACCTGGGTAATTCGAATGCTTATTAAACCAATGGCTGGTCGCTTCACACAACGTCAGCTACTCGTGGGGTCTGGAGTTGTTCTTGCAAGTGCAGTTTACGGGTCAAGAGCCTTCTGGTGGAGCCCCCGTAAGATACTCCATCCCCCTGAAACCACGCAAACAGGCAACCGTATCTTCCTTCCTGTCAGATTTGAGAATGAGCTAGATGACATTCTGCCACTCAAAACTCCCCTTCTGTTGAACTTCACTATAAGAGGAGACCCCTATTGCAACAAAGTCACTGGTGCGCTCCAAAGAATAGTTGCGCTGGAGACAGAGAAGAGGGTGAATATGGTTGACATTGAGTGTGATGAGCCAGGAACGAGAGACCTGTTGCCTAGGTTCGGTGTTACTAACATTCCATCTGTGGTTGCTGTCAGAAAGACACTTCCTGTATCCAAATACGTTGATGAAGCGCTTCTAGCAAACCCAGAGGGGGAAGTGGGGTGGGAGAAACTGAAAGATTGGATAGAGAAGAATGCAGACAGTAAATAGGAGAAATCTATGAAATATATACTATTTACTCACAGGACCAGATCTGTATCACCTTGTCGTAGAAACTGCAGCTTGCTAATGTATTCCCGTCCAAGCTCCAGTCACATCCATATACCATGCTTTCATGATCTCCTTTGAAGTACTTGTCCACTTTCAATCCATGTTCCTCATCCCTGCTCATCACTCTTCCGCCATCATACATGCACGATACTGCTAATCTATCATCTCCTGGAGTGGAGCAAGGTTCCATTTTCCATACCCCTCCCCCCAGATTCAACTTCTGAACTAATTTGGGTACCAATCCTTCCACTAATCCTACCTCCGGCACATATCTTAGATCTAAATCCCTTACGCAATCATCATAAGATCCTGTTAAAATAGTGTATGGTTTCGCAATAGACCAATCCCCATTTCCATGGCTGTTCCCTGGTGTGGCCGTTCTAATCGCTACCACACCTGCGTCATGGAGTCTAGGGCTTTGCCAAACAGGCATCTTTGTCCTCACATCATGTGCTATGAGAGCAGCGTCGTCACCTCCTGTAAACACCACGTTACATAAAGCATCGTAGTTACCAAAAGACGCAATCCAACACTGGAGTGAATGTGCAGATTCAAAATACTCCAACTGCTGTGACGTGACGCCATGACTGTCTGTGTTAAGTGTGAGAAGCGACGCATAGCCATCAGTCGTTGTCACAATGATCCTGTTCTTGACTACATGGGAAGGGATAACTGATGTTATCAGAACTTCTTCTTCAAAAAGTTGGAACTTCCATTCCAAGGACAACTGATCATCTTGGAATCTCCAGATTTTGAAGTCGCCGGTCGATCCCGCTGTATAAATCACAGTATCATCAAAAGGATCGAATTTCAAATCAAGGATAGCTGAGTCGGATTCGCATTTTGAGTGTAGCTTGAGTTCGCCACTTCCATCTAGTAACTCGTGATACACTTCTATACCGCCTGTGCGATGGCCTGTGGTTTTGTCCAGGTCATAAGTTCCCAGAAATATAAGACCATGGATGGAAGGGTGATATCTGATAGCGCATGGAGGACGTGTTGCAAGACCTTTGTGGGTTCTATCAGGGGTTCCGCCCCCTACCATGCTGTAAGAAGAAGCGAGTGTTCTACTAGTCTTAATCACTTTCAATTTGGTCTTGCATTACCACATCATGAGTAATTTTTTTCTATCGAATTACTCATCATCAGCTTTATACATCGAGGAACCAGCTGTATAATATAAACAGATATCTGCTAGGTCTCATCCTTAGGTAGACTGGCTATCTTCGTCAACGCTATCCTACTGAAGTTTCCAAATTGTGCAAGCATTATCATTCATAGCTAGTGGCTCTTCTGCACACGTCAAATTATCTTTATCAGTAACTATTTCTTGAATACCCTGGCCGAATAACGCCACACTGGTGGAGACATTTTTTTCCAGAGAGAAAATCCAAGAGACCCATCAACATTCAAGTAAAGAGAGAAGCTGAATATCTGGTTTATCTAGGTAATCACAGATAATGTCCTCTACCTCCACTCCTCATAATAACCTGTTCCAGGACCTGTCTTTGGTTTCGCCAAGGCTAACCCCTGACAGCACAGTTCCATCAACACCAATTGGAATACCCATAAAAGAGAATGAAAGTGTGGAGTCATTCAACTTGCAAAACAAAAGAGAGCAGCTCCCATCAGTGCTACCAGTAGTGCAATGCGTTGCACGCGCTAGGATTCCAACTACCACGGGTAGCGACATTTTCCTTCATTTATACACCAATAATGTCGACAAGAAGGAGCATTTGGCGATTGTGTTCGGGGATAAAATAAGATCAAAGTCTCTGTATAAACAGCAGGCTGGTGAAACCCAAAGCGACAGAATGACCAGAGGAGCTTACGTTGGTAAGCTCAGACCCGGGCGTGTGGTGGCTGATGTAGACGATGTGACTGGCGAAGAGATCAAGTTTGATAGCAACGGGGAAGTTGTACCAGAGGAACAGGACAGCGCTGGCACACTAGTGCGTATTCACTCTGAATGCTATACAGGAGAAACAGCTTGGTCGGCACGTTGTGACTGTGGGGAACAATTTGACGAGGCTGGACGTATCATGAGCAAAGCAGGCTGTGGCTGTATCGTGTACCTAAGGCAGGAAGGGCGTGGAATAGGCCTCGGCGAGAAATTGAAAGCCTATAATCTACAAGACCTGGGCGCAGATACTGTTCAAGCAAATCTACTGCTTAGACACCCTGCTGATGCCAGAAGCTTCTCCCTCGCTACAGCTATTCTTGTCGACCTTGGTCTCTCCGACATAAAGCTCCTCACCAACAACCCTGATAAAATCGTTGCAGTTGAAGGGAAAAATCGGCTGGTCAAAGTCAGGGAAAGAGTTCCTATGGTCCCATTGGCCTGGAGCGGGCATCTCAATGGAGTGAAAAGCAACGAGATAGACGGATACCTTAGAACAAAAATCGAAAGAATGGGACACTTACTCCAGAAGCCAGAAACTTCTTGAGTTAAGTTAGTGCATTAATCATATACGTTATATCTATACGTATTTGAATTTTAAACCTCGGTTAATCCTCCTATGCATTCGCGGAATGGAGCATTGCCATTGTAACAGTGGGTTGAAAAGAACCAAGATAAACAAACACTCCTCTCTCCCTTTTCCGTTCCTCTGCTACTACCGGTGCGCTGTAGATAGTTCATCAAATCAACAAAGTTCGTCGTGGCGGTTAAGTGCAATGTCAAAGTTTTATGATCTTGCCCCATTGGGCAGTAACGGTGAGCAATACCCATTCTCTCAATTAGAGGGTAAGGTTGTGCTGATTGTGAATGGTGCCTCCAAATGTGGCTTCACTCCTCAATACAAGGAACTTGAGGAGCTGCACAAAGAGTACAAGGACCAAGGGCTAGTGATCCTGAACTTCCCATGCCAGCAGTTTGCCAAGCAAGAGTTCAACGACCAAGAGGAAATCCAACAGTTTTGCGAAGTGAACTACGGCGTCACTTTCCCTGTGATGAAGAGAATCGATGTCAATGGACCTAATGCTGATCCTGTCTACAATTTCTTGAAAGAGAAGAAGTCCGGTCTTCTGGGTTTCAAGGGTATCAAGTGGAACTTTGAGAAGTTCTTGGTAGACAAGAAGGGCAACGTTGTCAACCGTTACTCCTCCTTGACCAAACCAAAATCTCTTGAGGAAGAAATCAAGAAGTTATTGGCAGCCTGAAGGTACATACGCAATCTTCAATCCGAACAGTGCGCAGTCGGTAATGAGCCCAGCTGCTGCAAATACAATGTACTTCAAACTTGTAATTTTTGTAGTTCCATACAGAGAGATGGCGATGATGGGGATGAAAAAAAAAAGACTTCAAAAGGTGAGATAGGATAACCGATGACTTCCTACAATTGGGAAGGTAGGTTATACTGCTAGATGGCCAAAAAGAGGGCCAAGGAGCCCAGTCTTCCCACTCCGCCAGCGAAAACCTCAAAAGAATTAAAGAAAGACTTGAAGAGAGGAAAATCCAGCCCTCAACCAGTGGAAGGAGAAGATAAACCGAAACAGCCTTCATCAACTGCTAGGCCAACTAGCGGCAAAACCCCCATCTCTTTACTACATGAGCATGCGCAGAAGTCTAAATGGGGGAGAGTGGAGTATGACATGATCAAGAGGAAAGACGGTATGGTGGCATTTGCTAACTTGTCCTGGATTGAGCCTAAATCGAAAAAGGTCATCAATGTAAAGATCAAACATGACTTGTCTGCAAAGGAGACGCCCATTGAGGCACGGTATTTTGCAGCTTGTGTTGCTCTACACCGTGTGTGCTTTAACAAGAATTTAGCGATGGTTCTACCGAGGGAGTTCAAAGAGACCTGGTCACAATTGGAGGAAGAAAGGAAGGAGATCTTGAAATGCGACGCTATCAAGCATGGAAGACTCTATAATAGTGATCCCTTCCGCGTTGTCCTCGATGATGAGAAGATTAGAGCAGCCAAAGAAAAGGAAAGGGAAATCAGATTGAATAAAGATGCAAAAGCTCAAAGTGCTCCTATGACTTTGACGTCAATACAGAAAAACAGTGTCAAAGGTGCCTTGTCCTCCTGTACTAAGAAGACAGCACCCAGAATACCTAACCAGAGTCCCCTTTCCAGTAAATCTGTGAGATTTCCTAAGAAAGTCTGGGATTCTGCTACTACTTTCAGCTTCACTTCTAGAGAAAGAGAGCATATATACAACTTTGTGAAGTCCAAAGTACAGTGGGTGAAACTTGACAAATCTTCTTCAAATCTGCCCAACATATCAAAAGAAGAACTGATCTCCATAGGATTCAGGAGATCGCATGTTGAGGAAGCTTTGACATACAAAGATCCACTTTCTTTCTTGCTTTTCAATGTGCCTGATGATGACCTTCCTCCATACTTTCTAGACAACTCATCCAAAGATACTGTCACACTTGTTGAAAAGAATGAGAGAGTCATTCAAATGATTGCTGAATTTGGCATGTCTCGTAACCAAGCAATTGCTGAACTGAATATGAACCAAGGCCATGTCAATGATGTTCTGTGCTTTCTTACATTACAGAACTCAAGTTATCCAGAAAAGGTCTTTGATACATCTCAGATAGATTTGACTGAATCCCTTGAGGTCTGGAACGAAGAGGTAGAGAGTTTGTCCATGATTTATGAAGAGGAGAGTGTCACCAAACTGAGTGACACCTCACTCAAAGTCAAATTCAATGAGTTTCTGTCTTTGATCATCTATAAATCTGAATACTACCCTTTCCAACTATCTGGACTGGTGATATCTGTGATTGACAAGGGGAAGTTCAAACTTCCTAATTTTGTTAAGCTGAAGATCGTTCAAAAGCTTGCTGACTATACTATAGAGAATCTTGTGGGCGATGCCTATATCTATTCCATGGTTGACTGGTTACAACAGCACTGTGAGGATTTGATTCAAAATCCAGGTCCATTATTAGATCCATCCTTGACAACACACATGAAAAACGTGGTGATAGGTGACTCAAACTCCAATCTTATGGAACAACGTAGGAGATTCATCTCGAAGCCTGACCCCGAGTTTATTAAGGGTGATTACAAACGAAGAATAGAAAGCGCCAAGTATAAAGCTATGCTTACATCCAGAAAATCATTACCAGCGTGGAACGAACAAGCTAATATACTCAACGCTATAAACTCGAACTCTGTTTGTCTCATTACTGGAGAGACTGGATCTGGAAAATCCACACAGCTGGTTCAGTTCCTATTAGACGATCTATACTCTAAGGGTAATTTTAGAACTCAAATCCTTTGTACTCAACCTAGAAGGATCTCTGCTATCGGTCTTGCGGAGCGTGTTTCTGAAGAAAGAGCGAGCAAATGTGGTGAAGAGGTTGGGTACATTATCAGAGGTGACAATAAATCCACTCGTAATACAAGAATTAAGTTTCTAACGACAGGTATTCTGGTAAAGTTCCTTCAGAGTGGTGATGAATTCCTCAATGACTCGATTTTGGTTTTAGATGAGGTCCATGAGAGGTCCATGGAAACCGATCTGATTATCATCATGGTGAAAAGCTTGCTCAGCAAATTCAAGAACCTAAAGGTTATATTAATGAGCGCAACTGTTGATGTTTCTATCTTCAAAAGTTACTTCGAAGGCCTTACTACTGCTCATATCAAAGGAAGAACTTTCCCCATCAAGGATTATTACCTTGAGGATGTATTACACAAGACTGGTTTCCAAATAAAGATAAATGAAGAGCTTGTGTCGCCTAAGGCGGATTCCAAGTTCTTTCAAACTGGAAATATAAATTATGACCTGATTTCACAGTTGGTTTCCAAAGTTGATGAAGATCTCTCTATGGACCGAAATAAAGGATCAGTCCTAATCTTCCTACCTGGTGTTGGTGAAATAAACAGGTGTGTGAAAACCATACAGTCGAACTTTTCCAAACCTAGTGTTATTCTACCTTTGCACTCTGCTCTTACTCCACAAGAGCAACATAAAGTTTTTGAAACATTTCCAGGGAAGAGGAAGATTGTTGTCTCCACTAATATTGCTGAGACCTCGATCACTATCGATGATTGTGTTGTCACCATTGACTCTGGTCGAGTGAAGTCAATGACGTACAATTCTGTTGAGAATACTACTAAATTGGTTGAAGTTTTTGAGTCAAAAGCGGAGGCAAAGCAAAGACGTGGTAGAGCAGGGAGAGTTCAGGAGGGTGTTTCTTACAAACTCTTTACCAAGGAAACCGAGGCTAGCATGAGTGATGCTCCCGTACCTGAAATCAAACGAATCAACTTGGACTCTTTGTACTTAGTTGTCAAGTCAATGGGAATCAAAAATGTTGTCCAGTTCCTCAACACAGGAATGGACCCACCACCCCTCAAAGCCCTTCAAAAATCGAATGAGATCCTGAAGTGCTCTGGTTTGATCGATGAATATGACGATTTAACCCAACTGGGTAAAATCATCTCTCTCTTGCCTATCGTTGATCCTAAACATGGAAAGTTATTGACGCTATCAATTGTTTTTGGAATAACTGATTTTGGAATTCTCACAGCTTCTATCTTGAGTTCTGGATCTCCCTTCTTGAAGAGCATTGATCTAAGAGATGAAATCAAAACTATCCTATCTCGTACGAAGGAACTGGGCGATTTGCTATCTACTGTATTTATTGTGCAAAGATATCTGGCTATCACGAGCAATTCTGAGAAGAGAAAGTACGTTGCAGACCATCACTTATCATTCACAAAGTTGACAGAGATCAAGTCCTCAATCTCCCAGTTCCATGCTATCCTTGAGGATTTAGGATTCTTACCTTTCAGATACGCAACAGGTCATGAGGGATTCTTGAATAGAAACAAATCAAACGTTGCCATTATCAAGTCAATTATAACTGGAGCGTTCTATCCCCAAGTGGCAAGGATACAGCTTCCTGATCCCAAGTTCTTCAACACATCATCTGGATCAGTTGAAGTTGATCCTGATGCCAAAAAGATCAAATACTGGATTAGGAATGAGGAGTATATCACTCTATCCAACTCAGATTCATCCACAGACATTAACAGTGGCATTTTACCTGCTGTTAGGTGTTTTATCCACCCATCATCGGTTTTGTTTGATACAAGTACCAAGGAATTAAATCAAACCCAGTTAACAGAGCTTTTAGAAGATGAGAGTATCAAGAAGAATGAAAATGAGTTAATAGACTTTGAGCATATCCAAAAGCTGAAGATTGACTTGACTCCGCAAACCCAAAAGCCTCGAACTTTTGCTACGAGATCACAGTTTGTTGCGTATAACTCTTCAAATGTTTCCAACAAACTTTACATCCGCGATGTTACGCCTACTTCTACGCTGTCTGTTCTCCTCTTTGGAGGCGCAGTGTCCTATGATCTTTCCACCTTTGCATCTGGGAGGGTGTCCCCTGGAATTGTCATTGATTCATGGCTTCCTATCAGAACCTGGTGTAAGAATGCAGTACTAATAAAAGAACTGAGACTGCTAGTTGACCAGGCTGTTAGTGAACAGCTTGGTAATCCTTGCTACAACCAAAACATCGATTCTACAAGTGTGGGAAGCACGTTAACCTTAGTTGATACCATTATAAATAATGACTTTAAATAGAGACCAATAAATAGATTGCGATTATTGAATATCTAGGAAGATATAACAGCTGTTTTGAGTGGATATTTGTTAGAAGAGCGTGTATTCACAACAGCTCACAACTATTGTCTCTATTGTCTCTTACACTCCCAATTGCTCATGCACTCACTACTGAATCAAAAAAATTGCCCGACGTGGGGCTCGAACCCACAACCGCACGATTAAGAGTCGTACGCGCTACCGATTGCGCCAGCCAGGCCTTTTTTGTTGTCAGTTTCACTATGAAATTGTCATACTGAGATATGTCTGCAACAGTGACAGTAGGAGAGAGTCGAATCGATAACACGTTCACGTTGCTGAACATGTAAAGATTACATGGTACGGAACTTGCTGTATTCAACATTGAGATTGTAATAGTACGTGTAGCACTTAATAACTTTCTGCTTCCCGGTTTTACGGTTATACTGACTAACAAATAACAAATCTAGCATCCGACGGGGCTGAACGATTATATTCCTTCGCGAAGGTAACTTGGATCCAAGCCATCTTGCCAATATGCCAGCTTACAGTGAAGAAAAGCAGTTGGACTGAGCTACAATATGTAGATAAACATATCTATTGACGGTAATTCAGATGACTCTAACAACATGCAGCTGGCGATGAAAAGTGTCAATATCCTCTATCCCCTCACTGGCTGAGATGTGTGCTTCACCTCTTTCCGAAGTTTGCAAGTTAAGTTTACGGCTTTTGACACTGTCAAACACTTGCTTAACAACTTCTTTCAAGACAACTGTACATAGCTTGAAACTCTCGCCCTGACTCATGAAATACTTGAACAGATATTTTAATAGGACAACGGAGTTCCCATTAGCATTTTCTACCATCTCTTTCAATCCATCTGATGATATCCTCAAGCCATTCATTTTCAAAAATGACTCCAACTGTAACCTAATCAATAGTTGTTGTGTTTCCTCTGCGGTCATGGGACTTTTGATCATGATTGAGAGTTGTCTCCTAGTGCTTCCTTTGGGAGAGATCCTACTTCTATAGAAATTGAGAAACTCTGTCTTGGTCAAGTGCGTGAAGAAATCCTGCTCGAGTTTCCTTGACGATACTTCCATAGAGCTTGAACACAGGCAGTCTTTTAACTGCTTGTGAACCTTGATGGACTCTCCAAGATCACCAATATTGGAACTCCCGACACTGGATGGCATTTCAGCCGTTAAGCTCTCTGGACCTCCACTCTTCGTTAGATCAATCGTGAAATTTTTCAAGAACGGTTCAATAACATTCGCCTTGAACTGATTCTCCGTCATATTAGAGTACACGCTCTCCCAATCTTCGAGATATTCGTTGATCTTATTTTCCAGATATTGGGGTGTATATGTTCCACTCATGATGCTGATGTGGATTCCATATGTGGTTCTGAGAATTCTGGTGCCTCCCAAAACGGCATAACCCAGTTGTTTCTTGAATCGAAGATCTGGCACCAATGTCAGACCCATTAGATATGAGAATAGCTTGGTCAGTTGAAAGTTGAAGCTGTCAGTTTTTGATCCCGTCTCAATGAAGTAAGATATTGAGTTCATTGGATCGTTTGTTGCACCACTTCTTTCGATTTTGTATGATTTCCCAGGTGGAATCGAGTATGTGGAAGGCTCTTGGAAGTCTAAAGCGTTGGTAGCTTGTGCGAATTGTGCAAGGTTGTCAATGCAGTTGATCGTTTGGTCAATAGAGGCGAAGTCTCCTTGAACTAGGATTTTAGTAAACTTATCATTTACATGGAAACTCTTACAAAAGTCGGTCAACATATCTAGGTCAATGTCCTCCAATGCTTCAAGCCTTCTTTCTAAAGTCCACATATTCTCTTCTAAGACAACCAGTAGCCCACTGATTGCCATAGACAGTGAATTATTTTGATCCAAAAGCTTGTACCTGTTCATAACTGATACCCTGCTTTTTCTGAACTGATCCATGGAGATATGACATTCTTTCAAGAGGTCTCTAAATTCAGAGATCACCATCTCCATGAGAAGGTGAATTCTATCATTGAACCCTGAAAATATAAAGCCGAACCTCACATCCCCTTTCAGTGATGCCTGCATCTCCCAGCTAAAATTTACCAGTTCCGCTAGATACACTCTGTTGGAGATTTTGAGTTTGAGTAATTCTGCCAATATCTCAATGATCATAGTGTTTTCTGGGCTAGCTTCAATGCCTGGTAAGATGACATCAAAAGATACGAACAGTTTGTGATCAAAAGCCTTGGAAGATTCCTTTTTACACCAGATCTCGTGAGATGTGTCCTTTTTGGCGCATGACAAGTTGGAGATGGAGTGGGAGCTTTTTGTAGCGAACGACAGTGATGCCTCCGAGGATTTGTCTGTGATCTCTTCCAGTATTTTCCGGAGTGTGTCATGATTCACAGCATATTCTGGAATGAATTGGTTCTGTTGCATTATAGAAAAGGGGAAAGAGATATCAGGTAGTGGTGAAAAAGCATTTGGGTTGAGATCTCCCATACTATACTTGAAATCAAAATACCCATCAGTGCTCTCTGTCTTATTGAGAAGGCTGCTACCAAATGACTTTTCCAGAAAATGCCTATTACCCAGTATAGCCACCATCATATTCTTGAGTGTGAAAACCCTCTTCGAAAAGTCCAGTAAGTCTTTGCCTTTGTTAAACCAAAACTCATCGCGCTCTTTCCTTCCAAGCTGCAAAGGAAAGTTCCAGTTGCTCGAACCTTTTAAAATGTTGTGTGGCCCCAGATGATTTAAGTTACCCATCAAATTCTGGGATATTTTGGATGCTTCTTCCATAGGACAGGAGCTCGAGTCCTCATGCAAATAGTTCAGTAAGTCTATGGATTCTAGCTCAAACAGAACCCTACTTAGATCTGATAAGTTTTGGAAGACCTTGGCCTTGTAATGGAATATGATAACATTAACTATGGTGGTTAAGTTTTTGATTCCAGTGTCTGTTAGTTTTATCTCAATCACAAGTGAAGAGCTTCCAACACTCAATTTTTGAGAAAATGCACTAAGCCCAACAGAGTATCCATTGCTTTTTAGGTAGTGATCTAGTGAGCCCTCGCTTTCATCTCCGACAATATTGCACCAGGCTGTGACCAGTAAGTAAGTGTCAGGCGATAGTGTCTCATCGTATGGAAATAGTAATCTGGCGGTGGGGTTATTAGCACTTTCAATCAAGATGCATTTTGAGTTATCAGCAGGAAGAGCATGAGATTTGTAATTCCACTTGGACGAAATATCCAGATCTGCTAACTCAAAGCCTTTCTGTAAGTGCTCATCATGTTTTGACAGACTGGTTCTCTTGAAGATGTTCATTTTGGGATTGGTAGACATACTATCATTGCCTTGAGGCAGATCTGAGAAGTTTTGGAGCACTAATTTAGTTAGCATATTCAACGACTGAGAGGATCTTACCACTAATGCCATATTCTTCGCGTGAAAGTTGTTTGAAAAGTAGTTAACCAGATAGTTGCGTACCTTCAGCTTCTTGAGTTTGGGCATGTCGTTCAAAGTCGTGAAGTTCCCTGTTGCAAACCTGTGGAAAGGGTGACGCGCGTTGGATAGTAGACGAGTACCATGGTAAAGAATCTTCCCTGGAGAGCTTTTGTTGGCATTGTGTTCATTATCAATAGCATATATTTCTCTCTCAAACATCGATTCGTTAAAGGTTGGGTTCTTGAAGCAGTCAGCGAAAAGCTCCACCAGGTGATTAAATACAGGCTCCTCTGCATTAGAAACTTTATGAGTAGCGTTTGATGGAACTTCAAAGAAGAATGAGCTCATTTCACCAGTGGTGAATGCATTTCTTCTTCCTCCATTTCTAGATAGACAATCGTGAAATTCGTTGGGGTTAGGAAAGCGCTTAGAACCCAATAAAAGTAAGTGTTCGCAGAAATGTGCTAAGCCAGGGACATCATCTGGATCATCATGGGCACCTGCAGATACAGATAACGCAATTGACGCTAGATCCTCTACAGGATCGGAAATAAGTAGCACAATCAGTCCATTTGGAAGCTGAATTATCTTGTGGCTTCTTGCAGAGCTTGAGTAAGGGACAAGAAGTCTTTGGTTAAAACTCCTGAAGCTTGCGGAGGTCATTTCTCTCTGTTGTACAGACTTGCACCCAAACGCTATACGTAGAACGGTGAGAGTGGATTATTCTCAGAAATTATACAAACCTCATCTTTTGAGGCTGTCTCATCTTATACCACTTACCCAATCCATCAGTTGCCAGATCAGGGAAGAACAATGAGCTCTTTCACACAATTAGGAAATAACCACACTTTAGCTAGACGAGCCTCAAATGCTTCTCTATAGCGAAGCACAAGAAGTGAGCACAACCATCTTCTACAGGCATCGCAGTTTACCTAACCATGAGCAGCAGAGATCCATACATTTGTTTATTTCATTGATTGTGTGATTGTTAAAGATGTGGAATTTTTAAGATATTTATATACACGTGAAGCTGAAGCTAATTGGTATTCTCAAATCCATAAGCATGGGTTTTAGAGGGAACAACAGCCAAGAATTTGTAAACCTTTCCCATACTCTGGTCATCTTTGCCGACCAATCGTTTGAAGCCATTGATAATATTGAGTTTTTCATCTTCAGTGGAACACTGGTTGTAAAGATCTTGTGCTCTTTTCTGGATACCCATTTGTAGTAACCAATCTCCTTGGTCCACTGGGCCTAGCGCCTTGAGGTTTTCATTTTCTTCCACAATGGATGAGATAGCCTGAAAGTCAACATCCACAGAAAGATCAACCTCACCTTGTTTGGCGAAAGGGTCGACAAACCGGTGGTCTAGAATGCCTCTCAGCGAATTAGCAGGGATGGAATCGGATGGACCGTAGTCAACAATCAAAGATGCACCGGTGTCATTACCACTAGAGCTTACTATCTGTGCAATGCTTTTGGAGTATTGAAACAGATCTTGTGAGATCTCGACAACTGAGCCTATTTCTTGGTTGTCGTACCTTGGCGATGTCTTAGGGATGTAGGAGGACGGAGTTTCAGATGGAGCTTGGATCAAATGGAACTTTCCAGTTTCCGGATTAAAATCAACTAGCATTTCTCGCCATCCATGTTCTGTCTTCATGAACTTCTTGATTGGCAGGGCGTCAAAAAACTCATGTCCAATAACGAAGTTGGTCAAAGGTGAAGCATTTGCATGTTCCTCAACATCCTTCTCTGTATCAACCCATACTATATTCCCATTGTACTTATGTGTCGCATTCCAGAATGAACCATCTGTTGGTATATTGAGTTCAGATTTAGATAAGAGGGAATGCTGCTTCCGCTTAAGTACTGGGGATGTCTCTACGAGAACGATTTCTTGCTCCACATGTTTATCCCTAAGGAGTTTGTTAAAGCTCCTTAAACAGTCAGCTAGCAGTGTTCCCTTACCTGGCCCAAACTCAACAAACCTGATCTTTTTGGGGCCTCTCTGCGAAAGCCAGATGCTGAAGAACCAAACTCCAATTAGCTCGCCGAACATCTGCGATATTTCTGGTGAGGTGACGAAGTCTCCTTTTGCCCCCAGTGGATCCCTGGTGGTGTAATAGCCATATTCAGGGTTAGTCAAGCACTGTCTCATATATCCGGATAGAGAAACTGGACCTGTGAGTTCGATCATCTGAGAGAGTAGCTTTCCCAATGGGTTCAGCTGGTAAGGTGACAGGGACGACGGGTTCGATTTGGCGGACGGTGCTGGCGTGGGCTCGATCTTTGCTGAGTCAGAGAGGTACCTCAGAGGAAGACATGCCCTTGTCGAAGATTTGCATATCGCTGAGAAGGGCGTCCTGATTACCCTGGTCTGTAGCATATTCCCAACCCGTGCCTGCTGAGATGCCTACTTGCGACAGTCATTTGACAGTCAACTACACCTATATGCGATTACATTTTCTTTGTACTGGCAGAAGAAAAATATGTTTTGGGTGCACATAACCATAACCTCCCTCTCATCAAATGATCATCAAACTCTCTTCACTACAACATACCAGTTGTCTCTTTCATATCCACTCTCAACAATTTCACCTCCCGCGCACAGTGCATTTTCTTCGATTTCACCTTTCTTGTACAGGTGATAGTACCTGTACTTTGTCTCTGGTTCCTTCTGCTGCTGCGCATCATCCGCTGCTTCCTTTGGTTGTGCAGTGCTTTCCTCTTCTATACTTGCGCGATCCACGACGTTCTTCTTCTTCTTCTTCTGTTTTGGAGTCTTTTGCTTCTTCGTCTTATCCTGCAGCACCCAGGGGACGAGCACATCCTGGGGGTCGCCCTCTTTGTAGCCCCGTCTTGAGTTTTCCTGTTCCAGCGCCCATACGTAGATCAATGCCTCACCTCCCGGATGCAGCTTGCTCAGTATGTGACGAATCGCCTCTGTTCTTCTCTCGGGCGTGGAGAAGTGGTGGATCACAGCGATGCTTATCGCAAAGTCAAAGAAGTTGTCCGGGTGTGGCAGCGCAAGACCGTCACTTATCATGACTTCATGGCCGAACTCTTTGGCACATGTTATCAGTCCTGCCGAACGGTCGGACCCTATGAGCATGATCTCTTTATTAACACCCAGGTATTTACCGTTCCCGCAGCCCACATCTATCCCGATGGACCCCCTCTTCCTTCCCTGAAGGAATCTCTCAACTATGGGCCATGGCTACGACGCATAAAGTTAATGGATGAACGAGATGCCAGGCCAAGCCAGTGTGTGTGTCTAGACAATATACATACTTTGTAGCGGGTCTGCGAAAAGTGTGGCGCAATCTCGTTGTACACGGTGTGAACATATGTCTGCTCCCGTGCAACAGCATCCAACGATTGATCCATGGCTGAACCGTCTCCCCGAGATTGCATTTGCTGAAGTCTCCAAGCTGTTCTGTTAAAGTCTTCGTTTTTTTCTGCTGTAGGCTCAGCTCACTTTGTGTGTGGTTGCGTGCACTTTTTCATTTCGTTTACCACATTAACAATCCAAATTCAAACTTGGACCAAAGAAGAGAGAGTGGGTGTGAAGCACATTGGTACGCACGCGGTGTTGGTTGTTGAGATGAGCACCGTGCAGCTGAGTAAGAAACAGCGTATTGAGCAGATTTTGGAGTCTGAACCGAAGGAGTCGTTCACTCTGAGACGCTGGATAGTTTTCTCAGTGTTTGCGCTATACATCTTTGTTGGAGTGCCCACCTGGTTCAAGCTTACTGAGATTTACAGAGCTAACCTCCCTTCAAACTTCATCCAGTTCCTAGAGTCGCACGAGAATATCGATGTGAAGATTGAGAACAAGGTTTACTTGAAGGTGCACGACAGACTGCAGTACCCAGACTTGGATCAAGCGGTTCAAGTTCAGGTTGACTACGAGCTAAACAGAATGAACCTGAACCCAGAGGAGAGATTGATCGTTGACTGGAATGTCACTTTGATCAGCGAGACGCCTGCAACTGACGACGTGTACTTTCTTGAGCTACAATTGGCTGATAGCGAGGGATTCGCCATTAACGAGCAGGGCAGAACAGTCGTGCTCTACTACACGTTTGAATCAGTGAAAAATAACGATTTGCCCTTCTACATAACACAGTGCTTGTTATTCCATCTATTCGACACTGAGATTAAGGGATTTCAGGTGAGAAACCAAGGAAAGAAATCTTTAAGTGCACTAGAGCATTCTCCAAATGTTCATCTTTCTTTCAAATTGTTGAGTGGAGACGGCTTTCCCATCGACTGGGATATTGAAACTGCACTAACCGAGTTCTTCACTCCGGTGAGGCAACTCTTCAAGAATTATGTCAACTTCACCATTGACTCGGAGGTAAAGTATTTCACCAAGTTGAATTTGGATAACGACAAAGAAACTTCGATCAATCCTTCAGATTTATCAACTATTCTTGATTTTGCTGACTGGGATGTTTCCTCGAACCAATTCTCATATCCAACCTTGAACTTCATCTTATACTTCCCATCCTCCTCCCAGTCTCCTCTGAGTTTTCAAGAGGAAGCACATTCCACATTCTTAATTCCTCAATGGGGATCAATAATCCTAGAAAAAGAAAGTATACCGGAGGACACTTATATCACCAAAGAGTTTTTGTTCCCTAAGTTCCAAGTTTTCACATCAGAGCTTTTCAAGTTGTTGGGTTTACCTCCAAACCCAAAGGCACCACTCATCAGATTGGATACCCTTACTAGATATACCATCGTCAAAAACATACAGAAGGGTTTAGACTCGTTATCGTCATTGTTAAAACTATCTGAGTCTCTCCCAAATATTTCAATTCCAAAGAGCGTGCAAAATAACGTGAGACTGTCACTAGATGCAAGAATGAATGCAATTGGAAAACTTCAACAGGGTGACTTCAACGGTGCTTTACTAGAATCAATCAATGTTTACGAGTACAGTGAACGAGCCTTTTTCGATAGAGAGATGATTCAACAGGCCTTTTTCCCACAGGAGCACAAGATTGCTGTATATATGCCACTTTTAGGCCCACTGACACTGATGGTTGCCTTTGGTGTTCTTAGAGTGTTGAGTGAGATAAAGAACGCGAAGAAGAAGAAGAATGACTAGGATGAGACACTTAGTTTTATATACATTTTACTGTAGTGACCAGTGATAATATAGTGTAAAATTCTCTAAAATAGAATACCCATAATGAACAAGGCTAAACCATTTGATGCGTTAATCAAGTTCCCAGATCCTTCTGAAGAGGAGGCAGAGGCAGAAGTGGACGCCAAAGAAGAAGAAGCAGCAGAGGAGGAGGAGGAGCCTGAAGCAGACGTAGAAGCAGAAGCAGAAGCAGACGCCGAAACAGATACAGAAGAGGAGCTTGATGATATGGCAGTAGAAGAAGAGGAAGAATCAGAAGCGGAGCCAGAAGTGGAAGAAGACTGTTCAGAAGTGTAATTGGAAATGTCTCCAACCGTGGCACCAACGTCCTTACATGAACCCTCGAATGATTCCCAGCCAACACTTCTGTTCTGACCTGAGCATACTTTGTCTAAACATCTTTTCATACTCAAGGCCTCATTCTCACAGATACAGCCCATATCACTCATTTCACTACATTCTTTAGAACCTCTTGTCACTTCAGCAACACAAGCAAGAACACAAGCTGGTGGGGTGGCAATCACGTTCTGGATCAAAAGAGCGCAGGAAAGCAATACTGAGGACAAATGCATTATTTCAGGTGGTGATATGTAGTTGACAGCAAACGGAAAATAGTGAAAGAGATCAAGCTAATGGTTGTTCCTTTATCGAGGTCTGTATGTATCTTTTTGTTTTGATTTGATGTTTTTTTTTGGACAAGTAGTAGAAAGGAATTTCAATGTTTCAAGTAGATACACACAAGGGGCAGTATTTTCTCTGAGATAACTGTTAGTCGGAGGTAGTTAGATACAGCTTATTGGAGAAACGGTTGAATAATGGCAGCAGAGGAGCCTGTAGAGCCTGTGGATGCAGTAGACCAGGTTGATGATGATTTGGAGCTGTCTGATGTTCCAATGAGTGAGATGAATGGGGCAAGGGAAGAAGAGGACGAAGACGAAGAAGAAGAAGAGGAAGAAGAAGAAGAGGATGGCATGGAGCAGATAGTAGAAGATGATCTGGCACTTTATCGCAAAATTCTGAACAAGGACACAAGATTTGTTCAAAGCAAAGTGTTCGCAGACGTGTTGGAACAAACCACAGAGGCATCGAAACTTGACCCGGACGAACTACCCACTGAGCAGCTGAGCGAAGAAGAAAAGAAAATACTTTTGGTAGAGAATCTTGATCCTGAACAGATGCAAAGATATGAGTCGTACAGAAGAACTCCTATAGGAAAGCCAGGAGTGAGGAAGTTGGTGAACACTGTCTTGAACCAGAGCGTATCGAATAATGTTTCTGTCGTGTTGGCCGGTGTATCAAAAGTCTTCGTGGGTCAAATAGTGGTCAAAGCTCTCCAGGTGAAGAAAAGGCACAATAAGGCCAACTATTTAATCAAGTTGGCGGAGAAGAAGTTGCTACTAGAGGAATTGGAAAGACAAGAGACACTCCTTAAAGAGGAGATAAGCAGTAATAAGCCGTCTGGTGGACTAGTTGACCTATCGCCTTTTAAAACTAAAATAGAAGAACTAAAGGAGGAAATCAAAAAGATTGACTTGACGAATATCAATGAGAAGGGCCCGCTTTCTCCAGAGCACATCAGGGAAGCATGGAGGCAGTACCAGACAGAGAGTGGTACGGCACCAAGCGGGCAATGGAGACGCCAAGGGGAGAGAGATGGGTTGCTTTTCAGGTAGAGTATTAAAGCGAGGGAGAAAATAAGTAATGTATCGTGTATTGGTGGTTATAATTTTAAGTCAAATCTCAAACCAATATCTGACCATTCGAATCCGGATACCCCAACAAAGAGGCAGTAATGTTCTAGTAAGAGTTTCAACTCTTCAATCTCATCCAAGAACTCAAGCTTAGAAACACGAGCCTGCTCATCTACATCTACCCATTCTTCGAGGATTTGGAACATATTTGAACTCAATACGGTGGTCACTCCTAGATCCTTCAACCTCTGTGCGTATTTTTCCATGGTGTCATATTCGAGAAGAGAAGGCATGGATATATTCCGAAGCTTCAAGTTTTCGATCATCACTGTTCCAAAAGAGCCTTTGCCACCAATTGGATCGTAGATCAACAACGCTGATTTTTCAAAGTATGTCTGTATGGTTTGGATCAATTTCGCTGAATCAGGCAATTCAGTGTAACACAACATACACTCTGAAATGACCAAAGTTGGAACTGCAGGATCAAAATGTTCACTCAAAAGTGTCTTGAAGGGAGTGCTTTTTCTCAAATCTATATCTAGAAGTTTGTATTTTGGCAGAATTAATGAGGAACCGAGTGCTTTGTAGAATTCTTCCAGGTCGTTCGGTTTCTGCAATTCTACCCCAACGATCCTCGACAGTTCATCATCCGTGCTAATAAGAGCTGATTTCAGTTTGGTTGTCTCCTTGAAATCAATTTCAACGTACTCCAGATCTCCCCTGTCTTCTGATAAGTACCTGAAAGCTCTTGTATCGGAGCCTGCACCAAGGTTGATGATTCTTCTTTTCTCTTTCGCAAATTTCTCCAAAAACTTCTGGATCACCAAGTCCAAAGAATTGGTTCGAATATAAGTGCCCCTATTGATCACAGGAAGTTTGGCACCATTTGATACAATCGAGTTGAGTATCCTCTTTGATGATAGCTTGTACTCATATCTCAGAAACTTCTCTAGTCCATTCACAACATTTGGAAGGTACTTGTCCGTGATATAGCCCTTAGAAAACGCCGAAGCTCGACATGATAATGCATCGAAGTCAGTAGACCGTATCACTTTGTTCACTTGCTCCATGTTGTTACAGCAATCAATCATCAAGGAGTGGCGCTCCATTCGCTCCTTGCATTGTTTCCGTTACATACTCATGTCAATATTGGTGTTTGGATGTACTCCAACAATGCTTCATCGTTTCAATAAACAACAGACAGAGATAGCTATAATCCAATGGTGAAAGACAGGTGAGGTGTCGATATTGCTACCAATGTTCTCTTTCGCATCTAAAATAGTCCGATCAATTGAAAACTCAGCAGAAACAATCATTGGTGGTGGTGATAGATCTGCTTTTTCGCTACCGAACGACTCGTATTTTGCCCATGCTCAAGGAGCATCATATGGCCTCAGAGTTTTGAACGTTGTGCAAGATTCATTGGCAAAAGAAGCTGGGTTAGAAAGCTGGTTTGACTATATTATCGGTGTTAATGAGCGTGAGATACCAACCAACTATACGGATAACCATGTGCTGGTCCCTAACTATGATCATCTTATCAGCTCCATTGCAGAGGGTAGTGCGGTGGAGTTCTTGGTATGGTCTGCGAAAGGTGGGGCTACCCGAAAAGTATCTATACCAGTTGATCGCTCAAAAGGTGAACTCTTGGAGAGCATTCCACTTTCACCTAATCCTTCCATACTACAGCAGGAGTTATTCAGACCTCTCGGTATGGCGCTGCAATGGACTCCCTTAATAACTTCGACTTTTGTCTATCACGTTCTGCAAGTTCATCCGAACTCACCAGCTGAAAGTGCGGGGCTAATCGAACATTCGGACTACATCATTGGAGCTGAAGACGGACTCCTGTCAACTGGTGGCGAGGATCTTTTAAGTAGAGTTATAACTAGTAAGAAGAACCAACAGTTGAAGCTGGTCGTTTACAACCAAGAGTATAACGTGACAAGACCTGTGACTATCACTCCTAATGACAACTGGGGCGGAATTGGACTTCTTGGTGCAGGCGTTGGATACGGCTTTCTCCATAGAATTCCAGCTCCTTCCCAAGCTGAGCCAGGTGCCGTACTGTTTGATGGTGTATCGCAGGGTAGGTCTCCAAATGCAGATCTGAAACTCCCTGACTATGATAATACTGACAACAACCCATATTCATCACCATCACCTGAAGGTAACGTGATATCAGCAAGCCTAACACAGCCAGGCCCTTTCATACCTGTAACAGCAGCACCACCTATCCATAGCAGAAAGAAAAAACTTAACACTACTACAGACTCAGGTTTGTTGGATTATTTAACTAGCGAGGGAAAGAAAAGCAGAGAGATAGATAATCAGGGGAGAACTCATGCAGCTGATTCTAACTTACCACCCCCACCAAAGGGAAATTATCATTAGTTGATGAAAAAAGAATTCATTCATTCTTTTATATACACAATAGATGATGGATGCATAATGTACTTAATAAGGTCTGAATTTTTTCTTCTCTTTTAATACTCTAATCTTCTCTTGATCAGCTTTGAATTTGCGCAACAGCTCATTCATTTCTTCCTTCTTCTTCTCTCTGATCTGGAAGGTGTAGAAGTCAGCCTTTTCTTTCTTCTTCATTTTCTTATTGATTTCTTGTGTTTGTATCTTCGTCACAGCATCAATCTTACCCAATATACCTCTTTTGGTCTTGCGGTTTTTCCCAACAACTAATGTGAAACCATCTTCATCCACTATATTCTTCATATTCTTCAGTTCTTCGATAGAAGCCTTCTCACGAGCTTCAAAATCAGTCAATGTTTGATCAATATCTTCACTCATCGCTTCAATATCTAGGATATCGTTTTTGTACATGTTCAAGAATTTGAATGACTTCATCTCTTCACCATCTTCTTGCCACAAGAAGGCGTTTTCGTTGGCTTTTAGGGATTCTTTTGCGTACTTTTTCAGTTTATTCATGGCTAAAGTTGCACCAGCCTTATCAACAAATACTACTAACCCTGTTCCGTTGGGAAGTCTGAGACCTTCATTATGCTCTTTCTCACTATCGTATAAGTCTGACGTGAGGTTTGTCAAATTGATCTCATAGTCCAAGTTCTCATCATTCAGAAACAAGTTTTCGACATGTGAGCTAGAGCTGACTGACTGGGTGAACTTCTTAATCCTCTGTAGGGTAGTGCCTAGTGGTGCATTCACCAGGAATAAGGACCGTTCCGCTAGTTTCTTATCTGTGTTTGATTGATGCTTCTTGAAAAGCATGTAATGCGTTGTGGTCGTGCTTGTGGTATACTTATAGTTTCTATTTATTGGAATGCGCACGGGCACTACAGTGAACCCTTTGAAGTCTTCTGACTTCATTCTGGTTGGATCTGTGGAACCTATCAAAAGCCAAGGTCCTCACAGCTAAGAGTCTGATACATGAAAGATTTTTTTTCTACTTGGTAGCCGTCGCAGGGTAACCAATATTGAATACTCCTTACCTGAAGAAGCATAGATGTTGATATAAGATGTGAGAACTATGGCGAGCAGTGGCCAGAGTGGTAGGCTCACGAGGTCATATCACCACGACGAGGAGAGAGGCACGCTACAGGAAGCTGTTCTTTCTGATTCAACCATTGAACATATATACAAGGCAGTTTTGTTCTTGTTACTCTGTATGTAACAATGCGCATAAAATCTCGAGGTCATATGCACAGGTGGACGGGAGACTATTCGTCTTCCGGCACGTCCTCACCTGAGTGATACCTTTGTGTTTCTCTCATCAGTTCGTAAAGCTGGTTCACCTGTTCTGGGCTCATTTTATTCAACTGTTCCTGCGTCATTTTGCCCTCTGTCCATTTGCCCTCCGTGATCATAGCAAGGTAATCCTGCCACGACGTGAGGAAGCCCACAATGTAGAGCGGATTATCAGTAGATTTGTGAGCCTTGAATTCTTCTTTGACGTACAGATCTCCAAGTTGCTTTTGTGCTGGTGGCAGCAACGAATGCGCCCTGAGGATTCGGCGGTAGAGCGCTAAGGGTGGCAGCAGCGGGGCAGCGTCGCGCGCAGGGCGGCGTGGCCTAGCCAGCCTGACCAGAGTTGCTCTCATCTTGAACTGCTGGTCTGTAGTGTTAGTGTCAGTGCACCTGGGTTCTCTCTGTCACTCCTGTACCTTTCTTCACTTTTCCCACTCGCTACGCGCGAAGTGTTCCGAGATCATGACCCGGCCGCCCGCCGAGACCCAGAGTCACGCTGAATAAGGCATGACATAAGCAAGGTACGACGCTCACCGACGGACCATTACGTAATCCACAGCCCACTGCCACGCTGTCAACGCCAACGCCAACGCTCTCTCTTACCAACGAAAACGCACTTACGTGTTCTTTAAAGAAGCGAAGAAAATTTGCCACCTTTATTATTAATGGAAAACTGAAAGGTTGTGCCCTGGTCCTCTTCCCCCTTAAAAGATGCAATAAAAGACACCACTGAAAAAAAAGGTGTTGGAACAATCTCTCCATCTATCTGTGTTTCAACTCGAAGTATAGGCATCATCTCGATTTATCAATTTAGCGATAAGTTATGCAGTTCCTGAAAACCCTCACATTCCCAGCTATCGCATCCATCCTCGCCACCCTTGTCCTCGCGGACAATGGGGGCGAAGCCATTGCTGATCCAAACTCAGCGGTTGTCAAGCTTACCGCCGAAACCTTCGAAACATTCTTGGAGGAGAACCCATTGGTGCTTGCGGAGTTCTTTGCACCTTGGTGTGGCCACTGCAAGGCGCTTGGTCCAAACTTTGCAGCCGCTGCAGACATCCTGGCGGACAAGGATATCAAGTTGGCTCAAATCGACTGTACACAGGAGGCTGAGTTATGCCAGTCCCACGACATCAAGGGCTACCCAACGTTGAAAGTTTTCAAGGGGGCTTCCTCCGATCCGCAAGACTACAGAGGACCAAGAACCTCTGGCGGTATCGTCACCTACATGGAGAAGCAAGCTTTGCCTCCAGTCTCCTTGCTCGATGCATCTGATGAACTGAGCGATTTCATCGAGGACAACAGTGTTGTTATCATCAGCACAGGCTCCTCCAACAATGAGACTTTCTACGAATTTGCTGATATTCACAGAAACGAAAAATCCTTTGTCCAAACTACCAATGATGATTTCGTGAAGAAGCACGGGACCGACAAAGTTTTGCTTTTCCTGTCAGGCTCTGATGAACCTGTCATTTTTGATGGTGATGCATCTGATGTAGACGCCTTGAACAAGTGGTTGCAAGTTGAGTCCATCCCATACTTCGGAGAGTTGGATGGCTCTACATACACAACGTATGCCAACTCTGATTTGCCATTGGCCTACTTGTTCTACAACAAACCAGAGGAAAAAGAGGCCTACAAGGAGTCTATTGTCAAACTTGCCAAGGCTACCCGTGGTAAATTGAACTTTGTTGGTCTGGATGGTTCCAAGTTTGGACCACATGCTGATGCATTGAACATTGCACAAACATTCCCTGCTTTTGTTATCCATGACCAAAAAACAAACAAGAAGTTTGCCGTATCCCAAGACTCCGAGCTAACCGTCGAAAGAGTTGAAGAATTCTTCAAGAAGTACCAAGCAGGTGAAGTGGAACCAATCATCAAGTCTGAGGAAATTCCAGAAACCCAAGAGGCATTGTTCAAGATTGTGGCTAAGAACCATGATGATGTGATTGGGGACAAATCCAAAGACGTTTTGGTGAAGTACTACGCTCCATGGTGTGGTCACTGTAAGAAATTGGCTCCAATCTATGAAGAATTGGCTGACCTGTTTGCCAGTGATGATGTTGCTAAGGGAAAGGTCACTATTGCTCATGTTGATGCCACCTTGAATGATGTCGATGTCGACATTACTGGTTACCCAACTATCATCTTATATCCAGCTGGTGACAAAGAAAACCCTGTTGTCCACCAGGGTGCTAGAGACCTAGAATCCTTGATCGAGTTTGTTAAGGAGAAGGGCTCTTTCGGTGTCGATGCTTCTAACTTCGAAGCAACTCCAAAAGAGGAAGACAAACCAAAGGAGGTGGCTGACGAGGAAAATGCTGGTCATGACGAATTATAGAGGAACTTGTTGACTTACTCTCATGTAGCTCCTTGCAACACATGATCTTTTGAGTTCGAAATTGCGTCGTCAATGAATTCAGTAAATGTTAATATAGACTTCTACGGTTGATATTCAACTACCATACAAACCACTGTACTGAGTCACTGTAGAGCTTTTCTTTTGGTATATATACACGGATGGACTTGAGGTCAAAAGCTCAACGAACCTCCCAAACATCCTCGCTGCTCCCCCTTGATCTTTTGGCATCTAGAAGCTCTTTATGCCACCGCTGGACTTTGACTGGGTCATTGTTAAATAGACAAAACTTGAGCTTTTGAAACTCCTCGATACAGTCGTTGATCTCTCCATACCGGTAGTAGTTTCTTACTTGCCCACCAACTGAGTAGCACTGCGCCAACGAGTCAAACGCCTCTGTACAAGACATAGTTGTTGGGAACTCAGAGTATGTTGCTGCTCCTCCTTGTGCGGGTATCTTTGACATGTCGGCAGATACGTTGGTTCTACACCCCCGATTCTACAGAAGTAGTGTTAGTGTAGTATATATTTTTTCTGTACAATAGAGTTTTTTTACTTGCTTAATCACCAATTGTGTATGTCAAAGCAATGTTTAGACCAGGACCAGGAAGAGTATTGCTCAGGAAGATGTCCACTAAATTTCCTCTGTCAAAAAGTGATGCTGAATGGAGGGCCCAGCTGACACCAGAACAGTTTACTGTCCTGCGTCAGAATGGAACCGAAAGACCCAATACTGGACAGTATCTTCATAATAGTAATCAAGGTACTTACCATTGTGTAGGTTGCGATTCTCCGCTCTATTCATCATCTACTAAGTTTGACTCTCACTGTGGCTGGCCAGCATTCTACGAGGCAATACCAGGTGCGCTGGTATTGCTGAAGGATTCTTCCATGGGGATGGAAAGAATAGAGATGAGATGTGCCGGTTGTGATGGACATCTGGGCCATGTATTCAAAGGCGAAGGCTGGAACAATCCTACAGACGAGAGACACTGTGTTAATAGCATATGCCTGAAGTTCAAAGAATCTACACAATAATAGGCAGGCCAAAGCAGCGCAGCTGGTTGTGAAGGAGTTTTCAAGCTTCACACTGGTCTATGATCCACTGCGCTTCTCTCTTACCACTTGCCCAGGCACCATGGACACACCCACCCCCTTCCAGGATTGTGGCCTCACCAGCAAACCTCAGTATACCTGAGCCTGCTTCTAAAGCTAGTATTGCTGTCAATGGATCGTCCCCAGGGAAACAAGCTGAATAGCTACCCCTCTGGAAAGGGTCATTAGTCCAGTCACTAACAATGATGTTGGTGGGGTTTGGTATATTCTTGGTGCCTGCGAGCAATTGAAGATGTGGTTTGAAGAACTCGAATGCTATGGAAGGATGTGATTCGATGTACTCAGTCAGAGGAGACTGCATTAATAAAGATAATGTGGGTTTATTGATAGTAGTTCCATAGTTCAGGTAAAGAATCGGATAGGCCCATACGCTTGGCTCGCGTTGACTCTCATCACAAAGGCTGAATGTACCTTCCTTGACTTCTTGAACGAAATCAGGTTTTGGTGTAGCTAGGATCTTGATTCTTTCAGCATCGGTTGGCCAAAATATGTGATCAAATTCAAAGATAACTTTACCAAGAGCACCAAAGTGGATACTGGCCAAGGAATCTCTGATCTTCTGAGGTAAAGGGGGCACAAATTCGATATAGGCAGGATCCTTGCAGTCTTCTACTTGAAGGACTGACTGGGGAACAGTGACGATACAATAGTCACCCTTGATCAGTTCGCCCGTAGCTGTCGTCACCGTAATCGAGTTATCCTTCGACTTGGTGATTCTTTTCACTACTGTGTTCAGTCGAATACTCGACTGATCAAGCTGCCCAGCGATTCTGCTCAAAACAGTGTCGTAGTGCTGTGCCAATGCGTCCCTCCCTTCGTTCTCTATAGCTGCGTACTTGGCACTGAGTCTCTCTACATTAATGCCGTGCCACAGTTCCAAGGATCTCGCATACTGGTAGCTGTATGCAATTTGAGAGCCGGTGAGCAGATAGCTTTTTGAGTGGAGGTAGTCTATCACAGATTGTGCATAGGACTCATCATAGTCTGTCCCGATACTCATCTGCGACTTCAGATCAACATATTTGTCTATCTCTTTCCTTATTGCATCTAGTTTCCATGATGCGGGGACAACGCCATGATCTTCGGCCATTACCTTCTCTGTCATATCGTCGTAAAAGTGAGGCAGCGGTCTGTGCTCCATGAGTGCCAGCATGTTCTCCTCCTCGAAAAGCCCATTGTTCAAGGTCTCATGGTACCAGCTGGCTCCCAAATCGTATTTACTATTCACGCCACCGACGGTATGAATCCGTCCACCTAGACGGCCCTTTGCTTCAAGTATTGTGAACTGAATACCATGATCTTTCAAGGTGGCTGCTGCCTTCAAAGCCGCAATCCCGCCACCGACTATCAGTGTATGTGGCATGTCTTGTCTTCCCTTGCACTGCACTTACAAACTAAAACATGAATTGAAGACGCGAAACATTTTTTATTTACGCGTTGATTAACCACAACAAGAACCATTGATGTGTTTAAGACCTGCGTAGTCAGTGGCTTGCGGTTTGACAGATTCCCAGGATGAGCAGACCAATACCCAACTTCACCTTGGGTAAACTGAACTTTCAGGATAGTCTCCTATCAACACCAGAACTCACGTTCGCTCCTCCACACTCAAAACCCAAGACAGATACAGGTCAAGATAAACAAGCAATTCTTTCCAACGGCAGGACCATCACTTTGAAGAGAAGAAGTCCAACGAAATCGACTGCCTTGTCGTCAACAGATGTGCAAAAGGAGAGCTATGGGTTCTCAATTAATGAGTTGTTCGCTAGGCTGGAAGTGCAAAGACTGAAACAGACAAGTGGGGCGGAAGGAAGCCCAGCACCAGCTGGAGATACCGCAAAGCATAGCGGCAAAGGTGGTGGCAAGGAGTCCTACCTCTCTCACAACCATAAGAGTAATCAGCATACGCTATGGGCTGAGAAGTGGAGGCCCCGTAATTTCCTAGACTTTGTTGGAAATGAAATCACCAATAGACACATTCTTACGTGGTTCAAGCAATGGGATAAAGTTGTCTTTGAGAAGAACTTGAGACCTGTCACTCATAATAGCGCAGACATAGCTGGCCCTAAGATAGGCAAAGGTTTCTCAATGGATACGTTTGGACGTCCGTTCCGGAAGATTCTCCTGATCCACGGTCCTCCTGGTGTTGGAAAGACGACAATTGCCCATGTCATCGCTAAACAGTGTGGGTACGATATAAGTGAAATCAACGCTTCAGATGAACGCGCAGGGCAGCGAGTGAAAGAGAAGATCGGCACTACATTAACCACCACTACGTTCAGCGGGAAGCCTACGTGCTTGATAGCAGATGAAGTGGATGGTGCCTCAGAGTTTGGATTCATAAGAGTCCTCCTAGATATACTGAAAGAAGATGAAAAGACTCTCAAGAAATTTGACAAGATGCAAAGCAGCAAGTTTTGGCAAGAAGGCCATGGCAAAAAGCTTCTTCTTCGACCAATCATTGCAATTTGTAACGACCTATACGCACCTGCGTTAGAGAAACTAAGAGCTCATGCCGAGGTGATAACATTCCAACAAGTAGGTGAAAGTGCTCTTCGGGAAAGACTCAAGTTTATATGTAAAAGTGAAAACTTGAGCTTCACCAATGCACAGATCAAAGAGATCATGTACCTCACCAATTTTGATATCAGATCGTGTCTCAACATTCTTCAATTCAGCAGATCATCTCCCCACAGTCATAAGAAAGACCTAACCACCTCATGGTTCTCTATTGTACAGAGGCTTTTCCACTCCACTCCACGGACTCCAAAACGGACACAGTTTAATGAGATTCAGGCAATACTGAATGCCCATGGGACTTACGACAAAATCATTTCGGGATCATTTAGTGCATACACTTATGCCCATTATCAGGACGTTGCGCTAAAGAAACCTGCAGATTTGAGTGATTGGTTGCTATTCTCTGACATGGCTCATAAAACCCAATTCAACTCTAATGGGACGGATATCAGTTATTATGGGAGCTTGACAGCTTTAAAAATATTCGACATGTTTAGTGATGCTTCTAACTCTCATCTTAAGACCAAATCTGACTGGAATTGGGTAGAGTTAACAAAGACTAATGTCGGTTTACTAAGACTTGTCCACTCCAACTTGAGTGCCAACTTGAAATCTTTGTTCATACTGGAAAGCTTGACAGCAGAGTTGTTACCTCTGCTTGATTATATCATTGCGCCACAGATGAGTAAGAGAACCCTGGCTGGAGGAGCAGGAGCTTTGAGCCATTCAGAGATGACGAAGCTCTCTGATGCCGTAGATGCCCTCAACGCCGTAGGGTTAAGTCTCTACAAGGCAAGAGATGAAAACTACAATGAAGTTGTAAAGACTTTCCCAGATATTACATCCATTTCCAAGTTTGAACAGAATGAAATAAAGAGACAATACCTGAAGCAGACTACGGTTTATCCACTTCTGATGAAGGAGATAGGACTACGAAGCTCTAAAAGGAAGCTCAATTCAAACCTTGACCATCATGACGGAGGTGAGTACGAAATTCAAAGCTCTACAAAAGAGGGAATTGAGAGCTTGAAGAAACAGTATGCTGTGATAGAGAACGGTGCCACAACTTCCAAGAAGCAAAAGCTAGACACGAGTGTGAGGGTCTGGGTGAAATGGAATGAGGGTTTCAGCAACGCCGTACGTAAGAAGGTCAGATGGAGCGATTTGTTTTAATGATGTAGGCGCACAGAAGTTCACATTGACTAGTACATAGAGTATACATATCTATCTATCTATCTTTTAAACCACCAGTTCTTCTTCTTGGTAGAATTTTTGGCTCTCTCATCTATCGAAGAGGTGAACCCTGATAATGTGTTGATGCTAGCTGACCTTATGATCTTTGTAAGTCTTTTTGTGGGTGACTTATGGGCTGAATCCGCTAAATCGCCGTCAAATTTCAGTTTGAGAAGGTTGAAAGCCTCATCAGAGTTCAACTTTGGCAATCCATCAATTGAGGAGTTGGGGGAAACCTTCCATATCTTTCGGTCCATGTCGACAACGAAAGACTGTAAGACTGTTTCGGCATCATCGAAGATAACCACAACATCCTCAAACCCTTCTGGTGGTTCAAGCATTTTTCTCACACTTTGGATGTCTGAGTTGACTTTCTTACATTCATTCAGGAGATCTGAGAGTGATGTTTCTATAACAGGCATCTTCTCTGTAGACTCTGTTTTTAATAATGTCCGCATGAATTCATCAGACCCAAACTCTAGCATATCACCAGATTTATCTGATACACGCAATTTTTCGAACTCTAGGGAGCCTATGGCAGGACTTCTTTTGATAGATGAAGTTGTTCCTCCTCGTGACCTGAGGGAAGGAATGTCGTTAAGGGTATCATCGACCTGATCTGATTCTGGTATTAAAATTCCGCTGGATTGGATCAATTTCAGCGCAACGTCTATGAGCCCAGGAACAATTACTTCTCCATTCCAGTGACTTGATTTTACGAACATCAGTATAGTAGATTCCAGCAAAGGGGCGTATTTCTCACTGATGTCGTTGCCGAAATCAAACTTCTTCAAAGTCACCTTGTCTAAATATTCCATCATTTCGTGTCTATGTTCTTTCAAGATGTCGTTGAATGGTAAGAGGTATGATTCTTTTGCATCAAAATCTGACCCATTTGCTAGCTTCAGGAGAAGTTTAGAGAGTAAAGTTAAGCACCTTTTCGCTTCTCCAGTAGTGTGACTGTCTGAAAGATTAAAGAGTTTGGGATTTAAAAACACAGGACACAGAAGCCGGAGGAATAAGAACGCCACCACTGCGTTGAGTTCTTTGGTACAGTTTGGGTCACTTGAGGTAGAGTACATTGCCACAGTGCGACGCAGATGGGACAGTTGAGATTTGACAGATTCCGGAAGACATAAAGAAGTCTTACGTATCAAGTTCCACAGATCGAGGAACGTTTGTTTGAGGTTCTTAAAATTTACGGAGAGGTCAAAGTTTTCCTCCCCTTCTTCATCTGGTTTTGGTGTTCTCATAGGGTCCACTTCGACTGGTGGTGGATTTTTAACAATACTATTGATGAAGTCACCTAGGACAACATTAAGGTAGGTATTTGACTCTTTTAACAAATATAGTTCTAAAGTCTTGGTCAGAAGAGAGTTACCACGGAATAGAGTGTTGAGTTCCACATCAGACTTAGCCATTGCATCTGCCACTTCTTTTTCTATTAACATATTAACCCACTCTTTTTCTCGTCCAAGTGCCGAATAGGTATCCAAAAGAACTGCACTCACGTATTCCAGGTCCAAGTCAGGTAGGTCAACAATGTGTTTATGAAGTTCTGAGAGTGAGACAGAGCCAAACATTGACTTGAGTCTTTGTAATTGGCGGTATGGTGGTATAAAAAATTCCTTGATACTGGCAGAGAGGACAAGGGTACCCACTGATCGACCATTACTGACCAATTGAGTTCTGCTATGTGAATCGGTTGTGCAGTCAATTGTGCAACTTCCAATTATTGGGTCTGCCTTTGAGTATGTGTTGTTAGAACCTGTAGCAGTCTTTATGTGGATTGCAACAGATTGTGTGTGAATGGGTAGATCGAGTGTCACAACTTCTCTGAAGAACGGGGCCAAGCTTTCAACAACGGCAGTTCTGAACGATGGCATGCAGTTTACCTGAACCTCTGCATAGTACGGAAGTGAATTCAACATGTCAGCCTCTACCAAACAGAGACTGACCTTTCTGGATAGTCTAAGCGACGACGGCTCATCAACGCCAACTCTCTGCTTGATTGTGAAAGTCTGTAGTGCTACAAGCCAGTCTTCAGCATCAATGGGGTACTCAAATTTCAGTACTAACTGATCGATTTGAGGACAGCTGCATATTGAGGGGATCATGACAGGTTCGTTTGGAAGATGATGTTTCCGAAGTGAGTGGTTCACGCCGAGAAGCAGACAGCTGCTCGAGTCAAAGATTGAGCGATGAGGAAGGCATACCTCATCGCTTCTCAGCTTCGTCAGGTCGACTGTGAAGATTTCCTTCCCGTCACTCTCGTTGATCAATTCGATGACTCCGTTAGATTTGAGCACCACCATCGAGTTGAACCCCACACCGTTTTCAACAACGGCGTTGTCAGATTGCCAGCACTCCAAGTTCTTAACTTTGGGCGGCTCGCATATCACACTGCAGCGCGATATGAGCAGCGTCTCTGCATCCTCGTTCTTGCGATCGCTGTCGCCGCCCGCTTCAGGTTTCTCGAATGGCACCTCAAGAAGCTTGTTCGCGAGTCCCTTCGGCCTGGCGAACGACCACAGCACCAGCGTAGTCAGCAGGTGGTGGAATTGGTCCCGGTCCGTTGGCGTCAGCAGGATAATCTCCTTGCTGACCGGCTTCACGCTGATGGTGTGCTCGTTCACCACTTGCAACGACGCGGAGTGGATGTCCACCACCGTGCCATTCAACCCCAGGAATCCCTCAGAGATCGCCACCAGGCCAATCTCTGTGTTCTCGTGTATCTTGTACTCCATGTGATTGTCGAAGTCACCACGGTGCCGCCACAATGAGTGCTGCGCGCGGTCTCTGGTTGGCATCTGTACGGGGTCCTCTTTTTACCGTGGCGCTCACTTCCTCTGTTTATATGCTTTTTTTGTTCTCTCCGCTCGTCTGTCTCTTGTTTTTTCTTCATGTGTACGTGTACAGTACACTTACACCGGCATCAGTTGTTACTCTATGTGGAATTAGTACATGCGGCGGGTGGTTGAGATTGGTGGGAAAAAGGAAAAAAAAAATAAAAGTACGTGCTTATGTATGGAGGGAGTGAGGGAACAAACAGAGGGTGAGGGTGGAGTGCACAGCGTGGGACGAGAGGATGAGAGGGATGAGAGGGATGAGAGGGATGAGAGGGATGAGAACGGTTAGCGGTTAGCAGATAGCCAGCAGCAGCTGGAAGTGGCTGGGTGCACACGGGCAGATACTTTTATTTTCGTTCGTTGCAAGCTAGCTGGGCCACCTAGCGGCCCAGCTAGCCCCCACAGCAGTTGTGTATACACGCGCCGCCGTCGCTGTCGCAGAGTCGATCACGCGCCAGCCCTTGGTGCTTCACCCTCTGGGCCAATGAAGTCGGGGTCCCTCCATGGGCCTATGTCAGACATGTACAGACCGCCCTCGTCCTCTGCAACCTCAGACTTACCGCCAAACTTGACAGGTAGGTTCTCCGCTGGAACCTGTTTCAACAGCTCCTTCTGATACGACGAGCCCAGGATGAAGATTTTTGAAACGGTCACTGGATCCAAGAAAGGCTTGAAGAGTCTGAAGGCCGTGGAGAAGCCGAATGGCGCATTGATCAGGTAGAACTTGCCCATTCTCTCTGGGTAGTGGTTCTGCCCAATGTACGAGGCTTCTCTGACATACGAAAGTACCTGCGCGGCACTCGAGATGGAGATTCCTTTCAAGTCCAAGATCGTACACGAGGTTTCGACGAGGTAGCCTGCCTTTCTGGAACACGCAGGGAGTCTGTAGCGAACAAAGCTCTCGTACTCCCAGACCAAGTTCTTGAGCATACGTTCTTGAGTGGTGATTTTGTACATTTCCGTCAAGTTTACCGCGCCAAGTTCTTCAATGTATAGGGGGCGGCCGTCTTTGTCCGTCTTGTGATAGTATTGTGGGTAGTACTTGGCTACTTTTGGCTTCTCCTCATAGTGGAAGTCCTCAAAGATGGTGTCTGTGCCAAATTCCTTTCTCCATACCTCGTGTTCCTCAAACATCTTCTGAGCAAGTGCCACATCAAACTTTCTGGCTCTCAAGAAACGTAGCAACGTAGAGTCATCAAGACGTAAAATGAACCCTTTAGCCTGCAGATAAGCTCTCAGAGTCTCAAGCTTGACTTCCTGATCCTTTGTAAGGTTTCCTGGGAAGCCTTCCAATTGTCCTGGTGGTCCTTGTTGCGGGTAGGAGGCGAGGAGCTCTTTTTCCTATATCATCATAAACCACGCGTTAGTATATGTATTCGCTCCTTAGCTTAGATGGAACTATAGCCCATAGTGCCACACAAACATACATCTACCATTATGTTCAAACGCTAATCAATTCACAAAGTTGAGAACACCAGGTTGGTAAATCAATCAGAAGCAGCTTTCTCTAGTTGAGTTGATTTGGTTGTTTTCTTTTTTTCTTCATCTTTTTTTTTTTAATTCAGTGGACACAACCAAACAAACAAAACTTAAAGGAGAGAGAAACGAGAATACACCATGTGACAGAGAACGGCAACAATATATAAACTAAAGCAATATGCAATATGCACACATTATAAATTCAAACCACTGCCGAAGTGGGCATTGATGCTACGGATATCATCCTCAATGCCTAGTTGCTCGAATCTAGATGACGGCAGGCCAAGTTTCTCGAGTTTGGCAGAGAAGCTTGCGCCCAGGGAAGGATTCACCATTGGGTTGTAGACATTAGAGGGCTGGGGAACATCACCGCCATACTGCTCATTGAAAGTTGGCCAATCCCTTGTTGTGAATGAAGGAGGTTTGTTTCCATGTTCCATGAAATTGGTCGTTGCACCCAAATCGGCGCTAGCCTTGTAAGATGACAGCAAGGAGGATGTGTCAACGCCATTCACCGCAGACTGGCCAGGAGCTGAACGCGCACCAAATGTTCCGTGGATATCGGTATTTCTGTTCCTTCTGTCACTTATGTGGTTATTGTAGGGTCTGTTCAATTGAACTGTAGATAATACAAGATTATCCAACGACCCTTCAACCAAACACCCCTTCTCTCTGTAATGTAGCAATAGCTGATTCCACAGTCGACTTTTTGATAAGGCAGTAGGATTTCCAAGAATCACTACTCCACATTTTGCTCTGGTTAATGCAACATTCAAACGTCTAGGGTCGCTCAAAAATCCGATACTTCTTTGGTCATTGGCCCTGACACAACTCAATATAATAAAGTCCTTTTCACGGCCTTGGAAAGCATCAACAGAAGCAACTTCAACATCTAGATACAAATCTTTATCCATTGTACCATTCATCGTCATGTACTGAACCAGAAAGGCCCTTTGGCCTTCATAAGGAGTAATCACACCAATTTGCTCAGGTTTGACATTCTCTCGAAAGAGCCTTGTGATGATACGCTCGCAATTCATTGCTTCGATACGGTTCAGGTAGGACGTACCGCTTCCAGATATCTCTTCTCTACCGAACGTAGACCAGAACATCATTGGTGTATCCACAACAGGCCATGGAAATATTTTGTTGAACATATCCCTTTGCTCTTTCGTGACTCCATTTTGTAAAGAGCCCTCATAAAACATATTTGAAGAAAATTCAGACAATGCCGGGTTCATACGGTATTGGACTTCTAGTCTGATAGGCACATGGCCCAAAACAACAAGTCTCTCAAACAAAGATTGTTTTAGCCCAGCATCTCCAGCTTTCTTATCTAGTATAACAGGACCTAATTGTTGATGGTCACCAACAAGAATGACCTGTTTGGCTCCATGAACAATGGGAATCAAACATTCTGGTTCGGAAGCCTGTGTAGACTCATCGATTAAAACAGTCTTGAATTCCATCTTCTCTAGACGTTTATCACCGGCACCAACACATGTACAACAAACAACTTCTGCATTCTTCAAAATAGCTCTTTCTTTCTTTCTAAGAAGCTGAATAAAAATTTTGGAGTCCTCAGAGCTCAATTCACCTAATTCTGCCTTCAATTTCAAAAGCTTCTTTAGTTGCCCTTTAGCAGATTTACTAACTAGTTTAGATAAAGAGAGATGATCCACAGAACTATCGACGTCCTCTCGAGATTTTGCGGTCACTCTTACCACATTCAATCCAAGAGCTTCAAGTTTCTCTGCAAGATGATCAACTGCCACATTGGAAGGAGCACATACTAAAATTTTTCCTTTGTTGATCTTCGATAGATGATAAATGATTGTGGCTGAGGTAACAGTTTTACCGGTACCCGGAGGACCTTGAATCAATGACAGAGGCCGCTGTAGTACTGCTCTGACAGCATTGGCTTGAGAAACATTCAACTGTGCAAAGTTAGGGATAGAAAATTGTGAAGGCAGACGAATATCAAACTCAACCTTTTCTACTTCATGTCCAAGTAGCTGATGATAGATGTACCCGCTAACATTTTGGTTATCAACTGCAAAACTCTTCATAGCATCTTGCATTCTATCATATGATGTTCCTTTCCAGACAAACTCTGCAGTGAAATCAGTGGTGCATGTTGTTGGGATATCCTTACCTTTTGCGTTGAGTTCCAATGTGAACTCTTCCTGGTGCGATGATGGGCTACGAATGATGAACCCGCTGCTCTCCCAAGCCTCATGATTCACACCATTGTATCGCAAGATCATTTCATCACCGACAGCTACCTTAAGCTCAGAGGATTCGTATGTTGATAGGTTGAATGACACAAGGTGCTTATTATTCAATGCGAGTGACCAGCGCACAGAGATGTGCTCCAACGCATGGCTCTCTTTCAATGCTTTATCATAGTCTGCTTCAAGCTTGACGAGAGGACCAAAAGATCTTTGATACTCATATGCGTCCGTGTAGCGCATCAATATCGGTACAATCTCATTTTCATCTTCTGGTTGTTCAACATCATGAATTGTAGCATCTTTATTCAGTCTCCATTTGGCCTCAAGTTTAGCTATTTGGGCATTGCTTATGGCATGCGAGTTGAGAATATCTTCCTCGTCAGGAACTTTCGCAACCCAGTCCAAAAATTGTCTATTCTCTATCAGGGCGGTCCACTCATCCGTATTCCATCTAGAATCTTGCTGTTGGGAGCACGGCAGACGACAGAGGATAACAATAACTGTTTCACTTTGCGCAGAGACGAAACCCAACACAAATACATTACGCATACCACAGTTATAACATTCAAGAGTTGTGTCGCCAAAATCAGAATCTTCGTGCAAAGAGACTGTGTTGTGTTTCGACATAACAAGATGTGTTACAATATGGGACGACGTAGAATCACTTTTACTGTTGCAAAACCATTTGTTGCACTGGTTGCATTTAACAACGGAGGTAGTGGCATGGATTCCACAGTAAGCACAAGCGTGCTCGGGGAGGTCTTCCAAGTTACCTTCATCATCTTCGTCATCGTCATAGTCATCTTCATCGTGATCATCATCCTCTTCTGGATCTTTCTCAGGTTCGCAGTCAAATTGGTAGTCTCCAGAGTTAGACCCAGATTTCACGCCGAAGTCATGTCCCAACTGATCGCCACCGGAACTGCTGTTCTTCGGACCTGTGAAGAGAATACTAGCATCCATGCTATCTAATAAATGTACAAGACTGTGTGTGCTGAGAAATTAACTTCTCACTAGCTCTGTACGTACTGAAAAGATACCTCTTGGTCTTCTGCTATGCGTATCGGCGAAGGTGATGCTATGATGATTTGAGCTTGGTGAGGCAAGTTGGATGATAGAGTTAACGCATCACCTTTGCCGCCGCTGTCCTATGGATTTTTCAGTCAAATGTAACTGGAAAAAAAGAATGAAAAAATCTATCGCGAAACATCATGAAGCGGCTCTGGTCTACTTCAAGATCTATCTATTCCTAAGTATTCGAGCTTATCAGAATGGACCCTCAGAAGAGGACAAGAGAAATTCCAGAGAAGTTGCACTCTGAAACCCGTCCTTGAAATTCAACTGGTTATTCCCACGCTCCATCTATAGAAGAAAGTTATCTGTCAGTATCCATAGCCTCGCCTTTGATGGAGAGTTTTGTCAGCTTAGATAGAAAGGGTATTGAGTGACTCGATATTTCTTGAAGGTTTCAATAGATCAGGCCATCTATATCACTCAAAATCGAATGTGACTCTCTTGGAAGCGCCATACGAAGATGCAGGTTTATCAGTGTTGGCATTGAGTTCAGAGAGGCTTCGATAATATTGAAATGTGGATAGTTTGGGGAAAATGGGGAAGACAGACAAACTTTTTAGGATTGATGTAAGCTGATCAAAGTCTTTGTCGCCCATCCACAGAATCAGGTCTTCCAAGTTTCCAAAGGTGTTACTACCTCCCTCTGGTTTAGCTCCAACCACTAATGAGTTGAGTTCATGTTCTGCTTCTCCAGTACAGGTTAGTGACCATAAACTTCACTTCATACATTGTTTTCAACTCTCTTCTCCTCTCCGATGACAGAAATGTCATTGAGACACTTTGGCAATAGCATCGTACACTGCCAAGGAGGCTAAATATTTCAAACGGCCATGGTCGTCGATGTTCCTTGGTTTGGTGACAAAAAGATTCCAGCATTTGTGAGGTAACTGGTCAAGAAGAAGGATATAAATTGAAAGGCGAAGTTTCTTTGAAGAAAGGAAAGGCCATTTTCTTCCTGGTTTAATTGTTTCAAGTTTTCCAAGGAACTGTCGTTGATTGACAGCAAAGTGTCACAAATGTTTCTAGAATATTAATACTAGCTAAGATCTGCACATTGTGAAGCCAGTTTCTTCAAAACGGATGAATAGCTTTTCTTCCAGGATCTCAATTTCCAATTCTGTGGGCGGGAGTTGATTGTGAGTGATCTCACCTATCAATAAACTGTCCTCAACCATCTGGCTAATTTATGGGGCTCTATAGTGTATCTAAGAGGAACTGTTACATAACCGGGTGCATAACCAGGTGAAACCGACAGAAAATATTTCAAAGCAAGGATAAGTAAGCTCTCTATGATATCCTTCGTTCTATGATGATTGTTGTTTACTGAATAACGTATCATGACCTTATAATATTGTACCAACGCTATATCCTATAGATATATAAATAAATTAGAGCAGATGTAAAAAACACGTAGAAGGGCAAAACAAAACGTGAAAGGAGGACAGAGGTCCTGACACAGGTTAAAGCCGCCCAGTGCCAAGGTACAAATATATCATGCTTCTTCCTCAATACCAACAGCTTTTCCCAATCCCAATGCAGGCCCAACAAATATGCTTGAGTTCTTTCTACTCATTGGACTCATAAAATATTGATCGAACTGTTGTTGGGTATTACTATCGTCTCCTGACGAGCCACCTGCACCACCTATCCCGTCCGTGGTAGTCACACGGGAAAGTTGTCCACTTTCTATTTCTTCACCTAACAAGTCTGCAAACGAGCAAAAGTTAAGTCTGTTGCGATCAGTGTAATCAATGCCGTCCCCAGTAGTGCTACCGTTTTCACTGCCGTTACTGTTGTTATTAGTAAAGTGATCAACGTTGCTCTGTCTTCTCGTTAAAGGAACAGAACGGGACACAGAGTAGCGAGGACAGTACTGCTGGTCAAGAAGCTCTGTCACGTTGGGGCAACTAGATTGTATCACTTCAACATCTCTCAAATCGCGTTTCTCATTCAACAGCTCGGTGGTTGCATCAAGGCAGGTAGGTACGAAATTCTCACATGTTAGATGGAGTGGGATATGCGAAGAAGGTTCTTGAGGGCTTAAGTGGTTGAAAGGGGAGCCAGGTATCGAGCTGGTGCATGTGTTTGTCTGCAGAGGTGATAATGAGAAGGAAAGGCTTCGGTTGAAGTTAATTTTATTAGAGGAATTGCGGCGAGAGATAGATGACATGGTGGCTTGGTCGGTTACTGATCTTTCGAATATTGACGATGAGGACATGGAGGACGGCGACAATTCAGAGGCATGGTGGCGCTGTTGCTGTTTCTGCTGCTGCTGCTGCTGCTGATGTACAAGTGTAGCTTGAGCGAATGGAATTGTTGCCATTGGGTCGTCACTGTCCAGTGGCAGGGGCAGCTCCACGTTTCCCTTCTCGCCTGGAGCTAATCTCTTCTTCAGCTGCGACAGTTCGCTCGCTGCTCGCTGCTTCGTACCAGAAACTCCAGCGTCCTGCTTCCCTGACACATGTGGTTTGGTATCTGTACACTTCTTAGTTAGAATCAACGCACGCACGAGTGCAAACAGCTTATCACTTGCAAAACATACTTGATGGTATCATACCGTATACACCAGAGTGGCCGCTTCCTGTCTTCTTTCTGCCTACTGACCGACTTGCTGCTGGGATAAAAGGTCCTGCTTGAACAAGGGGATGTCTTTGTGAGAGAAAAAGAAATAAGGAAAGGGAAGGGGGTATTCAACTATATACTGTACGTGAACTTTAAAATTGTGTACAACTTAGTTTGTTATTTATGTGTAATTGGAATTGGTAATGCCATGTACGAGGGTAAAATATTATTTCACACCACCTAGGAGGAACAGTCTGTCCACGGCGCTCCCCTCCCTGCGCATCCTGCTCCCTTCATTTAAAGTTAGAGTTGAAGGGAAAAACCGGAATGCGTTGTGGAAAGACCAGGAAAAGAAAAGAAATGTGAGGTCATCTTTTGAGTACCTCTGAGGACGAGCACACCAGTGGTGTGCTCACTACGCCGCTTCCTTATCTACTCACTTTACGTAGTTGTTGAATACAGTGAGTGGGCTGGGGAACCCTCCCGTTTTAGAGGTACGAATGTGAATGTGAATGTGAATTGCCGCCGCAACTGACAGCTGCCGGGAAGACAGACAGCAGATTATATTTGCTCTTGCTGACGGAGGTCACTTCACTATGGAAGGACGATTCTCTCTTGTACGCTCCGGCCGGCTCGCATCAACAGATGTGCAATGGCATCTACTACCGTACACTCGAATAGGTTACAGTTTTTTTTTTTGACATCTTTGTGGTCATCTGTTGCATGTGCAGTGCATAAGGGTCACAAACCTGTGTCGTGATATTTTTATTTTTGCGTTGTGCGACAAACCACAAACCTGTGCCTGTGGGCAATTGTGCGCTAGTCGAGTCGCACTGCCGCTTTTGATTACGTGAATGTATCGTGTATCGTGTATGTAAGATATGTATATGTGTGAGTGTGGTGTAGGATGTATGAGCAACGGAAAGAGAACTGCGATAGTACTGCAACAAGCAGGGGTTCAGGAGTCGAGAAGGCAATGCCCGTTTCCGCACATGTTACCCATCCCGAACCTGGAACACCCTTCTCGAGTAATCTTCATGGTCTGCAAGACTCAACTCATCTCCTCTTTCACTGAATCTTCTCATTGCGCTGATGTTCAGCCGCTGGTCAATATAGGTGTCCTCAACCTCATGAATTGTAGACCCATCGTCTTTATCTTCTATAATATTCATCTCTGAGCTACTGGAACTTCGTTGTCCCTTGCCAGTGAAGCCCCCTGGCCCGCCAATTGCTTTGTCTGCAGGGACAACACTTTCATCATCATCGTCCGCATCCCTGTCTCTTGCCCTTCTAGTACGTCTGATACAGCACCACGCTAGTAGCACTATCATCGCAACTGCAATGATCCCTACTGCAGTAAACACACCAGCAACTTTCCCTCTATTATCAAAAAAACTGCTGTGTTCTTCACCTTGACTACTGGGGTTAGATGAAGCTGACCCTAAGGATCCAGTAGCCCTTACCATTTGTGTGCTTGTTCCTGAAAGTCCGGAAGGTTGTGTGATCGTAGCAATTATCTTGGCTGTTATGTATGCTGTCGTTTGATCTTGTGCCAGAGTAGCAACTGAGTAGACCACTGAGGTGACGATTGGTGTTTCCTCAATGTCGCTTGCTCGCGTTGCAGTGGCGCTGGTAGTATCACTTGCCACACTACCAGACGCTAGTTCGCTTGAAGACTCGCTTGTAGTGCCAGAGTCAGAACTAGAGGAACTTGGCTGGATTGTACCGCTCGGTTCCTTCAGGACGATATACCCATAGACTCCATCCTTTGCACAGCTCTCCTGTGGGTATCCCAGACAATAATCTGAGCATTGGGAAAGCTGCACGGTATCACGTGGAACATAGTCGCCGCAGTAGCAGTCCATTCCTGACACTATTGCCAGTGAGTAGTCTTTCTCTACGCATATATCATGGCATAGCCCATTCGAGGGGTAAGCCGAGGAGCCAACAAGAACACCAGTGTTCTGCAAGGAGCATAGATCCAGCGCTGCCCATACGGCCCGAGCAAAGATAGATACGACCAGGAACCTCTGATGAGTAGAGTAAACATTCATCTTCACGACACTTGTTGAAGTGCGAACGAAATCAAGGGGTGAATCCTTCTATTGCTCAATAAACGGCTGGCTCTCTTCCTCCCTTTACTCCGCAGATCTGCAAACACTAGTCTGGCTAGCAAGAAGAGGTACTGACAGAACGCACTGTGGCCTGGTGGTGGGATTTTTGCAGCTGAACAGTTGTGAAGAGTCACCGACAGCAGACATCCATGATGAGTGAAAAGGTTTCATGGTTCAAATAATATAACATGCTACCAAAAAGCAAGTGAAAGAGAATTGCCTAAACAACAGATGATTTCCCAAAAAAAGAAATATTTCCGATCTCGATTATCTAATTGTGAAACAAGAGAAATTAGCTGAGGGTATTTCCTATTTCACCGAGCTTATACACAGCCCAATGGAAGAGTCTCCTATTCTTTGATATGACGTCTGTACCTAAGTGGGGTGTGGAATTATGCGACGAGATATCTGGCTCATAAAGTTGGCGTTTCACTAGCATTTATATTATTTCCCCTATGCTCGCAAAAGATCGCACCCATACCCATAACCCAGGCAGCAAAAAACTTTGGAATGACTGTTGCTCTTACTGGACAACAATGGCCCACCCTATGTAAGAGGACGACAAATGTGAGATGGTCCATTGTATCGGTACTTATATAAAATGACCCAATTGTGTCAATTGACCGCTTCGGGATTTAGAACACAAGGAAAAGTTGATGTGTCTCGCTGAAGAAATAACCAAATCTTAGCACAGCCATGGGCATCAGAACTAATAAAGAAGTATCTAGAGTCTTTGGCACGGCATTGCGTGTACCAGATGAGCTTGGACAAGATATGAACCTTCCCCTGTCGATACAATAGCCTGATGAAGCTGAATGGGGGTGAAAAAAAGAAGAGAATCCTCTCTGTACATCCTGGTGACCTCTTCCTTTGTTAGCGGAAATGTACTTCCGCATGTAATTTCGGAGTAGCAAAAAAAAACCACACTGTTAGCACTCCTAGCGCAGCCTGCCAGTGATTAGCGTACCCATACTCCGACTATTCAACTGTGTTCAACACCCCACTTTATCGCGTATTCCTAACAATCTATAACGCCGCACCTACCGACCCACGCTTTTGGCGCTAAATAAAGCGTTGAACGACGAATGAAATCGGATTAATCAACCGCTGTGTTTCAAACTCCGAACCTCTTGCGCATACCGCATGAAATTTCCAAAACTTCCCAACAAGCCAAACTCTTGAAACAATCAGTGCTGGCACCAGGTATAAAAGCGGACATTCTGCACTTTGGGAATGGTGTGAAGCGGCGCCTTGTGATCTTTACGCACAAAAACTTCAATCAAATATGCTAAGAGCTCAATTGAGAACATCTATCAAAACGCCATTTGCTGGTCTAAGAACTTTGGCTACAGCACCAGTCATCCCAAAAACCCAAAAGGGTGTCATCTTCTATGAGCATGGTGGTAAACTTGAGTACAAGGACATTCCAGTTCCAACCCCAAAGCCAAATGAGATCTTGATCAATGTCAAGTACTCTGGTGTTTGTCACACTGATTTGCACGCCTGGAAGGGTGACTGGCCACTACCTACTAAGATGCCATTAGTTGGTGGTCACGAAGGTGCTGGTATTGTCGTTGCCAAAGGTTCTGAAGTTAAAAACTTTGAAATTGGTGATATCGCTGGTATTAAGTGGTTGAACGGTTCTTGTTTGTCCTGTGAGTTGTGTGAGATGGGTTACGAATCCAACTGTGCTCATGCCGATCTATCTGGTTACACTCATGACGGTTCCTTCCAACAGTACGCTACAGCTGATGCCGTCCAAGCCGCTAAGATCCCTCAAGGAACTGATTTGGCTAACGTTGCTCCAATCTTGTGTGCTGGTGTTACCGTGTACAAAGCCCTTAAGACCGCTGATTTGAAACCAGGCCAATGGGTTGCCATTTCAGGTGCCGCTGGTGGTCTTGGTGCCCTTGCTGTTCAATATGCCAAGGCCATGGGTCTAAGAGTTCTAGGTATCGATGGTGGTGAGGACAAGGAGGCCTTGTTCAAGTCTCTAGGTGGTGAAGTCTTCATTGACTTCAAGAAGGAGAAGAACATTGTTGAGGCTATCCAAAACGCAACCAATGGTGGTCCACACGGTGTTATCAATGTCTCTGTTGCTGAGTCTGCCATTTCCCAGTCAACTGAGTATGTCAGACCAACTGGTACCGTTGTCCTTGTTGGTCTACCAGCTGGTGCCGTTTGTAAATCTGAAGTCTTCTCACACGTTGTGAAATCCATTCAAATTAAAGGTTCCTATGTTGGTAACAGAGCAGACACTAGAGAAGCCATTGACTTCTTTACCAGAGGTCTTGTTAAGTCTCCAATCAAGGTTGTCGGATTGTCCAAACTACCAGAAATCTACGAGTTGATGGAGCAAGGTAAGATCTTGGGTCGTTACGTTGTTGACACAGCCAACTAATCTTCACTTCTTCAATATTCGAATACATGATAGAGAGAAAGAAATACTTAAATGTAAGCTCTAAGTAAGTTTAGGAAGTTGGTAATGTGCCATTTCAACAAGTGAGTGAATTATGCTTCGAGATCAAGTAGGTTTGTAGAATTATCACTCATCATCAAGTCCACTTTAAGCGAGAATCTGGGCTAAATAAGCACTATTGTTGAAAATTACTGATACTATTAGGCTTACAACGAGGAAATATAGTCGTTCATGTCGTTCAATTAACTAAAGCAGTATAAACTTCACCACGTTGGTTTATACTCATCAGCTTCTCACTTGTGGGTTTTCAAAAGACGCATCTCTCCAGCAGCATATGTTTGTGCAGTACTTTTGACAGATGAGACAGTGAAGATCATTGTTGCAAAACATTCACTCTCACACTATGCTCCCTAATGTCAGTGGAATTACTTGCCTTCAATCGGAAAATGGTGATATATAGGAGCAGTCTCCCTGTGGATATTGCCCATTGACAACTAAGACACCGTCATTAATCAAAGTCTTCGGTTCAGGTAGATCAATATCGGGCAGGTCAAACTCAGATTCATCGGAACCTGTACTTGTTCCAGAAAATAAGTTGTATATGTCAAACCTTTGTTCCTTTAGTTCTGATTGTACCCCAAGAAGCTGATAGAAGGGATCATCGCGTCTCTGTTCACTGGAAGGTTCTATCCTCAGTTTCATAAGATTATCTAGCCTATCCGGCTCAGCTAAAAGTTCAAGAATTTTGGTCACATGCGAACTCAGTATATCAAATTTCTGATCCAATATGGTTAAGCGTTTGTCTAATTGATTCAGGGAAAGTCTGTGAACCTCAACTCTTTTCTTTCTCTTCACTGGAGGAGAGTACTCACATTCTGCTGTATGAGTTAAGCAGTTTTTGCAAGGGTTAGCCCCATTGCATTTGATTTTTCTTTTCCGACAATAGTTGCATGCCTTTGGGATACGAGCCTTGGCTCGCCCTAGTTCGCTGGACATGAATTCCTGTCTTCAATGGTTGATGTTGGAAACCAGGGATATTGCATCAATACAGTCAAGAGACAGTTTTGCTTATATATGCTATCCTTCAACTGAAGCCATACATATTATTCATATTCTCATTACCTGAATGTATCTCGATCAAATTATGCGCAAATACATACATTTATAAACAATTCTCGAATAAGCAGGATGCATAGCCACATACTGATTCATAAGCGTCTGTAGCTGGAGTGTTTACATGTAACATTATGCAAACTTGCCGGTGAGTTCAAACGCTCATTGGTCCTTCATTATTCCCTAAATCCATACCTATCGGCCGTAAGTTCGGAGGTCGGGGAATGTTTCTCCGAGGTTGTGATCCTGACTATCCGGGAGGGATTAGTTGATCAATCCATCAATTCATCAAGGGGTGGTGCACAGTGACACATGCGCAGAGATGAACGACGGGACAACTTTGCTACAATAATAATTTCATAACTTAAATAAAACTCGTTTATTCTGTACAAATAAATATTACAGGAATATTAACACATCTAAATCATCAATTTCGTAGAAATTTCAAATCTATTTGAACTTCTTACCGAACAAGATAACTTGCAATTGGTCGTACAAGGAGATAACACCGGCACCGGCGACACCTCTCAAAATGTTAGCACCACAACCCTTGAACAAGGAAGCGACACCCTCAGCAGCGACAATCTTCTTGAAAGCATCGAAAGCACCGTTGTACTTGACGGCTTGACCAGAAGTCATCATCATTCTTCTTCTAACAGTGTCCAATGGGTAAGAAGCAGTGGAAGCACCAGTGGTAACAGCCCAACCAAGCAAGAAAGAGGCAAGGAAAGAACCCTCCAAGGAACCAATCAAGACAACTGGCTTCAAGGAGTCGTACAAACCGAAGTACAAACCTCTGTAGACAACAATACCAACAACAGATGGCAAGAAACCTCTGTACAAACCAGCAACACCATCGGAGGCCAAAGTCTTCTTGTAAACATCGATCAAACCGTTGAATTGTCTCTCACCGGAACCCTTTGAGGACTTGGCGTCGTTGGCCAATCTGGTTCTGGCGTAGTCCAAAGAGTAGACAAAGAACAAAGAGGTACCACCTGCAAGACCACCGGAAGCCAAGTTACCGGCGAACCATGGCCAGTAACCCTCCTCCTTCTTGAAACCAAACATCTTTTTGAATTTGTCCTTGAAGGCAAAGTTCAAAGCTTGGGTTGGGAAGTATCTGATGACGTTGGCGGTGTTACCTCTCCAGAAAGAGATGACACCTTCCTCAGCAGCGGTTCTCTTGAAACACTCGGCAATACCGTCGTACTTCTTAGCCAAACGGCCTTGCTTCAACATCTCATCTTGGTTTTGAATCAAAAGCTTGACTCTCTCAATTGGGGCTGCTGCTGTCTTGGAGACAGCGGCGGAAACACCACCCATAAGGAAATCGATCAAAAAGGAAGATTGGTTGTCAGACATTGTGTGATAACTTCTTTGCTGAGGAGAAGGGAAAGAAGAAGGAGAAAAAAAGGTTAGAATAAGAGGGTGAAAAAAAAACTTTTGGAAAAACTTCAAGATTTATATACAAATGTCCACCTATATGAAAATTTTTACCATTGACGAATCAGATTAACGGATTGGCCCAGCAGAGCCTGAAAAGAAAGAAAAAAAATTTGGAAAAAAGAAACGGCGGAAAGCAAGAGTACATACAATAGGTCAATTCGTATACCTATACCTATACGTTAAAAATATGTGATTTAGAGGGAGGAATTCATCTGGCTGAATTTATCTGGCTGCTGGTGAAAAGAGGGCAGGAGGAGAAAAAAAAGAAAAGGGCCAGACAAGGGGTTGGGAGCTGTAGGTTGGTTGATTGATTGATATCTGATCAGATGTTGTCAGCAAAATGGCATTGGGCAATGGCTGGGATAATATTGTGCCAAATGAGGCTCTACAGCTACAGGGAATGGGAAGGAGCACACTGTCGTGGAGCCAATGGCTGTTTGCTGCTGGTTTGATGCCATCCAGCGACGGGGTTATAGCTATGGAAATTTCTTTTGAATTAGTTACCCTTTTCCGGATTTTTATAGCGTGTCGTATGCGTATCACCAACGACAACTAGAACAATGTATGATACTTCTAGTAGTGGCCGGTGGATGGATGGTGATTTCCCTGTTCTGTCTCTCCTTCTGCGTCAATGCTATACACGCTGCCCTTTCTGTGTGCCACACTTCGACGGTTCCTTTCAGCTGTGACACAACTACCACCCCAGTGAGGCAGGGGTAACCTCTCCATAAGCCTTCATCCTTTATCTTGACAATGACAAACAGAAGTCAGTATATATACAGTATATAGCTGTTTTAGATGATCTGTGTATAATAAATTCTTTTCTTTTTCGGCGACAACCCGGGGAAGAAGCTTTCAAAGAAAACGGCGGGTAGTACCAAGCAGAATGGGAATGGGGAATGAAATGATAGATAGCATTGGCATCTCTCGCCGGCTGGGACGCGAGCGCTGTTGACCAAGAGATCCCAGTCTGTAGTGTGGAGTTTCAGTTAGCTGTAACAGCAATTCTAGCACTGCGTGGGGTCTGGCAGTGAATGGGCTTATCTGCGACTGGACCCCTAACTGTTAACGCTGGAAAGGTCCGCCGCCACAGAGGCGACAAAACTCCGTAGCGGCAGTGCGTTCAGATTGGGCTTCAGGTACTGATATCAAGCAACATTATATGGCGAACTGGTCTCATATTACCAGATCTCCAAGGTTTCATAGTACATCGATCCCGAGCGGTCGCATCTCTCGGAGCATTTCAACCGGTTGATCCTCGTGCCCTAAAGAACAGGTATGCAGCTACCACCGTGATTGAGTCACATATCCTTGGTGACGAGAGAAAAGACGCAATCCTCGCGCTGATCTGTACGCACCACACGTAGCACGCAGATAGTAACCATCACCATTCTGAGTAAACCAAAAGGTGATGATTTCCACCACTCTCGGAAGCAGACCATGGCAACAATTTACATCGGTGTCGCTAAGGTAAGCTCTCTAGACCGCGCTGATGCTTCACACACTCCACTAGCTCATGGTCATCTCTGCGGCACTCCCTTGTGTTCATCTTACATGAGCAAAATACTGAATGATATATCTATGGTTATGAGTGTATGATATGCAGGAAATCCTTAATGGAACAAATTTTTTTTTGAATGAGATAGAGAGAATGTATACAAGACTCATTACATATCTATAACTCTCGGTCGCGGACAATCAATTGTGGCGCCACATAGCAACCCAGCCTGACCTCTCTGTGCTGCTCTATCTACTCTTGGTGTTTGGGATCTGGAATACTAATCACCATCTGGAGCTGGCCTATAGTTAACCGCTGAGCTGAGGATTACCAAGAGACCTTTCTATTATGTATGTGAATGATGACTTGCTCGCTCGTTTGATGCCTACTTACTAACACCAGTTGAAGTATACGTCTTTCGTTTCTAGTGATACCTCTGAAAATTCTTCAAGTATAGGTTTGTTTCCATTACACTGTAGGAGCAGAAGTCCTATCGACACCTCAACGGCACTTCTCTCCTTTACAATTTGTCGAACAGCATGACCTCAACATCAGGGGTAGACTCATACGTCTACAGGAAATCCCAACCTGACTTCAACTCGCTTCAACTCAATCAAACCACAGATGAGGGCCAGAAAACACAGATTCAATCAAGAAATCCAAGCCCCAGTTTGGACGATACACTGTTTGATGATGGAAGTTTAGATGCAGGTTTCAATAATCTCCATTCTGATGCAGTTAGTCCAAAAGGGAGCTCACAAGTACATATACATTCTCAGCAACATATACTCCCGCATGGACCGGAAACACCGAGTCAGGGTAGTTCACATAATACAGAAAAGACACACCCGAGTAAGAATGAAGCCCTCACACCATCCACCACGAAGATTTCTGTCGATATGCAAACACGTGAGAGTGTTAGTGACAGTTCGAAAGTCTCTGCATATGCCAGATTAGAATTTGAGAACTTCATATTCTATGTCCAAACTTTACAAGTCCTGCTAGGAAGAAAGTCAGAACACGATGAATCACATTCGGTAGATGTCCATTTAGGAGAATCTAAAGCGATCTCCAGGAAGCATGCAAAAATCTTTTACAATTTCGGTACTGAAAGATTTGAGTTGTCAGTTGAAGGCCGGAATGGTGGATTCGTCGATGACACCTTTGTTGAACGTGGTGCAACAGTACCGTTGAACAACAAGGCTAAGATCCAAATAGGGCAGATTGTATTCCGATTTGTTTTACCAGGAACAAACCCAACAGAGAAGAATTTAGAGTCTTCAACGAAACCAATTAACCCATCTGATGCTATTTCACTCAGGAGTGCTTTGTATCACTCATCGGATGGTTTGCATAAATCGGGAGAAACAACCCCTAATCTCACAAGCCAAGATTTCCAACCTGTTGGAAGCAAGGTTACAGACTTTTCGGGTTCCTCCAATGCTAAACTTGAGACGAATTCAAATCGTTCACAGTCTCTTTCATCCTCTCAACCGTCACCATTATTGAAAGCCGAAAACGCGTCATTATCAAGTATCGCTCCCACAGTTCAACAGACTTCAAAGAAATCGAAAGACAAAAAGCTCCCTAGACCACCAAAACCACCGAAAAAGGTATACACAATTGATGAAATTCCTGAGGAGTACAGAACAAAGCCAGCCTGTTCGTATTCAAATTTGATTGCTACATGTTTAAGAACAGATGGAACCCCCAAAGGGATGTCTCTTGCAGAAATTTACAAATCTATAAGAGACATATTTCCATATTATAAGTACTGTCCTGATGGGTGGCAAAGTTCTGTTCGTCATAACCTTTCTCTCAACAAAGCTTTCAGAAAAGTGTCTAAAGAGGGAAAGGGTTGGTTATGGGGACTAGATGAGGACTATTGTGCTGAGAAGGAAAGAACAAAGAAGAAACAACAGGAAGCAGCTGCAGCGAAAGCGGCAGCGGCAGCGCAGAAACTGGAACAACAACAACAACAGCAGAAGCTACAGCAGGAGAGAATAGACCAACAGAGACAGTTACAGATAGGAAACACACCTATCCAGCAATTTGATCAAAATAGCGGTTTGGCTGCTAATACAGTGTTGAACTCAAATAAATCCACGTTATCAAGCCCTGCATCAACCCTACCACAGCAGAATGGTCAAAAATTTGGAACCGGTTTCGATACTACTCTCCTTCCGGCAAGCATAAAACAATTGCAAGGAAAGGTACCACTACAACAGTTTCAAGCAGCAACAATCCAGTCCCCTGACCCTTCGCAAATTCCTAGGTTCAAACCTACCTCGCATCCAAATACACAAATGTCAGGTTACAATCCTTCAACAACGATGGGATCCCAGACAAACCAAACAAAGGCTCCCAGTATCCAAGCACAACTTGCTGCTAATCGTGGTGTTGCAGTAGGGAACTCTTCAATCGCTAATTCATCTAATCCAAGTGTGATACCAGGTCCCTCCTCCTCATCTAATACACCAAAACCGAAGAATATGAATATCAATACAAAGAATGCGCTTACTCATTTGCAACAACAATTGGTAACTTTATCAAAGGATTTGAGAAAATTGGTGGATACCCCTACTATTTCACAAATCTTGACACAAGCTATCGCTATGACAATAGCTCAAGTCACCCAAGCTGCTAAGACTAAAGGAATAACGACTGATCCACTAGCGACTTTGATTGAAACTAATCCTAACCAACTCACTGTCATCCTGACTGTGGCATTGAATGCAGCGACATTCAAGGTGACGAATGGTCGGATTAAGGCACCACTGAAGGTTGGCGGAACGAATTCAGGAACACCAAGCCCTAGACCTGTTACAATGGACAGAACTGCCTCTAATACTGCTCCTGGGAATGTTTCCTCTAATACTGTTGTCTCACAATCCTCTATTGCCATAAACGGAGCTCAACATCTTTCCAAAGCAGCTCCTGGTATCTCATCTGCCATGACCGCACCCATATCACCACATTCACAGAACATACACAAAGAAGCAACACCACCGACTTCAACTGCAGTTCGGAATGTAGCTGGTGAACCACTTGCAACTTCAGGAACCCCTCCGGCTGTACCTCAATCCACAACAGCGATAAGCAAATCTTCCAAACAAACATCCTCCACAAGTAATTCTCTCAATCCCAAACCAGAGGTAAAGAGATCGTTAATTCCTCTTATTCAAGCTTCAAACAGTGATTTTCACGAGAGCCTTCAATCAGGAGCATCCACCAAAACAAAATTCACAAATGATATTTCTGGGGATAATCGGGATATCAAGAGCCAACTGGACAGTGGAGTCACCTCTGATACCATTCCAGATGTTGCCGTTGCTTCCAGCAATCCTGACTCCATTGTAGAAACGTCAGAGAAACCGCAAAAATCTACGGCAAGTGAGATTGATTTTGAAGAGCTAAATGACTCTGAGTTAGACAAGGTGTTAGAATCTTTATCAAGAGAACCCACCCCAGGTTTGGAAAGCAATGAGCCACCTAAAATATTAGATAAAGAAGAACTGGATAAGCTATTGAATTCTGACTTCTCCCAGAATGATTTTGGAAATATTGACAGCACCAACCCCTCCTCCAAGAAAAGATCCTTTGAAGGTCCTGGAGATGAAATGGTACACCAGCATAAAATTATAAAGAATGAATGATAATAAGTATGGAATGAATCGGACTAATGATAGAAATATACGCTACAGAATAGTTACTTATATTTTACAAAATTTGTTATCATCTGTAAGAGTGCCTTTTGGCATTGAATATCACATTTTCTACTTATCGCTGACAACATTATTGAATGACCCCTCTTTCTCCTTGATCTCGTAGAAGGTTGGACCAACATCATGGTTACCGTGATAGATCCAGCCATTTTCGGTGATGTGATATAAGTTGATAGAACCACCGGAGTAAGCATCTCTGTGCGCTGCAGCTAGAATTGAGCGTTTTCCCAGGTATAGAGCTTCTTCAACTGTCAAATCCCATTTTAGGTTAGAGTCAAGCACACCATAGGCGAACGTCTGACCTGAACCAACACAAAATACGTCTCCCTTTAGTCTTGTACCATCTGAGTCTACATAGTAGATAGTAGGACCTTCCTTCTTCGTGTAGCCGCAAACCATTGTACCCATTGATAACCCCATACCTTTGTATTGGTATACCAGATTTGACAAGATTTTCGACGCAGCGGCAACAGATATACGCTCCTTCTCTCTAAGCTCATGCAGTCTGCACTGAGAGCCGAGCCAAGTTTCCCAGAACTGACAGTCTGCTGCACCACCAGCCATGGTACCCAGTAAAAACGGGTTGATTCTAATTACCTTGTTTACTGTCTGTGAGGCGATCCATTGGCCAGCTGTAGCTCTCGAGTCCACAGCAACGATAATGCCGCCTTGAAATCTGAATGCTAGGGTAGTGGTACCGTGTGCAATCTTGATTTTACAGTCTGGATTCTTGGAGTCGTCTGTATGCGCTCTGAGGAAATCAGTTGGCTGTGAGATTGGAGGCAATGCTATTGAAGGCGCCAATGAAGTGCTTGCCCCTGTGACGAAATCCTTCACCAGCTCATCACCAGAACCACTCGACAGCGAGGACTCTAGTGCGCTTTTATATAGGAACTGCTGGGCAATTGTGTTCATTGCCGATACGTGACTTGACAAAGACGTCTTGATTTACTAGACCTACAACAGTCCACTGTCTGTTTTGTTTGAAGATTATTTGGTGGCAAAACACAAAAAAAATTGGGTTGAATGCAAATTCCGAGGGACTATTCCCTCGGAAATAGTTAGTATACAGATACAGGGATGGTGTCAATGGTTAACGGGTGCAATGATCTCTTAGATACTGGCGTGTGGTCAGTTGGCGTGTCTCCTGTTACCACCTCCCTGTTTCCATAACCACAAAGCCTCAATTGCATAGTTCCTCACAGTTAAAGTTTTTGTCTTCTGTTCATCAGCAGACTCCTCAAGAGTCTCAATGATGCGTAGTTCATCAATGAGGCCCCAGAACATCTGATCAAATTTTGTGGAGACTTGCTTCAGTTCATCCTCTGATGGCTGTACAGGCTCGTGCTGATCTGTTTCAAACTCGGGAACGATGTTATACTTGCCCTTTCCGAGTTTATGTAATACTCTTCCAATCGTTCTGATGGCTATTGATCTTTGGCCATGCATTGAGGATCTTGCCAGATGCGCTAGCTCCCGCAGGGTATAGCCTGCCAGAGAAGGATTTTCTGAGTGGTGGTGCAGGCCTTTGGACGTATCGATGAGATTGTTCCGGGAAGGAATAATCAGGTCACCGTTGAAATCAAATCTCAGCTGCGACACATCGTCGAATACGAGATCAGAATGGTCCACCTCTGGCAAGGGCTGCATCCACTCAAGTTTTTCTGTCTCCTTAGGCAGATCTGGAAAGAACTTGGAATGCAATTTCTCGTTAAAGTCTGGATCGTTGATATCCAGCTTCATGTCGTCTATTTCAGTTTGAGATGGTTTCGTGAAGTGGACAGTAATTGCCTCCGAGATAGGCAGATCCAACGCCTCTTGATTGATTTGATAGGATGGCGGTGCTACATCATCAACATCTTCCCATGCCTCCTGGTCCCCGTCCTCGTCGCCTGTAGATTTCTGCGATGGATATTCGACCGTGCTTGCGTCATCAAAAGTTACTGATTTCTGCGGTTCGTCTTTCACTCCGTCCCTTTCCACTGCACTTCTGGATACACCTAAGGCCTCGTCAATTCTGGATCCATCCATTGTGTTGCTTTCCCAAGTTGCATAGTCATTGCCGTTCTTGTCTCCCCCAATCCATTCTCCATACCCCTGATACTCTGAACCCGTCGCCTTCTCTTGTTTAGACAGTCTTTTGTCACTTCTCAATAGAAGTGCTCTCAAGATTTCTGGATCAAAGGACTCCAGCAATTCCTGCTTCTCTCTAAGCCGTTCTTCCTCAGTCATGTTGTTCAAGATCTCAATGTTCTCCAAATGGATCCTCTCTGCTTCTGACATTCCATCGTAGTTGAGCTTTTGCTGGTCTTTAGGAAGCCTTTTCAAACCCGTCGCTCTGTGCGCTTCAAGAGCGCCCTCTTCACTCTGGGACATATATCCCTGCTCTTCACCTGCGTGACCCTTCTTCTGCTGCCTGAACTTTGATCTCTTGCTGTTTGCCCATTTGGATGCCTTCTGCGGCTGTGGGAAGCCACTTCGGCTCGCCCTCTTTGGTTCTGGAGAAAGCGCTGGCAGTGCCGAGGGAGGAGCGACCTCCTTTTCCACGATATCCCCCAAGAGATCCATACGCCGTGCTTTCTTTCTCACGTCCACGCTGAGTGCCAGGGCATCATCCGCTTCGTCCAGCCCATCATCTCTATGCTGGGATGATTATAAATCCCGGGGGAAGACGCTCGCTAGCACAGGTCGGAACTGGCCTCTCAGACGGGGGACGCCCACTGTCTACCACCGGGTGGCTGACTGGTAGGCAGGGAAGGGGGTGAGTTGCTTTGCCCTAACTGCTATGCAACCACACTTCAGAGGGCATACCACACACACACGCACACACACACACACACAACACCGTTCCCCCTCACCCTCACTGCTATACAACTCAGCGGTTTAGCCAGCCGGGCACCGCTAGCCCAACCCCTTCCCCTTCCAGTATGATTATGTAATGGTTTGAACACGTACGCCCGCGCGTTTCGTTTGTTTTTGAGCAGGAAAAATTTTCCAGCTTCATTAACACAACAGCGCCCGCCCGCCCACACGCCCACAGCAGGGGAACAAACAGGTTCGTCTGGGTAAAAATTTTTAGTGAAAGTCAACAAAAAATTGAATTAATAGAAAAGAAGTACAGGCTAAACACAGTAGAAAGAAACAGCACCACTGTAAAACAGCCAAGAACGTTGCCAATCGCGTGCCAAACAGCAGCAGCTCGGAAACCAGAGACATTCACAGAATAGGGCAGTCAGCAAGCTTAGCACCGCACCACGTACGCAGTAACTACTTCAGCACACCACACCACCACTACACGCACGCACGCCAATGTCCGAAACTTCAGAATCCCTGTTCGAAGGTGCCTTCAACAAAGAGCAGACCGGTGCCAATTCCGCTGGCGCCAGCGCCAGCTCCAACCCCAACTCGAGCCCAAACCCGAACCCTACTGAAAACGCTAATGCTGCTGATATCTTCCCATCCAGCGACAGCTACAATGAGGCCATTATCGGATACCGTATTCTCGTGTCAGTGAAAGAGGCCGGGATCATCATTGGAAAGGAAGGCTCTGTTATTGCTAATATTCGTGACTCAACAAACACAAAAGCAGCTATCTCGCCAATGGTGCCCTCCTGTCCTGACCGTATCCTTACAATTACGGGATCCGTTGAATCGGTATCAGAAGCTATCGGTCTTGTAGCATCAGCGCTGCGTTCCTCCCCAATAGATGATTCTGCATTCTCAGGGTTCCCATTGAAAAGACTCTCTTCACAATTCGACGGCCAGTCTGAACTCCAAACCCTCAGACTCTTGATACCTAACGCGCAGATGGGAACAATTATTGGCCAAAAGGGTTCTCGTATTCAAGCACTTCAATCTACATACAACGTCAAACTCATTGCATCAAAGGATTTCTTGCATAACTCTACTGAAAGATTGGTTGAACTGCAAGGTACACCTGAACAGATCAAGACTCTCATCCTCGTTCTGTCAAAGTGCCTCTTGGAAGACTGGCACAATGGCACAGGAACCCAGTTTTACACCCCAACCCCACGTCAAAGATCTCACAACGCAGGCAACTACCACTCTGTCAATAGCCACGGACACTCGGCTCATGATATTGTGAAGCACGTGAAGTTCCCAAGTGATATGATTGGTTGTCTGATCGGTAAAGGTGGCACAAGAATCCAAGAAATCAGAAGAGTAACCAACACTCAAATCATCATCGATGAAGCTGACATTGATGGAGAAAGGGGCTTCGAATTAAGAGGTAAAGAAAGTGGTGTGAATAGAGCTTTGGGCTACCTCAACTTTAATTTGGAGAAGGAAAAAGAGAGAAGAGAAAGTCTTCAGGAGTAAAGTCTATAATTTGTGGCTAAGTGACGGGGGTAACAATAATCTAATATATTGCTAGTTTGTGCAAAGCACACCCTATATTACCTCCAGCAAAGACAGACCAAAAGCCGTGCACAAGTGACGAAGGATAAAAGCTTCTGCTGCTTTCTAGGTATATAATTCTACTTTAAACACTCTTACCTTACACTTCGCATCTAGTTTTAGTTGTAGTGTAAACAATTTGTTTACGTTTTACCATATTCGGTAGGGGATATATAACATCAAAAAATTCAGAAGGAAAAAAAGTGAGAGTGGAACTAGGACACTCTCTTGTAAACGTTCTCTATCTATCTTCGCGGGCCTCATAATGGCTTCTCACATCCCAGGAGCGTTTCCTGACTTCAAGGATCCTGGATCATCATACCAAGCAGGTATTGGTAATGAAGAACCCACCAGAAGTGACCTAGGCGGTGTGGGCAGTGTGGGCAGCACACATGGACATGGGTTGGCACAGGGTTCATTGTATCCGTCCCTGGATCATTTGTCCTCATCATCGCTTGACCATCACAACTATCTCACCAGCATGTGTGATAACATGGGATACAGCCACAAGCTGAGTGATAACGTTTTATCGGAGCTTGACCACCGAGCCAGCTCGAAGCTCAAGTTCTCCGCACAAACGTCTCCCATAAAGTCATCACCTTTCAAACTCCATCCTTCGTCGGGCTTCAACAAGATGGAATCAATATCTTCGCACTATGCTGCTCGTGCCAATATCAATAGCAAGAACGGCAGTCATTTTGCTGCAATCAAACACGATACCCTAGTGGGGCAAGATTCACAATCCCAATATGATCCGCACTCAAAGAGATTAAATGATTTGGATAACACATTCACGATGTCTAAAAGACGAAAGACTCAATTTGAAGCTGCAAGCGTATCTAGACCCCCTCTCTCTTATCAACAGGGGACTCTGTCATCATCTAGAAGGATGAACAACTTATCATCTGTGCTGCATCATGGCAGAAGAACGGCAGCTACAGCAAAACCATCATATGCCCCAACAGCAAATATGGCGCCAGCTTCGAAGGGGAACGAACGGAGATCAGCGGTTCCCTCCTCGTCATCTTTTAGGTTCACTACCAAAGCAACTTCTCTAGAAGCAAATGACTTTGGAATGCGTCACATGTCAAACATTACCAATACAATTCACTCACAAACAAAGAAGCTACATAGATCCTCCACCCTGGAGAACCTCATGAAGCCAACAGCTTCAAGTTTATCAAAATCAACATCAGTTAGATCTGGGCTGGCCTCAAAACCCATCGAAACTGCAAATCCAGCTTCCATACCACATTCGAAAAGTATGAGGTTTGGGGGACTTGATACTAGACCTAGTTGGAGATAATGTATGAGCTTTCTCTCAATAGACAAACATTATGAATATGATACATTTGTAGTATTCTCCTTTGGAGCATTCTTGTCTTCGAGGAAAGAAAGCAGGGTGTATAAACACAAAGGAAAGTTACCGGGGCTATATGATATGACTACATCTATATCATTAGTTGACAAAAAATAGATTGGCTGGTATATAGTAATGGGTCGATCACATCACTCCGCTTCAGCTTGGTTCTCTTCATCTTCACTTGAACTGAAGTCCTCCTCCTGAATCTGAGATGCTTTGTCCAACCCTTGGAGGTCTTTCAAACCCTCCAATGCGCTAAGATCAATCTGCTCTCCTGCACCACCTAGTCCACCGAGTCCTTCGAGACCACCGAAATCATTATCTGCCTCTGGGGCTTCATCTTGTTCATCTTCATCCACCCAGTGATCGAAGTCTGTTTTGAGCCAGTGCAACTTGACCTTTTCTTTGGTCAAGCGTGGCCAATATTCCTCCTGTTGCTCGGCCTTGCGAATGTGGAACACAATGGACGATCCCGTGGTGAAGTAGTCTGAGTGTTCGGTATCAATTGGCTGGTAGAACTCAATGCTCGTCTCGTACACCTCACCATCATCAGAGGGAGCACTGACAGAAAGAGCGTCAGCAGTGAGCTTCACTGTTGGTTTCTGTAGGGATGGAACTTTGACTGTTAGACGTAGAGTGTTTTTCTCGGCGTCAGTGGCGTGGGAACGTTGTGCCCAAAGAACTGCAATCGTTAGTATCTCCCGTCCGCAAGTATCAATTCTTGAAATATCAGCTGCACATACCTTCAGAGTGTGTCATGTCTTCTTAAAATCTCCCTTGCGCTCTGGCTTTATAATCAATTGGCTGTGTACGCGATAGCTTGAAAGACTAAAAAGATAAATGATCCACTGAGTTTAAAACGACAAACAAACAATTTCACTAAGTAATGCGCGGATGTGGATTCTTCTAGAAAAAGTGTGTTTTCTTACGCTATACACTGAAGAAGGGCATAAGCAACAAAACTCAAGCTGGATGTAAGATTGATGATAATATGAATGGATTACCAAATGAACTGTTGTCACTGATAGTTTCATATTGTGACGAGACCAAATTGCGGTTCACCTGTAGAAAGCTGTATGAGTTAAGCAATGCGAACTACCAAAAGAAGGTGCAGCGGCTAGTGGGTTCAATTGACTCGGCACTCTGGGCTAGATACCAGAAGCCATTCAGATTTCTCACGGTCCATGATAAGACGAACTGGTGGCTGGTCTACAACTTTGTGATCAACAGAAAAGTCTTCTTCAGCGAGTCCAATTGCTCTATTCAACCAGTAAATGAGCCTGCCCGTACCCCACAAAACTCGTTTGAGTTCCTCGCCGATGGGAGTGTTGTGCTGACTGACATCCAAACCTTCCATTTCCAGGATAGCATTCATCTTCCGAGCGGCCAGTATAGGTTACTAATTGGGCTGGTTGGCCAGCGTGATATTCGAGGCTTGGGTACAGTTTGTTGCGCTGTACAGCTGGGAGATTCATTCAAGTATGTGTTTTACCCACCTACGTTTCTAAACGATCTCATACCCGAGTCACAACATGTCCATGTATATCTAGGACAATTTGAAATCAAGCAGCCTCGCGAAGAAGTGATAATATCAGTGAGCGAGATGGGGATGTATCCCAAACGGAACCTTCACTTAACACATGTGGAAGTGACATCGTTGCCGCAAGTGTCTTCTGAGAATACTGACAATGGGTTCATCTTCTGGTCTGATGATCACGGAGATTCAACCTTAGAGAGAATTAACTACATGTCTTTACAAGGCATCGTGGTACCAAATGCTGACGAGGTTCTTTCTGATGATGAAGAATGGTATTTCTCGGGCTCACGGAAAGTTAAGATGGTTGATGTCGTTCAACAGAGGAACTTCAAGGAGTTCATAGGGAAATTGCGGCCGTGGAAAGTTAGGTTTTGAGTTTAATAATAACACACCACCTATATTGCTATATATTCTCGTACTTTAAAGAGTCTTTACTCAACAATTGCCAAGCTTTGAAAGATTGTCCCTCTTGCAACTCTTGGTGTTTAGAAACAATACCTGGTTCAATGCAAACCATAGTTTGATAGCCATTCTTTGGTTCGAAATCTGCCATTCCAGAGCTTTTCTTAATCCACGGGTTCCAAACAACAATATCACTGAGATTATGTCTTTTCAAAGTGTGTAGGGGATGACCGCGTTCCACAACTTGGACTGTGGTGTCTGGAGCAACATCTTGGTAAACACGGTCTAGTTCTTCATGGAAAGAAACAACAGGCTGCTTCTCCTCGTAAGATTGTTTCAAGAGCTGATCATAGACCAGAGATCCTGGCAAATTGGTCACTAGTGCATCATCGATGTCCGTGACCTTAAGATAGGTGTGGAACAGCCAGTTAAATGTAAACGTCTCCTTCCCCGTGTTAATAACCTCAATTGCAGTCTTGAGGTACTCCTCGCCCAGCTCAACAGACAAGATAAGTGAGAAGTCAAACAGGCCGTTGCCCCACTTCTTCAACAGCTCGTCATCAACGTTCTCAGGGCCTAGCCCAAACTGGACACAAACTGGTTCTTCGCTAACCTGTCCTAAAAACTCCCAAACGGAGTTTCTGGCGAACCCGTGCTGCGGAAGCTCTTTGAACTCATCATCCTTCTCATTCTTACCGAATTGAGGAAACACCAATGGTATACCCCCTCTTACAGGCTTAGAACCGTCCAATTTAGCTGCCGTGGACAACCACAGTTGCTCTTCAGAAGCAAGAAGCCATGATATCACGGTAGCGCCATACTTCAATATCACGACTTTCGTCTCCGGGTTGCTTGGATGTGTCAAAACAACCTTGTCGTCGTATTCTTCAACCCCCATATTATTCAAGCAGTCTTACTATTCTACAGATCACTAATCCACAAGTGTCTACGTCTACAGTCAATCTCTGGAAAGTTGTCATTTTTGCTAGTTGACTATACACGGTAGGGTACCTCTCTTTAGGCGGGTATCCTGTCTGTAGTGTCCTGCTGCTGGCTGCAAAAAATGCCACCTCAGAAATTTTTAGATAAATTACTCCCCTCCAAAAGGCACAATTGAATGAACTCTTGACTTTCAACAGGAACCCTAACCTGTAACACGTACGCAATTGAGTAGAAATCGGTGGGCGAGAGGGAAGTGATGAGAGAGGCTTCACAGCAAAAGCTAGAAGCCGTGACAAAGGCCCCGCCGATTCCGCATATCACAAGCAATATCACTTCTCTAGCATCTATCCTTCGAAAATTCGTTGAGTTCGCCTTTACAGAATTGTCCCACGTTCTATCAACACAGCCCAACGACGAGCAGAAGAAGAAGAAACTGTTGGAACTCATTGTTCATCTCAGGAAAGAGTTCATCAGATTATATGTGCTGGTGAAATGGTCGAGGTCTTCGTCTGTGGAGTTCACTACTCTGATTGACTTGTTCAGCTACGTTCGTGAACAAGTCCAGTACTTTGTGGAGCTGGGGTGGCACATGATGAATCTGAACGAAGGACTGTTAGGAGCTAAAATGCCGAATCCGGATATCATCACAGCGCTAGAAGTGCTGAAACTTGGAGGGCCTGTGTTGCCAAGCCATGGGATGCTCAAAACAGAGACCGTCTCAACAGCAAAAGTGCTCAAGACTTTACGAGAACTGAATGTCTTGTTAACAATAAAGTTTGCTCTAGCTGACAGTGTTCCTCCGGAGTTCATTGACGATTATGAGATAAAGGATGGAAGAATTTACATCAATACAAGAGATTACTCGTTTCAACTGAGTGTTTTGGATGAGAACTCCCATTTTGTTCTCCTAGACTTTCAGTTTAGGACAGGTGAATATGATACTCAGGTTACTCCCCCATGCTCAAAACTCAAGAAGGTAGCTAATGAAGTCCTGAAAGGCGGCAACTTCAAAGAGTTGAGTAAAATCTTCAAGAACTACAACAACACCATCAAACTCTACATGATCCACCTGAAATTGCAAAAACTCAAAGTGGTTAAGCATCAATACTTTGCTGAAAAGTTTCTTATTGTCCTTCACTATTGGGTATCATCTTTTGTCTTCAAGAACTCATACATTGAAATCGGACTTAACAATGAGAATGATATCATATACAGATGGTTCAAGTCTGGGAAGTTCGTGAAAACTTTCAAAGACATTGACGATATTACAATATTCCTCAACGACATCCAGTTCAAGCACACCCAAGAAATCCTTTCTCAAATCAATGATTTGCATATCAACTACTCTTTACTTCAGCTCAATTCTCAAACAGGGCTCTTTTACTTCAAAAACTCTACTCCTTTCCTAAACAATGCTCTCAAGAAGCTAAACCTCGATGATTTCAAGAACATTAATGAAAATATCTGCCAAATCAAACTAGCCCACAGGTTCAGAGATATGCTGTCTGTGCTCGTTGTGACGCGTTGGCAAACACATGAATCCCAGAAATTGTCTCATCATGATCTAAAACGTCTTCTTGGTCCCTCAGTTTCCCTTTCAGCTATGCAGATGAACAATGTGGCAAAATCTATGAAATTCTTCTCGCGAGAAGAATGGCCACTAGATTGGCGCCTGATGGTCTTTATTGACGTCAATGAGATCAGAGCATTCATGGGAACCTTCAAAGATCAGTCATTGGAGATTTTTAAAGAGTTAAAAATAGATAATCTCGACTACCGGGGATCTAAGGACTTCATGAGAGATGTCACGGAAGAGTTTGTTCTAGAACTGATTACTGCTGAGTTAACAGGAGTGGATTTCAAACAGATATCTAAGGACGATGAGAAGTCTTCTGACCATAAGGAAGGGGTATTCATTATCGATACGAAAACATTTGTTGATGTGCTCCATTGCTCAGAGCTATCATACCTAAAGTACGAGATCATTAACGACTTGAAAGTAAAGATATCTTTCCATGCGAAACTATTCAAGAACTTTTCTAATCTTGACCTTGCTGAGTTGAATATCAACAACGAAACTGGAAAACTCAGTATAATGGAGATTTTTGATTTTAGGCAAAGCTCAACTGTTAAATTCTTGAGAGGCATCTTCTCAAAACTAACAAGGCTATCAAAAGGTCTGGAACTGATCGATGTGCTCCAGAAACAAGGTAGCATTATTACACTTATCTCTATCAATCTAAATGAAATTGTTTTTTCATACAAGTCTGGCGACAACATCATCAAACTGAAGCAGTCTTCATCAAACACCAAGGCCATTGAATTCAACGATGCCAACCCTCATAAATTGTGTCAATTTTCCATACAAGAATATCTCAATAGAAATGGCATAACACAGCTGGTTACCTATCTGATATCCTCCGTTTCGTTATTCCGGAAATTACAAGCAATAGGGGAAACGCATCCAGGTAATGTATCTATTCAAGTTGTACCTAAAACTTTGAATACTTTTAGCATCTTGTACTTCCGTGGCCAATCGGGGAAAGTGGTCAATCTTGAAATACAGATATTGAAGAGAGAAGGTGTATTCATGTTCCTGACATCTGCGGAATGCTCAGACGAGAAAGATCAAATGAAGATGAGAGAAGCTTTCAAATTCAACAAACTGACAGACGGATACTTTGACAGTGGGGTGCTTTTGTTGAACGATTCAATTTACTGTGGAGTTGGTGAACTTGAAGCGTGCATTGATACTTTGAACGGGATTATTCTTGGCTGTTTCTCATGAAAAGCGGTATTGACTGGTGTTGTGTCGCAGTCACTGAGGACGTCTCGCACGTTCATTGAACCAATTCTTCTTCTTTTCTATATGAACACCATACATGAACGAATAAGATGTTAACTTAGTAGATAAATTAATGAAATAAATAAATAAATAAATAAATAAATAAATAGATAAATATGTGACTGACAGGACGTAGAGATCAGGCGTGGTGGATGCCGGCACTCAGTAGTGTGCATCTATTGGCTCGTCCAGGACCGGCGCGACATATCTATCGAATTTGGTACCACCTGGTCTAGTTGGTGGGATGTAAGGATCAGGATGTCTTAGTTCCTGCAGTTTGGTTCTCGCTGACTCAATAAGCATGGTGACTTCTTTAGGATTGGCAACGTTGAGGTTCTGATCGAACTGCTCACGAATCTGCAGCGCATGTTGGCGGAAGTGATCGCGTTTGGCGATCCAATCACGCGCGAGTGTTAGAGAGTCACGATAGAGCAGCATCACTGTGCGGCGGTTAGCCGCTGAAAACGGTGTAGTCATTCTATGTCTCGATGTATGGCGGCGGCGGAGTATGCGACACTAGCAACAGGGAGCGGGCTGTACCTAGGTGTTGCTAACCAGAGTGCTGACTGCTTGCGCGTAGTGACGATATGCTGTTTGTGTGCTGATGCCAGTCGTTGCTTTGCTTTGCTTACCTCTACGTTTTCCGTTTTCTTGAAACTTTTTCTTGACCCTTTTCTTCCTTCACTCGCCGCCAATTAAAGAAAAGCCAAACGACTGGTCGCAAAAAGGAGAAGGAGGGATGGGGGTTATGAGCCTTTGTCGCGTAAAGTGCTCGGGTCGATCCGAGCGAGACTGTAGCCTCCGCCACTCAAATCATGGCACTCGATCTCCGAGTATGTACCATGACACTAGGGGACCATGGGAGACGGATGGTCGGCAACCAGTTTGCCAGACTTTCGCAGACCTGTATACGTATTCATATGAGAGTTCGTTTTCCCCGTACCCTGCCACCTGAGATTGATTATGAAACTGGGGAAACTGCAGAATTGACATGCCGGGTTTGAAAACAAACAAAAAAGAAAAAGATAAAGATCAAAGCACAGAGAAATGAACAATCTGAGAGCAGGCTCACAGTCTAGATACATACACAGCTGGGAAATCACACTCGAGCGGGAGCGAGCGCCAGCAGAGAGATCTGATGAAGCTCAAGGCCTCGCCTGTAATAAAGCCGAACAGCTCCAACTTGCCGGCCGGGAGTCTTCACGGTGACAGCGGCGAAATTGTGGGAGGGGGAAGCCCTGCAAACTGCCCCCCTATGGGCTCTCTCCAGACCTCGTTCACAGTTCCTGCAGTCAACAGGGACACATCAGGCCAATTCTCGCCTTTGCTGTCACCAGTGTCGCCGGACTATGACAACGTGACCGCTTTGCCGTCGCCTCTAGTTTCCGCTGAAGATAGGGCTTCTGGCACAGGGCGCCGCCCTTCTATTCGACTTTCCTCAGTCAGTATGTCCCCCAGGGCACTCCCGCCACCTGTCGACATCAAACCACCGCAGGAAAAGAAGAACTATGGGGCTCTAAGCATGAACACATCTTCAAATATAGGCCCGAGAATTATCTCAGATATGCAAATGACTTCTCCTTTAGATCAGTCCGGTGGGAGGAACTTTTCTACGCCTTACAGCCAAAGCACTTATCCGCTTCAGCCTGTTCATAATATGAAACGTGAGATCCCCCAAAAGATATCAAATCAGGTAATGCAACCGATCCAGCTAACTTATGAGGGAAGAGATTCCAACAACGTTGTGCATCATTGGAGGTTCTTGAGGTCTATCGGGGCAGGAAGTTTCAGTACTGTTGTGCTTGGCGAACTAGTGGGGGAATCTTCCAATGTTCAGAGGTCACTGGATCTAGTGGCGATTAAGATTGTAGAACTGCCGCAGGACTCAGTCATCAAAAATAGGATGGAAAGTTCACTCCACAGAGAACTGAAGATACTTCAGACTGTCAATCATCCATCGATCATCCAACTTCTAGCGCTTCACATAGAGCCTAATGCTTTCCATATAATGCTACCTTACCACGAAGGGGGTGATCTGTTTCAACTCACAAGCCGGTATCGAGAAAGAATGACACCTCTCCTCATTCAGAAGATATTTGCTGAGATAGCCATCGGTGTATCTTACCTGCACCATCAGAACATTGTACACAGAGATATCAAACTAGAAAATGTCCTAGTTGATCATAAGATAGAGGATCTTTTCCAAATCGAAGATTTTAGAAATACCAAGATCATCACAATTACAGATTTTGGTCTTTCGAGAGAGATTGATCCTGCGAACCCTTTACTACAAACTAGGTGTGGGTCGGAGGACTACGTCGCCCCCGAGTTGCTAATTGGCCAACCGTACGATGGAAGGCAAACTGACTGCTGGGCCTTGGGAGTCTTGCTGTATTCTGTGCTGGAGGGACGACTTCCCTTCGATCCGCCACCTGTCGCACCGGGAACGGTCCGATCTAGGAGGATCGTTAGAGTCAGTCACCGCATCGCAAAATATGACTGGAGGTGGTACCGCTTCAAAGAAGAAGAACCAGAAACAGGATGGTCAAAAAGCAATTGGAATAATGTAAAACTGATGGTTAAAAACCTGTTGATAAAGAGAGAGAAAAGGCTTTCAAGTTTGGAAGTGTGCATGTCACCATACGTGAGTGAAATTTTAGAGGGCAGCTATTTCAAGTTCTTAAACTCCTAAATAGATAAACAACTATTAGCTGTAAAATACACTCTTTTGTCACTCCTTCAAAGCTGTAAACTGACCTTCAATATAGTGTAAGTTGAGCAAATAGCTATCTTCGCTATGAGACTAAGTATTTAGATTCACACACTTTTTACATCATTGATGGCCGCGTGGTCTAGTGGTATGATACTCGCTTTGGGCGAAGAACTGCACACAGTTCTACAACTACTAAGCATGTGAGTGGTCCAGGGTTCAATTCCCTGCTCGGCCCTTTTTTTTCCTGTTTACAGGAAACAGTGGTCTCTCTCGCTGGATCGAAGACGTATGACGGTGAATAAACGGTCAAATCTGGTTCGCTCTGGTTGGTAGGGCGCATCGGTTTAGCTGCATGTCTGGCATGTATGTGTCAACGAACGTTAGAATGGAGTGGGCATCGCCGCCTTCTCTGAAAGTCGTGAAAAGGACTAAGCTCTGCTACTCCTAAGAAAAAAAAGGCCGAAAAAACTTCATGACATTGTTGGGGTTAGTTGCTGTCCGCTGCACAGAACCTACAGCTACAGCTCGCAACCACAATGTCGCTTACAACTACGAACCTCGATGGAATTCTGCCGCTCGTTGCACGTGGAAAGGTTAGAGATATCTATGAAGTCGACCAGGATACCCTGCTTTTTGTAGCCACTGATAGAATATCTGCATATGATGTGATCATGGAGAATGGTATTCCACAGAAGGGTGCTATCCTGACAAAGCTATCAGAGTTCTGGTTCAATTTCCTCAAACCATACACCAAAACTCATATTATTGAAACTGACGACATGTTCAGCAAACTTCCAAAGGAACTCAGTGAGCCAAAGTACAGATCTCAGCTAGAGAACCGTGCGTTGCTGGTAAGAAAGTACAAGCTAGTGCCACTAGAGGTCATCGTAAGAGGGTACATAACTGGGTCTGCGTGGAAGGAGTATAAAAGCAAGGGGACCGTACACGGGGTTTCAGCACCATCAGGTTTGGAAGAGTCCCAAGAGTTCCCGACACCAATCTTTACACCATCTACTAAGGCAGAGCAGGGTGAACATGATGAGAACATCTCCAAGGAACAAGCTGAGAAGATTGTAGGGAAAGATCTCGTTCAAAGGCTAGAAGTGCTGGCAATTGAACTATACTCAAAGGCTAAAGACTATGCTAAATCCAGAGGGATTATAATTGCAGATACAAAGTTTGAGTTCGGTCTTACCGAAGATGGTGAATTGGTGCTTGTTGACGAGGTATTGACTCCTGACTCCTCCAGATTCTGGAACGCATCCCAGTACGCCATTGGTAAAGGTCAAGACTCGTATGACAAGCAATTTCTGAGAGATTGGCTCACCTCCAACGGTCTAGCAGGTAAAGAAGGTGTTAGCATGACTGAAGAAATTGCTGTTAAGTCAAAGGAGAAATACATTGAAGCTTACGAAGCTTTAACTGGAAAGGCATGGGTCTAATGACTATGCTTGGTTTGTCTGTGATCTGTATATTTCCTATTGTTTCATAATATATAGAGTTATATCCAATCGTTATTGAATTTCCTTGAAAAGGGGCTTATTATGGCATCCTCCTCGGAATCATTGAAGTTGAACAGCTTGCTATTTTTGGTAAGAAGCTCGTTTCCCTTATATATTGGAACAGAGTAACTGTTGTTCGTAGAAGGTTTTGTGTACTTCCTTGAGGGTGGTTCATCATTAATCAATGATAGCGGTCTTCTAACACTGTTGGGCATGTCCAGATGGCCAAATACTTTAGATCTGTCAATGTGCTGTGGTGAAGGGGCGGGGATGATCTGTTTAATCGTTTTTCCAGTCACCTGTTGTATTCTTGAGTTCACTTCTTTCTCAACAACATACTGAAATTCATTTTGATAATTTATTCTTATCTCTTCGATCTCTTGCTCCATCAACTTTCGCTGGTAAAGTAACTCTTCATTGATAAGCTGTCTTGTATTCAACATATCCTTCTCTTTCACCATCAATTCGTTCTCAAATTTTTTCAAGTTCATCTCATAATTGTTCAGCTGGAGGTTTCTCATTTCTATCTTACAGTTAACAGTTTGGAGAAGATCAAAAGCAGTCGCTCTTCTGCTGGTGTCAACCTCGATACATGAACCTATCATATCTTTCAGTGCTGACGAATAATGTTGGGGTATCGCTGGGTAATATCCATGCTTTATTCTTTCCTGCAGTTGTAAATGAGTCTTTGCTTCGAAAGGTGGATGAAGCGCACACAGTTCATAGATGACACACCCTAATGACCATATATCGCACAAAGGGGAATAGGGCTTATCCAACAGTACTTCTGGAGACATGTAATATGGAGTGCCCACACAAGTTGTTGCAAATTCCACTTCATGGTTCAGCGATTTGGCCAGCCCGAAATCACCTAACTTGAAAGTTCCATTGGAAAGAAAGATGTTATCTGGCTTGATATCTCGATGGATTATAACATTACTGTTGTCGTTTAAGGAATTGGGGATCTCAAAGTTTTCGTAAATGTTGGATATAATAGGAGGGTTCACGCTATAGTGGCATCGGTACAGGGCCATTAGTATCTGAGTGAAAATGTTCCAGATTACGCCTTCTGCGATGTACTCGTTCGACTGCTTGTAGCTCTTTATGAATCGGGATAAGTCCCCTCCATCGCAGTACTCCATGTAGAGGTAAATCAAGTGCTGATCAGGAATATGCGCGTGCTCGACGTATTGCACTATATTGGGATTTTTCAGCTCACTCAGAATACGAAACTCTGACACCAGCTGAGACCGTTCCTTGGGGTTCATGTGGCCGTATTGGATCTCTTTCCTCACAAGTATCCTCCCATCATGTATTCTCTTCACCCTCCTGACTTTACCAAATGACCCCCTTCCAATAAGTTCCAAAACCTCGTAGTCCCCTTTACTAGCCATAGTCTGCAGTAGGTATTTTCCCCGTCGTTTGCACTAGCGGATAAGCTGGAGATGCTACAGATCATATACAAATTATTGTACTTGTAATCTCTTTCTCCTGTATCTGTTTACAATTAACCCCATCTGGAAAGCAGATGTTGAAGGGACTCTAGTATAGGTGTTTGGGTGTATATTTTTCTTAATTATGAATAGTAAGTACCATTGCAAAGCGAGCTTTTAGCTCTATTGTATCAAGCTCTCTTTTACATCAAATCCTCTTGGTATTGGTAGCCACAGATTGACATTCATTGTAATACACTGTCAAGAGGAAAGATGATACGATGAAACAGCCGAACTTCAATGTACTAAAATCGACAGTGTCAGGTATCATCAAAGCGGACAAGGCGAGCAGCATCGAAACCCAACTGGCAATAGTTGACATATGTAAAGACTTCATGAGGAGCAGTAAGCGCGCAGTGAACAGCCCCAACAGTAGGGAGAACAGCTTTCTGGGCGGAGATCTGAAACTGCATGGAACTGATGTGGACAAGTACTTGATTGATCAGCTGCGGCGTCTGCACAGAGGCAGAAGACCTCTCCACCAGGATGTAGTCAACAGGTACATTACGAGTCCGCCTCTGCCACCAAAACCACTGCTCTTTCAGGTGCTGAAAGACCAGTACGATTTGTCGACCATCAAAGCTGGTCTCCGGGTGCTGCTGTACCAATACAAGGACTACAAAGGGGCGTTCTCTCTGGTGAACCAACTCGATAAAACTTTGAAGGAAAAAAGTCTAGCTAAGTTACGTGACGACATTGTCAAGACAACGCTCATCTTCACTGGCATCAACTACTCGGTCGCATTCGCGGCAGACATCGCTCTATCAAGCACTTCCCTCGTCGAGCTGTACTTCGTGAATGGTGTGCTTCTCAAAAAACTGCTCTTTGACCCTTTGTTCTTTAGAACTCCACATCTATGCTGGATTCCGGGGGTTTCCCAATGGCAGAGAGCGATGCACCTCTACAAGCTGCAGCTGTTCTCGCAAATAGTCGGAACCATGAAAGAGTGCTACTATGTCAACGTTTCCAACTACGATCTCCAGTCGATGCCGCTGATGAACTCATTCGTTCCACAAAAGCCTGAACCCCACGCCATCCCCGGCCACGACAGCAACACCACTGAGACCCAGATGAACCGTGCCCTGAGAGACCATGGGCTCATGCTCTGTCCAGACGAAAAGGAATTGCTCTTCAAAGAGTACTGGGACGCTGGCGGCGAAGGGTTCGAGTGGGTCGAACCCGAACGAGACCCGGCAGACTTCCTGCATCTCTAGTATACCACACCTTGCCTATTGGCTACTGGTTGTCTCTGCTCGTGTCCCCACTTGCTCTCTGCGTCTTTGCACACAAGCATGCCGCTGCTGTGCGTGCGTGTGTGTCTGCGGTCTGCGCATTGCTGATTTGTTTGTGTCAAGAAATGTTTTTGTTTTTTGTTTTTCAGTTTTGTGTGAAACAAATCTGTCACAAAAGCGAACGAACCAGCCGCATTGATAGAACCAACAGACTACACAGGACAGAGTGCTCCAGAAAACTCATGGCAGTGTTGGCGTGCTGACTGCATAGTGGGGCTTTGTTTGTCCGGTTTACCGCAGAGGAAGAGCAGTGCTGCCGTGAGAGGCTGTTGTTCTTTCGAGATCTTGATCAGGACGGCGAGACCAGTCTGGACTGGTCTGCGTGGTGTGAAAAGTGTGGAAATCTCTGCTTGTCTTTTTACTGTGATTGTTTCACCCCTCAACCCCAAATCATTTGCCACCAGGACTACTGCACACACCCTTTTGACGACACGGACTGTTCCTTATGGCATCGCTTCTCGCATACTTCAGAAGTGCAGCCAGAACGCTATGGGAAGGGCTAGTCGATCTGCTACGGTTCCATCCTGAAGTGTACCAACGATCGATACGTGGACCACCCGATCCTGTCGCTGGAGGGGAAGAAGGCCCTGCTATTGACGGTGTTGGTTTTGTGGACTTCGAACAGTTCACACTGGGGAATGGCGATGGCGATGACAGTGCCCTTGACGGCGGCAGCTCTCGCGAAGACCATGGTTCTGTTCTCCCTGTCGACAGTGTGGAGGCAGGGTATATTGGATTCGATATTGACGACTGTCTGAAACCGCAGCAGCAGCAATGGGGCTCCATATACACTGACATTTTGAGTAACCCATTCGATAGCAGCATTTTAATGTCTACTTCGGACAGTACAGCGCAGCTACTGGTGTCCAATCTTTTCGATCCGTTCACATTGGTTATTGCTTGCGCTTTGATCTTTGTTACAAATATGGTCATGCGCAAAGTTAAACAGCATACCCAGCGACTGCTAAACCCTCAGGGAACTGGCCACACATGCTCGTCAGTAAACGGTAGTGAGAGCCTGTTCACTCTAAGTCTCCCAACCTCCGAAAACGATTTTACCCAGCCGGACCTTGATTATACATCACTTCTCCCACCTACTTTTGATGATATCATTGAGCCCCTTCTAGAGTTCAATCATACACTAAATCCTCCAACTTATGAAGAAAATCTGGAATCTTCCCCACTGAATTTGAGCTTCTTATCAGATGACTTGGAGAACTCTATTCACTTCGACGAATCTGAATGCAACCTTTTAGATCCCTTTAGCCTTCATTTGTCTCAAACTGAAATACAATGCCAAGAAGCAGACCCTCATGAGAGAATCTCTGAAAATATGGAACCTCACAAACGTGAAATACCAGTTAGAACCGGCACCGACTCAAAACTCAGAATTACATCTACTGGAAAGGATGAGCTAGAGGACTTCTCAAGAAAACCTCTACGGGTGTTAGATTCGGTACAATCAGATAATTTGTCATCTCACAACAACTCAAACACTAAAACTGATATCTCATGTGATGTCACAACATCAGATTGTTTCCACAACAATATTATAGTTGCCCCTATTGGTTCTCATTCCATTAAAGCAGTAGGTCCTGAAGGAAAGTTGCAAAGTATAACAGATGGTTCTGGATGTCGAAGGTTAGGAACGAAAGAAATGAGCACGAAGGCAAATTGTGAAAACACCAACACTCATGACGTTGGAACCTCATCAGGTGGTGAACCCGAACTAGGCCAAATTGATTATCTGAACACAATCGCAGCAGCACATCCTGCAGGTAGTGTTACCTTATTGGACACTTCAAAGTCTGAGTTGCAACTTCATGTAATTCCAGAAACTGGTTCATTGTCACCTCAAACGCTACTTCTACCACACCAGCAAGCTTCACCCATACGCTCTCACTCCTTCTATTTGGAGACGATATTGGAAGATGTCCAAAAAGAAGAGGAAGAGGCTAAAAAAATTTCAAGTAGATTAACAACACCTAAAGAAAAGGTGGAACCATTGAGAGCTTTTGCTTTGGATACAGAACCCCTCTCTAGGAGCTCATCCATTAGTTGTGACTCTCTTCTATTTACTCCGTCTGTATCTGTGAATGACAGGGAATCCATTACTGAAACATATGGGCCTCTCCTTGATGCAGATGTCTCAAAGCTTCAGGATAAAAATGGCATAGCAGTCACAGTGTATACTGCTTCTAACTCCGCAGCTTTCGAAGACCTTAACGTGCCACTCCTGAACACACTTTATGATCCTACAACACCTGAACAACTTCCACGCAAGCAAAGTATCCTACGCAACGTTTTTCGTGAACCAAAATCTCCCATATCATCAACACAACCAACAGTATCTCTGTCTTCATCGGAAAATTCCCAGTATCCAGAGGATTCTTCAATACATGAACTTGTCATAGACTCTAATGTCAAAACCCTTTTAACAGAAATTGAGCGGTGTGATCCTAGCGATGTCTTTATACATATGGAAGATTGGCTTGAAAACCTCTTTGGAGGCGATCCAGAAATTACAGTGGACGAGGAATATGTAGGGAGTTTTGATATTGAGCAAATTGATAACGCACTAAGCTTGTTTGAACAGCTTGAAACACCAGAAAACTCTGATGAAATAGTTAGAATGCTTGACGTATTTATAATTCATTTCAGAACTCACCTTCCTTCGAGCTGCAGTGCTTATTTTACTGAGAGGATCGGAATATATCTAAGCGACATATTAGATATACTTTCCACTAAGAATGAGATGGTTCTTGCTAAAGTGATTCTCTTCTTGAAAGAATTTGTATATCGAGCAGACCACCTGGCTCCTGATGCAGAAATATTTCAATCCATCGTTCACCGGATTGTTCCCCTCACAGGTGAGTGTCGAAGAAGTTCTTTTATCAGCAGTTTAGCACTCAAATCACTATGCTTGATCATCCAAGCAGTTGATCCTGAGAGTTTTATCGCAGTTTTTGATGGTCTTTTCAGTGTATTCTTTGTGGATAAAGGATTAAAGGGCGAGAAATATGCATGCCTATTCATGATTAAGTTCTACATGATCAACAACATCAAAAACTTTGATCAAGAGACAGGATCTCTACCATCACAGATTGACCAAATAGTTGGCAAGTTAAATCCTTATGTTGGGGAATTATGCACAGATGACTACCATAAAACAAGGTCAGAGATTGTTGATATTTTCTTCCTCCTCTTAGAGATCTGCCCGCATTCTAAAGCTGTTCACAGATATCATGGCAACCTCGCAGAATATTTGAAGGAGAGAATACCTTTTGATCACTGTACCTGAACTCTCAGAAAACAGTGTCAGAAGTTTTGAATATACTACGTGCCATATACAATGGAACGTTCTGAACTCTTGTATTTATGAATAACAGTATCACACTCAAAATATCCGCAAATGCTATCGAAAGACTACCTTGTTCAACTTGATTTACGTTGTGCTATACATAGATAAAAATATATAACTGGTATACATAGAGTTATTGGGCCATATCGTCACTTGTGACTTCATTATGTGTAGTAGAATTGATGTGAAGTAATGCCAGTCCTTGTGAAAAAATCCTTTGAAGGAGCTGAATGCATGGTAGCGTTCGGTATAGAAAAGAATAGAATGATTGTCATGTGCTAGGAATCTGTTGCGGGTGTGAATGGCATGGCATGTATTACAGATGTGTTCTTTCGTTTGCCTGCTCTGATCCCAACAAGTTGTGTTTTTCTAGTATTTGCTCCAGGTTGTAGAAGACTTTCTCATCATCTGCAACTGCATCTTCTAAACCATACTGAATGATAGACCATACCCCATAAACACCGATCAACGTAGACACGGCTAGAGCAATGTATCCCTTCAATGTAAATCCTTCTGGTAAAGGTTTTGGTTGTGTGTTTTCTCCGGTTAAGTCGAAGAAATCCATGTTTCCAGCAGCATTTCCTTCCACTAGGATATCTCCGTTACGACAGTTGTCATAAAATTGCTTTGGTGGTGTTTGTTTTTGTATAGCAAGTGGGTCCTCAATAAACACTGCAGCTAGCCCTTGCTCCAAATGCCAGTCAACATGACAGTGGAAAAACCAAACACCTGGGTTGTCTGCTTTGAATCTCAAAACAACATACCCATTTGGCTCAAGAACAACAGTGTCTCTGACTAATGGGTACTTAGGGAATGGATCATGGTTTTCTGGGTCGTATGAGGTTGGATTGTCATCCTCAAAAGCAGGAGATTTCTGAACAACTTGGAAGACGTGGCCGTGCAAGTGGAAAGGATGTCTCCCAGTGTCTTTGTTGTTTACAACAATTTCAATAATATCGTTTGGTTGAAGCACAAAACTGTGTGTGTTCGATCCATATATCTGTGCGTTTGTAGCATTCTCACCTGCGCTCAACACTGTTAGTAGGGTTGGAACAACAGGAGGAACATATGTGATGTTGTTGAAGAAGGCGTAGTTGACTCCATCTCCCAAATTGTTCATCTCCACATCAAAGACAACTTGAAAGTCAGGGTCATCTAGTAGTTCAATGTTTCCCAATGGTCTGATGTCGAAATCGTTAAACAAGGAGGTGTCTATTTCAAAGTCGCTCGACTCTGGCAAAGGCTTTTCTTCATCGTATACTATATAGCTGGTAGCTTTCAATCTCAGATCTGGCGGGATGACATCCAGCATAGTGTCGTCGAAAATTTGGACAAGGGCATAGTTTCTATCTTTGTGAGACTTTGCCTTAACTAAAACACCGTATCTTTGAGCAGCACTTAAATACAAGTAGTCCACTTTCTTTGGTTCAACATAGATACCATCGACCTCAACAATAGTTAGTTCGTGGTCTTCGATGTAGACGTATTGTGAGACAAAAAGACCCATGTTGATAAACCTTAAGAAGTAAACCTTGTCTGGTTCGAAAGCAATGGACGAATTAGCAGTGTCGTTCAAAAGCAAGTTTTGCGGAATCGGTTCACCTCCTGTAGGATTGTATCTGTTCAAAAACTCTTCTGTGAGCTCCTCGTAATTCTTGTGGTAAACCTCCGATACTGTGATTACCTTTTCCTCATCGAACTTGAAGGGCAATGGATCGGTGTCATGAATAATGAAAGGCGCTCTCAAACCATCACCATACTGAGACCCAGTGTGTGAGTGGTACCAGAAAGTACCTGCCTGATCAGGAACTGTGAAATTATAAACGTATGTATCGTTTGGTTGGATAGGGCACTGCGTGACATATTGAGGACCATCCATGTAGTTAGTTCCATTCATGAATAACCCATGGAAGTGAAGTGAAGTGTTTTTATTGCCCAAGCCGTTGGTTAGGTGTATCTCAACACGGTCGCCCTTGTTAACGTGAATCTCAGGCAATGGCCATTTGCCGTTGAATCCAATAACTTGCTTCTCATGAACACCGTCTGGGTTGGCTGTAACATACGACGCTGTGTAGTGGAAAGAACGGGTCGCGCCCCATGCGCCCTCTGGAAGCAGAAGTGCGAGGATACTATACACGAGTATACGGGTGATACCCATCATTTTCAGCAGTATCTCAGAGTACCTAGGTTGCAAACGTGCGTCAGAGCTAGCGCTGTGCGGGAATGAGTAGTGGGTGCTTCTGTGTTTTTTGGTTTTTTTTGTTCTGGGTGTTGTACTGGGTGGTGATGATAATGTGATGATATTCGCTACTGTCGCTTGAAGGTCACCTTGGAAGGCTGCTATAAATAGTGATTGCTGGCTTCTGTATTGCAAATATAGATATTTTAGCTCATTATATAGGTATGGGAGTATTACTCCGGGCCATCAATGATTGTTTTCACAACTTCCTTACCATTGGAAACGATGTTATCGAAAGCAGCTTTGGCATCATCAAATCTGTATCTGTGGGAGATGATCTTTGAAACTGGTACCCGTCCGGTGGCCACAAGGTCAACAGCATCTTTGTAGTCGCCGTAGCAGTATCTGAAATTGCCTGTAAACCAAACCTCTTTGGAGACAAGGTCTGACATTGGGACGGTAACATTGTCTGCTCCCATTCCTACCTGCACGAAATAACCTCCAGCCTTGATGACTTCGATGCCGGTCTTGATACAGACTTCAGCACCAGTACATTCGATAATCACATCAGGGGCTGCGCCCAAGATGTTGATGATCTCTTCCCTCAAGTTTCCACACTGTGATGAGTTCAAAACATGCGTTGCTCCTAGCTCCTTGGCCATCGCTAATTTGCTGTCAACGATGTCAACGACCAGAACCTTGGTGGCGCCAAACGCCTTCACAGTGCTAGCTGTCAGCAGCCCAACAGGACCTGCTCCAAAAACCACAGTAATTGAGTTGAATGTAACTTTTGCTCTCTTGGCGGCATGCACCGCAACAGCTAGAGGCTCGACAATAGCACCTTCCTCGAGGGACACATTCTCTGGAAGCTTGACCAGGAAGTCTTCAGGGGAAAGATGGTATCTTGCCAAAGTCCCATCAATGGGAGGAGTGGCAGCGAATCTCATGTGAGGACAGAGGTTGTACTTGCCGGCTTTGGTTTGGTCAGAGTATCTACTAGGTACTCCTGGTTCAATGGCAACCCTGTCCCCCACGGCAACCCTAGTGACAGCTGATCCAACTTCCACGACCACACCCGAAGACTCGTGTCCCAGGACCATTGGTGCTTGCACGACAAAGCTCCCTATGCTTCCATGTGTATAGTAATGCACATCAGAGCCGCAGATTCCTGTCTTCTTGATAGCAACTTTAACAAAGTACGGATCAGTAATTGCTGGGTTGGGTTTCTCTTCCAGCACAATTTCTCCTACTTTTCTGAGAACAACTGATGGATTAGCGAGCGCCTTCGACATTGATGAATGATACTTCGCTGCTGTGCAATACACTACCACTACTACGGTACGCAGATACACCAAATATGGGGTACTTGGCTATTCTTTTATATACGAAGCGTCACTTTCCCGGTGTAATTCTCGGTTTGAAGGGCTAGCTTTTCATATTGGTCTCGACCAACAACGCAAGGCTAAATAATTCGCTTACTGAGAGGTCGCCCCTTCAAACCCTACTAAATGCCCTCGTTTTAGGGGCGGCGATTCTGTATTGGTGGAAATCATTCATTGTTCCGCAATTGCTAAGATGGTTTTAGAGGAGACATTCGTTAGCCATACAAGACGACGTCCTCAACGCCTGTTCAGACGACGGAAACACACCACCTCAGAAAGCGAAAGAAACGCTAGTATGTGGCATGCAGGGACACACGTATGACCTTCTCTACCAGCTAACGATATGGCAGATACTCATCGGGTTCTTGGCACATAATCTTTTCTTTTTCTATCAGTGTCACCAACATGGAAGAAGTGAAAGTGTATTGTGTTTATCTACAAATGAGGGAGCTGGACTTATGGTTTTGTCAGCTCCCATTCTTCTGCTAGTGTTGACTGCCCGTCCCTGGATGATCGCTCGTACAACATGTACCCGTTACCACCGTCTTGATTGTTAATAGGGTTATAACTGATATTAGTAATACAGATATCATATAAAAAGCTGAGTTTTCTCCCTCGTGCTCAGTGATGAGGGATCAATATTAGCAGCAGCAGCAGCAGGCAGGCAGAAATGAGTGAAACTGGAGAGGATGACAAGAGCCAGCTAGACTATTACGGCGGTCCCTACGAGGACGATGTGGGTGAGGCACTTGTAGCTCCGCATTCGTTGTCAGTCGAGTACTCTAGGAGACTTGAGGACGAAGAGGCTGCTAGCCGTTTGAAGAGCCTTCCCTCTAGAGGAAGTGACGGCAGTATATCTGGGCAGGAATCACGCCATCTGGAAAGTGGCAGTGATGCAGGTGCGCACGAAAACCAGACGAGAGCACCGGCGCCTGTGGGTGGTGCACAGGGACCCCAATCAAAAGTCGGGCTTCTGCACAGCAGTCTGAAAGGATTGCGCATGAAGATTCTCATTGCACATCTGAAGGTATGGCTGTATATGGCGTGTCTTATCATCGCAGCCTTTTCAATCTACTGGGGATCATTGTATAACAGGAACGGCAATCTCCATAGACTGCAGATGCTGGTTGTGATTGAGGACCAACAATTTGACGGGGTGCAACCGTTGATTGGTAACGAGATTCAGGCACTCTTAGAGAGTGACCAGTTCAAAGCACTCGGTACATGGAATATCTACAACACCACTAACTCAATTAACGATGTCTTGCACAATCCTTCGAATGTCACTGCTGCAATAGTCCAACAGGTTCACGAAAGAAAATACTGGAGTGCTGTCCATGTTTTCCCTAATGCATCTTATAACCAATACCAACTCTACCAAGGTGAAACCGGGCAAATTCCGCTGGTTGTCCAGTACATCTATGAAAGTGGCAGAGACATAAACACAGTCAAGCCTTATGTGGTTCCTACACTAAACCAGTTGCAGAATTTATTTAACTTGAACTTTGGTAACTCAGTAAGTTCACAACTATTGTCATCTGTTTCTGACGAACAGAAGTTGAATTTGATGAGCAACTCCACCTTGGTGACCACATTGCCCCTATTTTCATACTTTGATAACAGGCCGTACACTGACAGCACTATTTTAGCACCAATCCAAGTCGGCTTAATCTTTCTAATCATTTTAAGTTTCTTCCTGTTCAATTTCTTTGGGCAAGTTCATGCGCTGCTGGTACCTCTGGTTCATACACATCAGTATCTCATTTACAGAGTTGTTTGCACGCAGATATCATACTTAGTGCTTGCGTTATTCATCAGCACAGTTTCAGCAATTTTTCAGATCAGCTTTACGGTGGAGTTTGGCAGAGCAGGGTTTGTCATTTACTGGTTCACTACGTACCTTGTGATGTCAGCAGTAGGTGGTGCTAATGAGAACATGGCACTGTTGATATTCACACACAACCCGCCTTTCCTTGGGTTTTGGTTGATCTCATTCGTTATATTGAATGTTTCACCTACATTCTCACCGATGTCTTTGACTTCCAACTTTTACAGATATGGCTACATAATGCCTATATATCATGCATCTGATATAGCCAAAGTTATCTTCTTTGGGTTGTGGAAAGGTAAACTGGGAATGAACTATGGTGTCATCACTGGGTGGGTTGTTCTCAACACCCTGCTGTTGCCGTTTATCCTCAGACATGTAGGCGGTGTGATGGCAAAGAGAGCAAAAGCAGAGAAGGAGAGAATTGCCGCTGCTGCTCAGCAGATGTTGAATGAGAAACAGTCCCAAGAGCAAAGCAAGTAGCATATTGGTGTGGTGTTTTTACACGATTCCATTCCATCGAAATAATTAGATTAATTGACAATGACATATATTTACACTCCCTGGCGCTTGTACTTCATCTCTGTGATGTAGCTTCTAGCCCCTCTGGTCTACTCCTCCTCTTTGAAGAGCGCCTCAATCTTCTCCATCAGTTCCTGGTCTTTCTTGCTCAATTCAGACAGCTTGTCCTCGTTATCGTTCACTTCCTGTAGCCAAAACAAATGTCTAGCACCACTGCTCAAAAACTTCAGCTCAAAAATTCTGCCGGTGGTGCATTGGTCAATCTGTGTCCATGTAACGTCTCCGGGTATAACGAGAAGTTCCTCTCTCTCCATGTTGGCTGTGTTCTCCTTTGGAGACCACTCGAATGAATAGAAGGACTCGTCTACTTCTGAAGGTTTGATGACGATCTGCCCTTGAATGTGATCAGGAGTGGCAATCTTTGTGTCTTCGTCATAGGACACCTTCCCTGCTCTAAACTTGATCAGTGACATCGCTCTACCTTCTCCTCTTGGCGATGCTGCTTCCCATGAGGCCTTTTCTTGATTGAATGTGTGCAGTGTTTGGTGGCAAAATAAACACTCTGAGCGGTATATTCGTCACGTGATGTAATTTGATGAGAGACTAGCAGGGAGGCGGACGCAGATCAGATGTGTTTGCTACATCATTTGTTCAATTGAGAGCATCGTTTATTAGATGTACAGATGATCCTGAGATCGGTTGTGATATACCACATTATGTAGGTATACAGATAGCATGTGCCACACTCTAGGTCATCACCATTTCATGGGTCGAGCAACAACTCCGAAGAGGGTCAACCTCCAACAGCGATGGTTTTAAAGGTGAAGAAGGAATAAACGCTTCTTAGTCTATGAACAGTCCACATTGGAGCGAGCATGAAGAGAAAAGAAAAAGCTTACATGTCGCTATTCATGACCATGTGACCAAGCCAATGTGAAGTCATTTGTTTGTAAGAAGAGTAAAAGGGAGAAAGAGAGTAGAGAGAATTTTTTTCAGTTTTTATATTACTGGGAAAGGCGACAGATACTCCAGTGAGCATAGGAGACAGGACCGCGAGGATGGGAGAGCAGCAGCAACATTTTATGGAACCTTTAGAGTTTTGGCAGCTGTTCGTCGGTTACTGGTCACCAGTTGAGGCTTTGGCTAAGAGCTAGCACACGATCCGGTTTTGGAGTTTATATGTGGATTGGCCCTGTGCTCAGATAGGCAAGTTCATCTATAGCCGGGTAGCCCTCTCTTAGCAGGAAGAACAGTTTCTGGGAGGGAGTGGCTGTCCATACGCCCGCCTGGTGGACAGTCTCACCATCTAGTGAAAAATGAAAAAGTCAGTGGATCACCCACTCACATCAACCAGGAAGAGCCCCGCTGCGCAAGGACAGGTCAAAAGGATGTCAAATCCACTGCTTGCCAACCTGAATGCATTCCGTAACAAGGTGAAGACGGCACCTGTCCTGGGATCAGTCAAGAAATCAGCGTCACCTACGCCTCCTTCATCGAGCACAAGCAACAACAAGCGGTCTGCCATTGCTATAGAGGAAGACGGGGACAAGGACGGAAACGAGGATGGGGATGACGGCAGATCAGACTACCACAAGAAGCCTGCACTGGATACATCTGGGTCACATCTATCCACGAAGCTGTTGCTGGCGGTGGAGTACGTTAAGGAAAGAGACGCACCGCTGCCAGTCTCACAGCTTACCTCCTACCTGAACTTGAACGATCCCGCGCAGCAGCAGAAGCTGATCCAGCTGATCAAGAATCTCGACAAGATCAAGTACAGTGAAGCGAATAACACGCTAGAGTACGTATCGATACACAATATCAAGTCGAAGGACGATTTGCTACAGTTTTTAAGAACTCAGGCTACTTTCAAAGGGATATCTGTTAAGGAGCTGAAAGATGGCTGGAGTGGTTGCTATGACGCAATCAACCAATTAGAAAAAGAGGGAAAGGTCCTTGTGCTGCGAACTAGGAAAGATAACGCTCCCCGTCTGATCTGGGCGAACGTTGGAGGTGAATTGGGTTGCGTAGATGAGGAGTTTGTGAACATTTGGCTCAAGGTCAAGTTACCTGATCCTGCAGAGTTGCCTGGTAAACTACATAGATTGGGGTTGAAGCCTGCTAGTGTTGACCCTGCAACTATCAAAAAGCAAGGCGACGAATCCTTACTGAAGAAGAGAAAGTCAAGAAAAGGAAAAATCACTAATGTCCATATGGCTGGTATCTTGAAGGACTATAGTAACATGTAAGTTTTATTTCATCAGAATATACAAAAACATTCTATTCTTCCCCATTTCTTTTTTGTACTTGAAGATGCTTTGGCTAGGATAGATTCTCTTCATTTCTTCTCTTTCTTCACCTTCTTTGCCTTCTTGTCTTTCTTGTCCTTCTTCTCCTTCTTGTCTGTCTTGTCTTTCTTCTTTTCATCTATCTTTTGCTTCTTGGCTTTAGGCTCTGTATAATCCTCCTCTCCATCTGTACATATATCATTTGTACTCTTCTGGTAACCTGTGGCAAAGTGCTGTGGTACTAGACCCTTCACTACTGGTACATTATCTCTTGGAGTTGTGACTTTAGCGTAATCAATCTCCGGGATATCAACACTCTCCACAATATTGTACACTCTATCGATCTTTACCTTTCTGTTGAATTTGAAATAATCCCCGCCACTGGATGGGGTCATTATGTTATATTTCGAGTCCTTCTTTCCTCTCTTCTTATCTAGTGAATCCAGGTTTGTTAGATCTTCATGCACTTTGTACTTAATCCCCGTATTCGTGAATGTCTCGCTATCTGCCAGTGGATTGAAGCTCACAGGAAGAGTCTTCAAGGCTTTGAGATCAAATCCCTTAGGTACTTTTAATAGCCACACCTCTTTGTTCTTGACATCCTTTGGGAAACCCTTCGCCACTGAAGTCTTGGTCTTGGTGAAGTTTGCTGGCACAGTGAACTTCACCTCTTCAACAACTGGCGAGTGGTCAGGGATATCTGTAGACTCAATATCTGAGTCAGAATCTGAGCCACCATCCGAAGATGTCACATATTCCTTGGAAAGTGTAGACATGTCCTTGCAATGGATCTGATAGCTCTCCTACTGCTTGAAGTAGCGTGCTACCTGTGTGATGAAATGGTAATGTACAAAAAAAATTTTTATGAGCGATGAGCATTCCGCGAATACTTGACACTACGGGTGAGAGAGACACCACGAGCAAGAGGGAGAGAGGGAGAGCTTTGTCATAGTCGATAGGTACCAGAGGGGATTGGTAATACAGAGAGGGCAAACTGTAGAGTATTTATTCATTTATTCAACTATATTGTTTGGTATTCGCGTTGTACATCATCATCGTCATCAATAGAGGGCTCGTGCACCTTCAGCAAAACAGTGCTAGCAACAGCAGCTGCAACAATGGTTAAGGCAAAATAGAAGACAAAGGTCGGCCTTGTCTCTACGGTGTGGGAGTATATTGAGAGAAAAAGGGCTGGGCCACACATAATGATCAGGTTCTTGATCAACCCAATTGCGCCAAATACCTCCCCTATCTGAGTCTCCTTCATGTACTTGATAATAGCTGCTTGTATGGATGGAATCGTGATAGCCGCAAGGGCCCCAAATAACGTAGACAAATATATCCATACACTTGAGTTGGCTGCAATGATTGTCCCTGGACTCAGGAGTTCAAATCCACCACCAAAGATAATTGTAATCAAGTCTATGTTGTCAAGCGCGGCAGTGTTGTGCTTAATGGTCATCCTCAACACATGCTGTAATACTGGTGCAACTAAGTAAAGTGCAAACGATTTGAAGATTCCGGAGAGTGCAATAAAGTAACTGATCATCTCAGATGACCAATGGAAGGTGTAGGTGACGTACAGCACTAAGGGGGAGATGATACCAGCTGATGTGCACATGAGAATGGCTTCAATAAACACTAGAAGCACCACATTGACTCTGGGAATGTATCCTAGCGTTATATGTTTTGGAAGCCAAAGAAGTTTTAACGGAGAAAACATGTCATATACCATTTGATGTAATCTTTTCAAATACAAATGTATGAGGGCTGAATTGCTACGCCCATCTGAAGTAAGGCTCTCTCTCTGTAACTGAATAGATGACGCGAAGCTTGCCTTTCTCATGACGTACATTGACTCAGAATGGGACCTCAACTGTTTCGACCTGGACTCTTTGATCACTACTGCGACTAGAAGGAAGAAGAGGAGCCCAAGAAATGCATCCACGTACAAAGTGGAGAAATCATCACCCGTCTGCCTCAGGATGAAGCTTCCCAATAGTGGGCCCAGACCGAGTCCTGCAAACATAGCGCCATTTGAGAACCCAAGCGATACAATCCTGTCGTGTGGGTCGACAACGTCTGTAATATAACTATTGGCAACGCTCAACAGTCCCACAACCCCACCACCTAGGTTCTCTACAATTGTTTGCAGCAGAAAGAGGGACTGGCGATAGCGCACTCCTGGCCACAGTAGGTAAATGTTTGCAGATTTTCCAACAAATGTAGTGGCACCCATGAACAGGAGAACCCTCTTGCGGCCAATTCTGTCTGAAAGCTCACCAATCTTACCAGACACCAAAGTTGCAGTCAGACCTGTAACAAACATAATCTTTGATTGCAAACCAGAAGTGAGCTCCTGGACTTTGGGATCCTGACATGTGTCTATTCCGTATTTGTCCTGTGCGTGGCGGCACATGACTCCAAGCAGGAGGATGATCTTGGAACTAATTGACACAGCCAGTGAAATGAACCACAGCAACAAAACAAAACAGAGTTTAGCGACTGTAGGTTTGTGAAACCACGGTAAAGAGTGATGATGAAGACGCTGCTCTCTGAGCCACCTGAGATTGCCATCGTCGTTTGGCCCATCAACATCTGTCAAGACGGATTCTAGCACATTGCTAGCTGCTTGCTCTGCTATAAACTCAGGCTCCAAATTGAGAGGCCTGTATTCTTCATCCCCTTCATTCATCGCCTTCTGCTTGGTTTGGTATACCCTTGTTTAGCTCTATAAGGACAGATGTGTATCTGTTCTTATTTGAAATCACCTGTAGTAACTTTTTGGAAGTGAGTTGGGCTTCCCTATAAACTAAATTTAGCTCTTCCTTCCCGATTGAGAAAGAAATGCGCTCTTATGGTTTTTCCTAAACTTATTGCAAGTTCTGCTAGGGACAGAAAAAGTGGTGGGTCAAAAAGGGTTCATTTGGGACAGAAAGGGTCCTAACTAACGTGACAGAAAATGCATACACATGTATAGCTATATATAAATATGTGTTGATATGGATACGGATATGATGTTGAAGCAACCGCAAGAGCTGTTAAGGCCATTTCTGATCGTAAAATAATGCGGCACATCTACCTATTAGCAATTGCGCTGGCTGCTCCAATGTTGATAAGCCACGATTTGGAGAACTCCACAACTTTAAGGGCAGCTACAGAGAAGAATTACGGAGAATTTTTCAGTGAAGTGTTCTCTAAAGGAACAGAAGATAGTAGTGGTAACGAAGGAGATGGTGGCGAGGTAGAGAGTGCACAGATTCGCTTGGCACGTTTAAGAGAGAAGGCGAGCTTCTTTCTGAATAGGGCGGGAAGTTTCAAGAGATTCAGTGCGAAGAAACTTCTTAAATATGTCAAATCATTCATAGCGTCTATCGAGTTTGAGAACAATCCGTCTCGCTTCATGCTTATAGATGATAACGGAAATATGGGTATCCACTATCTTGGTGCATTCGATTGGATTCGCGTCTTTGTCAACGACCAACAGTTTGAGGAGTTCATTCAAAGCTCGATACCTGAGGTGGAGGAGGTCAAGAAAAAGATATGGTCTTTATTATCGAAGAGTCAGCTCCATCAGCATCAGCATCTGGGGGGGCAAGCAAGTGTTGTTCCGAGCTCGTGGACTGGACAGTCCGAGAGCATGTATCCACACTGCTCGGAAATCGATATGGACACTTTCGTTGGCCTATGTGAAGAGGCTACCTTTGTTCATAAGATGGTCAATATTGACAGGGACGAAGGATTGATGTTCCGAAGTTTCATCCTTCCAAGCTTCACGCTGTTTCTGTATACAGTGAACGAACTGGTCAGATCTCGGCTAATCTGCTCCTCTGCCACACTGGGAAAGCTACCGATGTATTCATCGATTTTAACGGACCCCTTCTGTACAGGCTTGGAGTCAATTTCCATCACAATGCGCCATGCGACAAGGGCTTTACTGATAAATTCATATATGGATATCAATCAAGGCCAATCTATAGCTGAATGGCTTCCTGTGTGTCAAGAGGCGTTGAAGATAGGCAGTATTGAATATAAAGGATGGACTTGTGTGGACAACTCAGGCAACAAACTTGCAATTAATGAGCTCCAGAAGTGGGACGAATTTTTTCAAGTAAGATACATTATGGGATCTACCATCAATCCTGCTAATGAAGGTGACTCCTCAAGGGTTTATGAGTACGCCCAATTCTTAGGGAGTGCAGAGACTCGGGAGATTGGATCGGTCACTGTTGACAGGAGAGCAAAGTGGCCATTCTCCAAAGGTCTTCATTCAAGGTTGGGAGGAGATCCATATGAGTTCACGGTAAAACATGTAGGCAGTCTAGACAGAGACTTGTTGAACTATCAACTTGATGCAATGAGCCCCTTTGCAATAATGGCTAATGCGTTCAAAGAGCTTTCGTTCAATCATCGGGAAGTCATTACCAAAACTGCTCAGTCCTATGGCTTTGTGAAGATTGAACAAGCGGAGTGTGGTGAGGAGGATGGGGATGAGTGGGAGGGTGATAACAACAAGGGAGGGGGTAGTGACCCTGAAAGTGGTAACGACAATGATAATGACGAAAGTAGCGACAGGGATGAACATCAATGGGCCGCTATAGTCACAAAGCTGGTCTTCAACCACCAGGTAAAACTGTTTGGTGGAGCGTTTGCTGATGCCATACAAACCTGTGATCACGAAGAGCCACTAGATCTCTTAGGCTTTCAAAGCCCCACATAACTCACGTTCACTTCCGCGCACATCATCATTTATACATAAGCATGTATATCCATATACCAAGTCCAAACATGCACCTCGTAATCTATCCTCTGTACGCATATATACTAGTAGCCTGACGAGGAGTAAACGAACATGCAGGCAGTAAATGTTTAATGTTAATCTAATGACTTATATGTAGATAGAATAGATAGATAAACAAATATTTAAAAAAAAACCCCCGAGACAACCAAAGTCCTTCTTCTGGTGGCGAAAAGACTGTATACCCAGATACAAAGGCATCCGGGAGGGTGTGAGGAGTGGAAGACGTGGCAGGTGGAACGTGGATAAGGACGTTGAAGATTGGCTTAGACGGAGCTATATGGTGTCATTTCCAGAGTTTATAAGTGAATATGAGGGGTGGCTACTCACAGGGCTCAGTTCACTGATGTGTATCCTGGGAGCCTCCACCATATTTCTAGACGTGCTTGTGAAGAAGATCAACCCGACATCCACATTTGATATCAAATCCAACGATAAGTTTCTCATAATGGGGTTTTCGTTGAGTGCAGGGTCCCTGATTTACACGGCTCTGTATAAGTTACTACCTAAAGCGCATAGTTATTTCAATTGTGAGGAAGGGGACGAGCTGGAGAGAGAAGGAGGAGGAGCACTAGGAGGAAGTGGAAGAGAAACAGGAGAAGGCGCCGCAAGTTTGAAAGTGATTCTGTGGTTCAACATTGGAATTGCAATATGCTTTGGTCTCAACTATGCCATACATTACTTTGCGAAAGAGAGCGTTGTTCACTGCAGCCACGGGGGGAGAGCAAGTGATGAGGAAAGTAACTCTGATCAGGATGATGAACACCCGAATGAGCATTCGCACTCGCACTCACACTCACACTCACACTCGCACTCGCACTCGCACTCACCTTTATCTTTATCCCCTCCCAACTCACCTCAAGGCGACCAAGAACTTTATGGTATTCACCACCACGACGGTCAAACAGTCAATTGTCATGATAACGATGGGCATCTTCACAGCGTTCAGGGGAGGGTTAATACTCATGCTTCAGAATTCACACCTTTAGTCAAAGGGGGACCCAAAAAGAAGGCGTCATTATTCTCCTTTCTAGGTAGTTTTAACGAAACCAAACGTGCGTGTGTGACTGAAGACAACTGTGAAGGTCACACATGTATATCCAACGAGTTTGCTGATAAAATCTCCAATGATATCACCAATCTGGAGTTTTACAGAGACTTGAAGCTATCTAAAAAGAGTCTCGTCGCCTACACAGACGACTTGGAAGATAGCCAGTACCATTCTCCAAATGAGCAGGCTGCATTAACAGGAGTAACCGGTACAGAAACAGTTACAGGAGCTGCACATGCCTCCACCACAGTAGCTTCGACTACATTTGCACGCTCGAGCCTGAGGTTATCGAACGAACCCGACTGGAAACTCCATACTACACATAAACACGACCATCGCCATGAAATCAACACGCCAATGTCACGGATACTGTCCCTTGGCTTCCAAACCACGTTTGCAATCACTCTGCACAAGCTTCCGGAAGGGTTCATCACATACGCTACGTCGCAAGCAGATCCCAAAGGCGGAGTCGCTATATTCCTATCTCTAGCTCTCCACAACTTCGTGGAAGGCTTCACCATGGCACTGCCTCTCTACTTGGCCCTGAACTCAAGAGTGAAGGCTTTCCTGTTGTCTTTCCTCATGGGAGGCTTCAGTCAGCCCTTTGGTGCCCTGGTGGCTTACATGGTCTTGAACGGCAAGCAGATCAACTCTGGCCACTCAAACAAAGTGTTTGGCATCCTGATAGCCATAACTTGTGGCTTTCTGACTGTTATCTCCCTGCAACTGTTTGCTAGTGCTATAAACTTTGGTGGTAGTACCAATAGAGTGCTGTCGTGGTGCATTCTCGGGATGTTTGTTATACAGCTTTCCGGTGTGTTGACTGACATCGGCTCTAGCTAATTCCGTCTCTATCATATCTCATATAAAATATACATTATACATTCTGCTCTTCTGTCACCTGCACCCACTGCAGTGTATCGACACTCCACTATCACCCTCACCGTAACCGTAACCGTTGCCTGGCTGGGGGGCACCGACTTCAGCCGGGTAATAATGTCCTCCCAAAAATTTTCTTCATAAAAAGTTTTCTTCAGCACCAACACAAAGCAGATAATCAAAACCACCTTTGGAGCACGCAAGCTAGGGAGAGAGGTAGTTAGCGGCAAAATGGTTGACGTTGCTATTCCAGAAGTGGTGAGCGAGTTCATTCAGTCATTCTACAAGGTTTTTTTAGAGAACAATGTTGGCGAACTGCACCAACACTATGAGACTATCTTTAACAAACTCAGTGAGCAGTACTTCAGAACATCAGCTTGGCCAGCTCCTGAGGACGTGGGCCCGCTGGTCAACAACGATCAGATCTTCCTAGTTCTCTACTCTGAGGTGTACTACAGACATGTGTATTCCCGTCTTTCGCCAAGCCTGGAGCACAGAACCGGCTCATTCAACAACTATTGCAATCTGTTCAACCTCCTGCTCAACAATGGTGACGGGCCAGTGACCTTTGAACTGCCTAACAAGTGGCTGTGGGATATCATTGACGAATTCATCTATCAGTTCAATCAGTTTTCCAACTACAAGCTACGTCTCTTGTCGTCCAGGGACGACAAGTTTGACCCACAGGAGGTTGAGTACGTCGAGGCGCACCCAGAGGTTTGGTCTTCTTACTCAGTCTTGAATGCCCTGTACTCCCTTGTCGGTCGGTCGAATGTTATTGACCAGTTGAAAGATGCTAAGGTGCAAGGACTCCACTTCAATGATATCAACCAGGAGCTCGCCGGTGAGTACGGCTCATTGCCCCTATACAGAAACTTGGGATATTACTCCATTATCGGACTGCTCCGTATCCACACACTATCAGGAGATTTCACCTTGGCTTTGCAAACCATCGAAGACATTAAACTTGACAAGCGTGCCTTCTTCACTAAGATCCCAGGTTGTCATTTTACCACTTACTACTACGTTGGATTCTGCTACCTGATGCTTCATAGATACGCAGACGCAATCCGTATCTTTTCCCATATCTTGCTATATATTACTAGAACATCTGACATTGTGCGCTCAGGTCAATACGAGGGATTGAACAAAAAGTCAGGTCAGATGTATTCCCTTCTCGCCATTGCTGTGGGATTGGCACCAACCAGAATCGATGACGTATTGTACAGTGGAATCAGAGAAAAGGTCGGTAACAAGTTCTTCAAGATCCAATCCGGTGATGAGGAAGCTATCTCTATTTATGAGGAACTCTTCAGATACGGTGCTCCAAGATTTATTTCTACTTCATTCACCAGTGCAGCTGACCCAATAAGTCATCATATGAAAATCTTCATGACCAAGGTCAAGAATGTCGTATTCATCCCAACTTTGAAGTCATACTTGTCATTATACTCAACCTTAGAACTATCCAAGCTTGCTAAATTGCTTGAGATCAGCGAACAAGAGCTTTCACAAATCCTGCAAACCTATAAACTCAATAACAGACAATTGAAATGGGTGGACGGTAACCCACTATCAGGGGAGTATGCTCCAGTTTATGATTTGGATATCTGTCTATCTGTCGAAGATGGTAAGTCATATGTTAGTGTGAAGGACGAACAGAACGTCAGAAAGTTTGCTGACTGGTTCATCAGAAACACTGTAAAGAATTATCATGTCAGAGATGTCATTGATGGTAAAGTTGACCAAAGAAAAAGACCACTCAAAACATGAAGAGAGTATTCTATATATATCTGTCGATAGTTAATAAAGGAATAAGAATATAATCTCAATTATGCTTATATAAATGTGTGATGTACTCCAGGGGTAGGTGGAGATTCACTGTGTGAACTACTTGTCTCCATCAAGGCAATATCAATATCTTTAAAGAGGATACTCCACCTATTATCTTTGCTTGGGGCACCATCGTCCAAAACCCCGGAATTGGGAGAGACGGGAGTTGAGCGACTTTCTTTAGCTATAGCAGAACCTCCTATATTGTTATCACTATCCTTGTCCCCGTGTGTGGGACTGTACTGACTGCCTTGACTACCTCGACTAAATTCAAAGTTTGTTGAGGCAGAAAGATTCTCTCCTTCAATATCTGTGGATACAGATTCACTGTCCGAGTTAAACAGTGCATCTGAATCGAACTCATCCGAGTCAATTGAATCACCATCATCTTCGTCAAAGTTGTTGAACCCAACGTGTAGGCGTGCCATTAAAACCTCCATTATTTTCTCCCAAGAACTTAATCTAACCATGTCTGTAGTACTGCATCCTGTAGTTGAAAAAGTAGTTCCAAAGCTATTAAGGATAAGAATTATTAGCTGATTTGAGAGAGGTAGTTCTGACAGTACGTCATTTGTTACAAGTGAATTAGTGACGACAACTAGTGCCCACTTGTCCTCCTCGCCTCCAGTTATTAGGCTTATAGCCTCAGCGATACTTGGAATAGAAGAACGGGATTGGGAACGACCAAAACAATCAGTGACTTCATCACACTTTCCAGAGCTTATAACTGTACTAAAGTCATGTGAATAAACCACCTTTAGATTCTCCAACTTCGAATCCAAAACTCTAGAAATATTCCTTAAAGTTGTCAGAACTTCATTATTTACGTGCTGCGTGTGATCCACAAGCAGAATCAAGTTATCTTTTCTTTGGAACTTTGATGACAGCTGGGGTCCACTCGTTGTCAAAACTGGGGTTGAGTCACCATCAATATCTTTGATATCGCTGCTACCTTCTTCTTGACACAGTGGCGAGAGACCAACTGCTAACGTAACTTGGTCTTCGCTGGAAGTAGTGTTAACATGATATTCTGTTCCAAATGCTGCATCATTTGGACATATTTCCGGTATTGACTGGGAATAGATGGAAGATAAAGAGTCATAGGACCCCACTGATGAAGAGAAAGAAGTATTTTCTTCAGCTTCTGAACCATTTAATGTTAGTGTGGATGAAAGGTCTTCTGAGTTGAATACGAAGTCATAATTGCAAAACCCTGTGACCCATTTTTGAAGCACTTTTCCAGACCTATGTGTCATATACAATGATTTTGAGCCAAATGACACCCTCATAGTGTAACTGTTTGGAGTTTTGATCTTTGGATCCTGTGGTGTTGGGTATATTAGTAGATGAGAGTATGTGGGGTCCACTAAAACAATGTTGTTTCGAAACAGATAAGCTATAAGATTCTTAAAACTCTCACCAGTTTCACTTATGTCCAATTTGTCAACTAACCTCAATATGCCATATGAGTCAAATTGTGATTCCTTTATGGACTTATCGTAATTTTGTCGTAGCTTCTCCACAAGAAAAGAGACGTACCGAGATCTCAATAACGCCAAGGGGACTTTGTTTGGATCTAGGTGTGAATTGCTCTTACTCTTCTCAAGCTGTAAAATATATGGAGAGCATGGTGATTTGGGAACTGACGAAACAATTGAAGATATTGCGGAAATCGAGGAACCTCGTGAGGCTCGAAACTGGGCATCAGACTTTCGATGGCTTGACTGGTTCAATGTGTTGGAGGGTCTATATGGGACTTCAATGGTCAAATCTTTCGAGTTTTTGTTTGAAAAAGATTTCCTTAGGTAGAAATCTTCCTCCAGAATAGCTTTATCTTTCTCAGAAAACTCCTCATCGGGAAATCCAGTATTTTTAGTAGCAGTAGCAGAAAGCTGAGTGACAGGTGGTGGTGATGAGTGTGATCTCTGTCTGCTTTGGGATGTATCCCTAGCTCTGTCACTCTCGTGTAGGTTCTGGTGGTCCTGGGATGATATTAGATACCTGGACATCATATCATCAGCTATGGAATCATCAACAGGAATGGCTTGTTTACTGCAATAATCACACAGCGGGAAGACAGAGTAGGGACCATTGAACTGTCTTGCTCTGCTTGAGGTCAAGCTTTTGTTGGCGCTATCATCATTTGACTCCAGTAACATGAGGTATATACATTCTTCGTGACAGATATCTCCACAAACTAGCTCAACGATTTTCTCATTCGATAGTCTTGACGAAATGAGCTCTTCGCAAAAGCAACACTTGAGATTGACAAAAGATTTCCTTTGAGGATCTGTTCTGGTGTCACTGGAGGTAAATGAGATGCTTTTGGCGAGAGTCTGTGTTTCATGTGTTGATGAGGAGTTGATTGAGTTGCGAGGAATCAGAGTAGTTCTTGCAGAGTACAAGGGGTCTTGGGTATTGATCCAAGGCGTGGGGAACTCCAGTGCGGTTGACCCCTGTACTGTTGTTGCGTGCTTATCAGACGAAGCACTTGCATTGGTTCCTGAATGGAGATGGAGTGGCGAGCAGGAGTCAACTGACACATATCTCGGTCTATAAGCCTGAAGCTTTTCCTGGATCCTGCTTCTCCACGATCCACTTGATTCCGAGTACGTTGATCTCCAACGAATCTTTGAGTCCTTCTTCATTCCATAAACTCTGGAGCGAGCGGTGTGCGGCCGTGGCTGGCGATGCCTGTGTGTTCTGGTCTTGTTCTGGCAACTCTGTGCAATCTACCCTAATTCCAATTCGGGAGCTGTTGCGGCGGTACGGTCTGGTCTATCTTGTATGTGAGCGTGCTTCCTCGTTGTCTGGCTGTCCAGTGCTGGTGCTTTTGCTCTGTTGTGCTGTACTATGCCTGGCGTCACCTTGTTCTTTCCTGCCCCTGATGTTTCCAGTATACAAGTCCCATACAAATGTTCACCTGCTGTTTCTGTGGGCGTCGGCCCACTACTTTCGCCACCACTGGCTGCAATTGCCGCTCGCTTCACTTGCACTCGCCAGGGGCTTTTTGAGGCACATGATTTTTTTCCGTTTGTGGTTTGTTGACATTATTTTTTTTCACTTTTGTGCCATAACACACGATTGTTCGCCCAATCAGGAAGTACTTCCGCTTTGAGTGTTTCAGTTGACAGATAATGTGCTTACCCGGCTCTGATAAGACCGTGCCCCGCGCCGTTATTCGTGGCGCGTGCCATATGCGAACCCCAATACAGGATACTTCCGCATTGGGTATTTATTCAGCCGCTTACCCTTCTCCTTTATTTTTGTAACAGTGCCAATCTATAAGCGAGGGATTGAGCGCGCAGGCGCCACTTCAAAAAGGGGCACAAGAACCGAACTGATAGATTTTTGATTTCTAGCCTCTTGTGCTTTAAAAGCGCAGAGCAGTTGTTTGGCGGCTAGCGTGAATTGAGCTCCCAAGAGGTGGGACAGCAGAGTGGGTGAGGGACCAAGAAACAGAGGACTGTGTGTCTGTGAGGTGTGGTAAATGGCCCAGATCAATGCACTGTGCGTCAAGGAAATCACCACTCCTTTCACCAGGAGCCGTAACATGTCAATCGTTAACACCCACTACTCTCAATATGGCCATAGCGTGCTAGCGCCGCGGCCAAGAAGAAGGGAAGGAGAGAGAAAAGAAGGAGCGGAGGAAGGGGAAGAAGGTAACGGCGATGGAGGTAACGGCGATGGTGTGGGCAAAGAATCAAGAGCCCAGGTGCAAGCAGAGCAGCGACAACAGACTGCAGGGAAGCAGATCCAGGAGCGCCCTCAGCTCAACCCTCACGAATCAGCGCCCCTCAAGAAACCCAAGTTCAACTATAGATCTTTGCTCACTGACAACAACGTCACGAAATTTCTTAAAAAGACGCTCATCATTGACTCGGATAACTTCAGCATCTTCTCGAACAAAGCCTCAGCATCGATTGCCCAATTGCCCTTGGAGATAGTGAAGCTTATTCTAGCTTACATGTGTGACGAGTACAAAACTCTCATATCTTGTCTTTATGTCAATAAACTTTTCTACAAAAGTTCCAAAGAGATTATCTACGGCTATCCAAAACTGACGTCTACATACAGATTGGCTCAATTCGTTCATTCACTGCGCGCCAACCCTCAGAATGGTTCATTGGTGAAGAAGCTGGACTTGTCAAAACTGGCGTCAGGCCAGCTTGTCAATGAAAAATTCATCCATCAGCACACGGGCGGAGATGGGGATACCAATATTTCTATTCACTCAGGGCTCAATGCAGATGATGACATGTACATGGATTACGCTCTTGCCTCTTGGAGGGACTGGAAGTACCGAGATGATCCTCTCTATGGTTCTTCACTCTTGAACTCATATAATTTGTCAAAGACAAAATCTGTCATTAGCGTCAATTCAGTCTCCACAATGACAACAGTGAAGTTAAACTTTCTGCAAAAGCTAAAATTTGATCTGAATGATGAAATAACTCTCAAACTGGGGAAGTTCAGAAAGAAATTGTTTATCTTCAAAAAGGGCCATACAGTGGAAAGATTCAGGGAGGAATTGCACACCCATAGCCCCATTACGCTCACTGGCAGCACAAGAAACTCGTCAGTTCATACTCGCTCATCAGATACTGCACTAGGTGCTGGTAGAAGTGTGCGTTTCAACTTCAGAGATCCAAAGACTCAACCTTTTGTGGATGATCACCCATATACTAATAAGTTTCTACTTAAATATTCATCTTCAAAAGACATTCCTATCGGCTATGTCGTTATAATTCTGGAGATGTGCCCAAACATCACTTATTTGAACCTATCTCGCATCGTATTATCACAAGATGCCCGTATCAAGTACAGTGATGTGAAGCCATACCCACAGTTTTCCTCCCTAGTGGAGGATGTTTTAACGTCTTCAGAGAAGATAAAGAAACAGGAACCTCCAAATGCTCCATCTCCCATGTATCTGTCAGAGTCACACGTGAACTTGAAGAATATACCAAGGAACCATGAGATTGTGAGGCTTAAAGATCTGGAAATCCTGGACGCAATCTCACAGTTGGGCAATCTTCAAATTTTGAAACTTGACTCGCTCTCTTGGTTGAATTATAGCGCATTGAGACAGTTCAGAATCGAGTCTAAAGCTTTAAGAAATGATGTGCTACGGTCTATCCATTTAACCAATTGCGGTATGCATCGTGGGTTGAGATGGGCTAAACAGTTCAATCGTGCAAGTGATTTCAGTGACTATTTTGCGTCAGATGTTGAGCCAGAAGTCCAGGATAACTCCACCCCAGAAAGCATTGGTGACTTGATTGCACGTAGAGTGGGTATGAATTACTAAATCACACACTCTTTACTCCACGCCCCATTCAGAGTGAATCGATAGAAAAATGATTGGAAGAGGCAGCATGGAGGAAATCTGTCAGTTCACTTCAAGTTTGGTGCTCTGTTGCTCTTGTTTCTCACAACACGAATACTGAGCCAATCCACAGCATCTTTAACGCCTTCCTTTGTGATAGCACTTACCGGCAACACACGGCTGTCCCTTGCGCCTAGGTGTTCTGCGATCGGATTGAACAGCTCTTTTATGTCCACCACCTCCAAATGGTCTTCGACGTCTTGTTTATTAGCTAGCATTAGGATAGGCACTCCCTCTACTTCATCGTCTGTTACAATCTGTGTCAATGCATCCCTGCACTCTTCCAATCTTTTGCCATCTGTAGAATCCACAACAAATACTATTCCATGTAGATGTTTGAAGTACTCTTTCCACAGCGACCTCAAGCTTTCCTGGCCACCGACATCCCAGAACTTGAACACTGTTCTCTTATCAATGGGTATTGTAGCCACGTTCTGACCTACTGTTGGATTTATCCTTTCTGGTGGTAAGTGTTTAGCTGTGGGGGTAAATATCTGTTTCAACGCTTCTAGAAATGTCGTTTTCCCTGAATTGTCGAGTCCCAGAATCAGTATAGAGTACTCTTCTTTTCTATTCCACTCTGAGTATAGCCCCTGAACCAAGTGGAACATCGTATTCAGGCCAGTTGAGTGCAGAGCTCTGTTAATCAGTAACTATCAGTGAGTAGTGCTGGTTCATGCCAACTGTCAAAGAAGTACCAACAACTCATCAAAGGATTATGTAATCTGTGTTGGGGCATTTGACCTTTGGATCTTCAACCAATTGTGAGCGTACTATACATCAAAGCAAGACAGACTAAGTAAAGGATCAGGCTCGCTGGGGCTGAGGGGCACACGGAGAGGAACAGAAGTGCGTGGACATGAGCAGCAGCACTGCAGCAGCAATTAGTTACTACGATATACTGGGGCTTACACCCAGAGCTACAAGGGCAGAGATTGCAAAGGCGTACCGGTCATTGGCACTACAGTACCATCCAGACAAGAGTGGTAACGCTAGAGATGCTGAGAAGTTCAGTACGATCACGGAGGCTAAGGATGTGCTGATAGATGCGGATAAGAGAAGGACATATGACATCCAGCTGTCGAAATTGAGCAGGGAAGAGCAGGTACGAAGACACGCTGCCACTACAACGACAACCACCGCCACTACAACCACCACTACGCAGTTTCAACAGTCATGGGGAGGAAGCACTTTCCATTACTCACAGTACACACGCGAAACATCAGCGGGTGGGTTCAACCGTCAACAGACGCAGCATTCTCACCACCGTCCTGAGCAGCCCCAACACTTCACTACCACTAGCAGTGCTGGAAGTGGGAGCGGAACCTGGAATAATGCGTCTATGCCCAAGAGGAACACAGAACCGTATAACAACACATGGCAGGAGTCGTGGACGTCATCATCCCGTTTCGTACAGAAGCCATCAGCATCAACTGAGACGCCAAAGAGCTATGAGCCTAAGCCAAGTGTACCAATATCCCCAGAAGATGGTGGGTCTATACCTTCACAGCAGAGCCAAGGCCATCAAGAAACTAAGTGGGAAAAGATCAATATAAAGCTGGATGGGAGCACAGGTGCTGCTGATGCTGGTCAGAGGAGAAGAAGGAAACCCGAGATCGATGAGGAAGAGATGCAACCGTTAAAGTTCCCAGCTAATGCTGCAGGCCAGAGAGGAAATGTCAGTAATGGTGGTCGGCTTCACCAGCGGTGCAGCAGTGAAGTTAAGAAGAGAGCGAATGTGTTTGGTACTCGGCACAAACCTGTATCAGCGTGGGAGTCGACTCCTAATCCTAGTGGCAGGCCCCACAGAACTGAGCAGGAGGACAAGGAGGATGTGGAGTATGACCAACCCGAAGAGATCATTGATCTTGATCCAGAAGGAGGAGGAGAGGAAGAAGTGCAAAGAGCAAGTAAAAGACAAAACACCGGTCGATCAACCGCACCCGAACTAGAAGTGATATCCGATGACGATATCGAGATCCTATCTGAACAGCAGTTCAATGCGGCTTCCTCGCCTCTCAAAACAAATGACATAAAGGCCACAATGAGGAAGGACATCAACAGATTTAATCAGTCAGTTGACATCCTGTTGAAAAACAACAACAACAACGGACAGCTCCAGAGGCCCACAAGACTTCACAGTGTCAACCACATTATTAAGTATATAGAGAATGTGCAAAGCGTGAAGATTGAGCTGCAGAAGTTGCTGTTAGAGGCTTCTTCAATACAGAAAAGATACATAAGCCAATATGTTCAAGCTCGTTTGTCGCTACCGGGAGGAGAACAGCCGGCTATCTGGGCTCAAGTTTCAATTAACATTAGCAAGATGCAGCATCAACTGAATGCCTTGGACGCTGATATCGCCCTGGCGTTCAAAGTAAATACCAACTTCCATTAAATCAAATACTTATAGAGACAAACTTATAGAGACAAAAGGGCTCTCGGAATCTCTAAAAAAAAAGAACTTTAAACCAATAGCAATCAACATAAAACAAAGCAAGGCGTGGGCATCGTAGAAAGCGTAGTTAAAGGGCTGTGGTAAGGTCTAGCAAAGCTGAGTCACCTAGGGAAGAAGAGACATGGGGAGCAAAGCTTCGAAAATCCGTCCATTACCCAAGACGATAAATCAAGTTGCACCCAAAGCGAAAAGTGTTGGCATCAACACCAGCAAGAACAATGACGGAAAAGGATCCAGCGTGGCGATGGGGAGCGTTAACAAAGTGGTGGGCGAGAAGAGGAACAATGCAAAGAAGAGAGAACTGTTCAACACACAAGAAGTGAAGAGTCTGCATGCGCGAGAGGAGGAGAAGGCGAATGAGAATGCCAGAAGGCTCGGTTTCATCAAACTTGAAGAGATCCCGCTCAAGCTCGACGAGAACCACCCATCCTTGAAGATCCTCCGAAACAAGTCACGTCTCGAAATTCAGTCACAACAAGCCATCGACTTGCAGAACAAGGGCTCCATGGTCTCGAGGAGTAAAGTTCCACCAGCCGAGTTTGTCGCTATTGTGGATGACTTGAAACACTACACTTCTGAGCAGATCAACAGGAACTACAAACTAGAGCCAAACGTTCTGGAGAGCATCAAACTTGCTGGCTTGGAAATAGCAGAGACAAAAGTTGACCGAACGAAGAGCAAGAAGAGTAAAGAGGAGGAGATAAGCACCAAGAAAGTTACGAAGAATGGATGGACTAGGGAAGAGTACGAGGAGAACAGAATGAATGGGGTCTACCACAAGACTAATAACAAACTGGAGGCTACTCTGGAGGAGCTGCTGAAGCACTAGAACCCCTTACTCATTCACTCTCTTACTCCCGTTAGCGTTACCCTTAGCGTTACCGAGATTTTGTCTATATTTATAATGTACATACCGATCAATCACGACGCGTAGTCGAAAATGTAAATTAGAAAAACATTCACGCAGGAAGAGCATAACCAACGAGAGAAAGTGATTTAAGGGAAGCAGGATGTCGACAGATAGCCTAGATCGCAATTCACTGCACTCGCTTGCTGATAAGTACAGAGCGGAGTTGGCGAGAGATGCAAGCACACCAAGGCTGTCAAAGTACAGACCGATAGGCATGAACCTTGGTAGTGTGTCATCATCGTCGCCAAGTTTCATTTCACCGCTTCTTTCAGACTCAAAACAGAATCAGAAGCAGAATCAGAGTGAGAAACAGAAGAAACTGGTATTTGAAAATGGAGCAGCGTCTCTTGCTGGGACAGGAGCCGGGCCAGAGGGGAGTGGTGTGAATACCGAGATCGATGTTGACGAAGATGAGGTTATGAAGAAGCTGTATACAGCCTACGAGCAATCACAGAGTGAGATGCTGAGGAAGTTAGACGAGCTGAGCACAATTCACAATAACTTGGACAAGTTATTGAGCAACGTTGCGGAGAACGGTTTGTACACAAGGACAGGCAAAGACCTCCTGCCCTTGCCAACTCCCATCGACGATGAAAGTTTCACTCACCACTACGCACAGGCGGGTGAAAACGCGTCCGATGCACTATTGGTGTCTAAACTGGATTTAGTAGGGGCAAGCAGTAATAGAAGAAAGCTAGAGAGTGTTGTCAACTCATCAATAGACTTGATGAATTTCGAGACAGCGACTGGTGTTAGATTAGTGGATATGAACGACGACATACAGCAGAAGAGTCAGGAACTCCGAGAGAGAGTATCTTCATTGATAGATTCATTTGTATAGGTATAGAGAACTCTTGAATAACATGTACAGGAAGGAGGGAAGACGTAGGCCAAATGATACTTACAAGAACAGGGTCTTAGGCCACGAATCAGAGCGCCTTTGGGGCCATAGCCACGATCTTGTTGAAGTTCTTATCTCTCAATTCCCTAGACACAACAGACGATATTCTCGTCCCAATTGGCTCCTTGTTTTTATTTATCAACACCAGTGCGTTGTCGTCAAATCTGATAGAGGAGCCGTCCGGTCTCAAATGGGGCTGCTTGCTTCTCACTACAACGGCATGGCAGATGTCTCCTTTCTTCACACGGTTAGACGCAGACGCACCTGTGATTTGCGCATTTATAGGTCTCGCTTTCTGAATAACCACAACAACCTCGTCTCCAACCTTCGCGTAGTTCTTTGGCGATTTCCGCAGAACCTTAATGCACTCTGCCATGAGGGCTCCTGAGTTGTCGATCACCTTAGCCATAGACTTTAGATACAACATGATGGGATGGTATATATGGACTAATATATCTCCCTATTGCCTTGAAAAAACACTTGCGCAAAAACAGCCCACTGATCTCTGATCTCCGATCTCTCGTCAATCAGCCAATAAATCAACAGTCACCCAACCGTCCATTGGTGTCGAGAGTTGAACTCCAAAAAAAAATTCAGAGAGAATTCACCGGTTGTGGAGCACTGATGATAATTGAACTCCGAACTCCGCCTAGTGTGTATCATGTGCTGTTACCCTGTTATTGCTTATATAAACAAACATACGGAATGGACTATTTAGGATATTTCCATTTTCAGTAACTCATCGAATGGCTTCTCATATTTGAGAGGTGAAAGGAGCTCGAGAGTAGGAGAAAGTGAAAGATAAAGATAAAGAGAGGAGTCAAGAAGGGAAAAGACTGATGTCGGAGATCCCTATTGTTATCTGTCTGCGTTCTTCTGGTACCCACCATGCTCGCACCGTTTGTGTTGACATTGTTGCTAATAGTTTGGGTTCGGTGTGACGTTTTGATTACCAAACCAGAAGGGGGCTCTGTGCACACTGTAGGCAGAGACGGGGTAATTGAGATGGAAGTATGTTGGGCTGAGTCCAATACAGGCCCTAGCTTGCGAGACATTGAGAGTTACACTTTCATTCTCTGCAGTGGCTCTAACGAAGCCATCAATGCGGTGAAGACTCTTGGTGTTGCGGAAGTAGAGGAGGAGGACAACGAGGATCATTCAGTCACACTTGAAATTCCTCTCAGTATTGTTGGTTCTAAGGGCGTGTATTTTCTGCAAGTACACTCTACGCTAAGAAACGGTGGCTACACCATCCACTACTCCGAAAGATTCGTGCTTAAACGAATGGGTGCTGGAGGAGGTGAGCTCAGCGATAGGGAACGACTACAGCTGCCACCGCCACCACAGCCCGAGGTGGTTGAAGATTTAGACAAGAAACCAGCTACACATTTACCGTACACACTACAGACAGGGATGACTAGGCTCGCACCAATGCAGACGCAACCTGGAACAAAAGTCAGCTGTGTTACAAAGGCCTGGACAAGACAATTCCCAACTAGCTCGATCTCTTATTATTTCACCAATGTTAAAAACCGTCCCCAGCAGGCAACCACAGTCACTCCTGGATGGACTTACACAATGTCCTCGGCTATCAACTACGCAACACCAGCGCCATTCCCTTCCGACAATGGCGCGTGGTACAATCCAGTCACACGGTTGAGACCACAGCCCAAGCGTCGCCAGTTACACCCACGCACAGCTGCTTCTCAGTCCTCATAGAAAATTTCCTTCGCCTTTTGAGAGTACTTGACCAACCCAGCCACTGCGCTTTCGTTTATGTTGTCTCCGAAGTCCTGCACATCTATAACTCTCACTTTCAACCCTTCCATGACTCTCCCGATTGCTTCTATCCATCTGCCATTCACTATCTTCTCCAGCAGATCAGGGCTCACCAAGAGCTCGATTTTGAAGTTGTTAGAAGAGGCGGATGGCGTATACAATTGCACAACCTCCCCGTTGATGTTCTCCACGCGACCGATTATGCGCACTGTGCGGTTTTCAAACTGCTTCAGCTGCGTCCCATCTATTCTTGGAGTCTGGTGGTCGCTCATTCTTATGCTCGTTCTTTCTGTCTCTCCCTCTTGCTGCTACCTCTGTCTCGGTTCTGTTGCAAAGGCGCGTTCCGTCCTCCAGTGATGGAGTACATTCCACATTGTCAGTCTTTTTCATTGTTGGAAAACAAGATAGACGCGTAAACGCGGTACACTACTTGTGATCAACTACATGTTTATGGTTCAATGGCTCATACATACAAAACCTTAACAGCGAGATATGTGTCATGACATGCAGGTGGTCTGGCAGACAGACCAAACAGTCACCTTTCACATTTGCTGATAGCAGCAGCAAGTGCCAGTGCAGTAGTGGTGTTGGGGCCTCAGATGTGTACATCACGTGATATATGGTTAGAAGTCCTGGAACATGTGGTCATGGACATTGGGCCCAGTGACACCATAGTTGTTCTCTTCCTCAGCGTACTTGTCGAACTGTGAGGTGTCGCCTGTGTTTGCCGTTATGGGAGGCTCGTAGGGAGTTTCAATGTCACGCGATAGCAGCCGGTCCCACGCGACCTCGCTGAACCAGGGATGATTTTTGATGTCCTGCGTCCCATTTTGTAGGTTCCCCAGTCTTTCTGACAGGTTCTTGACTATAAGCTTCTGCAGAAGGTCGAGCGCATCTTTATTGAAGTAATCGGGGTACCTGACTTGGCCGTTGAGAATGTTCTCGTACGTTTTCATCGGGGTGGAGTCGTAAAAAGGTGTATACCCAGAAAGCATCTCGAAGATGAGTATGCCGAATGACCACCAATCAACAGACTTATTGTATGGCTTCGTGGACACCACTTCGGGTGCAATGTAGTCAGGAGTCCCACACAGAGTGTAGGTTACGTCTTTGACCTCTTTGGAGAACCCAAAGTCCGTCAGCTTGATGTGCCCATTCCTGTCCAAGAGAATATTTTCTGGCTTCAAGTCCCGGTAAATGATCGTGTGCTCGTGCAGGTACTCAAGTGCCAGACACACTTCTGCAGCGTAGAACTTTGCCACAGGATTGGGGAATCGCTGGGATTTCCTTAGCAGTGTGAACAGCTCACCACCTTCAACATAGTCCATTATCATGAATACCTGTTGCGAGTCTTGAAAAGTTCCCCACATACGTATAATGAACGGGTGCTCCACCAGCGCAAGCATCTTTCTCTCGTCGTTGGTGTGCTCTACTTGCTTCATTTTGACAACACGATCCTTTTTTAGCACCTTCATCGCGTAGAACCGATTGTTGTGCACTGATCTTGCCAGATGGACACGCCCAAATGATCCCGTCCCCAGCGATCTCAGAACCTGGAAATCCTTGAGCCCATACTTCCCCTTTGTGACTGATGACTTGTTGGGTAGTTTGCTAGGTGCTGCTGCAGTTATCGTACTTTGCGTTGGAGTCATCTCTAGATATTTACCACCTCCCTCTGTCTCCTCACCACCACCGCTTCTCATCATATCAACATCGTTGTCATTATCATTATCATTATCATTACCATTACTATTACTATTGTCATTACTATTGCCATTGTTCATATCAATATTCACAGCATGCGCTGTGTGTACTTCTGGAACTAGCGGTAGCACCACCGGCTGGATCCTAGGCTCTTGCTCCATCTCTTGATCTCTATTCATCCCGGGGGATTATCTGTGTGAGTATTAAGTCTTATGTGTTGCTACGAAATTTTTCATAAAAAATGTATCGCGAACATTATTTCATTTGATGGAGCACTACGTACACACTACGATGTGATGGATAACATTGTAGCCAGTCATCATGCAGCAGTAGCTATTTGAGCATATGTGTGGGTATATTCAACTACGTAGCGTAATTATGACGGGGAGGGATCGCTTCGCATAGCCCTCGCCTCGCCTGTCCTCACCATTGAATGTTCGAACCACGAGAAGCTTCACAGAGCCTCACCTCCTTCATCCACAGGGAGTTCAGAACGTGTTGGCCAGTGAGTCTGGTGTGGATTTTCGGATCCAGCATTCCGTAAAGAGTGTGTTTTCTCGATTTGCAACACTCATCACCGAATTTCAGGCTCTCTATAGGCTCGAAAGTGCCGTTCTTTCCAGGGACAGGTCTTGTCTTCAAGTACTTCAAGTAGAGAGGTTCCGATTCCTTGGCAATGACCCAAACATAAGTACCAGTGACCATGGTTAAATATAGAACAGCAGCAGCCCAAATGTCGACAAGTCTTGGATCGTACGGGGCATCAAGAAACTCTTCTGGTGCCACATAAGGTTCCGACCCACAAGCTCCGCTACTCAGGTGGATATCATTTTCCCAGGCAGTTTTGAACACTGCACTAGTACCGAAGTCTGTAATCTTAGCAACACCAGAGGTAGTGAGCAGGATATTTTCCGGTTTCAAGTCACAGTGCGCTACACCTTTGGAGTGCATGTACGTTATACCGTTCATAATTTGCTTCATGAAACAGTCAGCCTCCATGTAGTGCAACCCATCTCCTTCAGTCTTCGAGATTAGTGAAAACAAGTCACCTCCAGCACAATACTCCATAATCTCCGAATAGATACCAGCAGAATTTTGCATCAAGTCCAGCGCTTTGATCACGTTCAGATGGTTTAGGGAATTAGAAATTACAAACTCGGAGGTAAGTCTTGTGCTGAAATGTTCAATATCTTCACCATCCTTCAACTTGAGTTCTTTCACTGCAAAAAATTGCTCCTTTTTAGTGGTTGGGTCATATTTAGAAACAAGTTTCACAATACCGTATGAGCCTCTCCCAACAATACCTTGCACTTTACCATATTTTTCAGTTAATTTGTAACTCTTGTTCTCGGCCACTGTTTGATCATCTTGTCTGTTCTTGATCATATCAGTTAACCTCGTGATTAAGTTCAACTGTGGATCACTAATAGCTGCCATCTTACTGAAGGGCTGCCCTTCCTCTGGCAAAATATCAAAGTCCACATCTTCCTCATCAGAGCTTTCCCTGTCATCATCGAACTCATCGTCATCGTAATCATTATTATCATCATCTTCGTCATCATTATCATCCGATCTGTTCAAATTATCCTCGTCTTCCTCATCGAACGTTTTCCTTGACTGAATGCTTAGTCTCCTCTGAAAATCCATACGGTTCTGTTCAGGTAACAGGCTGAACGCTGCATCATGTGCGCTAGTATTTGAAGCTCTCCTTAAAAACCCTGACAAGATACCTGACGAATTTGGCACTTTTTCCAAAACTTTGATAGGTTTCAGCACATGGTCATGACTATAGTCATCAAATAGTCTGAATGAGCCTTCAACCAACACAACATTGCAATTGAGCTTCGGAGTCTTACCTACTGTATCTGCTGACCCTCTTCTTGACTGCGATGGAGTTCTTCCAACAGACCTCCGCGTGACAGATGACTCTCTGCTCCTCGTTCTTGATGGCTCTCTTGATCTTGTTCTTCTTCTCGATATGGACCCGTTCCTAGATATTGACACTGAGCCGTTTCTTGACATTGACACTGAGCCGTTTCTTGACATTGATGCTGATCCGTTTCTCGATGACACTGCTCCTAATAATTGTTGTTCATCTGCGCCATTAAATGTCTCACCAATGGCATTGTTCAGTACGATTTCATCTTTAGTGAACAAATTTCTCATTGATGATAATGGAACTCCGCTTGGAGGAGTATCAAGACTTTCAGTTGACAAGGGGTCTATCGACCTCAGCTGTGGTTTCTGTTGCTGAGGTGGTGGCACTTGTTTAGGTTGTTGCTTGAAAAGACTCTTGAACTGTGACGTGAGCGACATGCTACGCTTCTGCTCACCACCACCACTATTTGGTGTCGCTGTGAAGTTCTTATCCTTCTCCTTCTCCGCATCTCTGTTGTTGTCACCACCGCTACCAGTATTGCTCTTACTAGACTTCAGAGTAAGAGTAGGCATATTGACAGCACCTGTATATTCTCCTTCAAGTGTTATGGTACTTGTATACCGTGATTTTCCACTCGTCCACTAGAACTGCGTTAGTTTCCGCTAACTATCTGCGCTTGTATGAGTACTGTTTCTCTCTGACACAAGAAAACGAAAGGCTGCAGAGGAGAGTTAAAGGAGAACGTCGTCGTGGTGGCGACTTTTTTATTATGTTTTTTTTCCCAAAGCAACAAGAAGCAACAAGGCGAATAAACAAAGGTGTTGGGTGGGAGAAAGAGAGAGAGAGAGAGAGAATACAGTGTACAATGGCGTTGTCAATATATCATAACACATCATAACATTCATAACATTCATGAGAGTTGGCATCGTCATAAACCAACCCAAGTCCTCACAACCTGGGCAACAGGGTTTATGGAAGCCAGAATGACCATTATTGTTCCATACAAAACGAAGGACAGGGAACTCATCGCAGCAGCCCTGGGATCGACGGTCAGTAGATGCGCGCTCGCAATCGCACCACAGTTGAGCCCTAGCGTGATACCCCTTGTAACGTAATCAGTCTGGCGGACGTGTAAGATGTACTTGAAGTACACCTCGTAAGTAAGGGCACCTAGGACACCGGAGACAACTGTTGTGACAGCCATAATGGATTCATTTCCACCCAGAGCCTGGACAAAAGGGGTACCAAGCGCAAGGGTAATCGATCTCCCAGCGTAGCCCAGGGAGAACTCCGGAGAGATGCCAATATGGTAGCAAAGAGGTGGGTATATGAAGAAAGTGCCTGCTGACATGAGTAGGATGGCAGGTAAAATTTCAAAGAAATGCCTCTTCAAATCTTTCCTGTAGTTATACATGGGCATCGAAAGGGATACGATGGAAACGTCCATCAAAGAGCTGAAGACATCACCAGCGCCCGGTTTGACATCTTTGTATTGCGAGTTGAAAAGTTTGAGGTAGTTTCTCCCCGTCTGATATTGGCGGATTGTCTCCAAGAAATTCTCACGCTTTATAGCTGAGAGTACAGCGTAACAGGCTAGAGATATGGCAACAGAAACCAACACAGGATGCATACACTTCTTGAGTCTTCTCCAACGGAAATCGTATCTGTAGACAAACAAGAAGGCGAATATGGCAACAGACAATTGGAGAGGCATTTCGTAGTCGAGAGGCGAGTAGTACACAGGCACACCAATGATAAAAACGACTCCAAAAACAAAGTAGTCAAAGTTTGACTTGACAAAATTGGATATCTTCATTTTCCTAGATATACCACCACTCTCATCAAAATTATGGTGCTGGTGGCAACAATCAGTGCCCTTCTCCAAGTCTTTCAAAGACTCCGAAAAGTTGGATGTGTTGTCAGCATCTGCACTCAGTGAGGTATCAATGGAATCGTTGCGTGAAGTATCCAAGTCGTTGTCAATTAGGTGAGGGTGGCAGTGCTGAAACCCACCAGTTTCGTCCCTCTCTTCTTCATGCATGCTAATTCTTCGGATAAATTCCTCCTCAAGTTGATTAGTATCACCCTTAGGAAGATCCTTGATAATTTCCAAGGGAACTTCTTCCAAGCTTTTCATTCTTTCCAGATCATTCATGGGCAATGACTTCATATCATCATCAGTAGCAACTTCACTGGCGTCATCATCTCCATCTCCAGATGGTGCCTTTTGTCCTCCAATGGTAGGGATTTTCTTGCGGACAAATTTCAGCACATGCTGTAGCAGAATAGTGAAATATGCAATGGTGAACGTGGATACAATGTATCCAATCACAAAGACTGCAGCAATGGTCAGTGCCTCTTTGGCACTGATCCATTCACAGAGTGGCAATGTCACGAAGGCAGGAGTGAAGAAGATATTAATCCACCTCAGACAGAACCCACCAGGTATATCTACAAGTCGAAGGAACTTCCCAACCTTCTCTTCACCACAAATCATGGTGGACACCACCAGCACAAAATATAGCAATAACATGCACGTCACTGACGCTGGAAAGTTGATAGAAATCTTCACGATCACTTCATTGACTCCGTACAGAATCGCAAGCATTATCACAATTCCTATCGGTACTTTGACGTAAGCGTTCAAGACATGTTTTCCTGATCTTTTGATGCCCTGTGAATTAATGTTCGTGTTAGTTACTAACTTATTTCAACAATGACATAGCTGCCGGCAGCAATGAGGAGCCAGATCTCAAATTTTGGCACCCCAATGCTGTCTCCTCTCTGTCTCTACATTCGACTTACCAGTAGGCAGCCTGAAAGCAAATCGGACACGAACTTCTTCATGCTTTCTTCATCAATCAAAGTCACGGAGTAGAGGAGGTGAGTGAGAATACTAACAATACACTCTCGCAACACTCAACCCTACCACCACTCAACCAAGGCTCCTCTTCTCTTCACTTCCGTTTTTCGTTTGCTTACTTGCTTGCTTGCTTTCGCCTTGCTTGCGCGCGCTCGCTCCCTCCTAAGAAACATCTTGCCTCTCTTATAAATGCCCTCTCCTTATCACCCACCACACAGCGCTTCCTGAAGAGAACAAAATGCCCATTTCGCTTGAAAGGAGAAGAATTAGGGTTTGTGTTCCCAATTAGGCAATATTCGTGATCTCACAGCTCCGTGTTGGCCGGAGCCGTTAACCGGACCGGAGTGTGTTTGTGACTCGGGTCGCAGTGGTGGTGACTCCGTCCGGATATGCCCATCACGCACAGACACATAGGATATAGGTGTGAGTGCGAAGGAGGGTGTCAGTATGTAGGCATCTGGGAAACATCTCCCAACTGCGATGCAACTGGTGAAGATAGCTCTGTAGAAAACCATCTGAGCTGGCAGTGCTAGCAATATCAGTTACATCTGGGTCCCTCCTAGCGAAGGAGCGGTGTACTCGATAATGTAGCTTCCTAATACCATTCAATGTCTCTGTAATGTGTGCGTCTTCTACTTTAACTGCATAAGCATTTGCCAATCGATTTCAGGTACGTACATAGTCATCACAGTATAACAGAACAGACTTCAGCGTGGACGCGGTGTAACGCAGTAACAATGCGTACTGGGGCATATATACAGAGAGATCGCAAAATTCATGTCTTCTGTTTCTTCACCATCTTCTCGCGGGCATTTCTCATTCTCTTATTAGAAGAGGCTCCAGAAGATGGGTGGGCAGTAGCACTATGACTCTTGTAGTAACTTAGGTCTTCAGGTGAGTAGAATTCAGTCAAAGTGGTTTGCGTACCTGTTCTTTTCTTCTTGTTCAAGTCTTGAATCAACGGAACCAGAACTTGATCTGCTCTTTCCTGATTCCATCCAACACTGTTCATGAGATAATTCCTCAGTCTGTCCAGATCCGGAGAACCCCAAACAAATGGAGTCTTATCGTGATCGACCTCGGGTTGGAGATAAGCCTGTGTAACTCTTGAGTCCGGGAAAGTGTTGCTATCTAAAAGAACTTGGTTCTTTACGAGCTTCCTTCTCAGACCTTTTTCAAAAGAATCTTCTTCCTGCTGCCTCTTAACATCAAATTGACCGTTGATGAGCCAATCTCTGAATGTGTTGAGGTCATTGAAGTGGGCCAATATCTCAATAGCATTAACGGGACCTATACCTTTGAGTCCTTCTGTGTAATCACTGCCAAGAAGATGTGCTAGCGCAATCATTTTAAATCTATCCAATCCCAGCTGGTTTTCAATATCGCTCCCGTTGTAAAACTCAACGTAGCCCTTTTCATGAAACATATTTTTGTATACTTTATCACCTCCAAACAGGAAAACGTCACTGTCATCGGTGATTATCCCATCAACTAGACCCAATTTCAACAACTCTCCACACTGGGCCTCGGCTTCCATTGGTGCGGTTACATACGGTATCCCAAAACAAGCTAGAAGTTCTTGAACATCTCTGATCATATCTTCTGTAACTTCGTCAGAGTCACGAAGTTCCCTCTTTTGTTGCTCTCTAAGCTTGAACTCATGGTTGTCGTGATCAACTGAAAAAGTATTAATGATGTGGGGATTAAGGTCTTTTTGAAACTGCTCGTGTTCTCTCTCCTCTTTGTCTAACTGATCTTGTAATCTCTCTTCATCACTCTCATAAAACTCGAAATCAACCTGGGGAACAGCAACAGGAGCTCCATTATTTGATCCACTGGAGACATTCTCAGCACTAATGTTAGGTGGAGTGGGGTTCTCCTCAAAAACTTCAATAACCTCCTCCTGTCCATCTTGAAGACGAGCATTAGCCATCTCCTGAACTTCATGAAACGGAACAAACTCACCTGCAGTACCATCATTTTCCACTTTATATTCAATGTCGAAACCTTTTCTCTCGTGTGCCTTCTCCACTCCATCATCATTAGCGAACCACTTTGGCTGTTCTCGTTTGCCGTTTTCCTCATTTGATGATTGTGCTCTTGAAGCTTGTGCTAATCCTGTATTTCTTACACTCTTGGTAGGCATTATAGATGAGTGCAGATTCAGAATATGGTCCATCTCTGATCTTAGCTTCACGTCTCGCATTTTACTTACACCAGCATACTCCATCATAACTGCAATTTCTGGCTCTTTGTCCTGTTGTTCTTTTTTTTGTGGTGATGGGGATGATAGCTGAGACTGTTCTGTCATCTCATCTAAACCGAAAGGGTCCTGTTCTTCAATTTCAAATTCATCCACTGTAGGCTTAGAATTGACTGATTCTTTCCCCGCAGACTCTTCAATCATCCTTCTCTCTAACTCTTGTTGTTTATGTAAATCGGCCTTAGACCTCTGAATAGCTTCTATTAGCTCAATTTCCTCAATTTGCCTCAACACCTCTTCCTCATCACTATTCTCTATTTCTTCTTCGATCTTAGATGCCGCTTTTGCACTCTTACTCTTTGTATTGAAAGAAAAGGCTTTAGCAGCAGCCCCAACTCCATTTTCTCCGAGTATCTGAGAAGCAGGAGGGAGTGGTAATGCACTTATGGAGTAATTAGCCTTTTTCTTAGGCGCATCCAAAGACACCTCCTCCCATTCGATCCCTTCCTCCTCACTATCTTCCTTACTGAAAGGCAGTTTCTTTCCATCTTTCGCCTTTTCTAAATCAATTGCGTTCTCTGCTGTTTCACCTTCGTCATTCAATGAAAGCGTCCATCCACCTTCATTCTTTTGAATTCTATAACTTTTCCCTCTCTCACCGGCCACACGTCTGAATTTCTCCATTCTTTCTTCTTCAGTACCAGATGACGATGTGTCCATGCCTGAGATATTCATCAATCTTTGAGTAAAATAATTCCTCTTCTGCACCATCTGTATCTGAAACTTGGAAAACTCCTTGGAGTCAGGAAATATCCGCTCTAAGTGCTCTTTGGAATAACCCATTCTTAGTCTTGATCGTAGCCTCAGTTGTGATAGTACCATGTACTGAGTTGGTAAAGGCAACTCATTGAACTCAGCAGACGCTGGGTCAATCGTGTTGAGGTCGATGCCTTCTAGCTCATCCACCTGTTTGGCTATTATAGCAAGCTCCTTTTTCTCTTCATCGCCGATTATTCTTGTATCTCCTTCATTATACTTGAACCCTTCAATCTCTGGAAGGTGATATTCGTCAGTGGACTTGAACCTGCGCAGTTTCTCCTCCTCTAACTGTTCTTTAGACTTATCGAAATCCTCAAGGTAGTGGAGCTCTTCCTCATCAGCTTTCTCTCCTACTTCTTGTATCTTCTTCTTTGGAGACTCGAGTCTTTCTTGCTCCTTCTTTTGTAACTGCAAGGCCAACAGTCTTCGGGCAGTGCTTTCTGCTCCGGCCCTCTTTCCCAGCCTCCTCTCTCTTCTTCGTCTTAAGGTCTCCCTCTTTAGCAACGGCGCACCCCCATCGAACACAAACACAGGCTGGATTCCAAAGAACAGAAGCTTGCATATACGCCGGAAGAACCCCACTATGTGTGACTTGACCATCCGTGAACCTGATTTATCTCTAACAGCCTTCAAGAACTGGTATATCCATATTGACGCATCTACTGCCATTTTCTTTCGACTTAGCGACTCCAGTCGCACTGCACGCTGTGTCCCATCTAGCAGCTTCCATAGCTGATGGACACCCATCCTATTGCAACTCTAACTAGACGACGGGCTCTCCCAAACGCGCTCAACATCGAACAATCAAATCCTCGCCACCAAATTATGACTTTTGTTTGTTCCTTACATAAGAAGACTCCAGAGAAAACGACATTTGATGCAACGCGTTGAAGCAAAAACTATCTCAAGGGATTGAAATATATATTATACGCGTGTTTAGTTGTGACTGGAGTGGACAATGAGCTTTCAAGGTGCGAAGATAGTGTACCTGCCGTCCCCTGCCAATAGCGTGAGGCTCCTGAAGCTAGAAGATCCCAGAAACGGTGAGCTGCAAACGTTTGTTTTAGCTGATGGTGAACTCTACATGGTGGAGGTCTATGATGGGGATAATCCGCACGACCCAAAGAACGCAATACGTGCGACAACAAAGAGAGATAACAAGAGTGTGAGATCGTTTATCTTGGAGAACTTGAAAGACTCGGATAAAGGAGTGATACTCGAGAGCGACGAAGTGTATATTTGCAAGAAGTTCAACTTTGTATATATTCTGTTGAGTTTCCTCGAAAAGAAGTTCCCAGGCGGTATGAGTCGATATCAAACCAAAGAACAGCTCACCGATTTGGTACAGGATAGCATATCGGAACTTAGCGAGGTCCCGGAAGATCTTTTGGGTAAAGCTCTTGAGTTGATAACTGAGTGCATCACTGAAGGAGACGAGAAGTTCTACAAGTACACATATGACAGAGCACTTGGATTCTTGAAAGAGAAAGTAATTTTGATCTCTGAGAACTTCCCGCTAGGTATTTACAAGGCATTAGTCAAGCCCAGCATTAACCCTATTGATATTAATGAGGAGATACCATCCAATATTGCGAAGCTTTCCAAGGTACAGCACTCTATCTATCTCCTATCGTCCTACATTAACCCCAAAGTATCACAATCCCTGTTAGCATCATTCGATTTCAAAGAACTAGATAATTATTGCACAAAACTTGAGTCGGACCGTCTGAAGAGAAGACTGGCAGAAGAACAAATCCAAAATATGACGACTGCGAGTGCAACAAATAAGAGGTCTGCAACGCAGAATGCATCAAATGTGAGAAAGAAGCAGAGTGTATCTAAAAAGCCTGTGGTAAAGAGAGGCTCAGGGGCATTAGATGCATTTTTCTCTGCCAAAAAGACTACATAGGATCAATAGATGAATTAGATGGGATACCTGTCTTTGTAAATGTTTTCTTTGAGCACATATGTATATACACTGGGAGAGGTGCTTGGTTTTGTAGCCTTGTCAAGAGTGTCTTCATTGTTTCTTGGTAGCTGGAGGAACTGAAGCCGATTCCTTCAAGGTTTTTTGTTTTGCTAGAGACTCAGAAACTTGGTTATAGATACCCAGTCCACTGGAAATAAAGCCACCCATATCGTTCAAACCAGCAGGAACAATCACAGTGTTAGATTCCTTGGCTAGCTTTCCGAATGCCTCAACATAGTGTTCAGCAACTTGCAAAGATACTGCATCCTTTCCACCTGGTGTTTGGTTGATGGCTTTGGCAATTTCCTCAATTCCTTTAGCTACAGCTCTGGCTTTTGTCAAAATGGCTTCAGCTTCACCATTAGCCTCGTTGATACTTTGCGCCTTTGATGCCTCAGAGCTTAAAATCTTTGACTGCTTGTCACCTTCTGCAATGTTGATTGCGGCTTGTCTGTGACCTTCAGAGTCCAGAATCTCTGCTCTTTTCGACCGCTCTGCAGAAACCTGTCTATGCATAGCCTCTAGCACATTTTGCGGTGGGTGAATATCTTTGATCTCGTATCTAAGGCATGTTATACCCCAGTCAGCTGCTGCTTCGTTTAGAGCAGTGGTTATATTGTGGTTGAGCGATTGTCTCTCTTTCAACACATGGTCCAGTGTCAACTGACCAATTTCAGACCGCATTGTTGTCTGCGCGAGCTGCGAAATCGCGTACTCCGCGTCCTCAACGCCATAAGAGGCCTTATAAGCATCGACCACCTTGATGTAAAGCACACCATCCATTTCTAGAGTGACATTGTCTGATGTGATGGCAGACTGGGTAGGAATCTCCACTGCTGCCTCTTTCAGCGACTGAACGTACTGAATCTTATCAATAAACGGCATTAAAACCGCAAGACCAGGTTCAAGAATACGGTGGAACTTTCCCATCCGCTCGACAACCCACGCAGTCTGCTGTGGGACAAATCTAACAATCGTGTTAGCTGGAAGCTGCGACCCTTGGAAATATGTCACTGGTCCATTCTGCGAGCTGAACGCCCGTTGGGACGACAACAATGACAATGGCTTCGCTTGTACTTGGAAAAGTCGCTGGCCGGCTGCCCTTGATGCCATAGACTGGCTTGAAACTCTCGCACATTGAGACAGCATTCTGTGTACCTGTTCCTGTGTCCCTGTATCTTCTTTCTCTGGTCTTGCTGTGACAGAAGGAGAGTAAGTGGCAAAAAAGGCAAACAAGTTTTAGAAAAACGAAATGGGGAGCGCACTGAAAATTTTAGAGAAGACACAAGGTAAAGACAGAAGAGAGTACGGAGTGAACGGGTCACAGGCAGGTTGAAGGCTGAAAGTTGGTTAAGACGGAAAGCGTGTGATGGCCAAGGATATTGAGATCTCGAGTAACGAACGAGAGTTCGTCAAGCAAACGTTGGGGGCTGGGCTGCGGATTGATGGTCGTTCTTTAGAGGAGGCCAGGGACGTGGGGATAACGCTGGGTGATGAGTATGGATACGTCGAGGTCACAATGGGCAAGACCAAAGTAGTGGTACGGGTATCAGCAGAGCTTGTGGCGCCGCAAGACAATCGACCTTTTGAAGGGCAGTTCCAAGTGAGCACAGAGATCTCGCCCATGGCGTCGGCGATGTTCGAGAGCACCAGGCAAAGCGACAACGAGCTTCTCATCTCACGCATGGTAGAAAAGTCGGTCCGCAGATCAGGGGCCTTGGACCTGGAGGCGCTGTGTGTTATTGCAGGTGTCAAAGTGTGGAATATTAGAGCAGACGTCCACTTCCTGGACTGCGATGGTGGGTTCATCGACGCCAGTTGTCTTGGGGTAGTGGTAGCACTGCTGCATTTCAGAAAGAACGACGTGACGATATCTGGGGAGCAGGTTATAATCCATCCTTTAGATGAGAGGGAGCCAGTACCGTTGTCTGTTTTGCACATGCCCTTGTGTGTATCGTTTGCATTGTTCTCCAACAGCGAGGTGGAGAGAACTATCAAGGGCGATGACGCCGTCGAGCTGTGCGTGGTGGACGCTACGCTGCAAGAAGAGTTGCTGCAGCAAGGGCAGCTGACAATCGCCTTAAACAAGAACAGAGAGGTCTGCCAAATTGCAAAGTCGGGCGGCTTGCCCGTAGACGCAACTGTTCTGCTGCAGTGCGCACACAAGGCTCTTGTTATTGTCGAGAAGAGATCTCGTCAGATCAAGCAGCTACTGGACGAAGATAACCTCAAACGAAACAGGAAACTCAACTACAAAGAACTCATTGCTGAGCAGGATAGATAGATATAATAGAGACTCTCCGTGTACTCCGGAGTTTCACATGTTCTTTGTCACTACTGTATCATAGGTATTACGGGACTACTGAAAAATTACTGTACGCCAAAAAAGTTGTAAACGACACCTTTTTCCCCCTTAGCTCACCTGTTGTAGACTACCACACACACACCTACTTCTTGTGCGAGAGTTAACAGGGCAGACTAGAAACAGAAGTAACTTTAATGTCTCGACCTTGGATTGAAGCCGGCTTATACGCAGTACTTGCTGGATTGGGATACATTTGCTATAGCTGGTATCTCAGATCGCAGCGCGATATACACCCGCTAGCGCTCCAATCACAATCGAACATTGGACCATCTCGCAAAGAAGATGAAAGCGCCGTGTACAGATCAGCACTGACACCACATGAGATGCCACTGGTGACAGGCCTGGAGATCAGAGAAGGATATAAGCTGAGACATGGTAACATGAGAGACGTGTGGTCAATTGTCATGCACAAAAGGGTGTCCCATTTCACATTTGTTGAGAGTGAGGACGACACCAACGTCGTGCTGGACTATGCCAGCGTGAACTCGATGATGAAACAGTTCAACAGGTGGATTGTGCACAATGAATTGAAAGTAATTGGGTGTTGTGCGCCTAGCACTTCGCTTATGGCTTTTGTTGCGGCGTTTGCGTGCTTTACTAACGGTGTGACATTCCATCTTTTCGAGACAATGCCCCGCTCTCAGGTAGAAGTTGATGTGCTGCTCGTCTCAGGCGAACAATTGGAGCATGCGAAGAAACTTAGCGTGGAACGGTTAGTGGTTTCTGCCTCTGGCCAATTCCCATTGCCAAAAGAATCGGATCAGATCATCTGCTGGAACTCGATAGTCAATGACCTCAAAGGGGAGACTGTATACGAGTACAAGTATCAGCGATCCTACGACCAAGGCGTACCAATGCTATACACAAATAACTCCTCTACATATTCTTTTACACACCAAAACTTTACTGCAGCAACAGGCTCATTGGTGAAAACTTTACCCATGGATCACGAGCTCAATTCTGATGACACCCTCTTGGTCTCCTCTTTAGACCCTTCCACTTGGGCCAAGGTTAATGCCACGTTACTATTTGGTGGTTCTATTGTCCTCAACTCAGCGTCTACTTCGGTTCAAGATCTGTGCACAAGTTACAGCCCTACCATTGTAGCACTGAATCACCAGGAGGCAAAGTCCCTTCACGACACCATAGTTTCCAATCTCAGCCCATACCAATCACTGAAACTAGCCCGCTCCCAATCGCTTCTTAGCGATGGAATATTCTCCAGATTTGCGCAGCTATCCCAGTTCCATGATCTCCGTCTGATATATATCACCAATACGGATCTCTCAACGAGATGTCTGAACAACCTCCGTTGTCTAACAGGGTCTCGTGTAATTGTCCAGCTTACAACTCCCCAACTGACATCACCTATCTGTTCCACAAACTTTTACGACTATAGAGTACTCTCCACGAAACACGCACTATATGGTGTTTCTTCTTTGTCACTGGAACTAAAGCTTGCAAAGGCTCCTGGACTTGAGATTGAGAAGAAACAGGGGGAACTTTGCTTTCGAGGATTTGTCATTGGTAAGCCTATAGGTGTAGATCTCGAAATGATTAGAAATGAAGGTCAACGGGTAGGCGGAGAAGGATGGATGCCTTCGGGGATCAAAGGGTGTTTTGGTAGAGATGGATGCTTCTACCAAATAAAATGAGTAAGCCGCAACCGCTTTAGCCATTGTACACTATAATGTATCAGGACTCAGCTCACAAGACTAGACTCGTAGAGCTATTACTCTACCACAATCACCAATCCAATGACTCTATAAATATTCATTATCTATAAACTAGTTTTACTTCATATCCGACGGACCACGAGAATTCACCAGATTGTGAGTGTGTAGTGACAGCATACTCACGTTGTTAACTAGCACCGGCAACTCTAAGCACAGCTTCAAAAGCTGCTAGTGCAGCTGCGTTTGCAGGGAAGGAACGCAGTATGGAAGGTACAAATCCTTTAACAAACCCTTTAGGGCCACGGGTCCTGTAGATCTCCACAGCTGCGTCTTTCCAGCTTTTGATACCTCCCGTGAACTTGTCATTCGCAAGGATGTAACTCTTGACAACGTCAGAAGGGTACGCAGAGATCCAAAAACAAGATGCGCTCAGTCCACCACTCCAGAAGTTCACAGCGATGTCACTAAGGTTTGTGTGAGACTTGAACCATTCTGTGAATGTGAAGTACGAGCCCCACCACACGATAAAGTTTGTTCGGAAGATCAGTGTTGCTAAAAGCCCTTTGTACAATCCATTAGGCCCTACTCCGCTTGTCTTCACGATAGACTTGAACATTGCCACAGGACCAGCATTCTTTGCGCCATACTGAACTTGCAGCTTGACCTTCACCAGCTCGACGGGAGCGGCGATAAAGCTGACAGTCCACCCTGCCAGTACTCCGGCAAACATGTGTCCCTTGAGGTCCAGATCTTCGCCATTGTACAGTTCCCTCTTCACTATCCTTCTGTAGTTGTGCAATGATCCCAGCATGCAACTGTCCATCACTATCCACCCCCACAGTGGTGGTGTGAAGCCTAGAAAGAATCCTCGTGGGCCCTGTGTCTTGAGCGTTTTGTAGCAACAGTCCAGCGGCCCCTTGAACTCCTTGGATGTCTGCAGACGCACTTTGACCGTGTCGAAAGGATGGCCCACTGTGTTTTTGGCGATACCAGAAAACACTCCAGCAACAAAGCCGATGTATCCTCCCGGCTGCTGCTTCTCTTGTTCTTTGCCCATTGCGCTCTCGAACCTGACCTTCAACCCACACTTCCAGCTAGCTCCCACGAAGTCCAGCGTTCACCCACGTCAGACACACACGCAGATCTAGTATCGGTTATTGGATCGAAGTGTTGACGGTTTTTTTTTTTCAGTGTTTGGGCATACTATACTGTCAGTAGGAGAAGAAGAGAAGCATGTAGTGGAAGAGGCAGTGTGGTGGAGACATTCAAGCAAAGGCACCTGGAGAAGCTAGATATACAGGCAGAGCTACAGCAAGGGGATCCGGACCTGAAATCATAACAGCGTATAGTACTATACAACACTAGCCTCTCTGCCAGGGCTTGGGTCTCTCTTTTGTCTTGTGCTCACTGGACTCTCCGTCCAGCACCGTATCTGGGATCTGCTTTATGCCAGGAACCTCTTTGCCCTGCAGTATCAGCCCTACAAGCTCCTGATAGTTCGACGAATACTCCACACTGTCGTCTGCGCTATCCGACTTCCCGGTCACCTTCTCGGCCCTCTTCTGTCTCCACTCGTCGTAGTCTTCTATGTTCATAATCTCCCCTGTCTGCGAGCAAAAGTAAAAAGTCTTAGCTTGCATCGTCAGTCTATATCTGTCCTCCTCTGAAATATCTTCAATGCGTTTCTGTGCCTCCAGACTGTCTGCATTAAGGCCATCTAAATAAGTCTCAAACACGTTCTGCAAGCCGTTCTGAAAGTCCTCAGACGAGAAGTCAAACTGTTCAAACTGTTCATACACCTTCTCCATAACGCTCCAGGCTCCGTATCACACCTATGTCTCCGTCTGTAATTGTCTTGCGACCGCTTTCTGCCCTGTGCTTCTTTCTTAGAGTTGAGAATCTCTATCTGTTTTTCTCTTTTTTTGCTTCACCTCTCATCAACAATGCTGCGATAGTGTGAGAGAGTGAGTGTTAGAGCGTGGTGGAGACAATGGAGAGGGTCATATGCTCAGAGAATGCCATTGTGGCAGGAATAGTCGGCCGCCTAGGCTTCTTCTGCTACGGAATATACCAGGACGCACATTTGCCAGTCCCGTACACCGACATTGATTACCTCGTGTTCACGAATGCGGCAAGTTACGTCCACAACGGCCTCTCCCCATACCTGAGATCCACCTACCGCTATACGCCCTTGCTTGCATGGATGCTAACACCGTGTGAGTATTGGTATGAGTTTGGGAAAGCTTTATTCATGGCTTGTGATATGGTCGTCGGTGTTCTCCTGCTGAAGCTGTTGAGACGGCAAAAGAGCCGCAAAGAAGATGCTGCGCACGAGAGAAAGGCAGTCCTGCTCGCATCTACCTGGTTGTTGAACCCAATGGTAATCACAATCAGTACGAGAGGATCGTCCGAGTCTGTTCTGTGTGTATTTGTGATGACGTTCCTCTACCTCCTGGTCAAGAGGAGAGGTGTCTTAGCAGGAGTGTTTGCTGCACTATCCATCCATTTCAAGATATACCCAGTCATCTACATCCCCACTGCGATGATCTATCTTACACATTCAGGTCCTTCAGCTGTGGGAGGAAGGTCTCAGCTCCACCTGTTTAGTAAAGCGAGTGTCCGCTTTGTAATTTCAGCCATTACCACGTTTACTGCCCTCGGGGTGATTATGTATTGGTACTATGGCCAGGAATTCATCGAACATTCGTATCTCTACCATCTATCAAGAACTGATCACAGACATAACTTTTCGCTGTACAACATGGTCCTTTACTTCAGCTCAGCATCGTCATCAGCAGGTCACCAAGAGTCGGGACTGTCACTAGAGACTTTGGCATTCATTCCACAGTTGGGTTTGACCCTCATTGTCTCGCTATTGCTAACGACGAGAAACCTCTACAAGACCATGCTGATACAGACCATTATATTTGTTGCATTCAACAAGGTGATCACCTCACAGTACTTTATATGGTTCATGCCATTGATCCCATTGGCGCTAGCAGATTCTAAACTGCTCAGTGTCCACAAAGTTGGGGCTATCACTTCTTTAGTACTGTGGATTGTTGGACAAGCAGTATGGCTAGTATTTGCGTATGGCCTAGAGTTCGAGGGCAGAGAGACATGGAGAGGTTTGATGATTGGAAGTGCTGGCTTCTTCTTGAGCAACATCTTTCTGGTTGGTACATTGATTGACGATGTGTAATATCCTATTATATAAACATATATAGACTTGCCTAACTCGAGATCCTCAAACTTGCCCTTCTTCCAAAGACAACACATTCTAACAAACTGTTGCCTCCTAGCCTATTTCCCCCGTGTACTCCTCCACTTACCTCACCAACAGCAAAAAGCCCCTTGATAACACTGCTTTCTTTCCCAAGCACCTCTGCATGTTCATTTATTTTCACACCACCCATCGTAAAATGAATTACTGGTGTGATCTCTGCGATGTAAAGCTTATCTGATACAGTCAGATCTTTGGAGAAAAGGTGTGCCTTGTGCTTCCGCTTGTAGGGATCCTCAGCTGGTCCCTCCGGTGTTGTAAGTGAGTACTGTTGTAACGTTTCCAGAACTTTTTGGCTAACGGAATCCTGGTTAGTAGATTCTGGAAACTTCTCCTCAAGAGATGCGTGCTCAAAAAGGTTCATCTTCCTGTAAAAGTCGATTTGGAACTTGAAATCTTTGTACATGTCTTCATTGAGAATCAGGTACGCCATTGAGCGATCCTGCTTCCTTATCGCATCGCTGACATTGTCTCTAGTGTCTAGCTCATCAACGAACCTAGCACCTTTGGAATTGACCAAGACTCCGCCAATGGCTCTTAGAGACTCCGCAGCCAAAAACTTCCATTGAGAGTCTCTATCATCCAGCTTGATGAACCCCGTAGGATGGACCTGGATCTGCTCCATATCCACCAGCAGAGCCCCTGCTCGATCCGCTAGTACTACACCGTCTCCAAGTGTTCCTGCGGCGTTTGTAGTTGGCAACCCTGCAAGATCAGGTCTATACTTGCTGATTAGGTCCTTGTTGAACCCAAACCCTCCAGTAGCAAGCACAACGTTACTTGCACCAACCTCATACTCTTGCCCCTCTTGTTCGTATCTTACACTCCAGATTGAGTCATTCTTGTGCAGCAACTCGGTAACCTTGGCGTTTGTTTTCAAATCTAGCAACGGGTTTGTAGACAGCTGGTCCTTCAGTTTGGATATAATCTCAAACCCTGGCGGAATACCCTCGCTCCTGTGAGTTCTCAGGGCGCTGTGACCCCCAAGTCTATTCACAACATCCAGCCCGATTCCAATAGATTTCAGCCACTCAATTGCTGATGCACTTTCAGAAACCAGTACTTTCCTGAGCTTATCATCTCCCAGCTGTTTGGCGGACCTGTTAGTATCGTTCCCGAACAGATCCAGCGAGTCATTGACCCCTTTCTTCAACTGGGTAGAAGTGACCGCCCCGTTGATCCCTGACGAAGCTTTGATCGAATTACCTCCAACTTTGCTCTCCTTCTCCAGCATGAGGACGGGAATGTTAGACGCCAGCAGATGGTGCGCTGATGTTAGACCCGCAAGGCCCGAGCCTATCACGACAACCGGTCTCACTGCTACTGCTGTGTGCATCCTATTATAGTAGACAGAAAAGACAATTACAACCAAGCTGACAAGCACCAGCTTTTTCATACAGGCAGTGCCTCTGTGTCGTTCTCAGCGTCCAGTCGTCAAGTGTGAATGCCTCTACTCAACCCAACACCCAATTGCCAGGCGAGAAATATCCAACGCCCCACTAATTATACATCACGTGAAGTGAAGACTGAAATGAAATTATCAACAACAGCAGGCGGATGGTTGGTTGAAACTGGAGGAGATACCACAGCCACGGGAAACTCTCGGAAAGCACACAGAAAGCCAGCAAGCTCCAGCAGTGATGGATAAACCAGTGAAATATGGGGCATCTATACAGAGCAACAATAAGACCCTCCAGTACATTCAGGACCTGATGTCGCTCGTGTTTGGCACGAGCGCAGGTATTCTACAATTAGAGTCGTACCAAGGCTTTGGGTTCTTCTTTGTAACGTATTTGATGACAGTCGGTGGGTTTGTACTGATTGTATCCGGAGTACACGTTTCCAAGTATTTCGACGGTGGGCTGAGTAGCGTGGTGTTTGGTAATTTAGTTCGAAGTACTGCGGCATTCTTGATGAGCTGGACCTTATTCTATGTATTAGTGCAGTCGTAGGGAGAGAGAGGTGGTTGGGTAGGTGTTACTAAGGTTACTGAATATCCATATGGTATATATAATATCTAAAAGTAAATATATATGCTATTCATAATAAATAAGATAGAGGTCAAGAAGCTTCTCTAGGACTGTTCATCCAAAGTCTTGAAGTACCAGGACTCCTTTTTACCAAAGTCGATTCCGAGTTCAAGCAATTTCTGGAAATCTTTGGCGAAGTCTTTGAAGTAGAGAGCCTCATCTTTAGCGTATTGTTGGACAATCTTCTTGAATTTAGGGTCCTCCACCAAGGCCATATCAGCTGGCAACATCATCAACCCGTTGGCGTTGACGTATTGAGCTGGACCTTTCCACTTCTTCCATTGCCATTTTTCCTCTAAAAGAAGTTTGAAGAAATCATTGGTAAAAACATTTGGAGCGTAAGTCCATGGACCCAAGTAACCTGAGCCTGGACCAGTGGATTTACCCTCAGCGCCGTCTGGGCCGGTTGGCAAACCTGGAGCATCAACGTGACAGGATCCAAGGGCATGAGCACCAATCAAAGAAACAATTTCACGGTCATTCAATCCTCTCTGTTGGAAGAACTCTCTGACATACTCAGGTCCTTGGGCAGCATCAGGCAGTCTGTTGGTTTGGGCAAAAGAAGCATCTAGATCTTCACGGCCAGCTCTCCAACCAATCTTAGGTCCCTGCATTTCCTGGACAGCAACAACACCCGATAGAGTGTACAAGTCACCATATGAGATCCATGGGTGGTCCTTCTTGACTTGGTGCACCAACCAACGAGCATTCTGCAAACCATTATTGGCACCGTCTAGTGCCTCCTTCTCATGTCTCATGGTACCACCGAACGAACCACCAATCTTGTTCATTGGACACCCACCTTCAGCCTGGGCATAGGTACCAGCCTGATGCCACGCAAGTCTCACAAGAGCTGGCCCGAACCCGATGCCGTTGTCGTAGCTGTCGTATTCTTGGATCTTTTGTGCGATTGCATTGTACACCTTTTGGTACTCTTGCTTGGAATGATCCTGTTTAGCCTGTGCTACAAACAATGGGCCAGCTGCGGACATGAGCACTTTGCTCCCGTTGCCGCCACTCTGCTGGTTGTTTGGTCTGTTGTACTGGTAGAACGCATAGCCTGCACCGGCAGTCAACAGCGACGCTGTGAGGAGCGGAAGAAGTCTTCTCTTGGCTGGCTGAGCTGCAACTGATGCCATATTCACTGATGTTTTCTTGAAGTTGAGAACGTGTTGTGTTGTGTGCTACGTGTTACGAATGTAAACGGAGCGAGCGCCGCATCTTATATACATACACACTTTCCTCTCCTAGCATAACCCTAACATGATTTTCTCCGCTCGCATGCTCACGCTCGCGGCGCTCTCTCCCCACTCTCTGAACGGGAGAGTGGCTGGGCTGGGCTGGCTAGCCTGGCCTGTCTGCCTGCTGTAGGCAGGCGTCGCACCACCACCACACGCTGGGCAGAGACTGATTATTATTTGATTAATACGCAGAGTGGGTCTCGGCCTAATGTAACCTCATCTTTCAGATAAGATTTTAGTGCGTGCTTAGAAATATTATTCTCCTTGGATGTGATTGGCTGCTTGTTGGTGTGGGGGACTGCCGCGGCCGGAACAGTGTAAAAATACCGGGTATCGAGCCGGATACTGAGCCGGGTACTTCTATTGATATCCGACCGCTTCTTTTGTCCCCGGAATATTATCAGGCGTGTCTAATGTGCCCTAGTCCTGTAGGGAGATCAAATCTCTTACCAGTCGAGTCTCCTCCAACTCGACACACTTCCACAAACTGGCCTTGAGACGGGTCCGATCCTGGAACTTTTCGTATATCAAGCTTAGCAACCACCAGACTTCGGACGAGTAGTTGCCGCTCATAGTTTCCACAATAGTCTCCAGCAGTAGTTTCACTCTCGCAGTGCCCGCCAGTTTATCCTTCTCGTCTATGAACAGCGGCGCTGCCGCCGCCGCTGCTGCTGCTGCTGCTGCCGGATATGGTGTTGATCTGGAGGGTGGTGGGGGTGACGGCCACTCTTCCTCAGAAAGTATCAAGCTGGCCATACCAACAACAGTTCCAAGATGTGCCCTGTCCAGCAGTAGCGCTTTTTCGAATTCAGCTAGTGCCAGCACGCGGTTAACTGATGATAGCATCATGCCTAACGCAGCATGTGTCTCAGCAGTTGGCCGGTATGTATTCTCAGCATCTAGAATAGCCTGCTCAGCTTCGTAGATCATGTTTGCCTTTGAATAGATAGAGCTGCTTATGATCCACAATTGTTGTAGAACTTTTTGCTCTCTGAGGTATCCTTTTCTGAAGCTATAAGGGGACACTGGTGACGATGGACTGGTCTTATCGCCAGTAGCTGGCTTACCCTCGTCTGCTTTCTTCTTCTTCTTGATCGACTTGATCTTTCTTAGTGCATTGTTGTCTGATTGTACTGGCGGCTCCTCAGCCACAGCAACGACACTTGTAGGGCTATTCAGCGCATATTTAAAGAGACTGCTAAACATCTTGAACAGTTCAGGCAAGGAATCAAGACACTGTTCGACACCAAACAACGCTTCAACAATCGACAACTGTGTAATCTTAATCTGTATGAATTCATACTTCAATGATGCTTCCTTGGCTTCAACATCGCCATTCGCAGCCAAGAACTCGCCCATTTCGTTCGCTATGAAACCAATAATTTTGAAAGATTCTTCTTTATTCTCCTCCACCGAAAGCAAAAGGGCCAGTAAATGCCATGATTTGAAATAAATTAGATCTTTATTACCATTATATCTCTTAAGGAAATGCTTCAACACCTGAACTGATTCTTTGGTTTTTCGGAAAAGGCCAAGGGTAAATGCATATCTATACCATACTTCAGGAACAGGGTTCAGCACTAGGGCAGTTCTCAAAAAATCTAGCGAATTCTGTACTTCAATGCTGGACTTGGAAAAAGTAACATGTGCAGATCGTAGAATGGACAATTGTGCGTTACCAAGACTTGAGAATGCTGAGCTCAAAAGAACTTTTAAAGATGGTATCACATGTTGCAATTCATTATTGAAACCAAATAGGCTATCGCCCTGATCATTATCTGAACCATTATTGAGTGCTGACGGCAAATCGAGAAAGTTTTGCTGGAATCTGTCTAAGAAATCTTTGAATCTCAATATAAAGCCTTGAAAGTACGCTGTATCTTCACTTGATAAATCTGTTTTAGATCCCAGGAACTTCCAGTTGAGAAAATCTCTAAAAAGAGCAATGATAGAAAGAATGTCGGAGTAATATCCTTTCTGAGTAAACTCTGATTCGAAGTAATTCTCAAACACAGAAAATGATTGCTTCACTTCGTCGCTGGTACCGACAGCGAATAATATCTCCGTTAAAGAATGGATTAAACTCTTTGATTGATAAGTCTTACCAATCGCTTGTTCAACAGCAGTCCTTTTCAAAGACCAGGGCACACTAGAGACTGGAGCAGCTGTTATTCTTTCCAAAAGGTTTTCGAGGTGTGTATTGTTTTGCTCGTTGGAGTGAGGAAATTTCGAGTTCTTCAACAACACGTCTGAGCGCTTTTCCGCAAACTCTTTCAAATCAGTTTCCAGCTCTACAGACAAAGTTGCACCATGATTTCTCAAATACGAAACAAACTCCCAGATCATACAGTCGTTACTCCCACAGAGTAGACCAAGCTTGGTAAGACTAATTTCTCCCGGCAGTGCAATGAAACATGGCGATGCTAATTCATGAAATAGCTTATCCAGCCAAAATCTTGCCTCTAGCGCAGACGAAGATGGTACAAAGCCTAAATTCAGCGCCTTGGTGATTATCTCCTTCTGTTTTTCTCTATTGTTCAATTTTCTGTAAGCCATACAGCAGAGGTAATTGTTTTTCAGCGATAGAGCTTCGCCATACTCATCATTGCCGACAAGGGTGGTGTTCGCAGTGGTCTCCAATAGTTCCAGCAATTCAGTGTTTTCACCTTTCAGCAAAAGAAGTGATCCGTAGATAGACTGTGCAATGTCCTTCTCCTCTGTGTTATCGAGAAAAGTTTTTGATTCCTCAATCAATTTGTCAATTGACTCGCTTGGGGATCCACCCTCTTCCTCCTCACGGAAGAGGACAGAGGACACACGATACTCCAGCCACCAGATGGAATGCTTTTCAGCACGGTCAATGGGAAATATACCCAATGCTCTTTGTCGCCGCAATAAGACACTTTCAATAGACATCTAGAGCGACAAATTTACCCTTACCGCCAGCTTTCTCCTTGAAGATCAGCCTTCACTTGCATTGCTCCTAGGAGGTTTCTGTTCTGTTGATGTTTTTTTCAGCTGGTCGTTTTTTTATGGGTAGTTACGCTTAAGTAAGCATGGGGAGGATATGGATGTGAAACATGGAGTCTACAGACCAGATCTCTTCTGGATTATCGGAGTGGCGTGCTGATTAGCTCTATACATTAGGATGATGGTGCTCCCCCTGCAGTGGCTGCAGCAGCAGCGGCAGCCTTCTTCTTCTTCTTCTCCTCAACAACTTCGACCTTGATGTTCTCTAGACCCTTCTCTTTCAACAGGCCAATGATATACTGCTCGACTTCATCAGCAACATCACCTTGCACGACAATCTCCTCTTTCTTCTCAGCATTTTTCGTTACCGAACAGCCAGTGGCAAACTTTGATGAGAAGGTCTTGGACAGTTTCTTCATATCGATTTCAAACACTTCTAGTCCCGACACCGAAACAGCGCTCTTTCTCTTTGTTCTGGCAATCTTTGTCAGAACCACTTTGGACTGGAGCTTCTTCTGCAGTTCCCTTTCCTGCTTGGCTTCCTCTTTGGCTTGCTTCTTCTGTAATTCCTTGTCAATCTTCTCTTGTTTTTCTAATGACAGCGTAGAAGTGACGTTGGCCAATGCCTCTTCGGAGTACAGCTCGTTGAACAGCTCTTCATTCTCATCTTGCAACCAAGCTTTACATTTTTTGAACGTAGCGCCAAATTCACAGTACTAGATACACGATTGTTAGTACACGTCCGACATTCCCAACTCACTCCAGTTGCCTACTCCTCACTTGCAAAGCTTTTACGTACTTCTGGCGGGAATGAGCAAACTCCGCAGTAAAACACCTCTTTTGCTACGAGCTGTTAGTAACCAGCGCAAGCGCAGGTTATTAATGTCAGTATTCCATTGTCCTCTCCTAGTTTGAGCGGGTTAAACTCACTTCTGTCATACTTGTACTCGATATTCCAGCAATACTTCTTTATTGTTGTCATCTAATGGATCTATCTACATAACCCATTACAGGTTTTTTTCATTAGCCAACTTCCGGGTAATAACAGGTGTTGGAGGTGTCCTACAGTGCATGCTGGTGGTCCTGTAGCTCTGTGAACTGGCACGGTCCTGAAAAGATATCTTCTCGTGGTTTGTGACCTTATTTACAGTTTGATCAGATGATCTGACTCCATACCTGGTAGATTCGTAGATCTCAAGAAGCTTCTGGACAATTGGGTGCGTGAGTTCGCCTCAAGAACTGTGATCCAGGTTATTTGCTGTACTATATAATCATTAATCATTACTGTCATTTCTCACGTCTAATAGTACGCAGCTGCCTCGAAATATCAACATAGGAGAAATGAATATATCTATGACATACATACAGCTGGCTACCGAGCTTGCCAGTCTAGCATACCGATGACTTCTTACAATGTATTGAAAGCATTGAGACATAAGTAGTTCCCAAACTGCAGAGAGGAAGAGTCAAACTGAGGATTCATTGTCGATTTTGTATCGAGAGCGGAGGGAAATGTCTCGATTGATCCTTCAAAACAACCAGCAGCACTAGTACAGGTAAGCTTGCATGTGACACAAGCCAGGTTTATGCCTCACTACAGCACGATAGTTGGGAGAATATGACCCTGAATCCTTGTATCTGATGTACTATACAGATTCCAGTTTGAGTTGGATTATCAAATCTTCGTGCTCTTTACCGTCTTCTAGCCGTTTGACAAGTTCATCAATGTAATTTACAAAGTTCTTGAAACATAGATTGAACTCACTGAGTTTAAAGAAGCTCAGGTATCGGGTTGAGCAACCTTTAATTTGGTCGAATATCAGTTGCTGTAGCCCGTCTGTTTCACCCTTGATTAGCTTATTGCAAACCATCATTTCTATTTCCCTTTTAATCAAAACTGTGTCTTTAGCTTTACTGGAACAGTCCAGCTTGTGGGTATAAGCGAATGTGTTCTTGTCGTAGGTATAGGCTACGTCTAGCTCAGTATTTGCAGGAAAGTTACTGTTGTCATCACCCAGATCAAAACTGAGATTCTTGTAAAAACCGTCATAAAGGCCGTTTATATGGACTTGAATCTCCTTTACATTCTTGTTCTCCAGTGGAAGCATTTCGAAGTGCTGGAATGAAAGAGAACCCTTAAACCTTTCAGGAATCGATAAACTAACGGAAAGGTTCGACACAATAACCCGTTTAATTTTGTCAAGTATACTGTCATATTGACTAGAGAGGACTGAGAAGTCACAGAATCTTTTCATTTCATAGTTCTTGTAGACTTGCAGCTTGCAGCCAGTGGTGTACTCATACGCATGAAACTTTATAAAAAAGTCAATGAGGTTCTTGTTGAATCCAAACAATTCTGTAGATATCTCAAAATGATTGAAGCTTACTCCTGATTGGAAAAACCTCTTCAACGAAAGATTTTGTGTCTCAGCCCCTCCAAATAGTTCGTGATCAAAGGCACAGTCACTCTTCATATTGTTGAACCATATCAGCTTGCGAACAGCCGTCTCGTTGTCTGCAATCATTGAGTTGAGTTTGTTGCAGCTTTCGAACATGCTCCTTACCACTAGGTTGCCGTCAACTTTCTCTCCTTGTTCAAGAGGGCTGTACGCCTCCAGTTCGTCAATAACTTCATCCCATCCATCCCAGTTTTTAGAAACAGCACCAAAAAAGGTTGAATGATATATACTCAAAGTTCTAGCACCATCTCGCCCTTGGATGATAAGGCCAAGTTTATCCTGAGACTCAAGGCTTTCCAAGGTTCTCCGCACCATTGACTGTATTGCCTTCAAGTATTCGTCATTGCACAAGCTTGTGAAATTGAACATTTGAACCACCAGTATCAGATTGATTGACTTTCTGTGTGGGCGAGGAACGATTGATTTGAGTAGATTGATGGGAAGATCAAGTCCCTGGGAGCTTAACTCGCTGAATTTTCTGATTTGAGCGGGTATTGGCACCTCTGGACTGACTAATGACCACAAAGTTGTGGTCATTTGCGTTAATGGCATTGAACTGGGTTTGCTTTCTTCGCTGAAACTAGAAAAGTAATACTCGTACTTTCTGGTGAGAATGGTATTGGAAGATCTTATCTGTAATTCGGGGAGTGTGGATGTTTTAAAATAGAGTAGGAGTTGGGACTCTGATATTTTAGTAAATGAGGAAAAGTGCTCCTCAAGTAAGATTGAGCCAATGATCGAATTCATGTCCTCGTTGATCATGATCAAATATTGATTTCCAAAGATAAAAGCGTTTATGAGTTCCCATTTTATCCCATCAAGGGAAACTTGATAGGTATCAAATAGATTGAGCTCTTCTAGACTTTCGAATTTTATTCCTTGGGTGTCCAAAACAGAAGATTTCAGTTTAGAAACGATGTCGTCATGAATCTTACTCTTCATTATTAGTTCATCATCATTGAAGTTACATTTGCCGGATGGAGATACATGTGATTGTAGTTCATTCGTGAATATGTTAAGGACATTTGACACCTTTTGTCCTCCTTTATGGGAGATGATATTTATTGTTGGTCTAGCAAGGTCGGTCATTCTTGGTGACTCACCAGCTTGAATTGGAGAAGATGGCGATGGATATGATGAAGGGATACCACTATCAAACCCTTTAGGATTGGAGTTAACGATTATTTGGCCAATTGGGGTAATAGGCAAGTCGACTAGACTAGGGATATAGGAGGCATTTTGCGGTTTAAAGTCATGGTGTGTGTACTCTAAATGGGAGAAAACACTGTCAATCTCTACACTGTCGTCGGATAACTCTAAATCTTCTTCGCCACATACTGTGCAGTGGATGTCCGAGAGTTCTTCACCATTACGTTTGCTCTCCTTGTACAGGAAGTAGCAATCGTAATGACACGTGTGGGAGCATCTGAGCCTCAAAACTCTCTCAGATTGAAGTTTTGTGTTCATAGACTCAGAGCATATTGAGCAGTTTCCATTAACCTCAATTTTCTGGTTGTGATTGTTCCCTTTCAGTAAAGAGTATGCAAACAGTGGTGAGTCTTGATCCTGGTACTGAAACGGGGAAGATTCAAGGGCCGACTGTAAAGCCTCACTTTTTCCCAACGGAACACTGGTTTCTTCGCTGCTGTTCGCTCTTCTTTTCTTCTTCTTGATTGTTGACGGCGGTGTAAGCAAGCTGAGGTTAAGTGGCGGTGGCAGTTTGGACCGTTTCAGCACCCTGGGAGTGCTGGACTCGTAGATCTTTGAGATTTTTCTTACGAAGCTAGAAGATGGCGATGAGCGGATTGGAGTTTGCGGCGAATCCATCTTGGTATATCCTTCCTACGACGAAACGACAGCGGCGATGCGTACACTAGCTGACTGTCACTCTTCCTCACCTCTCACAACACATCACAGAGACACACCTCCTCCCTTCCTTCCCTGTATCTTTATATCGCTGAACAATGGCCCCTATGTTTTCCCGAATTGTTCAACACCGTAGCCTCATTTCATGCACCACACCAAGTTGACTTCTATTCGAACGGGTTTTGGGGCATCCCAATCCTCCTTTGTCACGGAAACGATACATTATCTGCATGGAAGCGACCGGATGTGAGCCGTGAGACAACACCAAGCTACATACCGAGAGTTGTCTGCGTCTCCACACTTGCCTAGATATAGCGAACCTTCCTTTTTAACATCTAATCCCTACCCATTTTTCTGTATGATCCGGCGCCGGCCGTCGGGCCGTATCAATCACGTGGTAAGTATACACGTACACCCATACACCTCATTCAGTAGCCCCCGGTTGAAACCATCACCAGTAGCACATCTTCATCATCAACACATTAGCTTCGCCCCAGTGAACATTGGCTATCGGCTGCAGACAGCAAGGAGCACTGAGAATAAGTGGTAGGCTAAAACCAAAACAGCAAGTGCTGAAACAGCTCTGCTGAATTCTGTGGCAGGAGATTTTCTGCCAAGCTAGCACAGCGAGTCAGTGGGCCGGGATGGATCTTGTACCTGTAATACCGGAGGAGGCATTGAAAGATACAGTGGCCGTTCTCATTCTGTTACTTTCACTGCCTCCTGCTCTTTCTATGGTAGCTTTGGCTCTATTTATCCTGACATCATCATCAAAGAAGTTCGCCTCAAAGATATTTGAAAACTTGTACAAATCTAAAAGCGAAGTGAAGACGTCGTCAATGACATCCAGTACAAGCAGCAACTCCCCAGCACAGACAGAGCAGAACCACAAGTCTTTTGCCCTTATAACTTTATTGGACCTATTTTTATGCATTGTGATCAAATTCTCGATTCCAAACCTCAATAAACTGATCTTTGTCCTTGCCAACGGAATATTGGCGACTTCTCTGACAGGGAAAAGAAATAGATTCCGAAATACCATTCTGTCCTGCTTTGCCATAATATTTATTGACTACTCGTTGAAACTTCTCCTGCGATATCTGCACGCCTATTATTATTCACTGGATGTGACTGTTGCCGCCACTAACGGTAACAGCAACCTCTTCCCTTACTTGTCGAGGCTCAACTCTACGAATGGGATGATATTAGGAAAATACTTTGGGAAGTACTCGTCGGCAGTAGTTTACTCTGTCAACTGGAGTAACCTTATACTCAGCATTCACGTCGTATTGATTGGATTCTCCTCAGTCTTTAAGAATAATTTCATCTCCAAGAACATTAATCAGCTTTCATCAAACCACGAATTCAACAACAACACAGTACCTTTCAGCTCGTTTCTCCTCAAGAAGGAGAAAGACGAGAAGAACACCAAAATTGTACAGGTAGATGTTTCTAAAATGCGGATCGGGAAACATGAACTGCCCACAATAGAGGATGAATCCATTCCAGCGGCTTATCCTTCAACTTTAGAAGAGGAATCTGACCAAATCTCAACAAACAACATTGTTAATGAAAACTTTCAGGTTTTTTGCAAAACCTCGTTCTCCAAGCCTAAAAACTCAGTCAAGGCCATCCAACCGCTATGGTCGCTGATAGCTACAATCAAAGCAATGAATTCGAGAAAGCTGATATACAGCGGAGAGGAGCCATTTCAGGAGGACGGGAACAATTCTCTGATACTGAGCGATTACTCTCAAAAGTTTTATGACGTTTTCAAATTCTCCAACTATGTTGACTCTTCAGATAATGGCAACATCAAGATTTTTATTGAGTTCATCGGACAGACGCTAATCTGTTTCAACCTCAAGAATTTTAACTCTAAGCTACAGAATTGCAAGATCATCGTCAGAGTCAATGGTGTGATTTGGTACCAGGTATCCAAAGGTGTATTCAATAACTACCAGGAGATTTTGGTGATTAGCGGACTTACCCCTCTGTCACAGTATGATATTCAATTCATTTTACAAGATAACGACCAGGATAAAAAGTTTTTGTTGAACGATTTGATTGTTAGCACAACTGGACCTAATGGACTGGACATATCTGCATCGAATAGTACAAACTCTAAGGCTATCTTATCACCATTAAGTACATTACAGGAGTCTCTTATTACCACCAATGATAACTTGAACAAGGAGAGAATGAAACTGAAAAAAAACCGTAAAGAGATGAGCAAGAAAATCTCTTCATACAAGCAAGATATTGAAACTTTGAAGAAAATCGTGAACAACAGTGACAAGAATGATGAGAAGAATTACAAGAAGATTCTTTCTTTGAGAGCGTTGTTGAAGCAGGCCGAGGAAGAGATCAGCAAAGTAAATGATGAGTTGAGCGTTGTGGAATCGAAAGAAGTAGAAATCACAGAGTTGTACACTGTTGAGAAGCGCAGATACGATTTACAGTTCAGGAACTTCCAAAACTTCCAAAACTCACACCAGACCAAAGTAAACGAGAAGAAGTCGATCTTGACCGAGTTGACCGTTGAGCTGGGGGCATTGATGAGTAGGAACGAATCGAAACTGAACAAGTACCATAAGTTGAGTACCGATATCTCTAAGTATTCAAGTGAGTTGAACGCACTATTAGATAATGAGCTAACTCAAAAACTGAAAATGCGAAACAAGAGAATGGAGAAAAGAAATCTTGCTCTCAATGAATTCAAGCATGAAATCAAGAAATTAGAAGACGATGTTAAAGAGTTGACTGCTGAGACTGAGAAGCTAAGAGTTGAAAGTTTCTACAGATGAGCGATTTTCATGGGTACTCATGGGCAGTCTATTTCTTTATTTAGTCCAGGTTCCAGTCCTATTTGCTATTTTCTATTCTTTGCTGATACGATATAAAGTGGGGTCCTGTTAATATATAATCACCTACTTATCCGCACCTACTTGTCCGCAAGTTTGGCTAATCTTTGTTCGCCATGTCGTCTCACCTCAGTATCCATTATTTCTCTGATAGTGTGACTTCCTGCTACCGCAAGACTCAAGACAGACTCCAGGTGATCCAAGGGCATTTTATTTTCAAGCAGGAGCATCACAAGTTTTTCACTAGTACCCACAGTAGCGACTGTCAAATATGATATGTCTCTTTCTTCTAGATAGTTGAGATCGAGTAATGGGGTAGCGTCATAGAAGCCGGCAGTTATGGAACTTATGTAGTCGTACATTGCAATACCAGCGTCGATGAGTGCCAGGGTTATGGCATTAGTTATTGCCGCTATCAATCCACCATCTTCCGCAAGCACATTAACGTTGATTACTATGGTAGTTCTTGGGTACTTGTCAACTATTATGCTCTGCTCGAATGTCCGCTTCAAGGACACCACAATCTCCTGCGTCCGCTTCTCCATCTTGTTGTGCTTCTTCCTGTCTACAGACGCAAAAGGCGTTATGTTGAGGTTTACTTGCAACGTGGTTTTTGACGTGTTCAGCTGTGACTTGCTCGCTGGTTCCATTGGGCCTTGAACCATGCAGACAACCTTTGTCAGGCCCTGTTGCACAAAGGACGACCCATCTGATGAGTTTGGATGGGTGTTGATTCGACATTCGAAGTTTCTGGCCTCATTCCAACGGCGTCCGTCTATACGGAGCCCTTCATTCGAGTACAGCTCATTTTTAAACATTCCGCAACTGTACCGTGAGCTGCCCTCTTACCTTCTTGCTTCCCAGCTAAGCTAAGCAGGTATATGGTGATTAGAGTGATGGCTAATTTTTTTCTCCAAAACATCAAAGTCACGTGATAGCGCACAGCACATTACGCGATTACGTGATCGTGATTATGTAATAAATTATAAACTTACGCGCGGCGGGTCCGCCCAAAACCCAAAACCAAAACAAAGAGACACAACACAGACCAGACAGGCTGTGGCGGACTGGCAACGCAATCACAACTAAGATAGAGGGCAGGTGATCAGTCAGTTCTGCTCATAGCTAGAAACGCAGCAATTAGCCCGGCTTTGCATTGGACCGACAGTCAAGCACATTATGAGCGAGTTGGGACACGCGTATGCGAGGAAGTCAGTTGTGTGCAATGTTTGCCGGAAACGGAAAGTTAAAGTATGTTGTTTGTTGGTGCTGTACCTCTATTCCCACCGGTAGAGTGGCGATATGGGAGCGTGCAATGAAGAGAAAGAGCTGGGAGGAAGAGGCAGCTACGTTTGCGGACCAGACGCTTGCATTGGCCCCTCAGCTCTTTTGCTCAGTTGCATTCTCAACTTTTCCTAGAGACACTAACATTGGCAATTTGCTGTTCCCAGTGTGATAGGCAGACCCCAGCGTGCACGTCTTGTAGAAAGTCCAACTGCGTACATCTCTGTGTCTACGAGGAGCGGGAGTCGCGCCGTGGGCGCAGACCGAAAAGCTCAAGCCCTGGACTATCTACCGGCGAGGACTCACGACCAATGATTGATGGAAACGCGGGAGCCAGGAATCATTTTAACTTAACACAGAACACAGCCATCAGTACATTTGTTCCTAAAGAACAGAGAGAAAGACTGCAGCAGGAGCAGACTCAGTTTCAACAGCAATTACAGATACAGCAGCATTATCAGCAAAATTTCCAGCATCAAATGTCACAGAAGTACGGACTTACAGGCGCCAGTGTGGAACATCAGCTACAACAGCCTCACCATCACCTCCGTTCACAGCAGGTGGACCAAATACCTGTAGGTCAGCAAAACACTCCCCCATCTTCCCACCCTATAACAGGGGTGAACCCTATGCTAGCTGGTGTACAAGCTGCTCCACTACATCAAGGGCCACAGATTGGTCCTCCTCCACATACCCCAAGCTCATACGGCTACGAGAACGAGTATCAGGATCCTGAACAAAACTACGGATCTTGGAACCAACAAGAAGGCACTGGTGCGGTGTCGTCTGCTGAACACCAGGGTATGATACCTCCTTACCAACCTCAGCTTCAACAACCTCAGTTTAATGGAGCAGCACCTGGCCCATATATTCCTTTACAACACCACGAGCACCAACACTCTCTAGAACATTTACAAACACAGACACCACCTAGACAGCCTCATCTGATTCAACAACAGAGTTTTCCTCAGTCACATTCCCTGTTGCCTCCACCACCACCACCACCACAACATCTGTTGGGTCGTTCACAACAGTACCCGCTTCATCAGCAGTTTCCTTCACAGAATATTGTACCACCTACACAACCAAACGAATCTGGTGTGTTTGTCACTGATGATGACAATATCGACCCTTCATTATACAGACCTGATGAAATTACCAACATCTTCAAGGAGTTCTGTGAGAACTCCCAATTTGTCGACATTGAAACAGAGGGAATCTTTGGGATAGGATCAATGATCAAACGTGATATTGGAATGACAATGTTCTACACCAACTTGATGAAGTATAAGGAAAAACATAAGTCCTTATCAGCCAATGGCTCTGATAAGTTCTCCAAACTGCTAGAAAATGAACGTGGTGCTAAACTGGGAAAGGCCTTGAAGTACGAAACACTCAGCCTTGCGGATGTTCTTCAAAAAATTGCAAGGATCTTACCTTCCAGAAAGGTGATATGGATGATGCTGGATCGGTTTTTCAAATTTTTGAGTGATCCCTATCTTCCTTTCTTAGACGAGACAGAGCTTTCTCTTGGCATATCGAAGTTCATTGGATCAAGAGAGATATTAGATGTTAGAGTAAATCTAAGTCTTGATATCAACGATAATAATCAACTTGTTGATCTTTACTTTCTTTTAAACATAATAAGATTCTCCCAGTTCTCTTTTATGTTCACTACCAAGCTGGACAAACAGACGAACTATCTGTTGAAGAACTGTCAATTGTCTAACGAATATGATGTGATAATTGATTTCCTTTACGCATTACTGAACAATATCAAGATCTCCAAACTATCCAAACTGAGAGTGGTTCTGGTACGGGAATTTCTCAGCTTAATTGATCCCAATGGTACCTTAAAGACTATGAACTCTGATCAAATTGCACTTGAGCTGAACTTGAACAATAAGCACGCTTTACGCGATGATCCACTACTAATCCAGACCTGGTATTATACTTATTCTGCATATTATTTCAGCCGTCTCAAACAGGGCCTCCCATTAACGTACGAACACGAGGTTCAAAGCATACCCTTTGTGGCGAAACCGGCCACTTCCAACAATATAAAGAAGGTAATGATTGACGACTACGCTTTACAGATCAAAACCAATGAAGTTTGGTTGAAACTTTTCTCAAGAATCTACGATTATTCAAACGACACAGGGATTCCTGTGGCTAATCTGACTAAATGGATGACTGAAGTGGATGAGTTTCACTCCAAAGTTCTTGATTTTGACAGATACAAAGTTGAAAACGGTGGGGTCTACTCACACAAGATTTTGAAGACAATGATATTGATGTACTCTAAGTTTGTTCATTTGAACATCTTTCAAATACTATTGATTCATTATGAACACCATTTATCTCGAGAAAAGTTTGTCGGAACATTACTATTAGCACTGGGACATGTTGGGCAATGCTCTCACATTTGTTTTGACATTCTGAACAACTACTATAAATATTTCCAGCAAGGCTATGAGATGATTCTTTACCCGCAGATTCTGGTGCTTCTTGATAAAGTTTTACTCTTCCTCCATGGTGAGGTCGTCCGTTGTATTATCGCCGGGGTAGAATGCCCAATGTTACTTCAGTCTCTATTGAACCTGGTGAATGAATTGGAGAAACATACGATTTTAAGGAGCTACCTCTTGTATTGGAAAATCACTCTGCGAACCAAGTTGCTTTTACATCTGTTACGAAAACAATACCATGGCAAAATTAATTTGTTTGAGTCAAGATTCAAAATTGGGAACGAGCAGATCGTCTTCGGCGATATACTGAGTAACATGACCACGTTCACTCAAAATGATTGGGCATCGGTTAATGCAACCTTGTCTAGTATTAATGGGACTTTCAAAGAACATCCTGAAACTAATGGCCACAATACTGTATTATCTACATTAGATTTCTACAGCAACTTATCATGCGACGAACCTGAGTTCAATATCGAACTTTTCCAGTGAATTATAGATCGTCAAAACGTGCAATACTTTCAGTACTGGACTTTTTACCTTTCTTATTCTTCTTAACCAGTTCTTTCCAATCTTCTCCATTGCCATCATCATTATCATCATCATTGTCATCGTCACGTTTCAATGCAAGTTCTGCCTTCCTCTTCTTGATTTCCCTCTTCAAGAACTTTTCAGCTCTTTCACCTTTGTCACCTTTGTTCGACCACGAAGTGTTTTCTTTACGCTTCTCTTTACGACGTTTGGCTAGCTCTGCTCTTTTACCCTCATTAGCCAATTCTTCCAATCTCTCCTGCTCCTTTGCAGGGTTGAGATACTTATAATTGTTGAAATCCACATCACCATCGCTCAACATTCCCGATCGACCTTCTGCGTCCTTGCAATATGATTTGATTTCTGGCATCTTTGGAAGACGGAGCACACCATACAACAAAGCTAGCCCAATATAATCTAGCGTCTGTAATCTGAAGATGGATGATGCTGTATGCTTGGAGTAGTAACGGATGAAGGACACATACGAGAGTATCGCCTTGTCATGTCTGGCACGATCTTCAAGAACCCATTCTTTCACTAGACTATTGAACTCATCATGGTCTATTCGAGTTCCTTCGTAAGAGGACGATGGAAGCTCTTCGACTTCAACGCTTTTCACCGACAGGAAATCTATGTAAGACTCCTCTCTACCTTCGTTGAGGAATACTATAGCGGTTCCAGAATTGTTTGCTCTTCCTGTTCTTCCACAGCGATGCAGGAACACGTCAGGGTCTGTTGGTGGGTCCAACTGGACAACCAAATCTACGTTTTCAATGTCTATACCCCTTGACGCAACATCAGTTGTGAGCAGAACTGACTTCGAATCCGCGACAGTGTTGCTGCTGAACTTCTCTAACGTTTTAATTCTGGCTGCCGTCTTCAACTTTCCGTGCAGAGAATAGAACGATATCCCTGATGGGGACAAGGCAGACAAAGATGACGACACGTGCGATAGGAGAGCATGGAAGTGCTCCACAGACACACATGTTGGGAAGTATACAATGCTCTTTCTGAAATGGGTGGCTTCCAGCAACTGAACCAGGCGCACCAGCTTCTCTTCCGGTTTCAGGACATGATAGTACAACTGCAATGACTTAGGTTTATGACTCTTGGACCGAACAATGATTTTTGTCGGGTTTCTCATTGACGTTTTATAGAAGTTCTCAGTAGCTGTAAGAATAGTTGCACTAAACAGGCCGATACGCTTCTGTTTAGGCAAACTTGGTAGTATCTGATTCATTTCTTTGCTAAAGTTGAGGTCAAGCAGCTTGTCAGCCTCGTCTAGAACTAGTATCTCGAGCCCTTTCACTGATACCTTACCTCCGACCCTCAGGAACTCTACCAGCCTTCCAGGTGTTCCGATCACTACACTTGGCTTCTTCCTACGGAACTGTTCAATGTCCTCTTCCACTGTTTGCATACCCCCGATAACACTCTGAGTGCTTATATTGTTGTCTGGATTGAATTCTAAGAGGCTGTTAAATACTCGCTCTATCTGCAGACTCAGCTCCCTGGTAGGTGATATCACTAGTGCATACAGACCCGTTTGTGCGCCTCCACCTGTGCTTTGCTTAGCCAGTTTGTCCAGCACCGGTATCGCAAAAGCGAGCGTTTTCCCTGACCCTGTGACTGCCTCCACGATTACGTCCTTGTTGCCTTGGAACAGTGGGATGGTTGACGCCTGCACAGGCGTCATTGTTTCGAAACCTAGCGATTTGATGCCCTCGCTGAGCCACGGCACGAGAGATAGTTCTTCCCAATTAAGCGACATCGTGCACACACACACACACACTCTCTATCTCCTTCTATCTGGTACTGCGGTAGGTTTTGATGTTCCATCCATCATTCACTGTCAGAGAGAAAGTTTTCTTTCTGAGTGAAGAAAAAAAATTTTAACAGCGATGAGCACAGTACCCAGTCACTAGCTGAGGACCACTGTATGAATATACTGAGCAGCTTGCGGATGAATAGATACGCGTCCTTGTCTAAAGACGAGCTTATTTCAAGGATCCATGAACTCGAAACACAGTTGAGCACGGGGAGCTTGTCCACCGGGACGGCACAGTCCGTGAAGGGGAAGATGAAGAAGAAAGCCCGAGCATTCGACCAGTCGAAGTATAGAACTAGACACATTGCGCTCAAATTCTCGTACCTTGGATGGAACTACAACGGACTGGCTGTCCAGAAGGACCCCACACCGCTGCCGACCGTCGAAGGAGTGATTATTGAAGCTCTGCAGAAGTGTCGGTTGGTTCCTAGCTCGAACCCACATGACTTTGGCTTCTCGAGGTGTGGGAGAACAGACCGTGGAGTGAGTGCCTTGAACCAGGTGATTAGCTTGAGAGTTCGCTCGAGCCTGGCGTCATTAGAGGAGCAACAGGATGCAAGTAATGACGAGAAGGAAGTGGACTACCTGAATATTTTGAACAGTTTACTACCAGAGGACGTTAAAATTCACTCTATATGCCTTCGTCCTCCTGAGTCTTTCGATGCGAGATTCAGCTGCTTAGCTAGACATTACCGCTATATATTCCACAAGAAGGGGCTCGATATTGGGCTGATGAAGGAGGCAGTTTCAATGTACGAAGGGGAGCACGACTTCAGGAACTTCTGCAAGATTGATGGGAGCAAGCAGATCGTCAACTACCAGAGAACAATCATCAAGTCACAGATATTACAGCTTGACGCTACAGGAGATGTGTACTGTTTTGACCTTACAGGTTCCGCATTCCTATGGCACCAGGTACGTAACATGATGGCCATTCTGTTTCTTGTTGGGCAGAAGTTGGAGGACCCATCTATTGTGAGGAGACTAATGGATGTGAAAGGAGAGTTCCCCACGAAGCCGTTGTACGAAATGGCCGATGACTTACCTCTGGTGCTGTACGATTGTATGTTTCCTCCTATGGAGTGGATATCACCTAATCCAACTCAGAAACGAGTGAAGACAGAGAGAGTAGTTTATTCACAATGGATGAAGGCGATGGTCAAACGGCAGATGGCTTCCTTCATGAAAGAATTATTTCCTCTTTCTAAAGATGAGGATGACCAGGGAGCCAGTCCCGGTAAAGTGAGAATCAATCTGGGCGATGGCGTGGGCAAAGTAATAGGCCAGTATGTACCCTTGGAGTCCAGAGAGAGGATGGAAGGATTTGAGCAAGTCAATGCCAGGTACAGAGAAAAGAAGAGGCAGAGGAAAATGTGAATAGATGGTATCATGTGTTGTAGGTAATGAACGAATAGATGGCATGCACTAGTTTGTAGTCAGACGATGGGATCATGATCCCACCGTTGGTTGTTCCTTCGTTGTGAATTGTTGCTCGCAGTTCACGAAGCAACGGATGGTCCAGCTCCACGCCTCCCACATTGAATGTAATTGGTCTGCTTGCGAAGTCGAATTCTCTTCCTTTGTTGCTTGTTAGTCTCACACATTCTGAGGCACTGGCATTCGCACCATCCCTGCTGCAAGCACTGAGTTCCTTCAGTATTATTTCCAGGTACAAATCATTGACAAGGTCTGCATTCCTAGCGTTCACCCTAATGTCCTTGAGGCTAGTGATATTGCTGTTCATCCCCGAAACTTCCAAAGGAGCATACTGCTCCCATTTCCTCTTGCGGACGTGCTCAATCTTGTTGGGGATGTAGGTGTCTGAAGACAAGCTCCGAAACCCCTCTACGTTGGGCACAAGCCAGAGCTGTCCGATGGATCCGGATCCGCGTGCCCCCGTCTCTGTCACTAGCGACATCTTGAGCATGATGTCCCGAGGAACCCTCACTTGTCGCGTTGTACGGTCCACTCTTGACGGGCTGCCCATCATAACAGCAAACGGGTTTGACCTGAAATCCACCACTGGCTGCCCCTCTATCGGCTTTTCAACTCCACGTTTTTTCTTACCAGACCATCTCTCTGGGTTGGATAGCAGCGGTGATCGAAGCACCGGCCGTTTGGGAACGTACTTCACCACCATCACATGTACAATCCCCTGTCCTGTCTCATCACCTGGCACCAGGGCCTAAGTCAAGTGAAAAACCATATACAAAGAAAAAAAAATATAGGCAACTGGGTACAGCAGGTGTATGTATTGCGCGCAGGCCCAGAGGTGATGGGGTTGAAGGTGGCATTCCGTAATGCAATGACTACAATTGCAGCTCCGGTGCTCATTCTCACTACACCCAATCTGCGGGGAGCAACACTGTCATCAGTGACGTCTCTGAGCATCAACCCCCACCCACTTCTTCAGTTCAATCTGATGAAACCCTCGTCAACGTCAACGAATTTACATACACAGGGAAGATTTGCGCTCCATATACTGCAGCCGACGCTTGAGTCTGGCGAGCTGGCCCGAAAGTTTGCGAGAAATGGTTACTTCGACGAATCTGTCGGGAAGTATGTAACAGAGTCGCCGTTCGAAGGCCTGACAGAAGGGAAGGACTACGAAACAGTACAGGGACTGCCGATACTGAAAGGGGTGGAACGTGTGTTCATATGCGAGAAAGAGACTGTAGTAGAGGTACAAGACCATGAGATTTGGGTAGCGAGAGTTAAAGAGGTTAAGGAGGTTCTGGGTGGGAAGACTGGTGGACTCTTGAATTTCAACAGAGGGTTTGGCAAAGTCGAGTCACACTGATGGTGCCCGCCTCCTACAGTGGGAGACACACAGACAGACTCCGGCTCTACGTACATAGCTGTCCTATTGTTTATTCACGATCGAATAGTAATGCATCATTTATCATTTTTGATAATCTTCTTGCCCCTAGAGAAGATCCCCTTAGCGAAACTTTGAGCTGTAGAGCTGGTCTCATGGAAAACCCTTGACTTGTTCAATATACTTCCCAAGTTATTGTGGCGTCTGAGTCCACCTGTTCCAGAGGTAGCAGCAGCAGCAGCTTCTGCGTAAGCTTTCTGTACATGGCTGGTTGAAACATTACTGGTGTATGGGACCACCTCCACTTTCTCTAGGGCAAAATTTATCCAGTTGCTTAGACCACTTTCTCCATTGGCTTCATTCTGTCGAGCCTGTCGATACTGCGCCATTCTGGTGACTGGGTTCTCCAGCATTGCTATCTGCTTCATGTTCACTTGTTTAACAATCTTTTTTTGCTTAAAGGGAGCTGTTGCCACAGTGCTGGGAAAGCTACTGGAAACAGTTATGGTACCACTAGACCCGCTAACGTCAACTTCATGGAAGAATCGGTTTTCCCCTTCGTTGCGGCTCGTAGTTGTACTCAGCGGGATATGTGTCGCAATTAAAGAGTTGGAATCTGTTCGGTACCCTTCTATCACAGGTCTGAGCATATTCACATCTCCTACCAGATCTTCCCCAGAAGGTTGTAGACTTTCACCAACTGATGAGATATCCTCTACAATCTCACCCTTGTCGTTCCGAGTGTAATTGTCTAATTTTGGTAACGGGTCTGCGCTCGCACTTCCCTGGATGAATGCATCTCTATAACTTGCAGTATTTGGCCTCCATTGACCCATGTTGATACTCATTGCAGGGTTCAAATTGCCTCCTTGCAACTCTACTGGCGCATCACCATCGTCAAATGACTCACTTGAACGATGGTCTGTAGAGTCCGAGATTGATTGGGTCAGAGAAGCAGTTCGATCACTTTCAGCCTTGGAATTTCTCCACCCTTCTGGATGAATCATAGACGCTCCACCTGTGGAAAGGGATCCTGAAGAGTGGCTTGTAACAGGAGAAAGATTTGAAGACTCAGGCACATAGTCATCGAAGTAATCGTTAACTGAAGAATAAAACTTAGAGTCCCTCACCCTCTCGGCACCCGCATCATCATTATCATCATACTCTCCTTTCTTGCCAGCATCATTTAATGGTCCCTCGTCAGATTGAGGAGATGTGGGGGTGTTGATCATGGTTGACAGATATGCATGCTCGCCCCCAAGGGCATCAATACTCTTAGTGCTGATATCACGAGGGAGCTGTTGGTGCTCATCAGTTTTCAGTATCTTAGTGTCAGATACATCATCACTTGGTGATTCTTCCTGTATGTGTAATGTGTCTGTATCAGAAACATCCAGAACAGGAGAATCAGGAGTGTCATCATGTGTTGCCCCGAATGACGCTGAGGAAATATCTTTTTCCTCCTCTGCTTTCTCTTGTCTAGCAGTCTCATTATTATCATCTGGTATAACGATCGCATCATTTCGTGAATCAATTTGCTGCTCTTCCTTGTTCTTATCTTCGTTCTGACCGAGTGCATAATCTATACTTTCAGTTTCCCCTGTTGCGATAATTTCCTCTCTGCTGAGGTCATCGTATTTCTTGAGTCCAGAGTCAACCTTGTGTATAATATATTCCTCTTCATCCTCACTCAATGGAACTGCATTTAGGTACTCATCGTCTAAACTGCTAGACTTAAGCCCATCATTGTTGTCTTCAGGGAATCCATGCACAGATTCCGTGAATGATTCATCTTCCTCATCGTATGCTTGCTCGTGAAACTGATATTCCTTGGGCGGTTGATCACCCTGTTCATATTGTTCATGATGATATTGTCCCTTTTCTTTCTCTTTCTTTTCATTTGCATTAGACTCAGGTGTGGATGGATCAGTTGTAACTGTGTGAAAGCCGTCTGATGAAGTGTGGGTCTGTCCCTCTTGGGACTGAGAATCAGAATCATTAGAGTTTTCAAGAGTTTCTACTGGTGCAAAGCGAATTTCTTGTGAGGGACGGTAATCCTCTTCATCTTCAACATCCTCTCCCTGAGATAACCCATATTCGTTTACAACATCTTCAGTGATATTCTCTAGTTGGATATTCGCTTGCTCTTGAGTTTCCGCTTGATCCGCAGCATCCAGATCTATGTCGTCAAATTTACTCTGTAAATGGATCAGAGGAGTTTCTCCAGCACTATCTAAGCCACTTTCTTCATTATTTGCGTCCAGCGATAGTGACTTAGGAGATGTTGATTCCAGATACTCGTGTGGTACACGCGGCAGTGGCCCACTATTATCTACTTCATACTTTTCATCATCACTCCAATCATCCCCATCATAGTTGGCACTAGCTTTCATCCAACGTGCAGATTTCTGCCGGTTCACATCCTTAGACATATTTGCGCTAGTATATCCGTTTATTAAGAGACAGATGGTTTTAAGTGTTCAAGTGTTTTGTTTTGTTTGGTTTGTGTCTATACAGATAAATTGTGTGTATTAACTCTTGAAAAACAAACCCGGAACTCGAGTCGGATTTATCTCTACTCCAAGTAGAGAGAGTTTAGCATTACCAGGTAAATTACCTTGGCAAGAGCGAGAAGTTTCCTTAGAGTGAGCATTGTTCCAACGCGATAGAGGATACAGGATGCTGTAAGTGTTTTGTGTTTTGGCCATATATGGAACAGCGATGATAGAGGAGGAAGTCAACCCTGCTCAGTATCACTATTGTGAATTGTGGCTAGTGAATCGAGATATAGGAGACAGGACAAAAACATGGAAAAACTTGTGCGTATTGGTGCAGCACAAGACAAAAGGTTAACTTAAAAGTTCAATGGAATTTGTCTTTTTGTCCGCAAAAGAATAACTGAGGTGTCTAGATGTGTAATGCCAGAAAGATCGAAGAGTAGTAAAAAAAAACTACACTCGCTATACCTGGCCTTATCATAGAGAAGATTATGTATCTGCAATGGATTTTGAACGCCAGAGGAAAATACTAGAGGATTTGGAGACTGTTGAGTCACAAATAGCACTCCGTATACAACGCAATCCCGAAATTGTGGAGACAGAATCGACTGTTGTGTTTAGCGGAGCGTTCAAGAGAAGAAGAGAGAAGGAAGTTTTACTTCAACAGCATGAAATTGCCAGACTGATTACACAATACAAGAAGCAGAAGAGAACCCTCAAGGAATTTACGATAAGGCAGGGTGCAAGAGATGAACTCAGAGATAAAGAATTGACTCTGGATAAGTTTGATCAAGAGTTTGAGAAGATAATATCTAGTGCGAGTCATACTCCAGAAGAACCTTTGAGTAAACACTACGAAATGAAATCATCAGGCGTGAACATTCTTTCGCAGTTTGGAAGTGATATCAGTTTATCTAAGATGTTCTCTCCTGGTGAATATTTCGGCAAATACCTAGACCTCGTTGATATTCATCAACAATGGTTAAATCTAAATGAAGAGAAATTGGGGTACGTTAAGTATTTAGAGATTTTTTATGACTTTTCCAAGCAAAACATTCCACATAACAAGTCTAGCGAGTTTGTTATATATCTGAACCAGCTGTACAATTATCTTGTTTCGTTTGTGGAAAGAACTATCCCGCTGTACAACATGACAGAGTTCCTGAAAAGATCTCTGCAAGAATTGGAAACCCAGCTGCAACAGGACCCACTCTTTTGTAAGGCATGCTGTAAGGTTTTTGCCAAACAAACAGTTTTTGATGCCCATATATCAGGAAGCAAGCACCAGCGGAACGTTTCTCAATCTGCTGCATCAGGAAGAATTTCTTCGAAGCAGAATGAAGTAAAAATTTTACAACATCATATCAACAAGGTTACTCTTGAACTTCTGAACAAAGCACGACAATCAACGAAGCTGAATACTGAAAGAAAGACAGCTTTAACAGAGAGGGAGAGATTGATTGAGGTGGAGAATTATGCTCAGGAGGAACAGGAGGAGTTGATATTGTCATCGTCATCTGATGATGATAAAGATGGCGAGGGCGAAAGTAATAGGCAAAATGAAGGGGAATCAGAGGAATTGAATTTGAACCCAATGAATCTTCCGCTTGGCCCAGATGGACAACCTATTCCATTTTGGCTGTTCAAGTTACATGGTCTTGGTATCAAATTTTCATGTGAAATCTGTGGTGGGTTTTCCTACATGGGTCGTAAGTCTTTTGAATCCCATTTTGGTGGCCATAAACACACATATGGTCTACGCTGTTTGGGTATAGAACCGTCAGCGCTTTTCAAAGACATCACTAAAATTGAGGATGCCAAAAAGCTGTGGAAGTCTGTACTGGAACAGAGGAGAGCCGAGGAGAAGACCAAAGAGGAAGCTGTCGAGGTTGAAGATTCAGAAGGGAATGTGATGAGTGAGAGTGTTTATAACGAACTGAAAAAGCAAGGTCTTGTTTAATGTGTGAATACCATTCAAGAACAAAAGTTGCAAAGAATCAATCAAACTCTATCATTATGATATTAAATAGTAGAAAACAATTCCAAGACCTAAAGCGCCAACCGTGACCCTTCCCTTTGAAGTTACTGCACTGAAAAGGCATATTTGGAATAAGAAGGTTGTGACAACTCCAGTAGCTTGTCTGAGGTTAAATGTTGATTCATGGAGGATGACATGATGATCATCACCTATCAGTTCCCCTCCAGATAAAATGGGATTTGAGGGTGGCTTACCTACTTTCATACTTAATGCCACTGGGATATGATCAGATCTTTGAATTTGAGGAATGGAATCGTACTTGATGACAATTCCCTCATTGTTATCGTAGGCACGGAATAAGATTCTATCACACCAGCTGGGTATTCTCTTTGGGTTGTACCTTGAGGTCCCCTGGATAAACTTATAAGAAGGCTTGAAGTTTATTTCAGCTTCTGTGAAACCGACAAAGGCAGCGTTAGCACGCATTGCTCGTTTCAGCTCATCAGTTTCCTCCAATAAGCCGGATGTGACATGGCCATCATCCTCTACTCGGGTTGAAGATCTATAGTTCAAGTCGCCCATTACAAAGACGTGACCATCAGTTTCCAAGATATTCAGATGCTCATTGGTGTCGATATTGGAATTGCGCCAGATATCCCAGGAGTTGTTATTTCTTTTATGGTAGTTCTGCTCTCCTTCGTTAGCGCTAAAATGTGTAGCTACAAATGTGAACCTCTCCCCTTTCAATTTGAAGCTTATGAGGACACTGCCCTTCAGTGATGAATGGAAAGGGCCGAATGAGGTCTTCCTTGTAAAGAGTTCGTCAATTGAGGTGTTTTTGGACTGCTGATTGACAAGAACTACCAAGCCCACACTGCCAAAACTGTCATACTTTACCAGCTGGAATAATGGGCGTGGATTTAGGTGGTGCTGGTGCTGTTGATCGTCACTGGCTTGTGTATGCGGCGCTTCGATTTCTCCACTCCTGGTGCTGGTGCCGCCACTGTTCACTTCATCCAGAAGCGAATTGGCCAGAACGCAGAGGTAGTCTTGGACGTACTCTGGGAATGTTGAGTCGTATAAGCTCATGAGTTCCTGGAAAGCGAACACCATCACATCAAAGGGTTTATCACTGTCATCTTTGAAATTACTGACAGAGCTTTGTATCAGCCTGGGAAAGTCCAATTGGGGGCATTTTTGACAGTTATAGGTGGCAAGGAATAGTCGCGTCATGTATATTCCTGTATTATTGAACGTTCCGGTCGAAAGACTGGGTCAAATGTGAGCGATGTCCTCAGTTCTCCTATGGCATCACACACACCAGCTTGAGTTGGTTGTTATTTTCTGGCTTGGCTTCTGAAATCAATGGGAAGGTGTTACCCTGCTTCAAGATAAGGTGCCTATGTAAACATCTCAATCGCAACGCGCAGACATGGGTGAGCTAGTCCATCACTACATCACTATATTACAACCTGCTCAACCAGCCCATCCTACTGGTCTAATAGCGCCAACTGGTTGACACATTACCACCTATTGTTTCCCGCTTGTCTACGTGCGTGCTTTTGAGTGTGTGATGGGGTGTAGCGGCGTTTGGCGTTTGGCGTGTGGCCCATCCCTTGTTCCTTTGTGTGTCACAAACAGAAACACAAACACAAAGACACAATGCTGGGGTCCATACCACTTTCTCTCAACAGGACGCCTGCGCATGTGCACTGCGTGTGTCTTTGGATACAGATACACAGAGAGCTAACTGTGTTGCGAGTAAACGATGGCAAGCGAGAGAGAGGTGACTCCTACAACTGCGCATCCGCTAAGAGAAGAGTGTATCCGTATCGGCCAGGTCAGATCTTGACATGGGCATTGAACGGGACGGGACGCAAAAGCCGGCCATACCTCAGCTTTGGCGCGATGCAGGGCCTGGCCAACTAGCTGAAACCCACCGAAATCCTCAAGCCACGCGAAGGCACTGGGCAGACAATAGGCAGACAATGCCAGCCGACTGCCTGCGTTCTTGTGACCATAATAATCCTCATCGTGCACGTTTTTTCATTCACCCCTATCAATCCGGTTTTCTCTGATCACTGTCAGTTGATCCCAGAAAACGTTTTTCATCATCTCGTGCGTGCGTGTCGGTGTGCGTGGTGAAATTTTTTCTTACCCAACATGTGTGTTTGCTACTTACACACGCACATTTGGGCTTACGTGATTGCTTGCTTGTTCTACAACGTTCCATAGACGAGAAGTCTATGTGATCGGGCTGATACACCTTTGTTACCTGGCGCGCTGGAGATACACACAGATGCTGCTTGCGAGCGTTGGTGCGAGGGCTGATTGTGAGGAGAGAGCCCACGGCTGCACCACACATCTCCTCCTCACAGGTAATTGATGATCTAGATAGATAGTGAAACACGACTTTATCATTTGTTTATTTATTATTGACTTTTAGTTCGTACTTGTGTCCCACAGGTGTCACGTTTTCCCCTCGTGCCATAACCCCAAAGGCGAAAAACCAAAACAAAGCAAGGGAGAGCGAGTGCCACAAAAGCCAGAGAGAAATTTCCCAATGCGGACGGCTGTGGCAAAGTGGCGAAAAAGTTTATCATCAAAGAACCGTCTAGAAAGATTGTATTATTAGATAGTGATAGCGATAGTGGAGCGCCACCCACCAGCGACAATGGCAACCTCGATCGCGACGACCAACCACTGGCGCTGCTCGAATCCAGCCCGCACCGCACCGCGCCTCTCTCACTCGCCGTTATCATATCATATCTGGACCACTCGCTACGGTGGTTGCTCCCGCCCACGCGATATGCGCTGTGCTGAAGAACAGAGGAATGTTCCCGCGCGCTTCGCCTCTGCCCCCTTGCCCCTTCCCAACCGCCCCGTTTGTTGGCTCGCTTAGCCTATCGATGACTGATCATTCGTCCGTCATCATTGACCCCATCATCCCTACCTACCCCCCACCCACACTCCCTCTCCTCGCACCCTTTGGCGCCTGTGCACTTAATCCAGGTAGAAAACGCCCAGATTGAGCAGATTGAGGGGAAAGCGCACTTCCACAATTTCGCCATTCCGTCCCGAACAAGCAACTCGCCACCTTCTTTTGGCGCCCGCGCACCTCCGCCAATTTGCGCTCTCCCCTTCGCTCTTTCCTCTTCTGGCCATCTCGCACGCCATCTCGACGCACACACCCGCATATTACAAATTACCCTCGTCTACGAATTCTCCCTTTCCCAGTCAAACTCCAACCCACATGACTCTTACTCACTGTGTGTAGCAAAAATAAACAAAAAGGGCTAGAGAAAGGCGAAAAGTATTTAAGGACTTTTTCATCCACTCGTGTAGTAGTCAAGCGTGCTGGGATTGGCGGCTAAGTTTTTTTGCGAAGGAGAACACCTTACTTCTGTGTACATCTAGGCCGAAACTAGAACCAGGCGTGCACTCTACATTACGTACGTAGAGACCTGCCAACCAGAGGAGACTGTTAAATTACGCGCATACACACTGAGAGGAAGAAGTCCAGTGTCTGCGCCGTCATAGAATACAAATAAAAATAGAAAGCGGAAAAAAAAATAAAAAGACACCACCACCACACATATAGCACACCTGAAGGGAGAAAAAACACCCCCTCCGCCAGAAACACCGTTTATTAAAGAGCAAGAAGACCCGCAGTTGCAACCAAGTTGTCTGCCCTCTTGCACAAAGCATCCACAGCAGCCACCGAGACCGTGTCTATCGCACCGTGCTAAAGAAGAGCTTGTGCACGCGAGAACCGGCACCCTAGACTACAAGCAATCACACACATAATGTTGGCGTTCGACGACTACTGCATCAAGTGCGAGAAACTCTGCTCGTCGCAGTCAGCCTACTGCTCTGACGAATGCAGGCTCAAAGATAACGATTCACACTTCAACTTCAACAACGCGCCGCAGCTAATATCACCTGCCCTGCAACCAAGATCAGACTCCATCGCCTCAACGCTGTCTACGTCATCGAGTATAGAAACCGATGAAGAGGCTGCGGGGCACGCTGCCCACCAGCCCGAGTACTTGATTAAAAGCCCTTTGCTCCTGACTTCGAATGTGAAGGAACAGCAACCCATAGCAGGCCTCAACCTCAACGACCTTCTTCCTAGCAATGACTTCATGGATGACGAACACCCCCAGCTTTTAACTGCCTCGTCGAATATCTACAGAAAGTGGTTGAATGTGGTACGTTAGCGAGCAAGCACAGCGAACCATAGCCACGGGAGGTGTCCATACACCACACATACACATTACCATACAGCAAGGAGCCATTTTCTGGGGAAATACCAACCCTCCAACCTGCTCAGATAAACGAAACGAAACGAAACCCAAAACGAAAGAAAGTAAGATGCGGACAAGGACCGACCAGGGCCAAGGGCGAACAACAGCGAACCACCCACCCTGGCTGCGTATCTTTCACATCAGAGAGATGGCTTCCTTCTTTAACGACCTTCTATAATGACTACGACCTTTGATTAATCAACCTTTCTATGACGATATACACATTGCTATTATACATACATACACCTTGGTGTGCTTGAGGTTTTTTTGATTTTTTTTTTCAGCTTTCATTCTTTATGTACAGAGCGGAAGAGATTGTGGTCGCTGGGCTAAGCTCATACCTGTCCAGCCAAGATCTCATGATGAACCAATGTACTATCTTAGTATGAAAACACCCTTGTTGTAGTGCTTCTTTATCAGTTCTCGCTCGCTGTTGGGCTGGTTTGCGTCAGTGCAACAAACCTCCAAAGCCATTCGGCTCGTTCGTAAAAAAACTCCAAAAACGAACAAAGCTCTCAACATTAACAACAACTTCAGCAGATGAATGTTGTACTGAGAGCGCATTAAAGCTTTGGAATATGAGCAGCGGCGAGCAACAGATAAGTGAGCTAGTCAACGTGAGTATCTTGTATTCATTTCTGTGCGCTATCGGCGGTGGTATCATGTCATGCCACGCACGAAACCCCGGTGTCCGGTGTGGTGTGTGGTGCAGATGACCAGTTGACAGAGCATCATTCTTTACACATATGGATCTTCCACTAACAAGCGGAGCTTTTATCTGTTAAGCTGATTGACGCTCTTTACTCTGAGAGAGATAGCAACAGAATTGCTTCCATTCAAACGTATTTGCAAAACATTCAAAAATCTGATGATGGTCTAAGGTTAGCTGACCTCTTGCTGTCTACGAGGGAGTACTCCCTCAATTGCAAGTTTTTTGGCGCCCTCACCTACACTGTCAATCTCAACCTATATAAATCAGATCATGCCAAGCTGGATATCAACCTTTTGCTGGCCAAACTGCTAGGACACCTCACGTTGTTCATTAACGACTACCGTTTCAATAATGTGGGCAATATCCTGATCATCAAGAAGCTGTTTCAAAGCTTGTCCATTATCTACAACTCTTACCCTGTGGAACACCAACAGTGGAAAACACCACTCTCTTGTCTGATACAGATCCTGCTCTCCAACAAAGAGCCCGAAAACATCTTGCAGCCTCTTGAAATCGACCAGTACCTGCAGAGTATCATATCTGATGAAGCATCCACCAAGCTCCTGTTCATATTTTCCTCGATTATTGTGGAGGACTTGACTAGAATAGGCAACGACAAACAGGACGTGGTTCTCCATGAGACAACTCAAATTTTTGTGTACAAGGCAACCAAACCTGTCTTGATTGCTTCTTTGCAGTCAAGTAACGAAGCGCTTCAAAAAGCAGCACTGGAATGCCTAGGGTTTTGGATACAGTACATTTCCTTCACACTGCATGCCACAACCTTGAGGTTCAATGATATTGATGAGATTTTACAGTATCTAATCATTTTGTTAACCAATAACCCTTCCGACTCTGAGATCTTCCAAAACGTTTTGCAGATTATCGGTACAATCTTCGAGAACAACCCGAACCTCTTCACTATTGACCTGAGAAACCAGTACACAGAGTTAATCTCAAGTGACTGGCCAACAATGAAAATCAACGAGTACTTTCAAAGTGAGGACTATGACAGTTTGGAGTCATTTGTCTCGGTCATTCTGTCCTTCTTGGAGATTGATCAGATCAAATTTGCTTCCAACATCTTCAGGGAAGAGAACTCCAAACTCTTAACATTCTTACTCAACCTGACAAACTTACCACTAAAGCCCATCATTGAAGAGTCAGTGTCAAAGAAGTTCATAGATTTTTGGTGCAAAATATCTGAAATATTCAATGATGAATTTGATACTCTGAAGCTCTTGCTCAAAGAAGATGAAATGCTGATCCAACAGATAGTGAGCAACTCCAAAGTTGCATTTGGAGAGATATCTAAGATCTATTTCAATAAGATCTCACTCTCAATCATTAGTGACGCAGAGTTTAAGGCAAATGCTCCTGAGTTCTTCAGCTTCAGGGATGATCTCACCGAACTGTTTGACTCTATTTTCTCTAATCTGGGAACATCACTGTATGAAAATTTGGTCAACAACATCATCACCAGCCAGGATCTGAACCAAATAGAGACTTCATTATTTCTGTTGACTTCTATCTCTTGCAATTTTTCCAACGTGTCATCTTCTAATCCAATGCTCAACGCATTAGACGTGTTATTCAACTCAAGCTTCTTGAACAGTTACAACAACCTTGTGATTAGCTCCATCGTGGAGACTAATAGAGAGGCATATGTGAAAACTATCATTAACTTCCTTGGGTCAATTGGATTCTTCTATCAGTTTGAAACTGTTGGTGGCAAGCATTTAGAGGTTGTTATCGAGTACCTCTTCAGCTCTTTAAAGGTATTTTCATCTCAACAGGCAAGCGCATCCAAAGTTATTATGCAGCTATGTGATGACTGCAGACACCTGTTAACACCTATGATCACTAAATTCGAACCGATTCTCGTTGACATCATTACTGATCAATCAACAAGCTCCTACACAAGAGAGAAACTTATTAACTCCATCACGTGTGTGGTCCAGTCTATCCCGAACCCATCAGTTCAATTGCGTCACGTTTGTCAAATAATTGAACTCATTGAATCTTCCTCCCAACCGTTCCTTGTCCAGGCATCTAATAATTCCTTGAGTGAAGAAGGATTTGCATACCTTTTATCCCTCTTCAACTCTATTCTTGAAGTTGCTAGGGGCTTGCAAACCCCTGAAGATTTCGAGACAGACCACACTGCTCTTTTCAACGAGTTCAAGCAGTTTTACTCCCAAACACCTATTGAACTTGTGCAAGTTCAAGAGAGAACAAGTAAGCTTGTTAATCTATTTGCCATAGAGATACCGTCTTTAGCCTCGCAAACGCAAGTCAACGAAACTGCCACACAGATTTTCAAGGTTGGACTCTTGGAAGACTTCGGACCGTTCTCATTCAGCTCCAGCATTGTCTTACAATACTGTTTGAACAAAATACAGAACTCCACTCCAAACACGTATGGGTACCTCTTGGAGCTGCTAACAACAGTTTTCAATGTTGGATTACGCATGAAGTCATCTCACCACCAGCAAATTCTTGACCCTGATGTTACCAGTGTCTTGAGAACTTTCATTATTGATAAATGGAGCATCATCCAGGAGGATCCCGATCTAGTCCAACAGTCTGTCTCGCTGTTCTCCTCCCTAGTGGCCAACAAACCTGCATTTTTCATTAAAGACACGGAGTCTTTCCAGTTTATTGTGAACACGTCAATATCCTTATTGTACAGTAAAGAGAAGTTGATCATCAAAACAGTATCAAAGTTCTGGACTAGTTTGCTATCTGCTAAGAAGGTCACTGCAGAGGAAGCAGAGATATTGAGGTCGTTCTTTGAGGCTGAAATCGGTGAATTCCTAACCTACACAGTGTTTAACACTCTGATCGATGCGTCCCGGTCTGATATTGAATCGTATGGAAATATTGTTGTACTTCTACTGATTAAACATCCTTTGAAGTTCAATAATTGGGCAAGAGATGCATTAGACAAGATTAATTTAGAGAGAATCAATAACGGGGCAACTGAAATTCATGATCGTGAGGTCTTTGTCAAGAAGTTGTGTGTCACAAGAGGCTCCGTGCGAAAGTGCATAGATCTCATCAAGGGGTTTTGGGTATCCGTAAATGGATTGGTTTCCTACACGTGAACCAATGGCGTATAATGCCCTTCTGGGCTGATCTACATGTGGTTTTAAAAAGTTTTCAGTATCATTCGAACGATGGCTGGTGTCATCTGGTGGCCAGTCTCCTTATATCCTCAATTCCGTATCAAACTTCTTGATCAAATATTCATTTTCATCATTAAAGTCAACGTTAGCGACATTTTGAGCATTGTAACGAACTGTTACCGAGCCATTGTAGTTCTCAGGTCTCGCCCTAACTCTGAAGTTAAACTCTATCATACGGATCTTGCTGATTGCAGCATCAAAACCAGTCTTGTCATTCTCATTAAGCTCAAACAATTCATCTGCCGTAATACCCAGCATTCCAGTTGCTTGATCATCAAACAATGTAAGCCACATTTGACCAGATCTATCCATGACAGAGCAGCGCATGATATATCTATGCTTTGGTTTAGAATGGTTGATATCACACTTTTCACACCTCCATGTACCATCATGATTCTCAACCACTTTTCTGTTACATCCTTCAGTCAAACAGGCAGGATAACTGAAATTATCGGTTTTAACATAGTTCACAGACGCCTTAATACTGAAAAACTGTCCCTTGTCGTCAAGTCCAAGTTCCGCTTGTTGTTGGACTTCTTCAATCAATTTACGCTCCGAAATTGGAGTCTTTCTAGACCCTAACTCAGCCTTTAATGATTGGAAGGTTTCATTTTTACCTTGTGCATCGTACCAACCTTTCACTGCATATGCAGTTTCATTATCTGGGTTAGGCGTGACAGTAGCTGATGGGGTTAATGAGAGAGATTTGCCATTGAAATCTGACACTTTGGCACCTTTGATAGCAATGACACTGCCTTCAGGGATATCGAAATCAATAGCCATCTTATTCCAGAGTCCAACCGCAATGGAAAATTGAGAGTCATCAACTATTGTGATATCACGACGATCATATGCTTTGCCCGCCTTCGAAGTTATCTGGAATTGAGGGCTAACTTCTTTCACCACACCCACAACGTCAATGATGGAGTCTTTTTCCAAATTCTGCACTGTGCTCAATTTGATGAAATTATAGTTAATTTTAGGAACACTGGATGTATCGAGGCATTCTTCGATGACTGTATCACGATCAAGAGAGATTTCATATGGGTGCTTTAGGTTGGAGAATTGTGGTTTGGCGTGCTGAATTCTAGCCTTTGAGACATAATACACCTTGCCCTCCTGTAAAAAGTTATAGTACTTCTCCGCGTTCTCGTTGAAGGCAGTAGCTCTGATTTCATCCGTTTCATCTAAGAAATTCACATTGAAGAGTTTACCTTCACCCCTCTGATTAGACCATGTTCTCAAATCACCTTTGTACGACACTCTCGCCTTGATCGTCCAGGTTGTTTGATACGGTGACAGTTGGTCAATCGCGTAAACGTTTGCTGGCTTCCCTTGAGATTTAGGGATGGCAGTGGTAGTTGGCTGTGCAGTCCCACTGCCAGCTGGCTTCGCCTGTTCTGGTTGTTTGTGACCATCGCCACTCGCTTGATCTTGTGGAGCTGGCGTGCCGCTCTCTGACCCAGCATTTCCAGTGAAGATATCTTCTGCTGGATTAGCCTTGAAATACTCATCAATTGCTTCAAGCGAGCCCCCGATTTTCGACTCATCAGCACTTACAATCTCGAGCCCGCTGATGATAAAGACATGTCTATTGCTTGCACCCATTCTTTCGAGCTCGTAGCTAGTCACTTTGATGACACCCAGTTTACCCAGCGAGTTGTCCTCACAGTACGCAACGCATTCAGGTCTCACAACGGCATGCGCACTGTAGACACCATCGCTCAAGAGCAGACGAAGTCTCCTGCCGGTTTCGTTAGGGATTGGTTTGATGTTTAGAATCTGAACTGTAACAGGCGTTGAGCAGTCCCAAAACGCTTTCTCAGCGAATATCCGCTTTAGCATCCCGTTGTCTAGTATCCCCATCGTATGAATTCGTGACAGTTGCCGCCAGCGATTGATCTGTTGACTGTTTTGCCACCTGATTGCCAAATACAATGGCAATTCCTTTGTGTTTTTTTCCTTCTTCTTTCATTTTTTCGTGTCACGTTGGCGTTTCGCGTTTTCCCAACACCAAAATGTCGGTGTGTGGGTGTGGGAGCGCTAACAGATTTGATTACATAATAAAGGTGGTTGCGGTTGGGCCATGTAAGTATAAAGGCAACAACAGTGAAGTTCCCGTCCGTCAGGGCAAAAGGTTGCGGGATAGGGGAGTTATCACAGCTCAGTGTCAGCACCAGCCAATGGTTACCGCAGTTGTTATACAGCCTACGTTTGAAGAGGTGATATCGGATGTTGTGAGGGGCAAGGCTGCTAAGGAGTCGTTTTGGCTGAACTTGACAGAGTTAGAGCAGTACGAGAACGGGGAGAGTCGAGAGGAGCTAGTGACCGTTCAGACAGGCGATAATGGTGCAGTCTCGTTCCATAATGCGAACGGGCTAGAATTTTCTCGAGTCTCGTTGCGCACTTACAAAGTTCAGCACAGAGGCAGCGAGTATTTGCTGAGGGTACCGAAGAAAGTGTTTGAGTTTGGACACGAGGGAGAGGCACGTATCTCCAGCAGAGCGTCATCATTTGACTTCTTCGATACGGAGGAAGCAGACGGGGAGAACGGGGGTGGAAGCAGGGTGCTGATTGGGACCCACTCTGGAGATATGCATATAGCGAGAACGGTAGACGGGGAGGAGAGTAAGATTCAGATTGTGAGCTCTGTTGAAGGAGCACATTTCAGCTCCATATCTAAGTCAATGTTCTTCCCCTCGGGTAAGGCGGGGCTGACGAGTGGACTCGATTATCAGATAAAAGTATGGGACCTCGATGATGGGACTAATCCAAGATCATTCATGGGACACAGAATGAGGATCACCGATATTTGCATGGTGGAGAGAGGGAGAAACTTTTTCTCATCAAGCAAGGATGGTACAATCAAGCTGTGGGACTGTGCGTCAGGCTCGAATGTGACAACCTTGTCACGAGCGAAAAGCTTGTACGATGGGATAAATACTATTCTACTGCCGCAGAGGTCGCTGAGCTCCACAGACACTGGGGTTGCGCCTCCATCAAAGATAGGACATACAGCCGCCACATTGTTCGCAGGCTTTGAGTCAGGCGTGATAGCCTTGTTTGACACTAGAACGTGTCAGGAGTGCTTGGGTATGCGCAGCATATTTAGCGGTGGCGTGAACTCAATGGCTTCTGTTGACGAGCACCATGCTCTTGCCGGCTACGCCAATGGCACCATTGCTCTGTGGGACACTAGGAATACTCAGCAACCTGCATCTGAGCTCAAGACAGGATCCGAGATTGACAGGCTACACATCAACAACGGCGGGGACTTGACCGTCTTGTTCTCATCTGGGCTCTTGACCGAGATGGAACGATCCTCCACCAACAAGTTGTCGTTGCCGCCGCCCCCGCTGCGGCCGCTGTCTCTTGCGACCTTCTTAGTTGGGACTGAAGTTCACTGCGATCCACTGGTCTGCTTCACTCCCGACAGTACATGCGCCATGAGCGAGAACCAGGTTTCCCTGTTCTGACTGGCCAACACTCACTCGCGCTTACTACTATATTACTCACCCTCCCCTAATTCCCAATCGGTAAAAACCACCAGTTTTTCTTTTTTTTCTATTGTTTTCTTTTTCCTTCTTTTTGTTTAGGTTTTTCTTTTTCTGGGGTCTTGTTTCCCTTTGTGTTTTTATTTTTTGTTCCACCCGCTGCTTTACAAAGAAAAGCTTCGATCGACTTCCTAAATAATAGAAAAGAAATAAATATTACACAGCTGGGCATATAAGGACTGCAGAACTGTGGGATAGTCCTACCGCGCCGGTTAATTGAGATGAAAACGAAGTGTTTGTAAGTTCTTAGACATCCGTGCGGGAAGGAACTGCACTAGAAATGGACATTCTTTTGTATTGTTTCAGCGATCTGACATATGATCAACAATGCAGAATTATTGATCACGCTTTTGAGATGTCTCAAAGTCATAATTATTATGGGTAGTTTTTCATGTATCGTATGTGCTGTATGGGTTGCCCTCTATGCTCCATTCACTCCAGGCTAGTCTGTGAAAGCCTCTTCGCGGCCAGCAAAAAGAAAGGAGAAGTAACGGTCACATGATACTCGCACCGATTTGCACCAGCGCAACAACAACCAAGAGCAGCAGCAACTAGCTCCCCTTTGGTGCTTAGAGCTGGGATCTGCAGTCTATTTAGTGTTTTAGACCAGACCCGGGAGTTTGTTCTACGCTCAGGTCTTAGGGATTTCTCGTTCATGAAACTCAAATTCTTCCACTAGTTTGGGAACCGGGCAGTGTGGATCTAGGGACCAACACTGCAGGTTGCATTATATCGAGATTCAAACATTTGCTCTGATCTGCAAGTTGTAAAACACGAGGAAAAACAAAAACCAAAAAAGACCAAAAGCCAAAAAAAAAGAGCAAAATAAATAACAAAAGAACTTGGCTGGAACAGAGCAGAAACAGAGCAGAAACAGAGCAGAAACAGAGCAGAATAGCTTGCAAACACCTCGCACAAATGTTGAACAGAGAAGCAATCCTCGCATTGTATCTCCTCCGGCACTTGGCCATTTATTCATAGAGTGGTGCGGTGAATAGCTATATGTGTAAGAATCCACAACAGTAATCAGTAACTCGAGGGATAGATAGTACAGTCCAAAGAATGAAAACGCAAGTCCTAAAAAACTCTACTGTTGATCACAACCGCTCCACCTCAAATTTCTCGTCAGTTCTGTTGTTGATCTAAACTGTTTTGCTGATCAAGAGCCACTGAATCATAAAAATTTCACTGGCAACACTGACGAAGGCATAGAAGTTTGCAGGCGGGCGTATGGTAGATCCTGCATTAGAACCCTAATTTGCGGACTTTAAGTTATCGTTTTTCTCTATTTATTTATTTATTTTTTTAGTCCTATCTATCCTTTCTAACGGCGGTGGGGCGGTGCCTCGGGATGTATACACTGGTTGCTACCAATCTGACAGTTAGCTGCCTTACAACATTGTGCCCATAGTATCTGAAAATGACCGTCATTATAATCATATAATCGTAACTATATCCCATTCAATTGACGGTCAACTTTGGGGTACCACCCACAAATAAGGACTTCTAGAACCTTTAGAAGTGGCTAGAGCGCTAACCAATACTTTGACATGAGACTGCGTCAAAAGTGTTCCAGAAATGTTGAAAGAATAATTACGTACCTTTTATTATTTCGTTATTGTGCTTTCCGAATTGATTATAGACTTTTTCTGGACTGCGAAATAGCTTCTTTTCTTTTTATTTTTTCTATATTTCTTTTATCTAAAACTAATCTTTTCTTTTTTTCTATTTCGATGTTTGTTGGTTTGTTTTTGTTTCGCTTATCACTCGCCAGTGTAATATGCAAATTCTAGAGAAGGGTATATTTTCTTCAGCAATTGAGCTTAATATGTTAAAGTGGGTGATTTCTCATTTGGATGCGCTGACTTCTACATCATTTCTTATTTCTCTGTTACTTCTTAACTTTTGCTCTTGTCTTATGGTTGTTTTCCCATATTTCTTCCCTAGATGTGGCCAACATTTTATGTACTGCTGGTCACAGCTCTTGCAAATATGATCAATGCATGAACAAGGAATAGATCTGACGGAGGCAAGGTATATGCACGTTTACCGACATACGGTCAAAAACCCACAAACGTGAAAAATGGTTCAGACAAAAAAAAGAAACCAAACAAAGAAATTGTGTGATCTTATAAAAGTATTGGAGTCCCACCCAAAATATTTCACTATAGAAGGGTACCCCTACCCATTGATACACCGCAACAAAACAGCAGCTTACATAGAAGCACAAACCAATCATGCGATTGCAACCTTGGTCTGTCGGCCTTTTGGGCCTACTTTCAAGAACTGCTTCAGCAGATGCTTCAGTACAATGTGCTGAAATTGCTAATAGCTGTCCTGACCTAGATTTCACATGGCACGCAAAGAATGCTAACATGCCTAACGCAGACATTAGTGTCGCTGATGTTAGTTACAATGGTGATGACTCTTACGATGTCACTATCCATTTTCAGGCTGAGAACTCCATGAGCAAAAAATCATTGTCCGAATTGAAATTTATCGGTGGTTTATCCCATATGCTTTATTCGAACAACTTGAAGGTGGATGAGATATCGGACCCTGGTAATTGGAAACACACTTTTACATTGAACTTAACTCCAAATGAGGATGGTATGGTTTGTATGCCAACCAACTATGAAATTCAGTTTGATTGGTGCACAGCTGGTGTGACTGATCAAAGTGAGTGCAATAACTGGAAGTTTGGCAGATCTTATGACCACAATACTGGTTGTAATAATTATGACAACCAAGGACATTCCCAAACGGACTCGCCTGGGTATTGTTGGCCAGCCTCATGTGACGTCCCTGCCCCTACTACAGACGGCGACCAACAATGTGCGATTGTTAATGGCTGTCCTGACCTAGATTTCACATGGCACGCAAAGAATGCTAACATGCCTAACGCAGACATTAGTGTCGCTGATGTTAGTTACAATGGTGATGACTCTTACGATGTCACTATCCATTTTCAGGCTGAGAACTCCATGAGCAAAAAATCATTGTCCGAATTGAAATTTATCGGTGGTTTATCCCATATGCTTTATTCGAACAACTTGAAGGTGGATGAGATATCGGACCCTGGTAATTGGAAACACACTTTTACATTGAACTTAACTCCAAATGAGGATGGTATGGTTTGTATGCCAACCAACTATGAAATTCAGTTTGATTGGTGCACAGCTGGTGTGACTGATCAAAGTGAGTGCAATAACTGGAAGTTTGGCAGATCTTATGACCACAATACTGGTTGTAATAATTATGACAACCAAGGACATTCCCAAACAGACTCACCTGGGTATTGTTGGCCAGCTGAGTGTGGGAGTCCGAATGGTGATAGAGTTATAAACCCTTCATTGTCATCTGCTGATCCAATGACTAGTTCTACATCAAAACGTCCTTCAAAGCCAGTTGTTACCAAGCCACCTGTCGCACCCAATAAAGAGAAAGCAAATGAGGAATGCTCAAATACAGTTAATGCTTGGGATCAGTGTGGCGGGCAAGGTTTTGGAGCTGAAGCTTGTTGTCCGGAAGGGTACTGGTGTCAACCTCTCAATCAATGGTACCATCAGTGTGTACCAGGAGTTGATACCAGGGAAATTTCTGCATCATCTTCTACTACTTCACAGGCAATAGAGACTGTTGAATGCACAAGCACAGTGGGAGTTTGGTCTCAATGTGGTGGTAAGGATTTCGGACCAGAGGCCTGTTGTTCTGAGGGAAGTTACTGCTCAGTCAAAGACGAATGGTACCATCAGTGTGTTCCGGGAGCTGCTTCTACCCAACCGACTACCTCTTCTGTAAGCAACGTTGAACCAACTAATGTTGCTGAGTGTGGAACCACAGTGGGAGTTTGGTCTCAATGTGGTGGTAAGGATTTCGGACCAGAGGCCTGTTGTTCTGAGGGAAGTTACTGCTCAGTCAAAGACGAATGGTACCATCAGTGTGTTCCGGGAACTGCTTCTACTCACGCACCATCTTCATCCATGAGCTTGTCCACTCCAACATCTGACTTTACACCTTCCAGTCAATCATCAGATGACGTCCCAGCTGAATCAGACTCAGGATTCACAACTCTTGCACCACCATCTACTTATGTCACAATTTCCTCGGGTACTCCTTCTGAGTCGTCAGGCGATGTTCCAGCCGAATCCTCAGACGAGACATCAGCTGAACCATCAGTCGACGTCCCAGCTGAATCCTCTGTCGATGTCCCAGCTGAATCTTCAGATGATGTCCCAGCTCAATCCTCTGATTATGTCCCAGCTGAATCTTCAGACGAAGTTCCAGTTCAATCCTCTGTCGATGTCCCAGCTGAGTCCTCAGACGAGAGACCAGCTGAATCCTCCGACGAAACTCCAGCTGAATCATCAGAGGATGTTCCAGCTGAATCCTCAGACGAGACACCAGCTGAATCCTCCGACGAAACTCCAGCTGAATCATCAGACGAAACTCCAGCTGAATCATCAGATGAGACACCAGCTGAATCCTCAGACGAAA